>BMAU01017330.1:0-1220000 GCA_019973935.1 Trichonephila clavipes | reverse complement strand
GTGCTTCCTAACCAAACAGGTAGTTCCCCCTATCGATCCCCTAAATATCAACCCTATATCTATAAAAAAAAATGGTACCATAGGATTAACATAAGGATTGATATTTTACTGTGTAAGCAACCGTGAGAAAAGATGTTACACATCAAAAAATACCAGCCTAATTTTCTAATTATTTGTTAATTAGTTTCGAATAAATAATTTGTATTTCAGTGACTATCGTTGTGTTACTTCTACGTTTAATAAAAAAATGCACCATATTTTTTTAATATAAACACTTTTAAACTCTTGACAATATTATTTCATCATTTCACTGAAACAGATCAGGGTTTTGTTCAAATCCCTTACTTTTATCACGGAAATGACTTTGAAGAGACGTTATTTTAACATCTCCCTTAGGTATTTGATGAAATTCTTAATTTCATCGTTTTCCTGCAACATATGTTTTTTTCTCAAGCAGGAAATTCTGATTTTTATTTCAAAAGAAAAAAAAACAAGATATTTAATAAAGAAATTTATTTTTATGAAAGAACTCAACATTATTTTAATAGGCTTTCTTAAGTTATAACAACAGCTGTATCAAAAGCTGTATAGATGCTATTTTAACATCATCTTTGACTTAATTAATGTTTGTGTTTTTACTCATCGAGGCCGTTTAAAGCTATGGCTAACGACAGGAGTAAAAATACCTGCCCTTGCTACGATGAATTTTGTGGGCTTTGATCTGACACTGCCGATCAGGTGGCATTGGCAACAACAATGAATGTTATCAATTGTTTTTCAGCATTTATGAATTAAAGTGATTATTTTTAAGAAGTTCTCGGAGGGAATTTTTCTTGATGACATATCGCAGAATTATTTACATGGTTTTTTTATTTTAATTTAAAAAATTAATTAAATATATTACTTTTCAACAAATCTGTATTTGCAAATTTTCTTTTATATGTTGAGGTAATATAATAACAAAAAATACTTGAAAAAATATACATTCTTTTTAACATTAATTAATGATTTATATTCAAAAGAAGCGATCAAATGAAAATTAATCAAAATGAAACTGCAATCCATAATTTAACATAAAACTCTTAAGAAGTTGAGTCATAAAATAATTTTTCAGCTTTTTTTTTACACGCAATTTTATTTCAATAAGCATAATATAAAAATAATAAACAATACCTGCAAATTCTGGCAAGTCGCATCATCTTATGCAACTCTCTAGTTCATAATAAGAATTATTATTTAAGTAAAGAATTTAAAATATTATTTTTCTAGCACATTATTTAACAAACACAAATTTTTATTCAATTATTGAGTTACAGTTTAAAAAAGAATAAAACTGTGCAATCATACATTGTGACATAAAATGAAATTATTGGCGGCTATGCCTGAATCTATTTCTGTATTAAGCAAACAATAATTAAAGTCTATGTGCTTCATGGAGTAGAAACACGGAATGTAATTAACAAGTTCTCGTTTTCAAAATGCTTTCATTATTTTAATAGATCCGTAGGGTAAACACAAAGCATAAATTTACTTTTATTGTATCAAGACAATTGTTCGAGCTGTGTTTTAAGCTTAATTAAGTCTCTGATATAGGCATTAGTTATGGAAATTAGTTTAAAAGGGGCTATGAAAATTTCAAGATAGAAATATTTACAATAGTCGTTACCTTATTTATTTCGCACGCAGTTCCCAAATATAGCTAGATAGATTTAAAAATAAAAGCTTTTCTAGAACTCTTATTTATTTTTGAATTCTAAGCTTGAAAATCTTTTAACATGATATATGCATTTAAATAAGCTTTAATTATGATGGAGCAACAGAAAATTAAAAGCTATCAAAATTATTTCAATGTTTCATGTGATCCTAAAATTCCCTTACAAATTTCCGTAAAAGAAATCCGGCATTTTGTTCTAAATTCGTGACAAATATAACGCATATTCAGTCATTGGGAACTGTATATTCAATCTCTATGCCTAAAAATTGTTTCAAAATCTCTACATTTTATTAAAATTCCAATTCAAATAAAATATATTTTTGAAACAAATATTTTTTAAAACATATTTATTTTATTCACTAATATTACATAAAAACTTGAAGGAACACTGGAAAAACCTTTTTTTTTCAAAAACTTTAAATGACTCGAATCATCACTCAAAAATAACTATACGATCAGTATAATCCAGGTTGTTTTATACTTCCAAGAAAATTTGCTTACAAATCCCATAAGAAAACATAACACGCGTCTTACTTTTTAATTCTCTTCCAGTAGAAACATTATTTTTATATGTGTGTGTGTTTTGTCCCCCCCCGAAGAAATTTTTAAATTTAAATATCTTATAAGATTTTCGATGTTTTGTTTTATGATTAGTTTTTGTAACTATTATTTCAAATGTTTCAAATCTTAAAGCATTTTTTCCTTTCTATCATCTGGTTTTAATTTGATTTTGAATAAAGAAGTTTCGGGGGTTATACATAAGTTATTAGTGATAGATCACGTAAATTTGATTCATAGCCAAAAATTATAAATTACCTTGAAAGAAATTTCAATGTATTCCAAAAATATTTATAATAAAAGTCAAAACTGTTAAATAACGTAAAATAGTCACTTCATTTAATTTTGAATCAAGATATTTACATCAAAAAACCTCTTTTAGTCTATACAGAGAGGCATGTAACAGCGGTTATTGCAAATCGTAGTAATAACAGCAGAGATTTCATCATCTTCCACACCTTGCAGAAAGCTGAGTTTTCAATAATTTCACCTTTGTATTGCGTATTAGCTTTTTAATAAATTAATCTTTAAATATGTTTTGTTCTTGTTGGAGTTGCATTTTGAATTGCTTACGGTGCACTTTCCGTATCCGAAGCATTTTAAGCTAAAAAACATATATTCTAAAAGTTGAGAAATAAACATCCAAAAATACTTTTTTCTCTCCGTTTTTTATTAAATAAACATGTTTAAAAAAATTGTATTTTTATTTCTAACATGTAATCTTTATTTTTTAATTAATGTGTTATTTAATCGTTCTTAATTATTCATTCTTAATCATTACGTTCTTTATTTATCGTTTGCTTCTTTCAGAAATAAACACAAAAAAATTGATTTTGGAATCATTATACTCAATTCTACGTCGTTTTCTTTTTACCAGTATCATGAAAAATACGGTCTCAAAATCAGATTCGGCAGAAAGATAAATTAAAGATCCAAAGAGAAAGTGATTTTAGGAACAATATCTAGTTGCAATTGTAAAAAGAGTTCAAAGTATTCGCAGAACAAGGAACCATTGTCTTATTGTGAATTTTGAATAAGACATAGTTAAGAAACATTGGATTAAATTTCATACAATAAATCCAATTTTATGTCTTTCCCATAACCAGTTGATATGTGGAATTGATCTAAGGATTACCTTACACTTACTTGAAACCTTTCTGAAAAGAAATTCCCACGCAATTTTAACAATATACAACACATAAATCTTTTTCGAACTAAACCTCATAGCTTTACCCAGAGATTTTTTAAAACACTTTTCTCTTTGATTTAAAAAGAATGTTTCCTCTAAAAAAAATTCATGTAATAAAAATAGAAAATGAGACAATATAACCGAGAATAGAGTATAAAGTTCATATGTCTGAAGAAACAGCTAGAAAACCTATTGTTTAAATTCTAATACAATAGGTGATTTAAAATAACTTAGACTTTATGTTTTATTCTCAGATGCCGTAGTGTGAGAAAGTAACTTTTCTTCCAAAATGGACTAATAACCATTAAACAACTTTAACTATCAAACAAATTCAATTAATTAATATTATTTATACTAAATAAGTTAGAGGAGATAGGGAAAATTTAGTAACTACATTAAACATTAATAAGCAAGTAAGTGTATTTTAATTATAGTTGAATTTTAAGTTTTATAAAAATTCTTCTTATAAAATACTCTACTTTTATTAATAGAAAAGAAAATGAACTTGATATGTAACTCTCTTTTAAAATGAAAGAGTAAAAAAATATGATTTTAAGAATTTCGTTCTGATTTTTTTTTAATAATGAATTTTATCCTTTGAAAAATTCCTTGGGAAAATTCTTTAAATAACATTTTAAATACACGAATAGAAGCTCACGAAGAAATCAATCTGGAAATACATTCGAAAATCAGTATAAATTCTTATTATAAATTTTTCGAAAAAAACTATAAAAATTATTAAAGTATAAAAAATTATTAAAGCTATTAAATGACAAAAAAATTAATCATGAGCTAAAGAAAAATATGTTTTATTATTTTTTAAGAGTTAGGAAAAATTATTCATTTTCTTTATTAACAGTTTTAAATTTTAATGTAATATTTAAATAGTTATATGTGTTAAATAGTTACATGTTAGATTTTTTAAGTAGAATGTTTATTAAAATTTTTATAGTTGAGTACTTCAAAAAATACAACCCCCAAATTTTTTTTCTTCCTAAAAGGCATGCATAAAAGCGAAGGTTTTATTTTTATAACAGAATTTCAATGATTTTCTTCTATAAGAAAGACTCTATAAATCTGTTTTTAAGATTTTAATGAGAACTATGTCATTGCTAATGTTATTTGTAATTGATTTGAATCAGCTCATTCATTTAAATTCAGGATTTATAATTAATCAGGATTAATTCTTTTAATCTTGGTGTAGTCTAGAAACTTCACTATATTTTAGGGCAGAAAAAAAGATCAGTCAAAGCTTTTTAGACTCACATTCCATTGTTCCAAAAGTTGTAATGAAATAATTGGAGATATTTTAAATGCTTAAAACGAAGGAAAATAATTCTTACAATAAATAAGTTGTAGATAATATACAATTTAATTTCATAATTTAATCAACAAAGAGGAAAATGATAGAATTATAAGTAGGAATTATTTGTTCCAGATGTCAGTTTTTGATATAATGGCTTTTTTTATGTATTCGTAATTAACTCTGTTAGGGATGCTGTAATAGATTTTAAATATGTGTTTCGCTTCACATTTAATTATGTATCTAGCCAAACCATACTTAAAAGGAGCCAAACTCATTTCAAACAACACTAGGAAAAAAAATTTCCATGTAAAAGCAAGCATTTTTGCAATTTTGGAATAAAATGACCACTAATTACGCGGAGAAATATTTCATCTTATTTTTTTAAAAAAATTATATTGTCGTTGTCTTATTGATGTTCTTGTAGTACAAATCAAAGAAAATGACATTTGCTTCATCACTATAACAAAGTTTTAGAGAAAGAACTAATTTTGAAATGCAAATCAATATTAATTTGCAACTTGCAATTCCTTGTTTTTGCGCTATTATTGTTAGTTTTACTAGAGTTTAATTCTTAGTGCTTATGATTTGTTTCGTTGCTATTTTTCATTTAACTCACCATTGCAGTTTTATTTATTTTACTTTAGTTTTTAATTGTCTTAAGTTTAATTGTTTTTCTTTTTAATTTTATCCTTTAGTTTGCGTTATAATGCTTATTCCCATAAGTTTTATTGAATCCTTTGTTTCTCATGTATAATTATGTTGATGGACTCAACTTTCTTTTGTAAGCCTCGTGTTATATACTGCAAAGTGTGAAAGGACTATCATACATCTTAAAAAATTTCTATATTTAGTACATGAGAGATTAGTAAATTTTCTTAATGTTTTGTTCCCTTTTTTTCTGAATTACCACTGTGCTACATATATAATATTATCATCAAGATTTTTCTAAAATCATTATTCATGATAGATAAAATGAAACACATAAAAAACTTAAACCTTTAGAGCTGCTGTTTTAAATTAAAAAAATAAACAAAAATCAGAATTTTATTTATGATTGTTTTTAAACTCTATTAATGTTTACAAAGACAAAATATATAAAACACACACAAACATTCCGCATAAAAATTACGGAGTTGAAGATTCAATAAATTACGCTTAACTAATCACATTAACAAAACTTCATTAGTATTATTAATAATAACCAAATAATTAATATTATTTATCATATTTATCAAAAGATGTGGTTATTGTTAATAATCGTCGTTTATTGTTAATCATAACTGGATTTTGTACTTTAACTGCGGCACACACACATAATATAAGGATATAAAATAATTAGATCATTTACGGATTGAATTAATTTTAAAAAAAAAACATTTTTGTTTCTTTTTCAATACTTTAATACCACTACTGCGTTTTATTTTAAATGTTCATATAATTAGAAAATAAATATTTCAAAGAAATCTGTAAAATCTAAATAATACGATTATCCGAGTTCTTTTTTGCCTAATTAACGCCATTAAACTTGAAACTTGAAACAAAATTATTTGTAAGAATAAATTTTCCTATTTCCATTTTTTATCGATATAAATCAGTTATCGAATTAAAAATTACGAGATATTATGCATCGAGAAGCGCATATTCGTAATTTGTTTATTGCTTTAATACTGGTAAAGTTACAAGGCTTTGTTTTTCTTCTAAAACATTAAATTAATGAAAGCAAATTACTCTTAAGGGAAATATTAAGCTCCTTTAAAAATTCCTTTCTAACGATATTCAATGAAAGAACATTAAAACTGCTCTACTGTTTTAAAAACAAATAACTAATCACATAAACAAAATTTATTAACGGACTACTTTTTATATGGTTTAGGCTAAAGTATGGTTTTCTGTAATTTTTCAATAGTCAATGCATCTTAACAGAATTATTTAAATACGTTAATAGCTTAAACACTTTCAGAAATTATCATATACGCTTATATACTTATCATAGATAAAATTAAAATAACTAAATTTCAGTTAAAAATATTCATTCTGTAAACGATGGATTGCTTTAATAATACAAATAAATATTAATAACAATTTTTAAACTGGAGCTTGTATCAAATGCGTTATAAATATCGTAAATTAAATAAAACCTGTAACAATATCATAATTAGCACAAATATTTAGTTTTTTTTTTTAAACTCATTTAAAAGTAAGATATTCTAATGTTTATACAAATTATCAAAATTCCATTCTAAATATTGGCAAATACTATAAAAACATTACCTTTATGGTTTTGAAAGTCACTTCAAATTGACGCCATAAGAAATCTGCATTAAATCCATCCCATTCAAACTTGCGAAAACCGAAGCTACCTTCACTTCACAATAGTAAAATAGCGACCAGCTCACCTATTAAGCAACATGCTTCTGATTCACTCTCTGGATCATTAAAGTAATAACATAGATGATCCTCAAGAAAACGGACAGTATATATGATTCCCTATTAACCCACTTCTTACCACCAAAACGTGTCTCTTCTCATAAACAGAATCAGAAAAGGGTGCTCGCGGCTTTCTTTCTTTGACAAAAATAAATAATAAAGAATATGTGTCATACTATACCATAAGGCAAGATCACGTGGGTAGGCAGAAGTGTCCAAGGTTTAGAACAACATCACGATGTCGGGATTTCTGGCATACCGATTCGCGAGTCAAGAATCCCCCGACACGAAGTCCATAGTAATTTCGATGATTCGTTCTTAGTGGTGTTGAGACCTCAATTTGATCTGAAAAGGAACTAACCTACATTGCTGCAACACCTTTTTGTTGCTGTTTTTGTTGTTTATTTAAATAGCGGCATCTCTCGTGACTTTGATCTCGATTAAAAGCTGATCCAATCGATTTCGTACGTGATACTTGTAGCACGGGCTTATGATTGCCTTTCTCTTTTTACACCTGCTCTTGTAACTTGCTCATTTACTAGTTTGAGAAGTACAAAGATGGGATTGTTGGGGTTTTTTTCAAGCCGTTTTCGCTTTTGTGTTAAAGAACGGGATCCAGATTCTTTTTCAAATGACTCATCGCTAATGTTATATTTCAACTTCCCTATCATATCTGAGTAGCATATTTTATTGAACAATTCCTTTCTGTTTAAGTCAGGGGTGACCAACCCTAGATGACGTTGCGAGCCACTTTGTAAAAACGTAATAATCCCGTGTTCTGCGTATAAAAATTTATATATTTATATTAGATTTGGACCCAGTACAAACATTTATTGGAATGAAAATATAAAACGGACTGAACTATTATTGTTTTCCTTATTTTTCATGTATATAAACATAGATAATTTAATAATAATAATGCAATGATCAAATATGCCCTGGCAATTTGCGCAGCAGTACGATAAAGTTACAGGAATCAAGCATGATGCTTCAAGCGGTCGCTACAATGCTATACTGCTCATTTCTAAGTATGCATAAAAAGAGAAGCAACGTAATAAAATAGAAGCAGGTATGGGACATATTTGTTACAAAAAACTAAAAACAAAATATTGTACAAAATAATCATATTTTGTAAAGTTGTAATGAATTTTTCAAGGCGGGTCAAGGGTTGGCTACCGCTGGCTTAAATCAATCTTGCTTATATATTTTTTCATGCATAAAATGTGTTCCACCTTTTATCTTAATCCCCGTCCGTTAAGTGTAATGAGAATTTAACATTTTTAAAAAAGGTAAAAAAAAGCCATACTTTTGAGCTATTTCTCAATTTTAAGAACATATCGTGGTATACATTGATTCATTATAACCATACTAATTTACTTTAATGTTCAAATATCTTCTCTACCTCAAAATGTATTGCGAGATAGGAAACTTGATCCAATATCAAAGGGCAAAACCTAAATTCATGGCACATCATCCTTTAAAAGTGTTCCATAAAAATTCAAATAGTTGTAATGCATATACTCATTTACTATGCTAAGCCTTTGAAGCTTTGAATCGTTTTATAAGCATATATACATGATTTTCAATCTTACACATAAAATTTAAACTCTGTTTTGAGCAACACACACTGTATGGAATGATATATGAGTCATTTATCAGAACAATTGATTAAATTATATTTTTAAAAAAGTGTAGTAATAATGAAGTATTCTCTACTCTTAGTATATAATTGCAAAATTTAAAAATATTAATATTGAAATATTTTCTTTATTTGAAAAATTTTCCGAATTTTGATCTTATTCTTTAATATAACAAAATCTTTCAATTTGTAATATTAGCAATTTTGATTTTATGGTGTGCATTTTTAATTCGAGCTTGTGAAGTAAGCAATAGGTATTTCAGAATATTGCCCAAATGAGGCTTTAAAACTGCAGAAAAGAATCAAGAAGTTTCATAAAACTTGCTTAATGTAAATAACCAACCAAACTTAAAGAGTAAATCATGATCAACAAAAAGAATCTTTTTTTAGTTTGTACCGAATGTATTTGAATTATGATTCATATTTTGTTTAGATAATCAATATGGAATTTGTTAGTTAAATATATCCTAAAGCCAAAAATATACTGTTATTACATCAAAAATCTGTCTTAAATATAAAAATAAAAATCTGATATATCTAAATATATATAAGAAAAATATATAAATATGTATAAATCTAATTATATCTATCATAACTTTTTCTATTTGTAAAGAATATGTAAATTCTAACATGTTTCAGATTAATAGAAAAAATGTTAACCATTTCTGTGTAAAATTATTCTACATAGGAAAGAATGGTACGCAAAAGAGGTTAAGACGTTTTCCTAAAAATCCCCAATTGTTCTATGTTGTCTAAAGTAAGGAAAATTTCAAGTATCACTCCAATAATAATCGTTATAATATTTATAATTTTGTCTCCCTAAAACTCATTCTCTCAACTTATTTCAATCACATAATATTTTACAAAGTAATTTTGATGCATTTACTATAGTCAAATTAAATACATAAGATTTTTTACTTTTAATATTTTCTTAATTTAATTAGTAACACTGAATGCATTAATTAGATTTAAAAATATCTGCAAATAGAGCCTCAGTCAAAAAATACGTATTGAAGAAAACTTTAAACGGGTAAGTTCAACCAATCATTTACTAGGTAAATCTTTTTATTTGACATACTATGAAATGAAATAAAAAAAATTCTGCAAAAAATAATAATAATAATTTATTTAACGAAATGTTTCTGCACTTATTGAACAGAATTAATTTGGTTGAGTTAGCATATTGCGCAATTGTGTGAATCATCTACTATAAAAAAAAAATCACAGAGTCTCATCTTCACAATGAAAAAAGATAATGCACTTCTTATATAACATCTTGATTAAATTAATATTTAATTTAAAGAACAAAATTTACCAAACTTATTTATTTTTCCTCATAAATACAGTCGAATCTTCATATTACGAACCTCTATGTTGTGAATTTGTCTACATAGCGAACTTTTTCCTAGAACAAAGAACATCTCACGATTTTCTTCGTAAAATAACCTCTCACTAACGAAGTGTATTTTCTATATGACGAGCTTTTTCTCTTGGGATTCAATTTTTTTCTCCCTATATTTAAAGTATTTCTGGACGTATCAAGTTTTTCTCTCTTTTAACACATTTTATGGTGGTCATAAATCTTGAACTGGTTTTATTAGGTGCCTAACTCACCAAGAGCAATAGAATTATTGGAGTTTCATCCAAGTAGTGAAACCTTTGACCCCCCCCATTGTCCAATTCACTGGAAACTAACTCATATCCCTTTTCACTTGTCTCGTGTCCCCTTATCATTGAACTAGTCTGCGTTCATTTGTAGTTTTGATCAGTCGTACTGGTAACTTCAATTCTTGCTGCTCAAAACTGTCAAAAAATAAGAGCTTGAGCATCAAATAAAAAAATTTAATTCTTCAGGAAGTGGATAAAGGCGTCAAAAAACTTTCCTTGTAGTTTTTTTTTTTTTTTTTTGTGATAGGTAAAATGTATGAAATAAACATATATTAATTTACAAAAAGGTGTGAATAATTACTTTTTTAATATATTGTGTTTATGAGCTTAAAAGATTTTATTTATGTGGCTTATAAAGAAAATTGAAAGATGAACCTCTATATAACGAATTTTACATATAGCAAAATTTTTTCGGGATTTAGTGACTTCGAAATATAGAGGTCTAACTGTATTTATGTATTCAAAGAGAGACAGGAATAATATGCATAAAAAAATAATAAAGTAATATCAATAATTGTAATATATTTTGACAATTTGAGCTTTGATTTTAATTTTAATTCAGAAATAATCTTTTACGTACTCTGACATTCCTATACCACATTATTCTTGAAATCTCGAATGCTCTGGGAGCTATTTTAAGCATAAATTGAGCTTGAATTTTATATCATATGATTAAAATTTAATTCTTGCTATCGGAACAAAAAAAACAACGTTCCTTAAGATTATGACGCAGTTGGAAAAAAATTCATGCAACGCGTACAGGAGAGAAGATTCTCTCGATTAAATCTAAAATATGTCGCAGTTGTACCACCTGTATCAATATAAACGTAGCATTGACTTATCATTCCTTCTTATTAATTCCCTTTTTTACATCTTTTCTGGGCTAGCCAGTTTAACTTATCATTCACCGAAAACATAAATATCTCTTCAAATATATTTAAGCTCTGAGAAAAAAAATATTTTGAATATGATTACGATAATATTTAAATCCTCACTATAATCTGATTGAAATATTTCAAAAGGAAAAAAAAGCAAATTGTAAGGTCAACAACTTCAAGACTTCTAATACATTATTTAATTTACAATTTTTTAGTTCCTAATGCGTTTTAGAACAAAAAAAATTTTAAAAAAACACTGAAATCAAGTTGGTATATTTATTTATTTTTCACTCAGGGAATTTAAATTTGGTTCGCAATTCCAGAAAGCTGATATAACGAATATAAAAAAAACGAGATGAAAAATCTTTAGTATCATTTGTATTGGGTTGTTTTAAGAGAGAATAATGCAAAACGGGATAAATAAATATATAAAATAAATTCATACCACATGTTGTAAAATATGCTTTATATTGGTTAATATTTATATTTATTTTACATTTTTGTCAATTCTAACATAATTTTACATTTTCGTGATTATATATAAATCACAGTAAATAGACATTTTCTTTTACTTCTTAGGAGTATATCGTCTATCACATTGAAAATTAAAAATCATCAAAATCATAAGCTAGAAATCTTTGAAAAAATAATTCTTAGAACATTCTAGAAACCGAAAAAACTGTAACTAGAAAATTCATAGCTAACAATTTTTTCTCAGAAGGTTTTAAGTAAACAAAAAGCCTGGAAAAGCACTTCTAGACTTAACAGTTTAATACTTTATCCCATTCACATAAATATCCTCTTGTTTCTAACAGCTTTGTATAAACCGTATTAATTTCTTCAATTGATTTAGAAGTCATAATTAGATAGCAAGAAAATATAAAAATTTTGCGACATTTCATTTCTTTATCTTATGCTTAAGCCTGTAATCTCTAACATCATATCGCAATTGCGTTAAGGTATAAATAATTAAACACAAAAAGAATATATAAGTAATATTTGAACGTAATATTGTTTTAGTACGCATCTAAAGAGTGTTTTTTTTCCAGGTATAGAAGTTTAAGTTTGTGACAAATCTATACGGAACTTTATCACTAACCTTCTGAGTCGTCCTTTTTAGGGAAATTTAATTCCCTACCTATTTCCAATCAACTCCAAAAGGCGGACAGGATTCCTTGTTATGCAGATTAGATAAAGTATTTAAGTCAAACGGAATAGTAAAGTTAGAGCAGTAGGAGATAGAGATTGAAGCAGAAAGTTATAGTGAAGTTAAATTGAAGATTTCTTGTTGGAAGATTTAATCTCAGATAAAAGCTGAGCTGAGCTGAATTGCAGTGTGGTAAATATTAGTCTTATATTATTGCGAATGAAATTAAAATTAAATGTTCAATAAGAACATAGAATATAATTCTGGGATCTCTTATCGTGGTAATCTCTGCGTGATCGTTATTTAATTGTTAATTAATTGGATCATTAATTAAGTTAATTTACAGGATATTACCTTTAAAACCTCATAATACTAGTTAGATATATTTGTTAAAAAGTCTTTGATTCTATTTGGATAAGATAACCAAATAAAGAAAGTTGTTTATAAAAATGGCTACTGGTTCTTACATGACTCCTATTTATTCTCGTTCTCAAAGTGAGGTCCAAGGAAACCTTCACAAGTTGGCATTACTTTCCAAGATGGCGACCGATTTAACAGCTGTCAAGTGATTTATTCTCAGTTTGGTTTGGCAATTCATCATGAATAGACTCACGCCTGGACAACGCTTTCAAATTGTGCAATTTTATTTCGAAAATAATAGCCGCGATTTTCATAAGCGAATTTTGTTTAGCGATGAAGCGCACTTCTGGTTGAATGGCTACGTCAACAAACAAAAATGCCGCATTTGGAGTGAAGCTAATCCACAAGTGTATGTCGAAACACCGTTACATCCAGAAAAACTGACTGTTTGGTGCGCTTTATGGGCTGGTGGAATCCTTCTTCAAAAACGATGAAGGCCACAACGTTACAGTCAATGGTGATCGGTATAGAGCCATGATTACTAACTTTTTCATTCCTGAATTGAACAATCATGATGTCCAGGAGCTGTGGTTCCAACAAGACGGCGCAACATGTCACACAACTCGTGCCACAATCGATTTATTGAAAGACACGTTTGGTGACCGCCTAATTTCACGTTTTGGACCTGTGAATTGGCCTCCAAGATCTTGTGATTTAACACCGCTAGACTATTTTCTGTGGGGCTACGTAAAGTCATTGGTCTATGCGGATAAGCCACAAACGCTTGACCATTTGGAAGACAACATTCGCCGTGTTATTGCCGATATACGGCTACAAATGTTGGAAAAAGTCATCGAAAATTGGACGTCCAGATTGGACTACATCCGAGCCAGCCGTGGCAGTCATATGCCAGAAATCATATTTAAAATGTAATGCCACAAGATTATCTTTCGAGTAAAAAAAATCATGTCAATCAAATAATACATCGTTGTTTTATTGCAATTTAAAGTTCTATACCTCTAAAAAAACACCCTTTAGTTTAAACTCTATACATAAACTCTATACTCTAAGAGCGCTCTAGTTTCCAGTTGGTAAGCGGAAGTCCCCTAGGTATAACAGTAAACCCCACACATAACCTCATCACTTTAACATATTCTCCCTCATATCTTCTGACTTACTCGTATTTAAAATTCTACACCTACCAATGAAATAAGAAACGCAATTGATAATGTTTTTGCTATTTTTCTAAATCTGACCAAACTTATACCCTACACCTAACCCTGTAACCCAACACGTTCCCACCTAGGTCTTCTAATTCATTTGAAATTCAACACCAAACAATCAGAAACTTTAAAAAAGTGACAAATATTTTCAACCTTTTTTCAAATTTGATAGGCAACAAAAATCCATGCAAATGTCACATCGTTTTACCTAGTTTCCTATAGACCCCTCAGGGTAGGTCGACCTCTATTTTAAAAACTTCACGTGTTCCAATTTCCTTCGGCTTCCGCTAAACAGTGACCTTTTTTCTCGCCGTCCAAACAATCGCCTAATGTGGAATGGGAAAAATATAAAAAAATAAACAAAAGGTCGGAGAAGAAACTCCCTTCGGTCAAAAAATAAAAAGGAAATCTAAGGAAACGTGACTAAGTCGGTGGGTTGGTTTTCGGTTAGCTTAACGGGTGGATATCAGTGGGGCGTAACCAAGGACAGTGTTGATAGTGTAAGTCGGAATAATTGTCTAGACGAGGAAGACAATAAACTGATACTTAAGCAGATCGAAATAAACGGAGTGAAACCGAGGCTTTTTAACACTTGAAAATAATTTTTTAACAAAATTTCAATGAACTTTAAGGTATCCGACTACGTACGGAACCATGATTTTTAAAATGCGTATAAATGAATACATTTTTTTAATATTTAATGTCACCTGAATTACAATAAACGTATAAAACTGTCAAGGATATTACTACAATAAAAAATTACTCAAATGCAATTTTTTTTGGCAAAAAATGAAAAAGAATGACATCTTTTCAAAACATTCTCCGTTTATGGAAAATGCTTCAATAATAATATTTTGCTATATATGTAGATAAGACTTCCTTACAGAGCCCCAACTAGGATTTTTGAAAAATTCACATTATTTTCAGAGTTTCTAGTTTTAATTAATAACTGATGATTTCTTTTTGTTAAAATTTCTCCATTCTGCATCAAAAAAAATATGAATATATCCACTTCTAAATAATATATTTCAAAGATCCTAGCTCAGATTCTGTATAGAAGTCTTAGCTATATATAGGCAAAATATTATTATTATATCCCATAAAAGGAGAATGTTTTTAAAATATGTCATTCTTTCCTCATTTTTTTGCCAAAAATCTTGCATTTAAAAAAATGTTTGCAGTAATATCCTTGAAACAATTTTATATTTATATTCTAATTCAGGTGATATTAAATATAAAAAAAATTATTCGTTTATACTCTTTTTCAAATCCACGTTCCGAACGTAGTCGGATACCTTAAAACCCGAATACCGTGAGTTTTTAAATACAACGATTATGTGAAATTGCAATGTATGGATTATGTGTATTGTAATGTATGGATTATGTGTATTGTAATGTACGGATTATGTGTATTGTAATGTATGGATTATATGTATTGTAATGTATTACGGATGCTGAAAATTCGACATCTCAATTTTTTCTATTAACAATTTATTAAAGTTATGGGCTTTTTTTATTATGATATAGATTAGATTGAGAGAAGAATCTTTAAAAAAACAGTGCAGAATATATCTTATTTTTTTTTATAAATTGAAACGCAACAAATGGTCTTTAACCCTTTATCTACCGCATTATGATTTGCTGCAGTTTTTTTCATACACTATTTTTTTTAAACAGTATATTGAAAATTTTAAGGGATATATACATAAGCAAAATACTCAACTTTGGGAAATTTAATTAGTTAGAGCTACTTAACTTTTTTAAATATATTCAACTGTAAAATTATTTATACACACTGCTCACTTAAAATAAATAGTCAAATCGATTTCTTAGGTATTCATTAACATACAAGAAAAATAACACTTACCTTTTAACACTGACTATTTTTTCGGAATAAAAATGACAATCTTCGCAATCCGCTGAAAACGCCGTCAGATGAAAACGCAATTTCTGCGATAAAACTATTCGCCTTCCCCGCTAAAATACTCATCATAGAACCCGTGCTGCCATATATCTTGGAAGAGGGGATTTAAAAGAATATTCCTTCTAATTATCGTCTGAGTATTTGTAAAAAGAATTATTCTACGTAATTTTAAAGTGAGTGATACTTAAAAATACTGCAGGTAGATAAAGGGTTAAAGACCCTAAGTTCTCTAATACGAGTGAGTTCAAAAGAGATTTAAACTAATTTAGGACTTCAATAAAATTAATTGTTTTTGTTGTTGTTGTTACTAATGCAACCTTTCTGACTGTGTCAGATCGTGGCCCACGAAATTCATCGCGGCGAAGGGCTAGTTATACGCTTGTCATTAGCCTTAGCTTTGAGCAACATGCAAGTGACAGTACGATTTGGCTCGGTTCCACTCTAATTTTGAGGGAGAACACCCTGGAGGTGGTCAGGAGCCTCCCATTTCTCTTCCCTTTCCTCCAACCTCACGAGAGGACTTGGGGCTCAACGTCTATTTAGAGTACCTCCCTGCCGCAAAGTCACTATACATTTACAAAAATCCATGCATTCTCCGGGATTCGAACCCAGGCCCTACGGCATATCACTAAGGGTCCCTAACCACTGTACCGGATGGACGGCCCAATAAAATTAAAGGATCATGGATCAGTAAAAATGTTCGATGACCCGATCACAATTAATCAGTAGTTAAATACAGTTCTCTTAATTTGATTTTAAAATTTATAAAATTTCGAGTTCTTGTTTTTAAAAAAGAAATTTCAACAAGTTTTTAGCAGAATTAATAATCTTTATGGAATATGCCTGAAACGTTGTCTAGATATAGCTTAATACACGTTACTTAAAAAATGTTTCATTCAACTTTTTCCTTTAACACTCTTGCGAGAGTTCCTTTTAACCTTCACAGGGCCAATATGTTACTAAGAGTAAACATTACTATGTAATTCTTTATTGTAGTTTTCTTAGACGTAAAATAAATAAAAATCACAATGAAATAGCATAACAATATATAGTTTATGGATCAATGTGTAGTTTCATCAGGCATTTGTTTTCATTGGTCCAAATATACTTTGTTACTGCACAAAATTATGCTTACAGAATAACATAAAACATGTGAGAAAACAGCAATTTATTATTGCACGAGGCAATAAACTGAAAGATGTAATAATAAGAATACAATCCGATAATGTTTTATTACTGGCGCTAACTGATTTGACAGTCCTTCCCCCCACCCAAGCTTTCCGTTTACGTAATTGCTTTCGGCATACGTTTTATTTTGGCATTCTATATAAAAATTACAGACAAAGTTATATTCAAGTACGACAGTCATCAACTTTAAAATGGGGGAAGATTTCCCTCAGTCATAAAAGGGTTAATAAATGTATAACAAATGGGTGATTACATATTATTTCAATGAATATATAGAAACTACACTATATTCATTTAAATAAAATACTATAAGACAACTTGACTCACTTTAATCAATTTTCATTTTATAGTAGATATTTAGAAAACAAACTTAACAGAATTTGAAAAAAAATGACAGGAACTGGAAAAGAGAAATTAAATTATTTTGAATTTTCTACTGAAAGATTTTATTTTTTGCTTTTGCATCAAATTTAGAAACCATATACTAATTATTTTTCCCAAATAATACAAAAAAAATTTGAAATTTACAGAATTTTACATGAAGCTTTATTTTACACTTATTGTGCCATTGACTCTATGACAAATACTTATATTTAACCTGAACTTGATAATATTTTTTAAATTATATTTATTAAAAATATTATTGAAAAAATACTTTACTATTCTCTCATTTATAGAGTATGCACAATGGCTCCAAGCAAAAAGTTATGTATCCCCCCCCCAACATCTATCTAAAATATTTTTATACCATATTCATTGCATACAAAAGATTCTCAAACTGATACTATAATTTAGGAACCAGGCATTACCTTTTTTTTTTCTTAAAACGCTTCCAAATGATCGATAAAAAAGAACATCGAGTTATCGCATGCTTAGTTGACTTCGTGCTTTCGAAATACCACACATCCGTTAACTTCACAGTTCAAAATAACTCGATAATCTGCGAGATGGAAATAGTTGTGGCGAGAACAATGCATAATAAAACTGTGTGCGCCAAACTCCATGGTGGTACAAGCTTTTGACGCTAAGTCGAGGTAAAAAGATATTTCAAAGGTCTCTATTCTTTCAATTATTTAGAGCGAGAGTGAACAAGCTTTTAAATAGAGAACCTTTCTATGTGCGTGCAAAAAGCGCGTTAAGCCTTCAGTTCCAATCAAACCATGATGGGGATTAAATATAGTATTTTGCGCACGCAAATAGCACATGGACCTGGTTTCGGTAGCCAATAGATGACCTACAAAGTGCCGATGGAAGGTCAAGCTTGGAGAATCTGCTATCAATATAAATGGCATGGGTTAAAGTCAAAAGTGGCCAACGGCAACCCGAACGTTGACAGATAGAATTAATTGCTTAGCCTATTTAACCCGTCTTCTTTTAATTTTTCTCAGCTGTACGACCCAGAATAACGGAAAGCAAGCAGAGAAGAGTAGGACTTTTTATTGCTTTGTTTTTAATTGGTATATATACAATTATTAAGGGTGAGGATTTGTTTACAGAGTAACACATATCGAATTTGATCTCATTTTGCTTTGGGAGAGTGTGCCAATTTTTATCTTCTCATTATCATTCAGACAAATATTTCCATTAATTTTTTTTCGAGTATATAAATCTTGGAATGCATTGATATAGAATCATAATATTTAAAAAGTATGCATTATGACATTTTTAAAAGATTTCTAAGCCTTATATTTTTAAAAAGTATAATATGACTTTTAAGGATGAAAATGAAAAAAATCAGAGTTAGATAAAAAAAAATTTATTTGTCTGATATTCTCCATAAAGTATCACACAATAAGGTGGATAAAAAAAAACTTTTTTCATAACTTCAAAATTTACCTACGCGGGAAAGGTATTCTCTGGTGTATAGATGAAGGGGGAGATAATATAAAAAAGTTACTTTTTATATGTTAAGTACTGCCACAAGAGGAACGAAGTTAAGGTGTTTGAGTTTTTTTGGTAAAAAGTCGAAGTAAATTTCGTTAAAGAAAAATAGTATTTTAGAACTCTTTAACATTTATTGCGATGGGAAAACACCTATTAAATAATTAAAAGAAAAAAAAACATCAGATACATTTAAAACCTTTTTTATAATAATAAAATTTTTATTAAAAAAAAAACCTGCGGTAGAAATTACAGTGCACAATAAGGTGGCAGACGGAAAAACCTTAGATCGAACTGATTCGACGGGGCTATGAAATGTAATGAACATTGTACTACTCACTCTGCTCATAGTACTCACTCATTATTAATCATTGCTTTTGATTATTTATTTTGTAGAAAAATAGTTTTATTTTGGGTCTAGAGTCCTCTAACCAACATTAAGTCCTTTTCCCACAAAATTTAACTCTTTTGTAGCTATTCTGAATTTTGAAATTATTTCTTTAATTATTTGTCAAGTAATCTAATTACAATAGAACATCTTTTCCGCATAGGCAGGCTCTGATTTTCAGCAATTTTTTTCTCCATAAAAACGCAATCTACTTTACTATACAGTCGATTAATGTTACATATGCGAATTATTTTCTCCTTAATACATAGCAACCTACTCGCAAGTAATTATCAATCAATTGAAAAGGGATTCACTAGTAAGATATATCGATTAATTTTTCAAACTACGATTCCCCGTTTCAAGGATGCTTCTAATATTGTAATTATACGAATATATAACACAAATGCACAAACTACAAAACTGAAGTATCTGAAAAATATTTTAAACAATTACAAATCAATCCTCCTTTAACTCCAAATAAACTTTTATTTACGAATTCTAATACAAAAAGGAATCGCAGAGTACAATAACACCATATAAAATAAAGCAGCAAAAAAGTAAAGAGATATTCACAATGATACTTAAGAAGAGAGAATTTGAGAGGTTTCAAACACTATATTTCGAACATGTAATAGTTTGTTTTCATAAGAAATGAGATCAATGATATAAAGGTAAGAATTCCTGTCTACAAATAAGAAAAGTTCAGCTTATTTTTAACAAGAAATTTTTCCACGGTTAAGATTCCCATTTTACATATGTAGATTTTAGAATATTGCTTTTTCACTTACATTAAACAAACATATTTCAATTATACGTGTTTTTTCCAATTTTTTTAATAATATAGGTATATTTACCGCTATATCTTGAGCTTCTTTCCATCGTTTTTCTTCAAAAAATATTGGAATTTTTATCACACAATTCAAAGGTATCGTCTGCTCTTAATTTTCTTTTAAAATCACGAAGCAATTTTTAGAAGCTTATTTGCTAAGAATAAAAAAGATACAATGAAGGTTAAGGACACTCTCGCCTACGTTTTTTTATGAACTCAAAAAAAGCAGCTATCATCAGGTAAGCTTTCCGACCGCCTTCATATCTCGGAACAAGTCTAGTTGAGGAGGAGGACATATTTTCAATCAATAAACCTCCAGTCATGCAAACTGTTTGTCTTTTTGTCACCACTTCCTTGTTTGATATCATCTATTGGAGCTTTAGTACGTATCAATACAAATAAAGGATTTGTATCAATAAATAAATATCTGTTTAACAGTACTTACTCTAAAATTCACGTCAAGGTCTAATAAACAGGTCTGACTGCTTCCAAAAAAATAAGAATTAATAAAGGTATACAGAATATCTGTTTCATCAAAAAAGCTCAAGAAAAATATTTTAAACAATGCTTAAAGTAAAGAAGCTCGTTCCATTTGTATCATTTCATATTTGTTTGGGTTTTTAAATGCCTTGAATGGGAAAATCCAAGGACTTTTAGATGTTTACCCGCTTATCTTAAATTTGCATATTTTTGAGTTTTGTGTATTTCTATGGCATATTTTTATTCATCTATTGTTATATTGAGGTGACATTGTCTTTTGAATAACTCCATATTAATAAAGAAGTAAAATATTACTTAAAGCAAAATTACTTTTTCCTTTGTAACTTTTTAGATTTATATATGGCTTTTTTTATACGTATTAAATCTAAAAATCCAATAAATTTACAGTTATAAAGCAAAATGAGTTATTTCAAATTTTAAAGGAAGTGTCTTATTTTTAGTGGGACAAAACAAAATTGAATTATGGCCAGTATTTAAGTATCCGTACCAAATCGGTACAGAGATAGGTGTATCCCATTCCTACATAGTTGTGCCTGTTCTTAAACTCCTTTTTCTCACTGAATCTGTTTATGATCATTTCATCGTCAAATCGTTATCAATATTATTCGTTACGTCAAATAAAAGCTCTAAGTAACAAAAAATACAACTTTTTGTAAACTATCATAAAGATGAGAATCTTAAGTAACAAAATTTTCTCAAATAATTTGTAAAAGGACTTTACTTTTTACAAGCATAATAATTTATTTTCTCCTAGACATCTTTTGCTCTGTAATTAATTTCAAAATGTAGAATGTAATACGCATATTTTCGAAGGAATACCTTGTAGATTTAAAGCAAATCTAGTATATTAGTAAAAAACGAATCCGCAAAACTTTAAATAATCTTGATACAAATAATTATTTTTAATAAGTATGAAATTTTCTTACCTAGAATATGTTGAAAATTTTGATTTTTTTTTTCTTCTAAAAATTAGAAAACAATAAAAATAGATGGTATTATTAATAGAACTGATGGTTAGTTGGCCTAAACCCTAGATAAAACAAAACAGAACTTGGTATCTTGATAAAAATGATAGAAATACATTTTCTTGAAATAATTTCAATAACAGATCATTAAGTAAAGGGTTCGTATAAGAAACAAGGTAGACATCATTGAATGAAAATTTAAGTAAACTTACCAGGATAACTTTAATATTAACTATTCTGACTTTCAGATCAGCATTAAAATCCTATTAACATTTCAATAGCGTATAAAAGAAGCTGGCTTGATCAATCAAATGGCGATTACATCAAAAAATATTTTAATCTAAATTAATCAAAAATTAGCTGGATTTGTTTTTGTTGCAACAAAGAATTTACAGTATTTAAACACCGTACTTATATATAAAACAATGTTTAAATAAAGCAATGAATATGGCTCTTATGTAATACCTTCATAATGAAAAGAATGTTATTATGTTTCTTCTATTGACGCAACAGCCCTGGGTGGACCAAGGCCTTTTCAAGATCCCTCTTCCATTCCAATCTCCGCATATCTACAGTTCTTCAATTAGTCACTATTAAAACTTTAAAATCGTCCTCCACACAATAAACCCAACTTAATTTGGGCCTTTTCCTAGTTCTAGTTCCGACAGGTTTGTAATTGAAAATTCTGAACGTCAAGGATGAGAGGTCCATACGGCAGATGTGCCTGCAAACCCCTAACAACCAATCTTGATGGATTTAATGACATCTGATTCCATAAATAACTTACATAAAATTATGTCTTTGTCTCCACAATTCATTCTCATTCATAGCACCAAAGATATATCTAAGAATTTTTTGCTCAAAGATGGTTAGCCGCTCACAGTCAGTGATTTAGTCAAAGTCCAAGTTTCAGATCCATAGGCAAGTACGGGTCATATGATATACGGGTCTAATGATTGTTTCATATAGCGTTCTTTTTGTATATTTTTTAATCAATTTTGACTTTTAGAAAGTTCCTGGACTATGAAGACAGCTATTATACATAAAATGGCAATTAATTTATAAAATAATGTTTAAATAAAGTAACGCGCGAATAGGGATTTTATGTAATACTTTCATAACGAAAAGAATGTTATTATGTTACTATGTTTGTGCTATAAAAATGTAATGCTTTAAGATATCCGACTACTTGCGGCTTTTTTTTTTTTTTTTTTTTTTTTTTTTTTTTTTTTTTTTTTGAAAAAATGGAGATATGGGGTTTTTTGTGATTTTTATATTTATTTAGTGTATTTTAAGGAAAAATTCTAAAATTGATACAAGAAAAAAAAATATTGTTATTAAAATGGGAAAAAACTAGTAAAAATGTACAAAAAAATCATAAATGAGGCCTACTCTGTAGAAAGATTTTATGTGAACAAATTCTCAATTTTTCAATTTTGATGTGTTACTTTGTAATTCCTGTTTGAAGTGACCTTTAGGATAAGAGATATTTTAATTTTTACCAAAACTAGAGCACTTTATCTTAATCATTATACGAAATTGCTTTAAAAAAACATGGACTATATTCACATAAAGGACTGCAAATTTTGAAATAAAACAGTGATTGATAAATCTGAAGATCAAAACACTTCCACTGTTATGCAGAACATAAGCAAAAAATTTCAGCCAATTATTTTTAAAACATTTTGAGCAATCACTGTCCCCCGTTTGAGTTTTTCGAAAAAAACATATTTCGAGTAAAATGCATTGTAAAGTTTGACATCTTGTGTAAAGTTATGGCTTCTGCTTTTACTAAAACGCTTGTAGTTTTTGTTCTAGTGGAGGGAAAATAAAAAAACTTGGTATTGTTATTAAGCTAGTAAGATGGCCTATAATATAAAGTCATTAAAAAATTTGTCAATTTTTGAAAAAAATCATGATTTTAGGGTAGTCGGAAACCTTAAAGTAGCGTTTCTCAAACTGTGGGGCGTGCCCCCTTTGGGGGGGCGCGATTATATTGGAAAGTCGAAAACCAAAGGTTATTTAAAAAATTATTAATTTACTGAAAGTAAAGAAACAAAATACTTTGCGATATAATAAAATATAATATACACATTTACACTGATATAATACACTTATAAATGTATCAGTACTGTACAAAGTATATTTTATTATTAATTTAACAATACTAAGTTAAGAACAAATGTGTGATAATTATCAGTGACCCCATGGGCTTATATTAACACTTATCTTGATAATTTGCTCGGTTTATACTTAATTCCTTAACTGCCGATTTAAAGTTACGCGATTCGCTTCCTAATGCTACCGTTTTCCACGTTGATGAGCGTATTTTAATGTTTTTTGAGGGGGTGGGGAGGAGAGATAAGGAATAAATAAGTAAATCCTCTGAAATAAGTAAATCCTTCGCAAACACTGTCAAGGTCCTTTTAATGCATTGCAAAGCCTTCGGAATAATTTTATGAATAGCCCTGCACAGAGAATATCTTACTTCGGAAAGACATATATATATACGTCCAGAAAATTAATGCTTTGGCTGAGCGAGACGTTTATATACGGCGGCGGCACATAAGAGGTTAAAATCGTATTGCAGCTTTAGTGTCAAAGCATAGTATTATTGAATTCAATATATTGTTAATGTATAAAGGGGGGGCGCGATGAAAATGATGATTGAACTCGTATATTGAAAGTTTGAGAAGCACTGCCTTAAAGGAAAATTACTATATTAGTTTCTTAAAACAATATTCTAGTATCTGTATATAAATTGTGCGTTATCTCAAGGTTATAGATTTTAAAATATGACAGACTTCAGTATGGAGAATTTCCTGGCCTTTTTTAAAAATTTATTTTCATTTGACCCATCACGTTTTGCATGCGGATGCAAGCAATGCATCAAATCAGAACAAGGCTACAGCAATGCAAGGCTTTTAGTGTTGTTATCAAGGCAGGTGATGGACGTCTGGTGATGGGAAGATAGCTGGTTACAAATTGTTTAGATAAGGTCCATGAGTTGTGCTTAATACAGAAGCGTAATGGTACATATGTTCTTTTGATACATAGGCGTAACAGAATTATACGCATATGTGAAAATGATAATTAAAATTGAGAATATCATACAATGTACGTAAAGGAATGAATCTAATATATTTGTTTGCCTTAAAATGTTTTTAGCGGTTGTTTTGAAATTCGGAAACATAAAATGAAAGTTTTAAAAGTAGAACTTTGCCGTTTTATTTTCTTTATTCACCACCTAACGCTTTTTTAATGCTAACAAGGTGAAAGCTTGACGATATATCCCTTTGAATAACGAATTTATCTTATGAGCATAAAAAAAGTTACTAAAATTAAATTTATCAATAAATTTTAATTTATTTCTAAAACAGCAGTCACCACACTCATAATTTGCAATATATTATATAAAACCAACTATACATGAATGATAGATAAGTAACTATTAACTAGAGCTATGATATAATAGCAAACTGATCTAGAATTGAAAGGAAATATAGTATATTTTTGAACAAAATTATTCAAATCATGCAAATAAAATTTTATTCAACAAATTAATGTCATTTCATCTTAATGAATGTTAATTTTTTCATATAAAAAGAGAGCATTCGATAAATATTATTTTTAAATTAAAATAATATTAACGAGATTGAATCAAAGAATCGGTAATATACCATAATTCTTTGGACCCAAACAATGTATCTCAATAATCATTTATAATATTATTTCCCTATTAAAATTGAAAAAATTTCAATTCTATTTTTTTACTGTGTGTGTGTGTGTGTGTGTGTGTGTGTGTGTGTGTGTGTGTGTGTGTGTGTGTGTGTGTGTGTGTGTGTGTGTGTGTGTGTGTGTGTGTGTGTGTGTGTGTGTGTGTGTGTGTGTGTGTGTGTGTGTGTGTGTGTGTGTGTGTGTGTGTGTGTGTGTGTGTGTGTGTGTGTGTGTGTGTGTGTGTGTGTGTGTGTGTGTGTGTGTGTGTGTGTGTGTGTGTGTGTGTGTGTGTGTGTGTGTGTGTGTGTGTGTGTGTGTGTGTGTGTGTGTGTGTGTGTGTGTGTGTGTGTGTGTGTGTGTGTGTGTGTGTGTGTGTGTGTGTGTGTGTGTGTGTGTGTGTGTGTGTGTGTGTGTGTGTGTGTGTGTGTGTGTGTGTGTGTGTGTGTGTGTGTGTGTGTGTGTGTGTGTGTGTGTGTGTGTGTGTGTGTGTGTGTGTGTGTGTGTGTGTGTGTGTGTGTGTGTGTGTGTTTTCTTTTATCTCATATCTTATTACTCATACATTTTAATTTGTTTTTCTTATTATTTCTTGCTCATGTAACACCCATTATATAAAAATCTATTTTTAACAAATGGATGGCAAATTTAAAGTTTTACTTGGGAACGGAATCATATACACTCTATAACAAAAAAAACGACGCACCAAGAACGAGTTGTCCGAGAGACACAAAAATTGGTGGGTAGAAAGATTATGCACAGAATAGAAAATGATTGAAATTTTTAAAAAAAAATTGAAAGGTTTATTTCAAAGATACATAATTACAAAGTAACGAGTTTAATAAGGTGTTGACCCACCTCTAGCCTTGAAGCAAGCTACCACACGACGTGGAATGGAGTGATAAAGCACCCTGAAGGTCTCTTGTGGTATTTCTTGACAAATTTGCTCCAATTGTCGAACCAGGAAATGAACTTTCCCTAGTAGATGCAGTCGCCTTCCCATCATATCCTAGACATTCTCGATTGGAGAGAGATATGGTGATATGGCTGGCCAAGGAAGTGTTTAATAAGCTGTAAGACAATTTATAGCAACACGCGTGCTGTATGTAGTCTAAAGATAAGACCAATGCTAAATGCTAAAAAATAAGACCAATGTGCTGTTAAAAGAACGGTAGCAAAACAATTCTCAGAATGTCACCGACGAACCGCTGTGCGGTAAGTGTGCCTCAAATGATGTCCAGAGAGGTCAGGCTGTCAAAGTAAATGGCACCCCAGAGCATAACTCCTGGTTGAGGGCCTGTGTGTCGTGCAATAGTGAAAGCAGGATCGACACGCTACCCTGGACGTCTCCAGACACATCTTCGATGATCGTCATGACACCGTAGGGAGCAGGATTCGTCTCTAAACACTTCAAGTCCCCAGTCAGCATGATTCTAAGCTCCTCGAGCTAAGAACCACTGTAATCTGGCTCGACAGCGTGCAGGCATAAATGGCAGGTGGCGTAGCGGTCGGTACGAGGGTAAATTTCGCTCTATGGCCGTCTGTGGTGGACACTCGTATGTGGGTCGCACGTCTGATGGTTGATAACGATCAATCAGGCGCTGTGACAGTGGATGTGACAATCAATCTGTCCTCCCGATCTGCCGAGGCCCTAAGTCAGCTGCTACCATCAAGATGCTAAAATTTTCCATGGTCCACCCATTCTTGCCAGCATCTTCTAATGGCCACATCGCTTCGACTCATATGACGAGCTATTCTCAGATTTTCCGAACCTGTCTCTTTCAATCCAGTCATACGTCCTCTTTTAAACTCTGATAGTTGCTCGTAATAAGCTCGAATACTGCGGCAGGGTATTTTTTTAAGTCGCTGAAAGGTTTCCTAAATTACAATGCAACGGAAATTTTGATTTTCAGATGGAGAATCGCTTCTTATAGACGCCTGCTGAAAGCGCAGTTCCTATGCACTGTAGTTCCCGCTATTCATTCATTTGACACCAAATTTTAATCATTTGCATGTTCAAAACAAAAGTCTTTGCATACGAAATTTTATTACAATAGGCCAACTCCTTCTTGGTGCGTCGTTTTTTTTTTTTTTTTTTTTTTTTTTTGTTATATAGTGTATTTTATGGAAATAAATCCAAGGGGGAAAATAAACTGATTTGGAATTCATCTGAACACATTTGTATGGAAAACAACAAACATACGGGGAATCAAAATTGGGTTTCCCCAAAAACTAGTAGAGTCAAACTGATAAAAAGGAAAAGTTTTTAAAAATTTATGAAAAGACTTAATTATTTATAAGTTTAATGAAAGCAATTTGTTCTTAAAACACAGAGTTTACGTAAGCCAATTGTGTGTATTCTCAAATAAATATTTCACAGCTTACAAACTTGCCATTTATTATTTGGTTGTTTATAAAACAAATTTATTTCAATGTAGATCCTGTATGAAAAGTACAGCAACATTTATAGGATTATGTTGAAAATAAAACATTTTTATGATATTTAGCAGAGAGCTAGAGAAAAATTCAAAAAGAAGTTTTCTGTATATTGTTGGAAAAACTAATGCGTCATCAATTGTAAACGTTATCATATATGTTTATGAGTATTATATATTTCTTTTGAATATACATATATGTATATACCATAAAATCTAGCGTATAACGTGAACCTATACTTTACAGCGGATTTTTTTTTTCATTTTTAGGTATATTCGCCGTATAACACGCGCCCCCTTTTTTACAAAGAAACCTAATATGTACGTATGCAATTCTCTTATATTTTGAAGACATTTATTCGATGTATTATCCAAGCATTAGTACATAATTGAGTATGCTACTACTAAAAATAGCTCACTTTTATAATTACAACTCTTGAAAAAAAAGATACGTTCTTTCTTTAAAATAAAGAGTCTCAACATATGTAGAAATCTAAATTTTTTTATGCTCGTCTTTTTTATTTTTATTTTTAAAGCTCTCATTTTTGTACCTGGCGCATAAAGCGCATCCGTAAATTTCGTTCTTATTTGTTGTGTTAAAGGTGCGAGTTACACGCCGGATTTTACGGTACGTATACAGTTGAACCTGTTTTTGTGCGGTAGATAGGGACCGCATAAAAATAAATACACAAAAAATATTTAAAAATTTCATTAATTCTTACATAAAACAAACTAATTCGTGGAAATACTACAGAAATTTTTTTATGCGGTGGATAGGGACCGCATACAAAAAATTCACGTTAAAAATAATAAAAGTAGTATAAAAAAAGTTGCATCTATAAAATATGCCGATTTTTTTATGTAAGAGTACTTCCATAACAAAATAAATAATTAAATATTACTCATGGAAACATTTTGAAAACATATAGTTTCTCATTGTATACACGGATAAGTTTACAAAATGCACGTACATAACTCATGGCTACTCATCGTAATCCAAAGCCCTGTAATGAATAAGTTCAAAATCGCTTTCGTCACTTGAAGATACAATTTCAATTGATTAATTTTTTGACAACATAAAGTAAGAGATAAGTTTTTGTGACGAAGGACGGGTGGTCAGTTGCTTGTAAATGTCACGATAACTAGCTATATATGATTGAGGCTCTTTTTGAAATTTATACTCCTTTCTTAATTGGTATAATTTTTAAGAAAATGCTTCGCCCAATTTGTTGGAAAGCTGGATTCCTGCATATTTTTATCCACTCTGAAAGAATCCGGTCCTTCTTGTCCATCTTCATAATCTATCAAATTATTGATGATGTCACTGTCATTGAAAGTTTCGTCTTCAATTAAGCACAGGCTGCTGGAGGGTTGAGAGAAAGCAACTGAATGCGCATGGTCGAGAGACTGTTTATAAAAAATAAATAGAGCGTCTTGAAGTGTCTACATTTCAGTGGCGTAACGTATACCCCCGCATCACAGGGGGGAGGCAGGACTCTAGGGGCACAAGGCCTGACTTACGCTAAATACGTATTTACCCAATTTATAAAATATTAAAGGCGAAACCTGACTTTCAGAGGGGAGGGGGGGTCCTAACATTCTCCGTTACGCCACTGGTAAATAGAGAGAAAACATTACAGTGGCGCCAAAGCCATTGAAATTCATACACCGCATAAAAAAAGATCGCATAAAAAGAGACCGCACAAAAACAGACTCTACTGTACATAGCAAAATTCATCTGAAATCAATAAAAAAAATTAATAAAATAAATTCTCTCTCTCTCTCTCTCTGACTCAGTTATTAACTCACTTTACTAAAGTCGAATATAACTCAATAATAGAGCAAACAAAAATAAAAAATAATCCTCTAAAGTAATATATATAATGATAACTGTGTAGATTTAATTATATTACACGTTACTTTACAACATTACAAAGGACGTACTAGAGAAAAATTCAAATGTGAAGGCTAAAAAAAATTACTATTCCTACAATTCAAAATCTCTTCATGGTACATCCATGAAAAGGTCTCGGGTTAAAGGATTTAATATAATATGCTGCAATCAAAAAATTTAAATTTGAACAAAAATAATTGTGAGGAACTCGATAGCAATTTTTCTTAGAGTATGCTTTTTTAAAAAAAAATATTACGATACATTTGGATATATTTTTAAAATACCTATTTTTGTATGCAAAACGAATCAAAAAATTGTATGTTGATAAGTGTTCAAAAATTTTAGGAAGATTTCACAAAATTAAAAAAAAACTCATGCTGCAATGAACATTAAAAAAACTGGATGACTTCGTAAAAAAATGTATGCTCAGTAAATTGCTTTTAAAGTATATTTTAAATAATAAAATAGGTAAGTAAAATTTATATGCATGGGTTTTTGAGAACAACTATCAACACTTAGACTTTTTGATCTAGTTGCAAAATAAAAAGTCTACTTGTTTGTTCAAAAGCATCTCCTGGAAAATCGATTTTAACTCCGAATTGTTATTCAACGCGAGATCGAAAAAACAAAACAGTGTCAACTCCTACGTATAATTCTGATAGCAAAAAAAAAAAACTTCGAAATGACTTCCGCGTTTTCCCAAAGGTATAGAATCTTTACAGTTGAATGAAAACTCCATAAAAATGTGACAGCACCATAAACTAAAGTTACAAAGAACACTCCAGAAAAACAGTAAAGAGATACATAGCACCTTATGGTTAACTGCTTGACTTCATCACCCGAATCGCTGAACCATGGATAAAAAGAGTTTTGTTTCAGTTGAACAGTATCGTTTCATTAAGCTGAGGGTTCATCAACATTGTTATCACGATCCAAGCTTTTCGCACTTGGAAGAAGCGATAAGAATGATAGTTGGTTGCTGTGCTTGGTCTTTTGTTATTAATTCCAACATAAAAAGAAGAGAAACCATAAAGATATTTACAGGCAGTGTGTTTATGGAGACAATGTGATCGGTCTTGAGTACAAAATAAAGTATCTTTTCTTTTCAGGTTTTGAACTAAGTTTGGAACCGTGATTTTTCAAAAACGTATATAAATGAATAAGATTACTGATCTTAACTATCCCTTGAATTAGAATATGCATATAAAATTGTTTTAAAATTATTACGAGGGTTGGGGCATAAGTCATGGCAACTATTTTTTTTCTTGTAGATATGTGAACGGATCATAAACATATATGTGTCATGTGGAAGTTCTGCAGGCATAGTGTGTATGCAGAACATCAGATGGTTCTGTGATAGCTGGTAGTTGCTCAGCGAGGGCTGTGAAATCAGTCAGTTGATGAGTGTCGTGTGAGATGGAAGTAACCCGTGTTGAGCAGCGCGCTTACATCAAAATAGCCGTTCTCCGACAGAGAAATGCGATGGAATGTCACAGTGAATTAGTGGAAACCCTTGGGAATAATGCCCTACCATACTGTACAGTAGCACAGTGGATAGGAATATTTCAGCAAAGACGTGTGCCAACCAGTGATGAGCAACGTTCGGGTCGACCGGTCAGTGTGCGGACCGGCTTGGCACATGCCGTCATTGAGCAGCTCATGGATTAAATCACGGATCATGGACTACATTAAAGGTCTATACACCCAGGTTTGTCATGTCAACTTTATGCGTAGTGTGTTGTCATTCTTTTGCATCGTGAAGGCCATATTGCCATATATACTACCGTAATAAATTAGTGTGTTACGATATTTCAGCGCTATTCATTGTCCACACATGTATTTAACACCTTGAACTTTCGTCTGTATGTGTCACATTTTCCAACCGGACTGGTATCTTCAAGAAATAAAAATAGTTGTCATGACTTTTGCCCCAATCCTCATATTATTTTTAAAAAATATTGAAATGCAATTTTCTAGTAAAAAATGCAGAATAAATTACCTGTATATATTTTTTAAAACATTCTCATTGCATCAAAAACATTATTTTCAAGCATGGAAAATGTTTCTATGCTAATAATAGTTTGCTTATATATAAATAAGACTTCTCTACAGAGGACTTTTGAATCTTTTTATGTTGCTTGTTATCTCAATCAGGATTAACTGGATGAGAATTTCTAATTGCACATTTCATTTTTTGAAACAAAAATGCAAACATAAAGAATATTATCAAACCAGTTGATTGTGATTGACGAGTATATTCGTGTCATGACAAGTATACTCGTCATCGGTAAAAAGTAGTGACCATCGGCTACTTAAGTTCTAATTTTTGAGATAAACAAAATATATTCTTAAATTTCAAGATGTTTAAAATACTTTGAAGCCCAGCCGGGGTAAAACAAATAAATAAAAAATATAAAAAATTTAAGATTAACTCATGTGTCCCCGTAGGCACCGGTTGTGAAACAACATATAAGTTCGCATAGCGAATTTATTTATGTGCGATGATAATGATTTTAGATATTAGCATAAAAGGGGCAAAAGTCGAAAAGTTGATTTATAATAGGGTTCCTTCAGGTATGGTCAGCCGTGAGAACAATAACGTTTAAATTCTTACTTTTATATGTGTGTGTTTAATTTTCTTACGTTTTTCAAGTTGTGAGAACCCCCCTGGGTTCTCACAACTTTTTTTTCTCACCCTTATGTTTATTCAATTAGTTCAAATATCAACTTTCTAATTACAAATGTTTAGCAATATGTCTACGTCAAAGAGATTTACCTATACTATTAAATTAAATTAAGAAATATGAAATTAATCAATTACTAAGCTCAATATCGAACAAGTTTACCGGAATAGGAGGTCCGAGAAATACAAGCAACTTGAATTATTATCATTCACTAAGATTTAACTAACTTTATTATAATAACGCTTGTGGTAAGAGGTACTAAGTTAGAATATATCACCTGGCTGTACTACCGATCTCTCCAGGTAGATTAATCCTTCTAAGGTTACTTCGCTGAATAATAACAGCAATACTCCAATATCGTAATCCAATTGAATCTTCCTAACCTCGTCACTACTGTTGCTGGCTCAATCGCCTTCTCCTCCGCTAACTTACAACACTCTCCTTAAATACCGTATCTGCTTTGCATATCCCACTTTCTTCTTTTAGAGCTGATTGGAAATATACGCGAATTTACAATCCTCAAAGACGGAAAGGTGCCGTAAAGATTCGTCACCAAATAATATGTATATAATATATGTTTATGTTAACCAAATAAATATTTGTAATAAAATTGGCAGCTTTATAAAATAAATCCATGTTTTTGATCCAACATTTTAACAGCGACACTTACTCTGTGATTGACGAGTATACTCGTCATCGCTAGATTCCCGTGACACACACAGTTGCACGCGCTCAAACGGTGGCGCCACAGTTATCTGGCTAAATTTTCGAATAAAAGGCTTTATATTTAAGATAGATGCACATATTTTTTCAGATTTCGGTAAACAAATATAAACACACAATTTGCCTCAAGGTAGGCGTTTGGAAGAATTTATATAATATTTAAATTTTTTTGATTGGAGATTAATTTATCTATCATCTTCTCTTCGCTCATACTCAAAACAAAATAACAAAATTCGTATACTTTATCAATTAACAAAACTCTATATAATAAACTTAAAAATTTTATATTATATAGGAGAATTCTCTGATTTACTTAACATAGATAAGAATTTTGTGTTTGATTTCCTATTTGCTTACATTATAGCATTGCGTAACTAATAATTTTTCGTTATTCCTGTCAAAATTTAACCAAATGTGGACGAATATGCCACGAAACCTGTAATAATTTTTTTTAAAGTATGAAGTATAAACAGATTTGTCTTTATAATCATGTTATTAAACATTTACGAAGTAAAATTAAGGTGCAATAACATGAAATATTATAAAATATTAAAACAATAATTTGAAATATATTTCTGCCCAAATTGAACTAAATGTAAACAGCCGTGCAATTATAATTTTAAAAAAATTACTGAATAGCTATTCATATTCTACGCACTCCTTTTTATAAGTACATTACTTATCATTTATTAGATATAATGCGAGGGTAACTCAAAAATATTTGAGAAATGCACGCACAAGAAGTTATAAAATAAAATTAACGGTTAAGTATGAAAATTATACAATGTATTTTAACGACTTCAAGTTGTTTAGTGTAGAATAAATTTAAGACAGGAGAGAAAATAGAGTTGATACGAGAATATTATTGTGTTATTATTTTCTGATTTTAAATCTGGATTAAATCAAGAGGCATGTGTTCAACGGCTGCAATTAGCATTTGGTGATGAATCGCCATGTCGTGCTATTGTATTTAGATGATTTAAAAAATTTTGCAGTGGTAACAATTCTCTTCTGGATGAAGAATACGCAGAAAGGCCACGGCCGGCAGTAATCCGGGATAATGTGTCTGCCATACGAAAAATGTTAATGAATGATAATCGCCGTACCTACCAAATGATACTGAAGAAACTTAACTTTGGATCCACAGCCATATACAAAACTATTCATGAAGAATTACATATGAAAAAAGTAGTTTGCTTTTAGGTTCCCCATACTTTAACTGAGCACCAAAAAGAGGAACCAGAATCAGTAAAAAAATCCCTTAAATTGCCAAATGATAGTGGCCACTGCGTCATTTCTAAAATTGTAATGGATGATGAAACGTACATGCCGTTTTATGACGTTCCAACACGTCAAAAAAGCAAAGTATGGTTCTTTGAAGATGATCCCGTGCCAACAATGGTGAAGAGCCAACAAGCAATGAAAAAAGTAATGTATGCCGTTTTCTTCAGAAGTACGGGATTGATCAAAACCATCAAGTTGGAAGGACAGAAGACAGTAATAGCAAACTGGTATTTCACTAAATGTTTTCCAGAAATTCTCCAAGAAGTTAATGTTAGGGGACTAATGCTTCCCCATGACAGTTCATCTTCCCATACAGCCGGATTAACAGCTGAGTTTCTTATACAAAAACAAATTAGTGATAGATCATTCACCTTATTATCCGGATCTAGTTATGTGTGACTTTTGTTTATTTATTAATCTAAAGAACTTACGTGTACGTCGTCTTCATTCAGAAGAAGACATTAATGTGGCTATATAAATGCGTTTTTATTTTCATTAATTCCAAGGAACGAATGGTTTCAGGCATTTAATCTGTGGAAAATCCGTTACAAAAGTGCATTGATATATACAGAAGGAGACTACTTTGAACACTCCTAAAATTTTGTAATTATAACTTTAAAAACCTAAGCGTATCTCAAAAATTTCAGAGTGACTCTCGTATCACCTCAAACTCAGAAGCGCAACAGCCCACGAGGGCCAAGGCCCACTGTGCCCATCCAGTGTACGTGACAATTGGGAGCTGAGGTACGTAAGCAGACGTCCCGATCAGGTGGCCAGTCTGAAGTGGAACCCTCAGTGTTTTAGTCCCCAAGCAAGTTTGGTACTTAATTATCGACCCACTGAAGGGATGAAAGGCTAAGTCGACCTTGCTCAGCCCGAAGATAGAACGTCGGACTTGTCGTATGGAAGCGCGATACATTACCACTCGTCCTCTGGGCCTCTATAATATCACCTATGGATGGTCGTTAAAATATTTATGGGGATAAATTAAAATGTTAATAAAATGTAACAATTTTTTTAAAAAAAGGATTATTAAAAGAAAATCAAACAAGAGAAAAATTGTGATCAAAGGAATAATGAAAAGGATTTATTTTAAATATGACTTTTTTTCTTTCAAATGAGGCTGAGGATTGGTAACAACCATTGCAGACCTGGTACATTCCCCCGGAAGCTGCGACCACTTTTTAGTGAGGAAACATGCAGGTGGATAACAACTGCTTCGATGTAATTTTGACGCCCAGGTTCCTTCCTGAGCTCTGACGATGCGAAACTGTAGTAGGAATTTAATTTTGTCTAGAGCACCCAAACCAAACAGGCACTCTATGGACCGTAAACATACCGCATAATCATACAACAAGGATGCTGTCGATTTTTTGCATCATGAAAATCCACCGACTTGGACCGGTGTAGAACCCATAAACTTCGGTATACAAGGACAGCGTCTAACCAACTACGTCACTCATGAATGAACAATACTCTCAGGCAAATCAATTATCTATCCTCAAAAGCTGTGCTACTTAATTATCTCTACTTTCAACTTTTTGAAGGAAAAAAACTTTTTATTCTATCTATCTATCCCGTGTATAAATTATATAATAAAGAAAAAAATTAATAAATGTGACTATTTTCTTTTGGAAACACTTACACAAAGATTTTACATTTTTTCTTTTGAAGATTCTTCTCCATACTTTATTATTGCATATCAGTTTTCATTATTATTAATGCCTTTGTCTAGAATTTTTCTTCCGCATCAGTAACTAAATGAAAAGATAAGCATGATTTCAATTTCTTCTTACGAATATGAGCTAACTAGAATAGCGTAAAGAAATTCAAACTTCATTCGAGGCGACGAACTGTATATATATACGTTTTAATACATACAAAATCAAATTACTTCTAAAATTTCTCAAAGCAATTCTCCATCAAATTTTAAAAATTTTAATATCGAGTCTTAAAAAAGTTTTGCAATAGAATGATTATTTTTTTTCGTAATTAATGAAATATTTTGCAAGTGGATATGAAATTGCATTTCATCAATTTCTGAAGAATTGCAAATCACTGATTAAAATCAAGTTTTGCAGACGCTATTAAACTCATTAAAATCTTTATTTTTTTTAATGTCAAAGATACATCGGTGAATTTTTTTTATTAAATTCTTTATAAATATTTTCAGATACATCTGTTAAATAAAAAATTATTATTGAACATCTAAAACGGTACACATTAGTTTCCTAACTAAATTTATGGTGACTTTTAATTCACAATTTTAAAGGGAGAAAAAAAATCTCCCATCTTCACCAGTTAATGTTTTTTTTTCCAAAAAAAATTTTCAATTCCTACTATTAGTTCACACTCTCCATATGTATATTTATTATATATATATATATATATCTTGTTCAAATTTTCAATCGTTAGTAAAAAGTTTTTATTCATCCACTCATGGCCAAATACATGTTTTTAAACTTGTAGTGGATACAACTAGATGTTAATACAGTTTTTTCAAATATTAATTCATTAATTAATGAATAAATAGTAACAAAAATAATAGTCCAACAGCATATATAGAAAGGGAAGACGCTCTTCGTGTACCTGTAGCGTAATGGATAGCGTGTCGGACTTCTAATCCAAAAGTTGCGGGTTCGGATCCTTCCTGGGATGGCCTAATTTCTGAGATTGTGTTTACTTTTTTACTGCACTATTTTATTGAAATAATTAAATTTAATTAATTAATAAAGAGTAATAAACAAAAATAGTAGTCCAACTCCATATATAGAAAGGAAAATGGAAAATTGTACGGAAAATCGTTTTCTATTTTGCCACTTAATATTGTTATTCTGCCATATGTATATACAGATTTATATATTTATTGTAATTATTTAATAAAAAATAACTAAAATAAAATTTCTCTACGTGGACCGCAGTACAGTGCTCTTCTCAAACTTTCAATACTTACAACTCAATTTTCATTCAAATTTTTCCTCGTGCCTCCCCCCACACACACAAAAAAACATTGTATTAAAATCAATAATAATATGCTTTGACACTAAAGCAACAATACAACTTTAATTATAAACCTTACATCATACCAAGACAACTATTACATTTTGTGTATAATTTTATCTATGACAAGCCCACGGCTCATTAATAATTATTAAATTTGCTCTTAATTTAGTATAGATAGATTAATTATCAAATACATCGTGCAGTACTGATACATTTAGAAGTGTATTTTCTCAGTGTAAGTGTGTATTTGATTTTTTTATTATGTTAGAATGTATTTTGTTTTGCTTTCTTTCCGTAAATTAATCATTTTTTAAAAAAAAATAATCTTTTGCTTTCGTTTTTTTGTTATGCTCACCCCCCCCACGTAGGGTTATCAAGCCCCCTTAGGGGGGGCGCCTCGAAGTGTGAGAAACGCTGTCATAGTAGGAAGTGAATTATAATATTTTTTTATATTACTTGTTATATTTTTAATGCTTATATTTTCATCTCTAAAAAAAATTGTGCTGCGTGACCTTGACCGAATAAAATACCTTGGACTTTCATGGTTACAGTTTAATGGCCATTTTACCAATCAACCATGACGAAATAATCGTTCAAATCGGTTTTCAAAAAGTTCAGTTAACGCATGATTTACAAATATTTAACAGCCTAAGAAAACAGATTGTTCTCTCTCATCTTTCTTAAAGATTTACTTAACCTATCTACATCTTTAAGTGAATGAAATCGCCTTACGCACAAAAGCTTTAAAAGCTCACTCGAATCGCGCTGAGAGTGAAATGATAATTGTTATTTGATGTAACGTTTTTGAGTAAAAGGAAAAACAAAGTTTTAAAGCTATTTTTCGATATCGGAAGTATTTACTTGGATTGCGGCATCACTGATAATGAAAGAAAGTTCGATTTTCTTAGCCTCTCTTTTCTTATGAAATGGAAGCAATATAACCTAGGTTGAGAGACATAGTTTACGTAAATTTTAGAATCAATTGAATTAACATACCGTACATTGTGTGTGTGTGCGTGCGTGCGCCATAAACAAGAGTAGAATTTTTGGAATTTTTTTAAGGTGAAAGTAAAGTGAGGGGTCGATTTATGCATGTGATCATCTTTGCAGAGAGTTGATACTCCAAGGCATATGAAACATATGTCGATGATCTCACATGCCGTATACGAATTTCTCTTTCCACACTCATTTTCCAAACAAAAAAATGACGCAGAAAGTAGGACTACCACATATATTGTACAACAAGGGTGTCAAACTCAAAGGCTAACTTGAGCCATACAAACAAGGTTTAATTTGAGGTGGGCCACAAATAAAAATCAATATTCATAGAAACATAAATTTATTTCGAAAAATACATTATTATAAATATAAATAAAAGAACAAGAAAACTTAATGTTTACGTCCTGACACTTGACATCTCTTCTCTGCTACTATCTTTCCTATTTTGGGAGAAATTTTACTATTTTATTATATATTTTTGTGCGCTGATAAACAGGCCGGGCCTCAAAAATTTCCATCGTGGGCCACATGAGACCAGCGGGCCGCGAGTTTGACACCTCTGTTGTACAAGATATCAGATGAATGAGGAAAAAACGCATTAGCTTCAGACAGAGTTCCCAGAAATAAAACTATCGTTGTTGTGTTGTGACGAGGGTTTATCGCGCCTTTCACTAAAATCCTCTTGGGGAATCTTTGGAGCTAGAATGGTATTTCTTTCCAATCAACTCAGGAAAAAAACGTGATATGCAGATTAGGAATGATTATATATATTGGAGCTTTAGAATTCGCGAAAAAGGCTAGAAGAGTCTTAAGGGAGTCTTAGAATTCTGAGGAGGTCTTAGAAAGTCATAGGAAGTATTATAAGAACCATATAGAAGTGGGTTCGAAGCCAGAAGGTTGCCTAGTTGCCGAATCAAGTTAGATTACAGTAATATATAGAAGATATAAAGATTGAGATAGCTGTTCGCCGTGGAATATCGGTAAGCGATATAACATTAAACTTTAATGATAGAGCAGACTCTAGTAAGTTACGGAATCGTCTATACATATAAATACGGTGGTTAATTTATCATAAAGATAGTGAGTAGGATTTGATGCGCTATTTGCTAAGAATTGTAATTTATGCCATATCACTCTTGATCATTAGCCTCTAAGACTTGTGTTCCATTGCTTAGTATAAATTGAGATATAATAAACTAAATTTATTATGGGTTTCAGTGGTCAATCTTTTATCCCAACAGACTTAGATCGCGTGGATGAGGAATAGATGATACCCGCAGCCCGGAGAGGGGTGGTATCACAGTGTTTTCACTTCACAACAGTGGTTCTTAAATTGTGGTCTATGGACCCCTGGGGTCCCGCAGCGTTTTTCTACGGGGTCCGTGAAGGCTCCTTATCTAATGTTAAGATTTCCCTCTTTAATTGATTCTGAAAGACCTCGTGGAAAATTCGAAAAATGTGTCATCCTAGACTAGATCACTAAATTATCCTCAATAAAAATATGTACTAGAACATGTATTTTGATCAAGAATATTAATTCAGATTATTTTTACCATTTGCAACTACATGGCGATTACTAAAACGAGACATTTTCAAAAAAATTGTAGAAATACACATGCAAAGATTAAAAACTGAATTCATATAGCGCGCCAACACGATAACGATTGCATCCATCTCGATCTTCTAATTGAATTGCTCTTATATTTATTATTTATTTACTTCTACATTATTTATTTATTTGAAACTAGTATTTTGTAATATTTTTATATTTATGTATAATTAAATGTTTACTGTTTTCTTAAAAGAAAAAGAAAGAAGTGTCTTAAAAAAAAAGTCTGTATAAATAGCAGAGGCAGTCTTAGGACTATTGAGGAACCTATAAATCACTCAGTCATTTGTAGAGAAACAGGGAGGGGTGTTCAAAATGTTTGGGGTCCGCGATGTCAGGCTGGTACATAAAGGGGAGGGGGCGTGGTGATCGAAAGTTTAAGAACCACTGCTTTACAGCATTTTAATTGGAAAATATTCTATCCGTTTTACCTGCTTTTCATCCTCATGGAGATGTGTTTGAAAACTCCAGAAACATTTTTCCTTCAAATTGACATACGAATTTTGGGTAATTTTTTTAAGAAAAACGCACTCTAGGTTTATATTTGGAAATATACGGATAGTGGTCGTGGTCACGAACTCGTGGCCGCCACGTCATCAGTTCTAGCCCTAGTGTGCCACTGAAGACGCACCGTGTAAAGGAGCTGATGCTCGTTAAACCTATCGTGGCTCAAAGCTCCTCGTTGGCGTGGAAGTTAAAAGAGGGGAATACCAGCTCTCAGGTGTCGTCCTTGACACTTGACCGTGGATCAAAAAGATCCGTCACCAATAGCCCTCGTGATACTTTATAGTGTGACTTTAATAAAGACTCACTCGGAAACATGCAGTAACTTCTAAAGATATTTCATTGCTCGTATGGGATTTCGTGCTACATCTGATTTGTGATGTTCATGTCACTTTTTTGTTGGATCAATGTTGAATTCAACTTTTCAAAAAAATACATAAATATTTAACATTAAATCGACGCAATAATTATTTGGATAATGCTTGAGATTTTCCTTAAATGTGTAATTATTTCACATGACTAATTAATATTTCTACAAAATATAACTCTTTTACAGTTTTTGAATAAAATGAAATTTTTTTAATCGATTGAAAGTCATAAAAATATCATACTTTACACCAAGCATAATACATAGTATTTGAATTGTTTTCATTATTAATAAAGATATCTGAGGTAAAAAAAAAAATCTGTTAAAATCTCATCGTATTTAGAATGATTCTTCCTTGGCTCTGTAACAGAGAATTTGAACAATAAAAAACTAGTAATTTAATAACTCTTCCTTGCCCTATATTTGTTTTGAATCTCCAAAGTGTAAATCTAAATTTTTTTAAAAAAAAAATATCAATTAGCCTAAATTTAACACTGGAGGTTAATGTTTAAATAAAACTCTGAAACATTGGGAAGCAAAAAGATCTTTAATTAGATTTGTTTTATTTTAAATGCAATCATCGACGAAAATTGAGTTTTCTCCCGGAAAGAAGTGTATATTTATTAGCAACTTCCTTTTAAAATAAATTCAGTTCCATTATATGAAACAACCAATATATGTCAGAATTAAAGAACTTTCTGTTCGATTTGCTTTGATGTTTGAATTAAAACTAACATGAGTTCCATAAAAAGTGAGAGTAAGCAGGAAGAAGAAAAGGAAAAGTTGTAGGAAATACCCAGAGAGCTCGTGAGACTACATTCCGAACCCAGAATGAAAAATCATCAGGAAGACAAGAACGTGTTGTTGTGTGTGAATTCCAATCCTTTTGTTTCTTAGTTTTTGTTTCGTTCTCATTTTTTTTTCTTTCCTTTTTAAGGATATTTCCTTGAACCAAAAAAAAGCCTGAATGGGTCTAGTTCAGATTTGTAATCGTTTGTTACATCAATTAAAACCTCTGATACAACTGAAAGATTGCACACGCTTTGGGACAATGAAAAGATACATTGTTAAGGAATCTTTTTTTTTTCCTTTCTAAAAAAATCATTTGTAGATAATGTGAAGAACAAATAGAAACAAGGAAATGTAATGTTTGTGATAATCTTTTGTGTTGCTGTATGTTAAATTAATTCACGTGTGAAATGTTAAAACAAACAATGAATTTAAATGAAAATAAGATCCTTTAGTTTATTCTTTATTTATTTTGATTACTTTTTTAGCTGCCGATCAGAAGTTTCGCGATTATCTCCCCAGTACCACCGTTTCCCACATAGGCGCGTCCAAGTGGTGTATTGGGGGGATGGGGGAAGAAAAGGCATAATTAAGGAAATCCTTCTCTAAGTGAATATTTTGCAAACACTAGCATGATTATTTTATTACATTCCAAAGCTTTCGGAATGTAAAAGATCGCAAAGAAAAAAATGAATTTCGGAAAATTTTATATATACGTCAGGGGAGGTTAATGCGTCGGCTGAGGGAGACGTATATATACGCCCGTGGCAGTTAAGAGTTTAAGTCAAATTCAGAAGTTAAAATACAATTCATTAATTGAATTATCTTAACTTTTTTCTTTAACTCTTTGATTTTATATCAGGATTTGAAGCAAGAGAACATAATTTTTTTTAGAAAGCAGAAAATATAAATGGAAATATGAACACAAGCTCATTTATTTCTTTTAACTATTCAATATTAAATCTATACCGAAAAAAACAATTTATTGGTTTCAAGCTACTATTTTTTCCCCTTAAAGCGAAATTATCTGCAAATATGATGCATACTTCATCCATAACCCCATAGACGCCTCAGCCTTGCTTTTTTCTTTATTCTTTAAAATTATTATTAAAAGATTAAATAACATTTGATAATGTTTAATTCATTTCATCTCGAGTTTTTGTGGAAATTCGTATTTCTATTCAAATTAATTTCCAAGCATGGGAAAATAGGCTCTTTGGAAGAAAAAAAAAGTGTAACCGTATATTCCCGTTGATAAGACTATCTCCAGATAAAATCCGATATAAATTTTCAACAGTCTTATAGTTTTAGCATGTATCTGCCTTACAGGATGACGTCTAAACTATGAGTAATTAATGAATTTAGTTTATATCAGTGATCATCCTCTTGAATAAATGTTACTCACTAACACTAAAAATGCTATTTTGTGTCCATGAAATTTTAATATGATTTCTAAAATATTAGGATTAAGATTTGTGGTCTTGATTTAAAACCACTATTTAAAAATGTATAACCTTTTTTTTTTTTTTTTTTTTGGCTGATGCATTGAAATCGAAGAAAACTTTTATCTTATTTTTGAAGTTGATTTACTTTTCTTTAACAATGTGAGTGAATCATTGCATTAATATTCATATTCTTCTAAAATTACTTCTTTTAACTGATTCTCTATTATCTCACTGTGTTCATTTAGTATTCACTAGCTTTCATTTAAGGTATTCGATTACGTTCGAAACCATGATTTCACAAAAGCGTACCAACGAATTTTTCTTTTTTAATATTTAGTGTCACTTAGATTAAAATTCATGTGTAAAACTGTTTTAAGAATATTAATACAATAAAGATTTAATTAAATACAATAAAAAATTAATTAAATCCAATATTTTGGCAAAAAAATTAATTTTTTTTTTTTTAGAATTACTTATTTTTAAAACATTTTCCTTTTTATGAAAAATGCTTCTATTATAATATTTTGCTTATATACAACTAAAACTTCTCCAGAGAGTCTATGCTAAGATTTTTTTAAAAAATTCACATTACTTTCAGATTTACTACCAATTTGAAATAATTATCGGTGTTTTTAGTTAAAATTTATCCACTCTGATGCATTAAATTGTGGATAAATCCATTTCATATATATTTCAAAAATCCCAGTTTAGACTCTGTACTGAGGTCTGAGCTATGCATATATATAGGCAAAATATTATTATTGTAGAAAAATTTTTCATAAAAGGAGAATATTTTGAATGTATGTAATTCTAGTTTCATTTTTTGCAAAAAAAAATTGCATTTAAAAATTTTGTATTGTCCTAATGTTCTTCAAACAATTTTATACATGTATTGTGTAATCTAAGTGACACTAAATATTAAAAAAATATATTCGTTTGTAGGCTTTGGAAAATCACGGTTCCGAACGTAATCGAATATCTTAATTTGCTAATTATGTTAAGAAATCTTGCTTTAGATATCGCAAAAAAAATTTCTATATCTTTACAATATTAATCATCGGCATTATATTTGTTCATATTTACATAAATTTCAATCTAACTTTTTTTTTTATGTATGATCTGTAAGACGATTCCGGAATTCGAAGTCCTTTTTTTTTTAGATTCAATTAAACTTCTGCGGAATTAATTATTATGCGGCAATATATTTTGAATAATTTTAACAGAATCAAATTTTTTACATTTTCTGACGCAATTATATTTTGCATTAAAATAGTAAAAATCAAATTATATCTTTTGAATATACTTGCTAAAATATAATTAAATTTATCCTATAATAAAACCTTTCCCGCCTTTTTAATCAAAATTAAAACAATTGCCAGTTACTTTTAAAACTTATCGTTTTATATTTCATTTTAAGTTGAAATTTAATTTATGGGAATTTAATTAATTTTTAACGTTTTAGAAAGGAAAAAGTTTTTCATCCATTACGAGTTTTATGCGAAGCTGTCCTAAAATTTGTGGTATTGTTATAGTAAATCAAATACAGGTCGCTAATATGAACAAAAGTTATTTAATGTGCATATCACGCTTTTGAATTTTGTTTGAAAAAATAAATTCCTTTTTCTTGAAAGACAAAAGAAGACTGAAATAAAAGTCGAACGAATGAATATGCAATTAGGAAACAATGAGAATATGAGGATTAATTCATTTCTAGTTAATTATATGAAATTCAAAAGAAAGAATTTTGATTAAAACTATTTCGTTCAATATTAAATTCACAGTAAGCGTTCCAGGATTGCATAATAAAACAAATTACCACATTCACAAAATAAATTTACCATTTAATCGTTTTTAATTTACCGTTAACTGCCGGTTAAAAGTTACTCGATTCACTCCCCAGTTCCACCGTTTCTTACATAGGCGCACATATGTGGTGTATTGGGGAGAGGGGGAAACAAGAGGCACAAGTAAGCAAATTTTTCTCTGAAATAAGTAAATCTTTTGTAAATACGGTCAAGATCATTATATTACATTCCAAAGCATTTAGAATAGTTTTACTGATAGCCGCAAAAAGAAAAGAATCGCTTTTCGGAAGGACGGATATATACGCAGGCGGCACTTAATTTGTGATTCAGAATCGCTAAATCTGTTGCCAGAGTGTAAGTTGTTGAACATTAATTTTTAAATTAGTTTACCACTTTTATTGCTTTCTTTCTTTTAAAGCGATTAGTTGTTGTTGTTTTTAGATCAATACAAGTTTTTATTATTTTTTTAATTTTATAAAGTTTTCTTTTCATATTTAAAACAAATTTCTTACGAAGTTTTTTTTTAAACCTACTCAAAAAAAATATCGAAAAGATTTACGAAATGCTTAGCTTGTGAATATGATATACTGAGTTGCACAAGAATAAATAATAGCAGCCCCTGCTACAAAGATACTACATCATTCGATTGATTCTTTAAGTTAACTTCGCACTCAGAAGTAACATGAGGACTATTGGTAGAAGACCTCGTAGTTCTGAAACACGATAAAATGATGAGGATAATACCTAAGCCGGAACACCACCCTCAGAATTTACATATCACGCCAACTTGAGGATTTTCTCGAGAAATTTAAAGTGAATGTTCTTCCACTCTGTAGATATGTAATAGCACCAATACTCGATCCCAGGACTCGATAGAAATAATGCTGGTCGCCAGGAACGTCTTAAGTCATAAGTTAAATGGTCTTGGTCCCAGGGCCTCGACCACAATGGGGGCCTCGTCTCGTTCTCGACTCATCCTTAATAAGATCATAATTTGAATAACATTAACAGTCAAATGTTATTTCCGGTTGTAATCTTCGTAAAACTGCGAATTTCGGACGATAACGTCAACTGGCTGCATGTGATGACCGTCGTCCAAGTACAGGCCTAGGTCTACCACCGTACACCATAATTACTCATTCAGTCAAAAGGGGAGCAGTCGGTCTAGCACAGAGGTTCCCAAACATTTTTGTCTCATAGATCCCTTGTCGTGTTTTTCGGTTTCGGGTAGACCCCTGCTTACCTAATATTGAATTTTTGCAAATTTATCAACTTAAGTGTCTTTTTGACAACTGGTGCTACTACTTACTTATAAACAGTGGCGCACACAAGGGGGGGTCCGGACCCCCCCTAAGCCCTTGATATTTTTCCGATTGATTATAATTCTAAGTACATAGTACGTAAAATGTAATTAAGTATTTGTTATTAATGATTAATTTTATTAATTAATGCTAATTATTTATTCAATAATTAGTTTTTTACTGTGTTTTGTTCCCGAAAATCGACAAAATCAAAAGGAGCATGGTACAAGAATGGTGAACTTTCGACCCCAGACCCTCCCCCCCATGAAAAATTCCTGTGTGTGCCACTGCTTATAAAGAGCTAAATTTCTTACTGTAGGGAAGTACAACGTTTAAAATTTAAAAGCACACATGGTTTGGTTAATTAAAAATAAATTAATTAATACATAAAATAATTGAAATAATAAACAAGTGCTTTTAATGGGAAGGATAAATCTGGTGCTTCAATAACAAATTTTCAACATTTTTATGTCAATCTAATCAAGTTAAGCCTTAAATCTCCTTTGTTAGTTTTAAGTGTGTGTCCAGTTTTTTTTTCCTTCTTCTTCTTCCCCCCCTCCCCTTCCTTTTTTGTTTTTGAGATCGGCGAACTCGCTGAAACTCCTTCTCATTAGGAAAAGCAATCAAAACCTTTCTCACGATATTCGTGACAAATAACAGCCAAAACAGCTGTCATCCGTTTCTAAACTTTATTTTAAGATTTTCATTAGGACCTATTCTGATCAGTTGCTAATATGACTGCAATATGACATTTATTTTTCAATGTGACTATATGAATTTATTGTCTACTGTGGTATTACTATTAAAAAAAGCAATCTTAAGCCTAGTTTCATAATATGAGTAAAGGGCATTTAAATGGCTGAACGTATGTAAAAATGTCCTGATAGATTTTCCGTGACAAATTGAGAAAATTTGCGATGCTCAATATTATACTTTTTTAACTTAATTCTGGAAATAAATACTGAAATGGTCCTTATCTTAATAAAATTTATACTGTCACCTAGTAACCACAAATTAACTACTCTAAATTTAGTAAATGAATCGGTAAAATCTGATTTCCAATAGATCAAATTTTTTTCAAAGATTAATGTCAAGATCTGGTTTAATGAGAGCTACTATCATAGACCCCCATTTACACCTCATGGACCCCCAAACTACTTGTTCACTTTCATGAACCCCTGCAAGTCGTCATAGACCCCTGGGGGTCTAAGTATATTCAGCCATGCTGCCACTACAACTGTCCAAAATCGTGAAATTGTTGCAGGTGCAGAATTTAGTGCGCAAACTGATATTTTGATCACGTTTCATATAAGTTTAAAGATGTTTTTGTCTGTAGATCTAGGTGGCCAAATCATTCGCTGGAGTGTTATCTAGACTGTACCTCAAACTAATCACGAAGGAGATTGATCGGTGAAATGGAGCAAGGTTATATCAGAAATTTCAGTTATTTTTTTAAGTACCTGAAGTTCATAAATGGTTGTGCAGAGAGTCTCTAAGCAAGTGAACATATCTATCGTCAATCAATCATTACTTCGGTTTGACCACAGGAGCAAGTCAATGTCGTGTAAAATGTCACATATTATGGAGCTACCGCCAGCTTGGATAACTTAGATTCAGGATTTCGTAGGATCTTTGCCGCATTAGAACACTACCTGCAGCTCTTACCAACTGGAATCAAGACTCATCTGACTCCATATCAATTTCCAATCGTATAGGGTCCATCTTACATGTTCACGAGCTTAACAGAGGCGCTGTAGCTGTAGACGTGTTGTTAGTAAAAGGACAAGTCAGCTTCTGCTACGATTTCCCATCAACACCAAATTTCACTGCACCGACCCCACAAACACATCTAGCGAACATCCCACATTGATATTGGTGTTATTTTATACAAAGTGTTAAATGTCCAATAGCACTAAATATTGCACGCAGACATCGCTGTATCGGTCATTAGGTAATCGTAAATGCGTTAAACTGTATACTCTCTTCGACAAGCTTAACTTACAAACTTACAAGGTTACCGACAAGATTACCTTTTATTAAAACGTCTTGTCCCTAACTCACCTTGCAATTTTACCATGTATTTTAATATTTTAACGGATATTTGGCGCAGCATGGCCAAAATTGGCTCTTGCGCCATAAAACCTTACGCTCACTCACTTACTCACTCACTCACTCTCCGACAAGCTTTTGACGATGTGAGTCGAGAGAAATCGTGAATACCTTGACTATTTCGAAATGGTCTGGGTATGGAAATACCCCCTGCGTCTAGTTCCAACTGCCATTTCGCATTATCTTTAAATTCTCACCATACGGTCATAATCCCGTCGGAAAACTACTCACGTAAATCATGCTCACGTAATAAAGCTCTATTAGAAATCCTTTGCACTTTTTGTAGATTATACGGATATTCATGAGGAATATAATGTTTGGCATTATTGAGGTACAACGACACTGTATAAAGTACTGATTGGTCATTTCAATTTGTGAAGTGTTGCACAAGTAACGAAATATCAAAAATTTAGCCTGATTGATTAACTAATCATTAACATCGCACTACGAAGTAACACGAAGGCTACAGGGACGTTTAAGACTTCTTGAAGCCCTGTGCCCCTCAGGAAAAGAAGACCCTGAGGACCCTACACAAATGTAGCAATACACAGTACATAGCATACACATGCACAGTATATAGCAGGAGTGGCGAACATTTATGGATTTACGTGCCATTTTTGCTAAAGAAGTGTTGAATGAGGTACATACGTGCCGTCAAACAATTTTGACTTGTGATTATTGGGAAAATAATAAATACTAAGAACGTAAAATTCTTTATTTACTACGAAAAAATTCCTTTTGCACTGTATAATTGTGAATGTTTTAGTTATACGTGTTATTCAAATTAAAGCAACATTAGCGTGACTTCCGTTGTTGTAGATTGTGTGTATGTGGATGACAAATAACTTGTATTAGGATTGTAAGATATTACTTTTAGTAGAATGCATGCTCAATAGGAGTCATCTGCCAATCGGTTTTTAAGCAATTAATTACTTTTGATGTGGTTCACTTTTTTTACATGCATTTGCAATGTGTTTCGATATGCCGTTTTACAGACGATGTTCTATATACCAGTATTCCAGAACATAAAACACACACCTTTTTGTCGCCTTTTTTAATAATGCCATATTTCTAGATTCACCAAATTTGAAATTGTCTGTTACACTTACTACCTTGCACTTTTTATTATTTTTTCACTGAATTAGCCATGTTAAAAAACACTAAAAATCATAAATATAATACAAGTAAACTTTAAAATACAGTCGTGTCAGTGAAATCGACTATGATATGCGTAGACAAACTTAGCAATTGTAGTCCACGAAATAACTAAGGCAATATAATAACAAACGAGTGGGCTCCCCGCTGCCCCATGACCTATCACTTGCATTTGTTCGTAATACTTCATAGTGAACTTTGTTATTTTGAAATAAAATGCAAACTATTTTGATCGCTGGTGTGCCCAAAATATTGTGTCGCGTGCCATCAATGGCACGCGTGCCAATGGTTCGCCATCCCTGGTATATAGCATATATAGTCAAATACTCGAATCAAATAACTGTGCATGATTTACAATCGCACAAACCGGCTCGACTGACTTCCGCCTTTTGGCTGAATGAGTAATGATGGTGTATAGTGGTAGGCCTAGGTCTATATATGGACGACGGTCATCTCATGTTGCCAGAAGACATATCGTTTTTCGGAGAATATAACCGGAAATAGCATTTGATCGTAGAAATTATTCGAATCATGATCTTATTAAGACTGGATCGAGAACGAGACGAGGCTCCCATTGTGATAGAGGCCCTGGGCCTGGGCCCAGTTGGCTCATGTCTTAAGACTTCCCTGGAAGGCTATTAATGATGGACCTGATAATTGAACCATGATCAAGAGACCATAAGACATCTGTCAGCTGACTCTCCAAACTTCTATATCAACGTGAGGAATTTGAGGCTCTATAGATTCAACGTCCATCAGCTCCTTACATGTCAGGAGTTGGAGAAATCAGGGATCGTACTCATTACTCAACAGAGAGAGAGGTTCTACGTGAACCCCGAGCTTGCGGCTATGGCTACTCAATTACGGTGGCCTTCATATATAAGCTTAGTGGATTCTTCGACCAAGGCCAAAGAATTATTTTTACACTGTACAAAATTTAATTATCTTAATTTTCTATATAAACGAAAAGTAGTTTCATACAGTTCAAGATATTTTTTAAAAAATATTGTATGTTTCCAATTTTTTTTTCCCCAGCTTTAAAACTTTTTCCAAAATGTTCAACTATCTTGTAAGACCTTTTTTTTTTTCTGGGAAGTGTAGCATTATTAAGAGTATTGAATAACTCAGAGAGGTGGGCGTTAAGGTATCCGACTACGTTCGGAACCGTGGTTTTGCAAAGCGTATAAATGGATAATATTTATGATATTTAGTATCACTTAGATTAGAAAATGTATATAAAATTGTTTTAAGAATAGTATTACAATACAAAATTATTTAAGTACAATATTTTGGCAAAAAATAAACATAGAATGACCCATTTTCAAAATGTTCTCCTTTTGTGAAAAATGCTTCCATTATAATAATATTTTGACTGTAAATAGCTCAGACCTCTGTACAGAGGCTCAACTAGAATTTTTGAAATATATAACTTAGAAGTGGGTTTATATCCATGTTTTACGATAACAGATGGGAGAAATTTTAAGGAAAAAACGCCGATAATTATTTCAATTGGATGTTGTAACTCTGAAAATAATGTGATTTTTTCAGAACTCATAGTTGAGCCTCTGTAGAGAGGTCTGAGCTATATACAGGCAAAATATTATTATAATAGAAGCATTTTTCACAAAAGGAGAACATTTTGAAAAAAGGTTATTCTAAGTTAATTTTTTGCCGAAATATTGTATTTAAATTTTTTTTTTTTTTTTTTTTTTTTTTTGCTAAAATGTCCTTAAAACAATTTTATACATGTATTCTAATCTAAGTGACACTAAATATCATGAATATTATTTATTTATGCGCCTTTTTAAAATCACGGCTCCGAACGTAGTCGGATACCTTAAGATATTAATAAGTTATAAAATACAGTTTATTTGATAAAATTGGTTTTCGAACAGTACGTATTAATATTTGAAAAATTAACATGCGAAAAAAAAAAATTTTTTTTTTTTTTTTTGAATTTTCATCTCAATTAAAATCTTTTTATAACAAGTTTTTTAATTCCTGTAGTGCCACGCTATAATCATAAAAATCATTTAAACTAGATTTTTGTATAAGATTGTATGTATAAAAATTTTCCCACTGAAAAAAATCAAAAAAAAATTTTAAAAGGGATAATCATATCACTAAAACAATTTTTATATCATAAATGCACTTGAAAGATATTTACAAATATTATGACCGATATTTTAATAAAACTTAGTTATAATTACTCACATTTTAAAAAATTATAAATTGTGGAAAATCATTATAAAAATATTAGTAACAATAAAATGAAGAGTGTAGAATCATCAGTAAACCGTGAAATATGGAGAATCATTTTTCTAAATTATTTTAAAAGTAAGTCAGCAATTCAAAAAATATGATTTGTTATATTAAAAATTAATGGAGCAGAAGCCGGTTACTGTTACGTGGTTCAAATGAGGTGTCTATTTCGTGTTCACACACTCGTATCCTGATTCAAATTAACATTAATCGAATTAAAATTAAAATCACATTTAAATTAATTCACTTTACATTACAACAGCGTGAAGATCGACTATTTAGTAATCAAACAGAAGCTGTACAACACAACTACATAAGAGGTACATTAACTGAATCAAATTGTTACTAATTAATTAATTAGCTTTTCCTCATCAGTGTCACTAATACCAATAAAATTATTCTGCTAATTTAATGAATTAACTACTCAAACTAGCGAACAAGTCTTAATCAACTTCCCAGGGTAAATCCTTACTTAATATTACAAACGTGAAAGTTTGTGTGGATGTTTGGTACTCTTTCGCGCAAAAACAACTAAATGGATTTTAATGAAACTTATAGTATAAACAATAATATAGCTTATACATCAGAATAACACATAGGCTATAATTTATAAAGATATTGTGTGAAGTGTCCAAAATATAACGATAATTGTCAAGTAAGTAGGAAAAAATTCTGCCATCTGCAAACAAGCCCGCGACAGCATATATCTATCTTTTATGTGTGAAGCAAAACTTTGCATTTTGTTTTGTCTACGTCACGTGCCAGAAACTGCGAAAGTTTTAACAGGCGGAGTGTGAGGCTGATTACAATTTTAACAAAAAATAAATGCAAAAAAAAGTAATATTAACGTATTACACTTCCAGATATAAATTATTTATACTATTTTAAGCGTTCATTACACAAAATGTGTAACAATGTGTTACTTTTGCTGAGCAGAGATCAGCTTAGGAAGGTGTTTTCAAAAATCGACCCACAAGACAAGACCCCCAACGGGGAGTTATAGATATAAAAAAAATCCTTTTTATCAGCTATTAGATCTACAGACTTAAAATTTAACAAACGGGTTTTTTTTTTATTCAGTTGAAATATGATATAAAAAAATCCTTTTTATCAGCTATTAGATCTACAGACTTAAAATTTATATCAAACAGGGTTTTTTTTTTTTTTTTTTTTATTCAGTTGAAATATGCAAAAAGCTTTTGTTGTTGTTGTTGTTGTCGAATTTTCAATTTACGTAAAATTAATTCATTTGAAACTTTTTATTTTTTCCCTTCAGTCTGTATTGTTTAATTTTTCAATTCACCCGTGCGAAGAACGGGTATAACAGCTAGCATAAAATAATTAGTATAAAGTTTAGCGCCATGGCAACCAACCCAATAAAAAGCAAACTTACCGTGAGAGTAAACAACAAATCTCTCTCTCTCTCTCACTCACATTCCATTACATCGAGCGAGAGGGAAACCACTGCAACCGTCTCCGTCGGCGAAACAGAGTCAGTATAAAAGATGCTTTAGAACTGCTGCTGATCGCCGAAAGCATCCGTCGAAGTAAGGCAGAAGGGCAGTCGACCGAAGTAGGCCACGATAAACTCGACTGTCAGGCAACAAAACGAGAAGGATTCGAGGCCGACCGCCCTTCATTGTAATAATGTCTGCCTAATATCTGTAACAACTGGTCGAGGAAAGGAAGACATTTAGCAGGTAGAGAAAGGCCGGCCCACGATTGCACAAGAACCGCGATCAAGAAAAATGATCACCAGGCGTAACTGAATGTATCAGAAATAAGAAGCTAGTAGGAGAGAGAGAAACAATAACGAAGATTAGTGTGTCGTAATAAATACATCTGTATAAATATCGAGCATCAAACGAAAATATTGACAAACAGTAAAATTTTTAATATAAGTTGTAAAGCAACCGTACGTTTCATGACTTCTTTTTTCAAAATAAAATTTGCGTTTTTTAACAATAGGCATAGTAATAAAATTACTTGTAAAAGAAATGTTTAATTAATAATTTACTAACAAGGACCCTAGTATAAGTACAACTCACCTCTAATTTTCAAAGTCATTCAGAAAAAAATCCATAATGCCTTATATAATAGAACACAAATGACAATCCTCGCATTGACAAATACTTAACTTTTGCTCGATCGCTTTCCTGTCATTTGCCGGAATAAAAAATGTAGTAAAAATAAAACAAGGCTATTATATACTATACTCTACCACTTTTTTTCTATTAAAATCATTTTATAATATTTGTTCCATTCGTTAAAGTCGTATTAATTACTCTGACGGAATGTTTAAAAATCTTTCAGCTCCATATTATTAAAAATCAGTAATAAAATACATATTTTAACTGACCTTTGAACGATACATTTATTTTGATTAATTGGTAAAATATGTCAACTTAAATATGTACTTTAATTAAAATCAATTAAAAACTTTAAATTGATGTTAATCAAAACAACACAGACTGCATAGTAATTAAATTTTATGTTCTTGATTTTTTTTTATTTTTAATGCTATATTAATCAATTCAATTTTGAAACTTCTTGTAAATGCTGACATATTACCTTTAGAAATACATCTGTGAAATTTTCATATTATAAAATAAGCTTCATCCAGAAAGGAAGAGAAAGGAACACGCTTACAAATACTTAATTTTTCAAAATCATTGTGTCAAAATAAATCATAAATCCATTAATAAATAAAATAAAACAAAGTTAGTACACAAAAGAGAATAAAGTAATATAAAGAGAGAATAATAAAATCTTTACTTGGTGACATTGGACTCAAACTTCGCATAAATATGCCACTCGTACATAATACATCAAGCTAGATATCAGTGGCGCACACAAGGGGATAACCTAGGGGTCCGGACACACCCCATAGTCCTTGATTTTGTTTCGATTGGTTATAATCGTATGTATATATTACGTAAATTTTAATTGTGTATTTGTTATTGATAATTAATTTTATCAATTAATGCTAATTATTTATTCAATAATTAATTTTGTTCCCGAAATCAACAAAATCTAAAGAATATGTTGGGCGACGTATTTGAGCATGATACCAAAATGGCGGACTTTCGACCCTGGACCCTTCCCTTGAAAAATTTTTGTGTGCGTTACTGGTGGCGTAACATACATCCCCGCATTGCGGAAGGGCCTGGGGACTCTAGGATGTCCAAAGCTTGACTGACGTAAAGTACGTATTTGGGCTTGGGGCGCAAAACCTGAGTTTGGGGGAGAGGCCTTATATTCTCCGTAACGCCACTGCACGAAAAACTGGAAAATTATAAAGCTTCCTTTTGATTAAAAATATTTCATTCGCCTTTTTTCTTTTTCATTTGTACTTCTTTTTCTTTTGCTATATAATTAGTTAAAACTCAAGTCTAGTTTTCATGTTTGATTTAAGGCAGCTTGATGGTTGGCAGCTACATGGCTGCAGATGTCAAAAAGGAATCGTAAGTTCAAGTCCAATGCGCGTGCTTGCGTAAAAAGTTATCCTCTTAAAAGACAGTAGTGAGTGATATCAACTCATAGGTAATCCTCATCACGTGTGTGTGATACATATTCAGAATTACGAGATTAATTTCTAAAAAATTATACTCTTTAAAAAAATTACGGGAACACAACGGTTAGGTTATTTATCAAAGTTTTCGTTTCAAAAATTGAAAAAAATTTGGTTAACTCACAAAATTCTGATTAAAAAAGAAACTTGAGGTAAGTCACTTTTTCAAAAGTACAGGAAAAAGTCTTAAAACTGTTTGAATTAATACTCAATATAACCCATTTTTTTAGAATATTTTTAGATGTGTCATGGCGCAATTAATTACTTAAAAGGAAATCATATTAACTCTTTATAAGTTTTGTACAATGGTGATAATTAATGTTAAAAATTATAGCTAAATAATGCTTAACATCCCAATAAATACGTAATGTATGCTATAGTAAATCGTAAGGGATGTAATAAGCCTTTAATCAATATTCCTCGATCTTAAATATTTAAAAGAGTTAGTTATTACACGAGTCTCTTACATTCAAAATAATTTATTTAAATGTAATCTGTAATTCATTTAAGTGTTGCATGAAGTAATATTACAATACACACATGCTTCTTATTGCTACACTAGCTGTTAAAAAGGTATATAATTCATATAATAATGAAAAAGTTTATTTTGTTTTATTAATTAATTTATCGCGAAGCGGTGTAAAAGGAAAAGAAGTTTGATGTTTTATCGTTGTAATTAACAATGAATTGTTTAAGTCAATCATCTCTAAAAAAATGCCTTTTTAATTGTATTTAAAATTATTAATCAGTGTATATTTACAATATCAACATTTTTTAATGGACTAAATAACCAAAGATTGAACTAGAGATCGTAGCTTTAATATATCTTTTTACACAAAGACAAAAAAAAATTAATGACTTAATAAATTTTTAAATAAAAGTACCATACATGTGCACGAAAAGCAATTATAAAGGGAAACTGCAGGAGTTTTTGACCGATGTATTAATGTCAATTTTATAAGAATTTTTTTTTCTTTCTTTTTTTTTACGAATTCGAGTTTTTGTATAGCTTTATATAAAACACCCTCTTCAAGAATTCATAGGTGATTTAAATCAAGGATAACTAAACAGCCTTGAAGGACCTTGATGAAAGGGGGAAAACCAATCCAACGGGAGTTTTTATCACCTAATGCTTCGTAATTTATTTTTTAATTTCCTTAAGGTAACTAGTGTTCTTAACAGTTACAATTATTTTATACAAAATCAAAAAATGAGGAAATACGATTATAGAGACTATACTGGACCAGATTTGGTTCCTTTATTTCACGATTCATAAATATCTCTATCATTATTCAATGTCAATAAAATTAACAATATTTATTTTTATTTTTAATAAGTCGAAAAATGCAGTTTCTTTAATATGCTTGACATTAAATACGCTTTGAATGACCTTGTCCGATGATCTTTCACTTCGCTGTAATACCTGTTCATATAATTTTATTCATTTAAATTATTACTCCACTTTTATATTAGACTCGTCAAAACGAAAAAAATTATAGCCACCAAAAGAAAGAAAAAATCCCTTCCTATTTTCTCGTTGTTTGGAATATTTTTAGTTTAAAGTTTTAATTTGTATCTACTCTACACATAACTATAGTTTATATTTCTTTTTTTCTTTAACTATATATAACTTTATATTTTCATTTCAAATTAATATAATTAAACAGACTGTATGTGCGTGCGTGTCAATATTGAAAACAAACATACAAACACAACTTCACATAAATGTTTCGCGACAAAACTTAAACCAGTCAACCACAGTATTCTGATTCATATGCAATTCCCTTTCGACAAACATATTTAACAACATTCCAAATCGACATCTAGTAACCACAACAAAATTTCTCACATATTCAAATAATTTGCACTGAATTATGTATGCTTCAAATCGCATCATGTGGATTACCTCCTCTCTGCGAACAACTCCAATCAAATCTATCTCTCTCTCAACTGAATTTTTACTTTCTCCAATTATCCAGCAATTTCCACATTTCGCGAGCACTCATATTTAACAGATAAGATCTTCCACAGTTTCATTTGAAATCCATTCCCATCCCTTTCCTTGCAGAGTACTCAATTCTCCACTCTCTTCGAATAATCTTTTTTATGGACCCTTTTCATAAGCATTTCAGGCTTTGATATTCTTGCAGTGCAGTTGACAAATTACTGCGTTCTGATAAAAACAACTTCACCAGTAACTCTTGTTCTTTCTTCTCCAGTGGCGTATATAAGGCGAGTAGGGATGGAGGTTCCAACTCCCCCTCCATAGACCTCCACAGATTTTTCATTTTTGCCAAAAAATACCTCTCAGCAGTGTCGGTTTATCCATTGGGCGCTTGGGGTGGACACCCAGGGGCCTGGGACCCGGATAAGCTGGACTTAATTAAGTTTTGTGATAATAAATTTCAATCCGCCAGTGCCTAAGAGGCCTGTAGATCCTCTGCACCCAAGGTCCGAAATTAGCTTAAATCGGCACTGCCCTCAACGCTTTCGACAGTGTTTTTTAGGATGTAAACCTCCTTTCTTTCATAAAAGAGGTCTATATATGCCATTGTTCTCTAATATCAGAATTATATTACGGTATATAGTGTGATCTTTCTTTTTAACCAATCTAAATTTGTATCACGTCCTTTCTCGTGCATGATTCTATGTAGAACCAAACCGGGTAATTTTAATTATAACCCTTCTGTATATCTAAGTAAATCTTTATCTCATGAATTCCTCAACATTTTTAATTTATTTTACCTAATTTTTTATTAATTTGCTTATGATTACGTTGTAAATATAACTTATAGCTATATACATTCCTATGAATTAAAATATAAGTATGGCTAATACACATAAGGAAAATTATGTAAAAATGAAACTCTTATGAAAGATAAGTATTTCTGTGTATATATATATAAACTGTCATCTTTAATTTGTAAGTCAATATCAGGAAATTCGCCTTTATTGGGGCTAGTATTTGTCCGTAGAGTTTCTGAATATGTGTTGTATAATGCTCGCTAAAATAACAGAAAAAGCTACACACCAATAAAAAGTTATCCAGATGGGATGAAATTCCGCTTGAGGGATTACTTTACGTTGAAATATATGCAAATTATTAAAGTTTAGCAGGGAATGACTGAGTAGCTGGAACAACGCATTGCAAGGAAGCACACACATATGATATATAAAACTGAAAACTTCCCTATGCTAAGCCGTAACTTCCACGTAAATGTGGTGGCCGCGGTAGCCGAGTGGTATAGGTATCGGACCGTGGCTTGCTTTGTCACGGGTTCGAGCCCAGTACCACTAAAGACCCGCCGTGTAGGGCAGCGATGCACTTTAAATCTGTCGAGAGCTGAAACGTCCTCCCCTTTGGTGTGGTGTGGTAGTTAGGAGAGGGGGGGTGCCAGCTCAGGTGTCGTCCACGTCACTTGACCATGGTTCAAAATTACGTGGTCCGTCGCCAAAAGCCCTCGTGTAGCTGAACAGTGCGACGTTAATATTCAATCAATCAATCAATCCACGTAAATGTGATTACGGCGTTATGTGTGTGTGGCGATCCACGTAGAGCATGTCAATGCCTCGCAAACGGATTCGTGAACAGTATGAGATGTCACTATTTGAAAGAAATGCTATTGAACTATAGGTACAAAGAGATCAAATCGCAGGATCTCTCGACATTTGGATCGGAACGATGGTACCATTAGATGATGGTGCCAAGAATGGGGTGAACCATAGCTGTATGGTGTGCCAAGTTCTTGGTCAACCGAAAGTAGTGACAGAACTCAAGAACAGAGTGATCATCCGATCTGCGCTCACAGCCTTGATGCATCTTCGTCAACGATCCGTGTAAGCATGACCTAAGTGTGACTTGTAATCGGAACACCAAAAGACCGCAATGAAATTGATAGGCGGCTCAGTGAATGGAGCTGTGGTCATGGAGACTCTAACGCTACCTGCCCCACGTTGTTGCATCTGTCATGTGTATTCGACAAGAGCATGAAATAAAATTGTTTTCAGCGATGAGTCCTGCTTCGAATTAAGTCCCGATAATCAGTGAAGACATATCTGAAGACATACAGAACAGCGGTGGGATACTCACATGACTATTACCCACCATACAGCCCCAAAACGAAAAGTTAAGACATTGGATGTCATTTCACTCGAGAGTTGAACACCTTTGGTTATCACCCATGACACTTACCGTACGGTGATACGTCGACAAAATTCTACGCTCCTTAGTATTTGGCTTACTTTCAAGGACCCCTGGTTTTGCATTTTGACAAGGTAATGCTCACACATCCTAATTTTCTGTTGCTTTTCTTTGAGCTTCTGCAATACTTTCCTGACTAGCATGCTCACCAGAACTCTCCACAACAGAGCACGTTAGGGCACTGATAAGTGGTGTCTCTGTTCATCCCAGAATCGCACCGATCTAACTCATCAGTTGGAGAGTGAATGGTAAACAACTACGCTGGTAGACATCCACCAAGTCAACGAGTCCCAGCCGGATAAGCCACCGCATGGTTTTGTTTTAACCTTCCTTCTTTATTTCCACGAATAATGCATTCAATTCCTTAGAGACTAATAGCATTCCGTTTCCAAGCCTCCGAGTTCAAGCCTCGCACTGCTGAAGAGGCCCCCCTCCCTCCGTGTAGGGTAGCGATGCACGTTAAATCTGTCGACGATCGAACGTCCTCGAGGTGGTGTGGTATGGAAGTTAGGAGAGGGGGGTACCAGCTCAGGTGTCGTCCTCATCACTTGACCATGGTTCAAAATTACGCGATCCGTCTCCAAAAACCCTCGAGGAGCTGAATAGTACGACGTTAATATTCACTCACTCAATCCATGTACATCACTTCAACCGATTTTAGTCCGATTTTGGATGACTCCTTGGCGTATCCCTTTTGTTATTGAGTGAATGTAAGATAAACTTTAAATTCATTTCTTTATCAAAAATTATTAAATAATTAATGAGATGATACAGTAATAGGATATACTTTCAATATGATTTTGATCAGAGATATCTACACTATTAAAATCCGAAGGTAAACAAACGTATCTATGGAGGTAGGAATGACGCCCAATGATCTCAAGAGCCACAAGACGCAGAAACTAGCAGAAGATATCAAAATTTCGGGAATGATCCGAGGAATCCGTTTTGACCATTTATATTCCGATATTCCAATTAGTTAAAAAGATATTAATTAAAAACCTTAAAACGCATTTATTATGCACGTGGCGCCATCTGCAGAGAATCGGAAAGATCATTTATTTCCAGGGGAAAATTCAGAACTTTTTTTTTCAGAGGATTTTAAAAATATTTAAAAATTAATATAATAAAATTATATATATACACAATATCTTTCTTTCTTTTATCAAATGAAGTCCGAAAAAATTTTTTATTTTAAACGTATTAATCACGTTCTGAAATTTGAAGTTTTATCTACAAGTTGCTTATAAAAATATTGCAGATAAAACAAACGAAATATTTCTTTTAAAAAATACTTACGTAAAGAAATGTTTAAAACTATTTCAAAATAAATTTAGAAATTACCTTTTTTTTTTAATTTATGGAATGGTTCGCTATTTTTTTTAAATAAAAAACATTCAGGTAGAATTTCGCTCTCTTTGTGTGAATAACACATTCTTAACAATTCAAACTAATTACACTGTAAATGGTTTTCATTAACTAAATATTATACGTAATCTGTACAAATATTGATAAAATATCTTAAAAATTACGGTTAAAAAAATGTGTTTTTCAATTTTTTTCTCTTTTGCGATAATTATGTAAACATTACTTTTTTTTAAAAAGTTTTTTGTTTAAAAATTACCGTTGCTTTCAATCCATATATGAAGTTTGAAAGCATTAACTTAAAAATGAAGCCCGAAAAAAAATCTTTTACTTCCACGAATAACGAAATAGCGTATTGAAAAAAATCTACCTTTATTTTAAAGCTCAATTCAATACTCTTCCCCGGAGTAAGCGTAGCGCAGCTGTTTAAAGCGCTACTTTATAGAATGGTACTTCCCAGGGTCGAATCTGAAGAGGAAGAGACTTTCCATCACGCAGTGGCGTAACGTACACCCCCACATCGCGGGGGGCCAGGGTTCTAAGGGGCCCAAAGCCTGACTGACGCAAGTGTCTACCCTTTGTAAAATTCAACGTGGGGGCCCAAAACCTGACTTTGCAGGGGGGCCCAAATGTTCTCCGTTACGCCACTGGCATCACGCCACTTTTTTTTAAAAAATTGTATTTTTCGTTTTCTTCCCTTTTTGCGAGAAATATTTAAGCATTATTTTTGTTACATTTTTTGAAGGTTAAAATTAAAATGAAATACCAAAATGTTTTTATCAGATCTGTTTTTTTTTTCAGTACATGTGTATATACATATATATGCCTTCCTCTCTCCATACTGTTTTTTTTTTCTAACTTATATATTTATATGTTTAATCAAACGTTCAGAAAAAGCAATCATTTCAATAGCTATCTGTTAATTTTTCTTTCATTTATTACTTATAGAATTTTAATTTTAATAAATATATATATGTTTTTTTAAAAGGATTATTTCTATTATTTCATTGCGAAATTAATTCTTTGTTAATTAAAAAGTGCATAGTCTATTTAAGAAAATAAATGAAATGGAACAAATTTCGAAAAAGGGAAATTTTTTGACATAATTTTAGAAATCACTCACATTGTGCGCGTACAAACACAGAAATGCTGGTGTCACGAGGAAATAAGAAAGCCCGAGCAACGCTGGGCTAAGCGGTGGAGGGAGGGGGGAAGTCATTTTGAAAATGAGTATTAGAAGTTCTGATTTTGTGAAAGAAAGGGAAAATTTATAAAAATAGAGATAGCCCGTGCAACGCCGGGCCATGCAGCTAGTGTAAGGATAAATTTGTTAAGCAATGGCTAACGAACCCACTTTATGATAATCTGTTATTCTCCTGTATTAATATTCACATCACCATTATATAACATAATTTACTTTTACTAAATTAAGAATTATATGTTCAAAATTAATAGTTCAAACTATATTATATTCACAGTAAATTTATAACAGGTCATCATATCTTCCGTATCGCGTCAAAAAGACCTTCAAAATTACAGCTATAAATAGAATAAAAGTTTTGTCTTTCATATAAGTATCCTTACTATTTTAAATTTAGAGCTGTATCACTAAGGTCATTAATAATAGCTGTGGGCCGTGGGTAGCCTAGTGGTTAGAGCATCGGACTTCAGACCGGAAGGCCTGGGTTTGATGCCCGGTACCACCAAATACCCTCCGAGTACACACGGAGTACGTGCTCGTTAAATCAGTGGGTCCGAAAGTCTTGTGAGCTGAATCACGAGAGCAAGGAACTGGAGAATATTTCCCTCCCCTTCAGTTCCATGCCAAAATTGTGGAGGTGGAGATAGGTGGTGTCGCCAACTATTGTCCCTTCGGGAATTTCTCCGAGCTAAATCGTACTGTCACTTGTATGGTGGCCAAGGCCAACGACAGGCGTACTTCTAGCCCCTTGCCACGATGAATTTTGTGGGCCTCGATCTGACTGCGTCAAACAGGTGGCATTAGAAACAACAACAACATAATAGCTGTATTACTAAGGCTACTAATAATGTAATATTGATTGTAAAATATATTGAGATTAAATATAATACAAACTTCTGTAATTTGAAATTTTTATAAATCGAATTTTTTGCCTGCTCCCTAGAATTCTGTATTAAAACAATTGAAAAACTGGTGAATTATTCGATCTTCAATTATTTGAAATTTGATGTGGGCAGAAATTTCGATGAAATATCACACCAAAACGTGCATATTAAGAGGCGGTTGAAATCCTAGATTACATTGGAAGGCAACACAGCAGTAGTTAACTTCATTTTCTCCTTAGGCATGACAATAACCGATTACATTGTCAACATCGTTAATAAGGAGTGCAACCAGTTGCTTATAATTTTCCTGGAGTGACTGGCGTATTGATGACTTCAATCCAATTAGAAATCTTTAGGATGTCTTCAGACCTACTGTCTCTGACCGTTTACTTCCCCCAGCCAATCTTTAAAAGATGGAAACACCCCTAATGAAAAAAATGGCCTTTACTAGCATATGATGGGATTCATCACCTTGCTGAAAACAAACAATTTCTATAAAGTTTGTGTGAAAACTTGAGATGGCTTATTTATGCATCTTATTTGCTTCAAACAACCAAAATAATTACCTCGTTAATATGCAGTGACTTTCTCTCTTGCACATCTCACAACTAATACCAGTAAAAGAGTCACCTTAGTAGACAAGGAAGTTGCTAGAGCGCAAGTTATTTGACACTCAGATGGGCAGTTCGAATCAATCCCCCCCCCTCCAAAATCATTTATAATTTATGCCTAAGTGATAACTAGGAAACTGACATTGGATGGAAGCAGAGCCTAGCATTACGGATTTATTATAAATTCCAAGAGGAGTCTAAGACATAGCCACGGTTTACTCAGTAGTGGTGATTCAGAAAAAATGAACACTATATATAGATATGTGTGTGTGTGGCAACTTCTCCATATTCCTAAAAAAAGTAGGACATAAAAATCACAACTAGTTATATGATTGGATATGATAATTGCATGACATTAAACAGACCCCCACAACAAAGAGTAACACATTTGCTGCCTTCATGTGCAATTTTGTGTTAGTTGAAGCATTGGTATTTTTTTTCCATTTTTAAGATTTTACATTTGTGCTCTTAATTTTTGGAAGCCAGTATGCTATAATATTGCATGTTAATTGTATAAAGTTCACAAATACACATAAATTTTTGAAAAACTTAATTCTTTCAGGTGTAAAGTAAAATTTTAAAAATCACATACTTCAACAATACATGTGTTAATTTATAAGTATAAAAATTTATTTTTTAACTTAGAAATTTTATTATGCTCATGAAGATCACAAAAACAATAAGAAAATTAAAAGGTAACAAAATTTACAAAGTAACAAACTTTATTACTAAAAATAATTTTATTTTTTCAGAGTATGTAGTAGCATAATATCACTGCATATTATACAATATTTTCAATATAAAAATCATAGGCACATACTAGAAGATTTTTCATTTAATAAGATTATTTACATGGGACACAAATATATAACAATCATTTTTAAAATTTATTTTATGTAAAAAAATAATCTCTGTATATCAAAGCTATTTGCTAAACAAAAATACTGAAATGAAAGAAGGAAGTTACAAAGTTTTGCCATGAACAGAAAAAGCATATTTTGTACACGACAGAAAAATTGAGTTATTACACAACATTCAAGGATCATCCAAGCAACACATAGACAAAGCATATAATGCGAGGAATACTTGTCATCCAAGTACAAGATGACAACACAATCAAGCTAGTGACATGTCAAAACTGTGCAGAATGTGAATTTTGAGAAACTACTTCACAAAAAATTCAACCATTTGAAACAGCTACTTCACAACAATTTCAATCATTTGAAACAGAAATGGTGTGTAATGGATAAGTCCAAACAAATACAGAGAAATGTTAATCCATTTTTATTCAAAAGTTTAAGTCCTGAAATGAGTGAAATTTGTCGTCAAACACAGGCCATGTATGAAAAAACATGCCTCAAACAAAATAGGTTCCAAGTAGAGCAAAGTGTGTTCACTGGGAGAACCTAGTTTTGGAGGGGCCAACAAAGTATGACAATTTGATAACCCATAATTAATACTGACAAAACCACATAAGATCATTAAAAACATGCTGCCAAGTAAACTACCTCAAGTGAATTTGCTTCACAATAATCTAATGTCACATACTACCAATGCAACACAGAAAAGCCAGTGTTCTTTCTGCTTAGAGGAATTGCAACACCAGCCTTACAGTCTGGATCTATCATCTTATGATAGATACCACATTAGGTCACTTAAAGAAGGCTTTGAAAAGTCAGCACTTCAAATGTGATCAAGTAGTGTGTGATGCTGTGAGAGAAAATAGTTGCAACCACTTCATCCTTCTTTGTAAAGCTCTTTGTTTCAGTCAATTGTACCACAATTGACTGGAAAATCAAGGTGATCACCTGCACTCTTTCTCAAAGTCTCATTACTATGTTTTCTACAGGCTGAAATTTTCAGTTTCTAATAACATGAGTATTTTTTCAGGCACCAATCTATGTTTCCCTTGAATGACCCTAACATTTCCATCAAAATAATCAGTATGAAAAGTATTGACACAATACACTAAATTTATCTTGAAGTACTTATTTAACAATAGCTTTTGAAATTTAATTCCTTTATAAAGCATTACAAAAAAATTCAGTTATACATAAAAATAACTAAAAATAAAACAGAAATCTAAATTATTTACAAACATACTCACAAATAAGAATTGTGAAGTAGAAACAAATTCATTATCATCTTCGAAAACATTTCCCTAAGACAAGATTTTATTTTGGCAGATTAAAATGTAATCTATCATTAAGTCTGTTTTATACAAGGCACATCATTCACTATGTAGTCAGAACTCAGTTAATGACTTCTTAGAAGTTTTTAATGTGCTCATTTTATACAGAAAAGTACCAAATAATTTGATTATTTTTAAACTCAAATTACAAGTTTGAAAAATTTATGACAGATTCTATCTATAAATTTCTTAATTGTTCATTAATTTTTTTGCAGCTTAATCAACAAATAATCAAATAATCCAAACAAAGAAATGCTACACTTTTTTCCCCTGAAAAATTATCAATATTTTTTTGCTATGAAATTTCAATCAATGACAGAAATGTACATTTTTTTAAAACATATAATCCAACATCTTAGCAAAAATATTTAAATATGAAAACGTTATTGCTATATTTTTTTAATTCTACATTTACATTTTTGCATAATTTATACTAATAAAAAGTTTCTGATGCCAACAGTTTATCACACTGTTAAAAATCTAGTAAACTGATATCAAATCTATTTTAATGCGATTATTTGAACTGATAAGTAATTGATAAATTGTTTTAAAATTAGACTTCTATTAAAAAAACTGTAAATTAAGTAATCCTCATATGACTTATAAGGTAACTTTTTACAAGTCATTAAATTTGTTTCGGTTTATCTTAATTACTGCACTCATCTCAAAAAAATCCTTTATTGCTTAACATTAATTAAAATCTTTCATCATAACTGCACATTTTAAATCTAATCTTTAATCCTTAAAAATAAATTTTTTCCTTCACAACATAATTTTATTCCAGAAAGAAATGTAATCATTATTCTTATACACATTTTTACTTTTCAAATGGAGGGGAAAAATCCATCAAACATTCAGAAATTACAGCCAAAGTTGAATATTTCTCTCTAAGAAACTGAATATTCATTTTTGTAATAATTAATAATCAAACTTTCCTTAATCATAAGACATAGGAACTTGGGGTACTTTAAATTTCTAATTAACAAAACCTGTTTCAGAAAAACTGAAAGAAAAATTATATTTAAAATACAAGAGATAATCTATTCATTAACATATATAAATAAAAGACTAATTACAAAATTCAAATCTTCATATCAATTATTTTGAAATTCCTTTCTCATTGCAATTATTAAATTCAAGAAGAAATTAGCAATACTCAATCAAATGTTTGCTTTTCTGTAACATGATTAGGTTTAGAAAGTGATTTCTTTTTAACATGTTCCATTTTATTTAAAACATCTCCATTTTTATTCATTTTCTGTTTGAGAAAAAAGTCCTTACTACTTTTTTCAATGTTAAAAACTGATGGATTATTCGTTTTATTGTAAAAAGGCTTATTTTCATTTGCTATGCTTTCTGAATTAGATGAGATGGCTGAATTTTGCAGGCAAACTCTTTTAGCATCAGTTGTGGTAACTACATCACATTTTCTTTTAAGACCATGAGGGTGGTGTTCCTTATTAGTCTCGCCATCGGTTTTTACTATCGATTTTTTTATTTTTAATGTTATTGTGCCATGAGATTCATTTTCACCAATATTATCATGAGTATTTGAATGTGCTATAACTTCAGAAGTAAATATACTCCCCTCTAAGTTCTGTTCACTGGATGAAAGAGAAAATTCACTCATTGAATTGCCAGGAAATTCTATACTTAATATTGTACTGGAATACTTATTTAATTCATCAGACGAATGAGCATCTGAATCCACTATAGAAGGTTTCTGTTTTAATAAAGTGCTTTTTTGATTAAGTGCATTAATTTCACTTTTCTTAGCATCAAAACTCACAACATTTAAGGCATTTCTCGGTTTGTCTTCATTTAGGTTCATTTGTTTAGTAATAAAGGATGTTTTCTTAGAATTGAATATTGATGCATATTCATTGGAGGCATACTTTGGATTTAATTTCCGTTCTCTTCTAGATTCTCGTTTAGGTTCCAGAGGAGGAGATGCTTCATCTTCGGCTTTAAAAAATACAACCAGATATATTTTTCATCAAGTATAACAAAATTGATGAAGAATTAAATACACAAACAATAAATTACAACCATATGTATGTAACAGAAACAAAAAATTGACTGAACTTTAAAGAAAATTTGATTCTTATTAGAATATTTTAAATGACAAAACAAAATGTAGAAAACAACAAAAGTAAAACTCAAAAACAAACAAGTTATTTATTTTCCAAAAAAAAATTAAGAGAAATTCTAAAAAATCTTGCAATATAAAGTAAAGGAAATAAAATCATTCATACAAACAAAGGCAATGGAAACAATTAACAAAATAACATTAGTTAACAATATATGAATTGTTTTTTTAAGTGGTAAAAATATTTTAATAAACTTATCAAAAGAATTTTTCAACTGCATGAAATGTTATTAAATGATTGATCGAATTCTTTTTTCAAATTTCTGACCCAAAAAAGCATTTCTTTATGAAGAAAATAAATATATATATTCTATCCTAAATTAAAAAATACAAGTAGTTTTTTGCCTAGCCAACTGGTGGTAAAAAATGTGATGTTCCGCTCAACTGATCACTAGTTTTCCTTGCAATGCACCAAAGTTTCAAACTTTAAAAAATATACTCTAATAATATATTAATTCTCAGCTTTGAGGAGTTTAAGATAAATATCTACACATAAAGATAATAAATTTATTTATTCATAAATGTTTTAGAAAATGGTATCTTACCATTAAAACAGCTTTACAATCTGTGTGGACATCAGAGCCTAAAAACCTCATTTATCACAACACCGAAACCATTTATTACAGATTAATTTTTTATTGTCAAACAAAATTTTGGCAATGAATATCAAAAATATCTTGAATGATTCTTTTCAGTTGAAATTCTAGCATACATCCCGTTGTGTGTGAAAAATTAAAAACATGGAAGAGCACATAGCAGTTTGATTTCAATTCAAAGTATGCAATTAACAGCAATAATTGTGAAGAAAGTAAAATTATTTGCACCATCACAATAGAAATATCCAGAAATACAAAAAAAAAATGTAGGTTTTAAACAGACATGCAAGTAGTGACAAATTCAGTTTCAGGGATAAAATTTTTCACTTCATCACATGCCACAAGATGTCGATCGTATGGGCACAAAAACACCGAACATAAGAGATGTGATGCTGACTAAGAAGGGTTTAAGTGAAATAAGTCCACATGTAGAAATCAAGGATTTCAACAGCTTTCCAATCATATTATTTATCAATATTTCCCTTCAGTATCAGGGACTTTTAAGTTCTTGCAAAAGATAATAGCTACTATCTTGAAAAAACATGTCAAACAAGCTTATAGTGTTATCGCTTCAATAATTAGACTCAAAAAATGTTCTTAAAATATTAAAAAGACTGCTTATAAGAAAATTATTATTCCCTTAAGAAAATATAAAGGGAATGCTTTAAGAAAAACAAAAAAAACTTACTATTAACCATTGTATGTAATTTAAATATACAGTCAGAGCCTGTTAAGACCTAGTCCAGTAACATGTGAATCTGCCCATTGTGCACTTTTAAAATGGCTCCCAACGCCCATATTGATTGATTGTGAATTCTATGATGCTATAATTTATTTTTCCATTTTATGAAATTCATATATTAAACTTTTGTTTTTGGATGAAATCCTGATTTCTAGACATTGATTCTTTTTTCCTTTCAATTTTATGTTTAAAAACCTTTAAATATAAAAATCTCAGGAAGACAAATGTTCCAAGTATGATTATTATTTATTTCTGTTAAAGATAATTTTCAAGATTTCCTGACTGGATGATATCAGTTCCATGTTCGACATTTTCACATTGGTCATATTTTAAGGAGTTAAATTTCTTGTTTCTCTTATAAGTATTTCCGTAATAATTCAAAATAAATGTCAATAGAGTAGCGACAAGAGCAGAATATATTTTTAAAATGTCCCAAGAGGTGTCAGATAACAATTATGAGAAAGAAGTACCAAAGAAAAAACTTTGTTTATACATTCTACATAAATTGCACACAAAAAATATTACGATTGACTAAATTAACAAATGGAAAATGAAAATATATAAATACTTACAAAATGCATTAGAGCCTTGAGAGCCACTGCTAGATTTTTTATCATTTAGAGAGTCTTTTAAAAATAATGCATTCTGTAAAAGAAAAAGCTTTGAAAAAACTAAATTATACAGAATTTTAAAAAATTAACTAATTATACACTTTAATAAATGCAATTTTTAAAGAATATAACAAGAAAAATAAAATGAGATAAAGAATATTTAAAGCACAGTTAACATAATTAAGTTTTAAGCAATTGGTCTATAGCTGATTTAAAAAGAATTTACTAGTTTTCTAAAAAATCTTATTTTATTCAAAGAAACAGACACAAAAAAGATTTGATACAGAAATTTTTTTGAATGTTTTAACATTACACAAAATTACAATAACGTAACAGTTGAAGATGCATAAAACAATCAAACTTTGATATACATACCTGCTATTTTTATAAAGGAAAAGGCAGTATAATTTATCAGTATAATTTTCTTTGTGGATTTAACCAATGTTGCATAAAAATTAAAATAAAATAAAAAAAATACAGATTTTTTAAAACAATTTTTATGCCTTGAAATAAATGAATTTTTAAATAATAGTATGTTAGAAATCTAATCTGTATGTTAGAAAAATATTACATATTTTTTCATACAAAAAATATAGTTCAAAATATTAATAAGAGTATAATTTTAAAAGTTTAACATATATGTAAAAACAAATAAAATCAAGAAAATGTTATCAAACTGCGGAATGAAATGGATATACAGAGAAAGAAATTATTACAATCCCTATATAATTAGATGATTTATTAAATGTTCAATCCCTAGAAAGTACAGAAGTAGTAAGTCACAGGTCCCTATTTAGTGTAGAAGCAAGCAGTCACATGGTGTGACATAACAGCAGACATAAATTTACTAAATGGTGCTTATCAGGAATTCTTATCAAGTGGTCGCCAACTTGCTGGTCTGAATTAACAACACATTCTGGAATTATTTCAAGAGCCTTTTCATAAAATCCCAAGCATGCTCTCTGGGGAAGAAACTGGATGACTTAATTTACTAAGAAAATATTAGACAGGGCTGAAGACATTTCATAGTAAGGCATTCCCCATAAGGAATAAGATGATTTCAACAAGACTATTCCACTTTTTTAAAAGATAATTCCAACATGTACAAAGCACACCCATCTTTGAATTATTTTCAAACTTGTCAAACATTTTCTCTGTGCACCTGATAATCTATGAAAAAAAAAGCTGATTTACCTTAAAAGTACATTTGGAACCTAATGGAAAGGCTCCTATAACCACTTCAGAATCTTGTCAATTTAGACTAACAGTGGAGATAATCTGGCAAGAAATTCCTCAAAACATCATTCATAAAATTTGTCAGTGGATGTCATGTGCTTGCATCTAGGATTTAGGCCAGAGATGGATAAATGATTATTGATTTCATCACTTCACATGGATTCAACTCTATAATGAATCATAACTCTATAATGAATCATCCAATTATGCTGAAATTGTAATAATTCTGCTTTCTGTCTGTGTTCATCACATCTAGTCATTTAAGTTCCAATTTGATGATACATGTACAATGCATTGATTTTTTTTCTTAGACTGCAAATTCATACATAAATAAATATTTATGAGATTGCAGTCTGTTATCTGTTCCCTGACAGATTACAGAAGGGGGGAAATAGTTATGAGAAACAGTATATTTATTAAAATAAAATAAAAGATAAAATTACATCAACAATTTTTCTTGCTAATAAAAATATATTTAGCTTTAAATAAATACCTGCCTTCTTCAGATAACTATGAGTAAAATATCTTTAATTTTGTATTATTTAGAAACATATAAATAATAAAAAATACTGGAATCTTTTATAGTATACTTCTTTATTATTTGTATGTCAATACAAGTCTATAACTTAAATCATACATCAAAACAAAAGATTGATGAAAAATATGACTATTGTGATGCAACAAATTGTTCTAAAAGTAAAATTCTTCTTTTTTTCCCCTTCATTTAACAGTTAAGGCATGGTTATATCTCTTGATAGTTCTTTATTATTAGGCAATGAAGAACATGCCATTTATCCTATTTTTATTTATTCAAGAATAGAATATATATTTTAAAAATAATTCAATTTTAAAAAGAGCACAATCTTGTATCTTTATCTTGTATACATAACCAAAATTTAAAATCTTATAGATGGCATTATAAACAGAAATCATTATCTCAACAACTATGCTGTTGAGAAGTAAAACAAAATTGTCTGTAATTTTTTAATGAATATATATATATAAGTTCATGATTTATTCAAAAATCTGCAATTACCTGCATAAAAATTTATACTATCAACAGTTTAAAAATTTTGAATTCAGTATATGAGCAAATAATTAACAAAAAAACAGAAATATCATAACAATATAAACTGAATTTAAAATAATTATTCAAGTAAAAGATTACATCCTCAAGTGAAGACTTTTCTAAAAATATGACAAAAAACATATCTCGTTGCACAATACATTAAAAAAGAATTTAGGTAAGTAAAAAAATTCATTAATAGTGCAAAATGCTTTGCAACAGAAATATCAGTAAATGTTTTCTAGTTTTAACAGACTTCCTTAACCTTGTTCACTCAAGAAATTCTGTTAAGATACCTTCAAAATGTTCTCTAACTACTCACGAATAATGTGATATATATCTATAAAAAAGCTGATATTCTGCATACAAAAAGAAATATTTCAAAACATAACTCTCATATAAATTATGAGAGCTATAAAATCCTTGTACAATGACACTTATCTCAATCTCATTTATAAACTTATAGCAGAATAATGGGGAATTTAATGAAAATATATTCCTTTGATAAATTCCAGATGAATAAATTATTCAGAAAAATGCTTTCACAAATATAAAAAAAATAAACATATTGTTTCTTACTGATGAACATGGTAGGGTCGAAAAGTTCCTGGAATAGGCCATCTACAAATTATTAAAAAATAGAACAATAATTTAATCTTATTGGCCTTCAAAGTACTACCCTCCTGCATCCACAAACTTGCTCCAGCATTTGTATAACTGTTCAAGACACTCCTGGAATCCATTTTTTGAGAGGTCCTTCAGTTAATTCGTCACATTTGGGATCACCTCATGTGAATTTGCACAAAAACATGTCCTTTCAAATTTCATTTTGAGCCATGGAAACAGATACAAATCTTCTGGTGCTGGAATCATCTCCATATGCTTTCTTCAGCATCTTGAGTGTCTCAAGTGATTTCTTGAGCAAAACACAGAATTTCATGTTTGCACACTGTTCCAAAGACAACATTGCAAAATCCAACGGATCAAAAATTCATTTTGACAGAAATGATCAGCAGCTAACTCCAACAGTACAGGAAATTAATACCAGATGGCTGAGTGTTTTCCTTATTAGTGCTGCCGACCCCTGAAACAGATATTTCCCCTCTAACAAACATCTGCATGAATGTAGGGGACCATTCCAGGAACTTTTTGACTCTAGTAGTATTATCTAATAAATACATTTAAATATATTTTGGACATGAAAAATATCATTGGTATTTTACAGAATGAAAGTATTATAGAATGAAGCTCATGAACAAGTTGTAATAAGCAGGAAAAAGCTTAACTAATTAGAGTAAAATTTTTAGCAGAACAAAAAATTAATTTCACAGGTTTATTATTCTTTTAATGTACACAGTAGATAAAAAAGTACAACTGAAGTATAATTTTAAAAACTGTAATAAAATAAATAAATAATGGAAAATAAATAATACAATGCATTGCTAAAGAAATAAATTAATACAACTTAAAACACTTTTAATAAAAATTTTATTCCAAAAACAAGCATCAAGCAGAAAAAAAGACATACATGCTGCTGATAAAAGCAAAATGCTACTGATAAAAATAATTTTTTTAAAATATTTGAGGAAAAAAAGCAAAAAAAAATGCTTTTGAAAACAATGCTGCACTCATGCATAAAAGAATGAAACATGCAAGAAAGGACACAAAGGCGAAGTCTTCCAGCTAACTGCACTTTGTATATCCCAAATTTACCTTAGATTTTTCCAGACGTCGCTGCTTGGCCTTTTCTTCTAAAAGTTTTTCAACTAAACAAATAAAATTTTAATGATAATTTATATAGCTTTAAATACAGTAGTATTTTCAAAAACTCATATATAAAAAAAAGTAAGTAATATATACACAAGATCAAGATTATTTGTAATCCTTAATTTTAAAAATATTCATAAAACAATGAACAAAGCTACAAATTATTAAAAATTTTATTTAAACAATAAAAATATATTATAAATATCTTTTCCTTGTATTACACACACACACAAATGAACACTATATAAACCCCAATGACACATGTAATAATATTTATTTCTGTTTTGTTCGCCTCTATAAAAATATACTAAATCTTTTCCAGAAAAAGAATTTTCCCAGAAAAGATTTATATTTTTATATTGTATATTTTTGAGGTTTTCATTTCCCTCATCACATTGTTCATATGTATATAAACTTAACTTAGTGGCACCCATGAGGGGCAAGGCCTACTGTGCCTAACTCAGTATACGCGACCTTGGGCCCTGAGGTGCATAGCAGATGTTCTGGTCAGGTGGTCAGTCTGACGCAAAAAAAACCCCAATGTTAAGTTCCCAAGCAAGCTTGGTTTTCATTTTATCGATCCATTGAAGAGATGAAAGGCTGAGTCAACCTTGCCCAGGCAGGGGTTTGAACCTTGGACCTATGGTGTAGAAGCACAATGCACTAATCACTCAGCCACTGGACTTCGATATGTACATTTTCTATCATTTAATTAATTTAACTGAATTTTACAGATTTTTAAGGATTTTCACAAATTTGAAATCTTAAATTCCTAGCTGGCATAAAATTTAGAAGCTTTAAATATGCAAAAACTTTAAAACCTTATAAACTTTACATGGCACATATTTAATTTCTATTAAAAATGATTTAATGAAAGAAGAATTTTCAAAATTTAGAAATAATAATTTACACAAGAGAAATATAAAATAAGTTACCTTCTTTAAGAGTCAGTCTACCTATGGGTTTATTTTCTTCATTCTCAGGATCTAAATCTTCACAATTACTAAGAACATCATCAAATGATGATAAATCACTTGTGTGAACTGAGCTAACTTCAACATCCCCTATTTGATTTTCATTACTTATGCTGTGCTCTGGAGTTGAATAACCCTCAAATTCTGATGATGATGATGAATAAAGAAAAATATCATATATGTCATTTAAAATTTCAGGTGTTTTTAATTTACTTTCTAGACTGGTGCTATCCATAGTATTTGAACTGTATAAATTATCAACATCTGATTCGCTGCTTGATTCCTCTTCACTGGTTTTACTATCTGATTCGCTTTCTTGTGATGATTGTGTTTCATCCATAGAAGAAAGTTCAGCAGATGATGAACCAGCAGCTGGCACACTAGATGAAGGAGGAGGTGGAGGAGGAGGTGGGAAGTCTTCAGTTTTTTTACATTGTTTTCTATCTTTACTTCCATGTTTTTTCTTTGTTTCAAGGAATTTTGATGAATTATCACTAGTCTCTTCTGATGTGCTGGCAGATGTTTCTTTAGATGAAGATGGAGAATCACTCACAGATGAGGTTGAGCCAAAACTATTGGAACGAGAACTAATTTTTGCTGATTCTTGAACTGTTACTGTTTTCTTCTGTTTCTCCAAAACATTTTTTATATTTTTATGCTTTTTAGGTGTGTTTGAATCTGAATCCGACTGGTACCGCTTCTTATCAATATTTGTTTTTGTAGTCTTCTCATTTGATTTTTTATCATTACTTTCTTTTTTATAATGTTTACTAAAATGTTTTTGCCTTTCTTTAAGATTTGAACTTGAAGTAGATCGATCCTGGTCACTGCCTTGAGACGAGTCATAAGAAGAAGAATGTAAACTACTTTTGTGCCCTTTTTCAGGTTCGGTTTGTGTCTTTAACTGATGTTTATAATCAGAAATTTTAGACATTTTAGGCTTTTCAGTCTTGCTACTTAAACTTTTTATTTTCCCAGAACTACTTTCTTTTTTGAGGGTAGACATTTTAGAGGAGGGTGTTTTCAAATGAGACTCTGAAGATTTTGAAGGGACATCTTTAGCTTTGTTTTTAAAACTACTATCTTCAGTTTTTTCACTTCTTATAGTCTTCGAAGAAATTTTACCTTTAAGTGGTGAAGAAATGTCTTTAGATGAAACTTTTGATGATTTTACAGATGTCTTTGTATCTTTTTCAGAAGAAGATTTTGTTGATGAACTATCTTCTTTAAGTTTAGGTTTTCGACTTTCATTTGGATTACTTGAGATTTTTGAAAAACTATGAGATTTATACTTTTTACTTTTATCACCTTCTGATTTGTGTTTACTAACACCACTAGATTTTATTGAAGATGATTTTACTTGATTAAGTTCTTCTGAATGAGAATTTGTATCACTATTTGGCATCTTTATATCATCTTTCTTTTTATCTTGTTTACATTCTTCTTTTAATGTTTTCTTTGAAATATCAGAAGAAACATCAAGTTCTTCAGTTTTTATTTCTTTTTTTACTTTACTTGGTTCCTTGGTATCATTTTGGGATTTTGAAAGCGTAGAACTTTCAATAGTAGACTCAACAGGTTCTAATTTAATTGGCAGAATGTCATCTTTCTTTTTTTCTGTATTTTGTAATACATCAGAAAATTTTGTTTGAACAATACTTTCTTCTTTTTTTAACTTCGAACTGACATCTGGAGTTTTTATAAAACTAGCAGCTTCTTCCTTTTTCTTTTCTGTCTTTAACAAAATCTCAGAAGTTTTAACTTGAAACGAAGGCTCTTCTTTTTTTCTTTCTGTCTTAGTTGAATCTGTTCCCTTTGCTTGCACATTTTGAGATGGGTTTGTTTGTTTAGGTTTTGAATAACTGAAGGAAAGAATATCTGCAACTGGATCTATATATAAAAAAAGACAAATTTATTGTTGAGTATATACCTTACATTTAATGGGAAAATTTTAGCATCAGTTGTATATATAACTACTATCATTTAAATCAGTGGTTTCCAACCCCTGGACTGTAAATTAAATGGCACTGGGCTGCCCAAAGAACATTAAATTATTTCCATTTCTTTTACTGTGGGGTATTTCTCTCAGGTTTGTGAAAATTCTATGGACGAGAGATTAACCAGGAGCTGAGAGACATAATCTAAAACCGCACCAATACCACACATGTGCAAAACATTCAAAATATTGTGACATATAATAGGTCCACAGCAATAAAAAGATTGGGGAGCACTGATTTAAATAAATGAGTTAATTGAAGCAAAATACTTCATTGACTTAAAATAAATTTTCTAGTGATATTAAATAAATATAAATCATTTTAATTTAAATTGCTCTAAAATAATTTTTTTTCACGTTAGGTCTATACAAATCCTTTTGATTATTCACAGTATTCCTTTTAAGCAAATCATGTGACAAGTTACTGTTATTTAAAAAAATCAAAATACATCTAAAAATATAAAACAACTGATCTCTTAAACTTTAAAGGAGATATAAAAGTTAAAGTAACCCTTTTTGAAATTATTTATACATAAAAATTTCAAAAACAAACATATAAAAAGGAGCACTTTAATCTTTTAGAAATTCTTAAATTTCATATTATTAAAAAAAAATCCCTTCAAGCTTAAATGTTAATGTTCTACACTTTTTTTTAATTTATATTAATCTAAAACTGATAAACATAACTAGGCACATGCAGACATAACTGAATATTTTATGCCTTGCCTGTTATACAAAGTTATTTTAGAAATGTGATAGCAAAAGAAATAAATTGCAACTTAGATGCAAATTATGAACTATTCTGAAATGCATTTAAATGCTTGTTCTGTACATTTTTTACAAATCAAAAAAAAATGTCCTTTTACTAATTTTGTTGGCATTTTGTGAATTTTTTCAAAATATAATTTGCATTATCCTAAAAAGAATATTTTTTGTAAGTGTGATCAAAAAATTAAAAAAAAAACAAGCTGCAAGCAATGTCACAAGGTTGGCACAATAACATAATGAAAAGGTAGAAAACATTTTACAATGGGAAAAATAAAGTACTGTTGTATAGAAAATGATTACAAAAATATTAAAAATGATAAAGCAATAATTATGAGATCCTTAATGCCCTTAATCACAAATGAGTGAAGTTCATCATATTACTTTTACATCAATTAACAATGAGCTACACTTATAATAATTAAATAGCTTCAGATCATGGAAAATTTTAGAAATCTCTATTTTTCAATAAACAGTATCTAGTTTAGTTGCAATTATGATACCACAGTGGTATATTTATTCAATATATCACTAAATATAAAAATATATAATTTAATATAACTACAAAAGTGGTATATTTATTTACAGTAGCGCACACAGGAATTTTTCAAAGGGGGGTCCGGGGTCAAAAGTTCACCATTCTTGTATCATACTCCTTTTGATTTTGTCGATTTTGGGGAACAAAACACAGTAAAAAAAACTAGTTATTGAATAAATAATTAACATTAATTAATAAAATTAATCATTAATAACAAATACTTAATTAAATTTTATGTACTATATACTTAGAATTATAATCAATTGGAAAAAAATCAAGGGCTTTGGGAGGGTATGGACCCTCCCCCCCTGTGTGTGCCACTGTTTATTTAAGCGCCAATAATTTGAATAATATATTTGAAATATTGAATAATATATTTGAAACCCCTAAATTTTACCCAACTTTTTGAAATGAAAATATACTATTTAATGAAAACAAAAACTTACCAAGAATTGTACTCTTTGATTTATTTGATATACTTTCTAAGCTCTCTACAACTGGTTTTTCAGAACTTATATTTTCATTTGAACTTTCTTTCTTTTTGTTTAATTTCTTATTTTCTTCATTTAAATACTGATGAACAACTTCAATTATTTTAGGTAAAAATAACTGATTAATTTTTGGATTGATCACTTGTTCTACAACATGATCAGCTCCAACAGCTAACATTCCAGATCTATAACAAGATAATAATTAGTTTAACTTCATTCAAAATAGTAAATAAACAATAAATTTTGTATTTTCCTTTTTTAAAAGTTTTGGTAGACTTAATATTATCATTTTTGAAATTTAAGAATATAAAAATTTACATAATTTTTCAGGATGAATTCCCATTTACCAAACTTTTATTTCTATACAAAATTACTACTTCTATTTTTAGAAGATATCATATTCCATCTTTCTTCATCATACCACATAAAAGAAGAGAGTATCATTAAAAAACATATTGTTCATTACTTCTTATTATGGAAAATGATATATTAAGATGAAAATTTTAACAATTAGAATTATTCATAACTAACTGAAAAATACATAAACACAAACTTTGAATGTAATTAAACTCTTACTCATCAATATGGCGGCGTAATTTATTTCTTAATTCATTCTTATTTAAGTCTGGATTCCATGTCTCTCCTGAAAGGAATTTGGTGGTGTATCCATCAACTCTTTGACTTAAATTTTGGCAGGAAGACTAAAATAAAATAGATACATTTAAAAAATATATATATATTGAATGTAATTCAATTATTTTACAAAATAAAACAATATTTTAATTTTGAAGTGAACATAAGAACAGGAAAGATGTTTATAAAACATACAATGGTTCAGTCCTAGGAGAGCCCACACCCTTGGCGTGAACTATTTTGGTTGGCGATAATTGTGCCATCTTGGTAACCCTACTTTGATACTTTAGATATGGTAAACCTAACTATTTCTGGAATTTTCATATTTTGTCGGCAGGCATTTTGAATTTCATCATTTTGTTGTTGGGCACTGGGCTGGAAGTATGCCATGTGTGTGAGTGAATATACCTTCACATTTTTTACTTTGTTGAATGCGAAATGTAAGAAAAAATTGTTTGGATGGTGTATGAAGGAAGGAAGAATTTATTTTTTCGAATTATGAATGCTCTAAACGTAATGAACGAACGGGATTATACGAACGAAAGAGTGTTGTTTTGGATGGATTTGAATGGAGATGTCGAATGGGTATGTTGGACCATTACCTTGCAGAATATATATGGCGGTGCTCCCACGGTCATTCGCTTAGCGATAAGGCCTTCAAGGTTTTTTTTTTAATTTACTGTCACGCTATACCCTTTACTTGGAAAAGATCAGAAGTAAGAAAGTAAGTGCTGTTTTTTAATTTCATCTTAATTATATTTGATTAATTTCTGTATTGTTTACATATATTTTCATTACGAATCCACCTTGTCCCGCTATATTCACTTGCTTCCATTGTTGGTTTCGTTTGGCGCCATCTTGTTCTGGCTTGGCGCTTTTTTCGGTTTGTCGCCAAGGGTGTGGGCTCTCCTAGGATTTTACCCATATATTAATTTATGAATTCCTAAATCTTAAATTATAAAAACAATACATACTTATGTATTATACTGATGGCTAATTTCATCAAATAAAAAGAGTTACCAATTCAAAAGACATCATCAAATGCTGTCGCTATCATTATTTTGGAACATGTACTGGTAAGGTTTTCAATAACTGGCAGCCAATTGTGGCATTTGGCAACATCTTTTAATTTGAAGAAATTGATCAATGGTATAATACTCTAGTGCTGAATAATATAGTATCACATCTAATAAATTATATTACGAATATGTAGATTAAAAATGTACTAGATATAACAATACATAACTGCATATTGTTTTGGTCTTAGTTAAACTAATTGTTTGGTGACAAATTGAAAATGCACTAACATGGCGTAAAATATGTGCCAAATTGGCAACCTTACTTTCAGAGAACAAAATGTAAAACTATTAAAACTTAGTTTTAAACTTTTTTTTTAATAGTTATTCTATTTCTGGTCTGTTATAAAGGTTTTCCTTATTCCTTTAAAATGGCTTTAATACTATCATGGCTGGATGAATGGTTCAATTAGTAGGTTTTGTTACTGATTGAAAAAGGAAAGAAAACAGGCTTGATTTGAAAAAGCATGCAAGCTTGATTGCATCTATATATAAATGACCAAAAAATACAGTGAAAATATACATTTAGATGAGTGAAAATACACAATTGATTGTTTTGAATGAAAATATTGTAAGACCTACTGAAAAACTACACAATGCACCCTTTGAAGAAAAAAAATATCTTCAAAGTTAGTGTTTTAGTTGTATCCTATTTTGATACATCCCTTGGAAACAAAATAGTTGAGTGTCAAAAGTTACAATGAATTCACCAAAATGGCAACCACAATTTATAATGATCCTATTAACTGTAACAGAGCAAAACCTGTCACCTTTAACCTTTTTTTCTATTTTCCTGAGGAAAAATAGTATCTAATATCAATTTCAATTATTTTTAAATGAAACCAGAAAAAAAATTGCAAACTGTACAACAAAAATTATTTCATTCCCCTTCCCTTCTAAACTAAAATTTAAAAAAAAAAGAGAAAAGGAAATCTATGTTTGCAAAAAGTTTTACAGTGGTATAATGACAGAGAAAAACTTAATTTGATTCTTTTAAAACTAAAATGAAGTTATTAGGAAAAAGAAAATTCATATAATTCATATTCATAGGTCAGTAATTTTTCCATTTCCTTTGGTCCCTGTCAATGTCATTTTTAATGAAATAAGACTTTCACTTTATGTCCTTGCTTTTGTTTACATCATTAATAGTGCTGTCACTGCTTTTCAAGAAAGACACCATCTTGTTTTCATTCACAACTACTCCAAATTTGAAAATCATGTTTCGACACTATCTGGGCTACAAATTTAAAATTATACCAAAGGTGCAACAAAACAGGTTTTTACCTGTAATTTTTCTTTTACTGATAATAATTATTTTAAAAAAATTAACTAAAAAGTTAAATTATTGGTATGTACATAGCATTACCATAGCAAAATTTGCACCACTTGAATCATATCATGATGTAACAGCAAAAAAGAAATTTTTAAAGTGTTACTAAAGGTTTAACTCTAAATGCATGAGTATGTAAATTTTTATGTCCCTTGCAACTTTGATTTTATAGCACAATTCACATAGTGCCAATTTGGCTACAGTGACGTTAATAAGTATGATATACCTCATTATCTCACATCAAAGTACTTAATTAATTTTAGCAAAATTTATTATTAATGAAATGTTATGTAAATCCATTCATGCAAAAGATCTGCATTTGTATTGCAACAGCAACATGTTTGAAAAACACACATATGGCACGAAGAAAGAAATAGTACATTCAACTAGGAATCTACATACTTTTAACTTGTTTGAATACCTGCATACTTTTTATATTAAATTTTAAACAAATCTACATATTTTACATATTTCCATTATCAAAATAATTTGATTTAATGAGAAATTTTAGAATAAACTGATATTACACTGATTAAAATTCATTAAATAATTTTTGATATCAATGGTACATCAGGCAACAAAAAATTTATCCACATTACTTTTCAAAAATTAAATATGTATATTTTTCACTAAAAAAATGGGTATGTACATACTAATGCAACAATGCCAAAAAATGTTCTAGATAATTCACCAAGTTGGCAACTTCAATTTCATATGTGTCATTCGCGTGAATTGGTAATCACATACCTCATTTCATATAATATCAACAATACGGCTGTGATAATACGTAAGTACCAAAAAAATGTTTCATTTAATGGCTCCTTTCCCCTCAAACATTTTTACATAAGATCAATTAATATAGTTAAAGAGATTCTGCACTAAGAATTCAGTACTACTCAGTCAGCTGGGTGCAGGTGAGATATTTCCAAATGTAACATCAACCAAAAGCAACTATTTATTATCATTTTCCACAAAGCTTTTCGAAATAATTCTATAAAAATACCATCAACCGCTTGTAAATCGCTTTTAAAGCGCATATTTTTATGTGGAATCATAAAAGTCTTTGCTTGATGAAATTTATAGTTAGCTAGCTGAAAAATACCCAAAGTTCTTTGCAGAAAATATGTTCTCATTACATAAATCTTATAGCAATTTTAGGGTATATATATTTTCATAGAGTGTTTCCTGATACGATAGAATAAAATATGGGTTCAAATAACTAATTGGTAGTTTTAGAAGAAATATAAAACCATACATATTCAGTACTGCATTTATAAAAAAATAAATTGTGCATGTTTTTTAGTTATTAATAGATATGTAGCTTTATGTCCTTCGAAATAAATGAAGGCAAATATGCTGTGGAATGGTTTCGATTTTATTATAACTTCCTACTATTTTCCACAATAGTGTAACAAATTTAAAAACACAATCCCAAAAGGCTATTACTTAGTAAGAAGGTGACAACTAATACAAATATATCACACTAGAATACAGAACACTTGAAACAAAAATACAATAAAAACCAACAAAGAATATAACAAATACTTTAATATATCTTATTAAGTGCTTTCCTCAAATAACTTTATTGTTTACCTTCGTATCAACATCTGCAAGGCATTCATGACGAAATTCATCAAATATTCCTTTTGCTTTCAAATAACTCATGATATGTTCTATTAAAACAGGATCACCAGGAACTAGATGTTTTGCTGCCATAATTAATAAAAAGTGTAGCGTCTCTTTTCAAGTCATCCAATTCCTCATTCAAATATAAAAACAGACGATTTCACAAATAAAACACATTTAATAATCGATGAAAAGCAGTAATAAAAATTATGACATGTTGACTATCGATAGTCATAAATTAGGGTAGTAATATCTTCTAATTTCTTCTAAATATTGAGAATATAATACATTGCATAAACTATCACAATTTTCACAATATTTATTCTGAAATATTAAGGAAATTCAAACCAGGGAATAACAAAACTCAGTCAATTTTCCTTTATCTAATATTAGCAAAATCAACTCTGAGCATAGATAGATTACTCTTAATGAAATAACTGTTTTTTATAAATGTAATCTAATTTAATTTAAAATCCAAAATAGATATGTTTCATTCCTATCGGACGGTGGAACTCTTGGAAAACTCTCGTCTCTAAGAGTCCTCTTGGAAAGAATGTTGGACACTGTTTAATGGAACCAAAAATATTCCTTTGACTTCCCAACTAATTTTAATCAAAAGGAGAAAAACAATTTAGTTTATTCCAATTTAAGTCCACTAAAATTGTAAATCAACTATTAATTCGCCGAAGAGCAGCAATACTGTATTCTATACAAGCCTTCCGGTCAGACACCACGTAGGCGATGGCTTTGAAACCCACTGAATTAAATACCATGTCTCTTTTTAAAGTTACTGTTAAGCAAATACTCCACATAAATAAGCGAATACAGTTTTATTTTTGTAATCGCTCTAGATCATAGATTTCAAAACTGATGGCCTTTTTTTATATTCAAAGAGGGGAGGAATATCTTCCTTAAGGCTCATTCACACCAAGGCAGTTACTCGGTGAATGTAGAAAAGAGAAGAGTTCTTTTTGAGAGAGGTTCTGTTGCGGTATTAATTACAGCTTAATTTAAAATTTAAATTCTTGTAAGAACTCTGAAAATTTATTTTTGAAACTTTATTTTTCCAGATCATTACAAGTAGGAGAAATCAGCGACGTAACGTACACCCCCGCTACCTCCGTATCGCAGGGAGGGGGGGTAGTCTAGGGGGTCCAAAGCCAAAGTTATGATACGATTTTGCAATTATTTCTATGATCGGCTTTTAGAGCCCTAAATCTGACTTTGCAGGGTGGGGCCTAATTTTCTTCGTTATGCCATTGGGAGGAACGGGTTAAAAAAGGACGTACAATTCTCATACTTTGGAGTAGAATATTTTAAAGTATTTAAGAATAGTTATTGACTTTTTTTTAAAATCGTAAGTTTTCATTTGGCATGTTATTAAGCCAAATCAGTTCATTTTGCTTATGGAACTCGTGTTGGGAAGTGTGGTTTACTAAAATGGAATGCTATGGGTATTTTTTAAAAATAGTTTCACATTGTGTTCTTGTTTTTTATTTTATCCTTTGTTTTTTTACGAGTTCTTATTTTAATTTTTAGCTTTTTAAGATATCTAAAATTTAGCTGTGTTTGTGCGACATTCCGCCTTTGAAAAATAGTTGATACATTGTATTAATTACAATTTTAATCTTAAGCGTATTAGTTGGTTACTTTTGAAAGTTATACCTTTTTAATAGAGCTTAGGTGGACATTTTCTTTTACCAAAAAAATTCTATCAGCGTGTGATAAAATAGCAGGCTAGGATGGCTATAATTAACAGTCATCCTTAGCATACCTTTGGATATTCGTGGAGCATCTTCTACAAAAGCAGTGCCCTTTTCAGTTAGGTCTAATTAATCTCGGGATCCACACCATGAACATTTGATTCTATTATATCGTCATCGATTTTTGTATGGCCTTATATAGGTAGTTTAGTATATTTCCAGTCTGTTTTTAAACGTGGATTTGCTTTCGAGTCCATTTCTTTTGTATTGGGCACTAGTTAGATCTTACGCCCTCCCAAGGACATTCTAAAAAGACCAAATAGTATACATAGACATTTAAAGCTGGTAAAAAAATATTATATAAAATAACTAATATCAATTGTTGTTGTTTTTAATTTAATTTTTTGAAAAGCCTTTTTTGAATTAAAAACCGACATAAAAATGCAACAAATTTAAAATAAAGAAGTCCTGTTTTACATTTGTACCGATACTTATCTAACACGCTATAATAATCGAAGTTTTAAATATAGAATTATTTGCATTTTCTTAAATACCTCAGTAAGTGGCTAAAAAGTATGTAAACTAAATACAAAAATGCAGGAATTGTCCTGAGTAAAGGGAGTGCACAGTGAAAATAGCCATATGTGTATTAGTATATTTAAATCTATATTATATAAATTATTGAAAAGTATTTGTGTAACTTTTATACTATCATTTTTAGGTTATATACTTAAAAATATTAAATAACATTTGCTTTAATTTAAGGGCAAAAATAAACTTCGCATCGACCGCACCAATATTCTACTATAAATAAATCACTTTTTATTAAAATATAACTAGTTTTGAACGAAACTATAAACTGAAGATGTATTTAAATAAAAGTACACAAGAAAAAATTGAAATAGTCCAATGCATAGAGCTGGAAATTCACATAAAGGCATATTGTGGTTCAAAATAATAAAAACTTTCTCTCAAAAATTCTTTATATCTTGATCCAGAAGATTTTTTTATGAGTTTCGGTTTTATTGCGTTTCAGAGCAATTGGATTGTACGTCGTTTTTAATCGTTTTCGAATAAACACAAATTAAAATTGTTTAAAAAATCCCCGTAAGATGCGTTCTTTTAAGAAAACAATGTGCAAACATAAAATGGATATTTATTTTATTCATCTTAAATACTTCACCACATTGATAACGTATTCTTACCGAATGAATTGCCTAATCGGAACAATCATTCATACACTTGTCACCCACATATTGTACTAATACACTCATGTTCATAAATTAAGGATAATGAAGTTCAGGCAAAGAAAGAGACAGAAGCAAAACAAATTTGACTTATTTGTAAAGTCCATTTATTAAACAAAAGGTAAAGAGCAAAAAAGATGCTATATGTTTGACATAATTAATAAAAACTGCGATTTTTACTCCCTGGAGCAAATTTCAAAAAAAGAACCTATTTACAAAAAACAGTATACCATGGTTAGTATGATGGTTAATACGGAGTATGTCTCCCGAACGATACAATACATGCCTTACAACGCCTAGGCATGCTGAGTATCAAATTATCAATCTGATCTTGGGGAATATTACACCACTCATCAAGCAATGCCCTCCGAAATTCCGGTAGACAGGTGGGAGGGGGTTGACGCGCTGCAATTCCTCGGCCAAGCATATCCCACACATGCTCTATTGGATTCAAGTCCGGTGAGTATGCTGGCCAATCCATACGGGTGATATCCTCCGATTGAAGGCATTCGCCTACAATGTTTGCACGGTGAGGAGGGGCGTTGTCATCCATAAACAGAAATTCAGCACCCATGGCGCCTCGAAACAAACGTACATGTAGTTCCAGAATGACATCCCGATAGATGTGACCTGTCATCGTTACACTCTGAACATGCAGGTCAGTTCTGGAACCAAGAATAATTCCTCCTCAAATGTGAGCCATCCTGCACCACCATAACGGTGTCGTTCAATGGTGTTCTCTTGGTGGTAACGGGTACCTGGCGCTCTATATTAAAGTCCGGCGAGAATCAGACTGCAAATTAAACCTGGACTCGACGGAGAGAGAGAAAACATCACACAAGACCACTGTTGTGGTGTCCACAATGCATGCTCTCTACTCCGGGTTAATCGCAGGCGACAGTGAGTTGCGGTAAGTGGAACACATCTGACAGGTGAACGAGCATATAGACCAATGTGCCCTAAGCGTCTGTACATGGTCTGCCTTGAAACTGTGGTACCGGTAGCTGAAGAGAGCTGACGAGGCAGGTCTGATGCTGTGCTCCGTCTGTTTCTTTTGGCAGTAACTGCCAAATACCGGTCCTCATTCGGCGTTGTAACTCGGGGGTGACCTGTGCTGTAACATCTACTCCCATTACCATCATCTTGGAATCGTTTCCAAAGCCTGGAGGTGACACTCTGGGCAATGCCAAGTTCCTCGGATACTTCCACACGTCCACATTCCAGTCGTCCAATAATTCTACCACGTAAAAAATCATCCAAATGCTTCCTTTGTGCCATGACTATGCGGTTATTGCACTGAAAGACTTTTAAAGCGCTTGTGAACAATTTTACTTGAATAGGCGTTTTATTTTGGGCATCCGGACTGTAAAACAGTCCTCAATCCCATGTCTTGATAAAGCTTTGATGTGGGGCTTGACGAAAGTTGATTTTTTCATTCTGCTGAGTGACATGGCGGCGATTGGTTGGACGATTGAATCTGGGAGGCGTGGCTAACGTGCTTCGTCGGGATGGGAAATTTTCAGGTTTTGGCATGACTGAGAACTTAGAGGCTGCTCTCTGGTTGGGTGCTTGGTAAAGTGATCATTGACTCCAATTGGCTGCCCTTAGAGCTGGGATTTAGAAAATGGGGAGGTGCAAGTCCAGTGGAGAGAACAAGAGAAAAATATTGTCAAAAATAAAAGAAAGTAAAATTTTAGCTATTAAGGTGTGCAATAAAAAATTATTGCACGAAAATTAAGAATTACGGAGGGTTGTAAGAATCAAGAATTCTTCTTGGCCTTTAGTATTGTCATTAGGAGTATATGGAGTTAAATTTTGCATATTGAAATTATTGGTTGCATGTAAATCATTAAAAAAGTTAATTGCTATTTTCTGAATATGTGATTTGAAACTATTAATTTTAAGAGCATTACGTATGTCATTGCGCATGTATCTTGTGGCTTTGACGATCATACGTATAAGAGAATTCTGCAGGGTATCTAGGATATTGATATTAGTTTTAGCGTCATAAAACCCCATACTGAACTTGCGTAAGCTAAAATTGGACGCATAACGGCTGTATAGAGAAGCAACAATTTTACTTCTTTGCCACCATTTCTTATATACCCCTCTCTTACACTCTTGTCATTGTGACGTACTATCCGCGCCATCTGGTTTCCTGTAATTTGAATATTCTTCAAGATGTGTGATAATTCTACAGGTGAAATTTTTATTTTAGAGTTCAATTTCTGTGTGATTCTAAATTATCCTTAATTTATGGACATGAGTGTAGTATAAACAAAATAATATAGACATCGCTTTTCCTTTTATAATAGGGTAGTAAAAATCCTGCCGTTATAAGACAAGCGCAACTATCTATGTTTCGCCGGCCATCTGTTGCAGCAAATCGTTTTGCAGAGATTAGACATGCTCGATATAATTTGCAAAATATTTCTATACAAATTTTTTCCTGATAAAGTATTTTACAAATGCAATCCAAATACGCCTGTAAAATTTACCACCCCAGATCGGGCCCAACCCAATGGAATCGTTTTTAGTGCAACACGACGCTGAAAAAAATGCAGCATTAATGAGTGACAAGAAAGACAAGAAACTGGTCAGAGAGACAGCAAACAATAAGTGATATTTATTTTCAAATGATACTCGCAACACAGAAATGTTAGTTCAGTAAGTTGTTAGAGCACCGAGGGCAACGATTCCGAAGCAACAAGTCTAGGTACAGTCAATGATAGTAGGAATGGCTCTCCCTTCCATGTCAATCATTTTCCACCGGGATTGATTGGTTACAGATCAGGGAAGAGTGAATGATTATTAACGTTACACTATTCAACTGCTCGAGGGCGACTCCTAAGCTGGCACCCCTTCTCCTAACTTCCACACCACACCAACGGGAGGACGTTTGAGCTTTGGCAGATTTAATGTGCATCACCCTACGTAACGGGTCTTCAGAGGTACTAAACTCGAACTCATGACACACCATCCACTGTCCGTTATCTTGGTCACTAATCTACCGCGGCCATTTGATCAGGGAAGAATAATGGTCAGGTGAGCAATTGCACACACATCGGCTGATGCATGCAGTGTGCTAACGGCATTAGCTTGCTTTTAAAAGGCATTGATTACCACCCGAAGGATGGACAATGCCACACACCATCCATGTATGGTTGAGCAGTCATAGTGACTTGAATAACTAGAAGTCACCTTCTACCATTTGCGCCAGCCTAATGGTTATGATTATTTCGTGTTTGGTATGTCATGAGATTAAGCCCTAGTGCGACTGAAGACCGGGCATGTAGAAGGGCCGATGCACGTTAAATCGGTGAAAGCACAAAGTTCTCCCATTGGAGTGGCGTGGAAGTTCGGAGAGGGAAAATGTCAGCTCAAGTGACGTCACTTGACCATGGTTCAAAATTATGAGGTCAGTCACCCGTAGCCCTCGTGTTGCGTTACAAAGAGACCTTAATACTCACTACCCCTACTGTTTGCGATGGTACCCAAAACGATGCCACATTGTCAATCTATCAATTATTATCCATCTAATTCCGTCATCGATACATTAGTGGCTGCTATTTTTAAACAATACCTTATCAAATTTACCCAATATTTTCAATACAAAGAATGTTGTAAAGGAGTACGAGCACCTAAAGTGCCACCTACTCTTCAGGCACATATATCTCCTCCTCCCACAGCCACAGTTTTATACATGTAGGCTTATATATTAGTCTCTCAATACTAGCATAATTCTTAGATGGTTTATTTAGAACATTTCATCCAATAATTATTGTAAATATAGACATAATTTTTCTCAATTTTGCAGAAGCGTATATGTTAAATAAAGCTCAAAATACAAATGCACATTAAAAATAGTTGCATCATAAAATAATTCGAATCAAATTTAACTCATGGTAAAATATGTAATTAAAGAAATTTTAATGAAAGCATTAACTTAACTCAGTGGTGCAACAGCCCATGAGTGCCAAGGCCTCCTGTGCCCTACTCAGTATACTCGACCTTGAGCCCTGAGCAGATGTTCCGATCAGGTGTCAGTCTGACGCAAAAACCCGTGTTAAGTTCCCAAGCAAGCTTGGTACTCACTTATTGCCCACTGAAGGGATGAAAGACAATCAACCTTGCCCAGTCCAGGGTTTGAACATCAGACCTGTGGTGTGGAAGCGCGATGCACTAAACACTCAGGCACTGGGCTTCAATGAAAGCATTATAATTTATAAAAGGATTAGCCATAACTTTATAGTTGCTTTTTGGTTTTTAAAATAATATAAAATTGCTATTGACATATTATAATAAACCTTTTAATCCAAAATTACTCAGAGGCAAATGTGTTTTAAAAAGTATTCATATTCAAATACTCTTAAGCTGAATTTATCTATTACATTTAATATAATTTTAGCTTCCGTCCTTTTATGTCCTTCAGTTCTGTTCTTCACTTTTGTTCATGTTACATAAAAAAAAAAAAAAAAAAACATAAAAACACACTTCAGAAAGCTGTGTACAAAGTGATTTTAACCTCATTTCCCAATATAAATAAAAAAAATTTAAAAGCAAAAATAAATAAAGTTTAAAAAGAGCTATCTGGGAAGAACCTAAATGAAATTCATAGGAGACTGAACTGAGAGATAGATAAGTGAACACAAGGTTAGAGTTTGCATGATACTTTGCTTTATTCTACTACACTACTACAGGAATAATAGGAATGTTAAATTACAATGACTAGAGCTAAATAGTAAGTCATCATAGTAACATGTGTTTAAAGTACTGTACACAATTTCTAACATAACACACTAAGACTTTCAAGTTAATTTAAATAGGCATGTATGTCCACTAAAGCTTTTCAAATTTTTTTTTCTCTAAGCTCATTGATCACACTGTACAAAATAAAGGGAAGAATTACACACACACATATTTAATTTTTATATCAAATAAAACATTTAAAGTGTGAGAATTAAGTTGAAAATTAACTGAACTTTTTGAAATATCACAGAAATACAATATATCAAAGAAATTAAATACATCTTTGCTTTAAACTACTCAATTTTCATTTTCCCAGAAGAAATGTTCTGCATGAAATGTAACCATGTTAAAAATCTGAAGGTTTTATAACATCAACACAAATTCACTTGAACACAAAAAGTAATTTTAACTATTTAATGTCCACTTTTTGTATTACATTATATATACTCATCATAACAATTATATATTGCTAATATATCTTTAGACTATACAACACTGATTAAATCTAAACTAATGAAAAAGATGAAACATAATGAAGATGATAGTTATATGGATGCAACATGTTGATAAAAACAATGAAATGTATGTTTTAAAAATGAAACAATATTTACATATTTATTTTATAACCCAAAAGCTTAGAGAAAAATACATCAAGTTTGGTTCAAAATCAAAACAAGGAAAGACAAAATAAATCTTAACTCAAAAAGTTTTTTTTCACACACACACAAATGTATATATATATATTTTCTTCCATTAATACTGTAATTAATTACCAATTCAATGGTAAACACAACAAACCTCAGAATCTTTATCACAATGATTTGATAAACTTCAATCAACATCATACATAAAATGATTGAAATGAATAGACACAATCTAAAAATTTACAGTTAAGTATTTTCAACAAACAAGTATTTGATTAGCTATGATTGGCCCCTTTAGTCTTATGAAACTGCTAAAAATAATTTACTCCAAAAAAGTTCTATAAATAGAATGAATTTTCTACAATAAAATTCAATAGTTTACAGTAAAAATTAAACACATTATCATCTAATAAAATTAAACACTTTATTTTTAAATAATATAATTTATATATTTTCCCCCGAAGTCCATATATATTATATAAAGATATACAATTCAATACATCTGATTTTGGGAAAAAAGAAATGGAAAATAGTAATGCCACATTAATATTTTTTTAAATAGAGAGAGAGCTGAAAATGGCAAGATTAAACAACATATTTTAAACCTTGATTACATTCATCTATAATGATATTTAGATGTAATGAAGACTTTCACGGTATATGAAATATTATGTTTAAAAACATCAAAAAGGAAGCTGTGAACTACAATGGGTTGATAACATTTTAACAATGATCTACATTACAAAACATTTTATAAATTAGTTTTTTCACTATTATATTTTACCTTGAGTATTTTAAATGCATTTATCAAGTAGTTCAAATCAAAAACTGTGAAAAAGTAGTGTGCAGCATCAATATAATCTATCAATAGCTAATTATCACATATTTAAGTTGCCATCTGATGAAACTTGCACCAAAAAAGCACACAAAGCTACCCAAGTTAAAAACATCACAATTACTCACAGATAAACTGGAAATGTATATATATATGTGTAGTTGAGTTCAAAAAGGGCCAATGTCAATTTTCTATTTTTTCCCCTTCATGATCATCAATAGTAAAACATATTTGGCTACATTACATATATATTTAAAAAGCACAGCTTTTTAAGTATGCATAAAGTAATCTAATTCACAAAATCTTTTAATAAAGAACCAAAAAATGCCCACATTATTTACATACACATACAAATTTATGCAAGATTTCTAACATCAATTTAAACAGTATAAATTCTGACATTCACTCCTCTTGAACTCTGCCTTAGAAGCATATATATAATTTAGAATTTGCAAGGAAAAGTCAATAGTAATGAACATTAGACATGACTAGCTGGAAACTGTACATTAAAATTTATCTAAAGACGTGCAGATATAACAAGGTTTTCTTTTTCCAAAAGCACATCTAAAATTTAGCTAGTTAAATCTCGCAGATCAGTAAGGAATCCTTCTGGAGTTAACAGATGATCACTTCCTGTAAGGAAATAGTTAAAAATATTTAAATACAAAAATATAAGTATGCCTATAACAGTGTAATAAACAGTGCATTTAAAAAAACAGCATATGCTTCAAACATTTATTTATTCTTTTGTGAAATATAATTTCAAATGATATAAATGATTACCAAACATTTTGAAACAATTGAAACATTGGCAATCAACCCCCATATTAGTAAAAAAATATTAAATATAAATAAACAAAACATAATATTGTTACTCAATTTCTATAATCTGCCAAAAATATATTTTTTAAAAATACAAAATTGTAACATACCTATAATAACTTCCCAGTTTTTATATTCTTTTGTAACTTCATAAGCAGATCGTAGTTCGGAGTAACATGCACCCCCAACAACAAATACCAAGAGTCGTGGCAAATTCTTGATATTAGGAGCATTTTTATCTTTATGCCAATGGCCATATCTCACACTGAAACAATAAAATACCACTACATATAAAAATATCCTTTTAAATTCATCCAAATTAAAATTTTAATTTATAAATTTACAAGCATTTATTGGCTACTTTATAAATGAGAGGATGGTGTTTCAAGAATTATTTCAATTTTTAATCATCCTTTAAATAAATTTATTCTCTTTTTTACAAGAAGATACCTTAAAGTAGGTCTGGTCAACATGTAACCCACAATTTTATACTTTTTTGTTAATTTTTGTTTCCCATTGTTTGAAAATAATCTCATTTTGCTTTTCATAAATGAAAATTTGCATGTATCATTGTTATGATTCTCAAGTGAGCCTATAAATTCCAGCTCTATGTTTGATATCAAAAGCCAAATGTTACGAAGACAATTATAGGTAATTACAGTAATTTAATGCCTTTATGCGAATAAGAACCACAATTCCCCCATTTTTACTTTTGATGATGTAGAAAAAAGGAAAGTTGTCGATGAGAAACACATACTCTGTTTTGAGAGCTGACCAAGAGAGGTTAAGACAAGAATTCAAACAGAGAACATATATGTTACTTATAAAATTCATTTTAACAGAAATTTTAATTCTAAAAATAAACAGATTTCTATCCATTATCCAACAGTAATTAATGTTTGACAAACTCAGGTACTCTGTGTATCAGAATGTTGTAGAATAAATCAACAAAAAAAAATGGTATTTACTCTCTTACTCTATTTTAGTATGTTTTCAGATGGTAAAAAATATGCAAATTATTTGGGTTTCAGTGGAATGGTTTTCAGCAGCATATAAGTTGAAGCCCTGATAGTTGAATAAAAGTGATATCAGGAGACATCAGATTTTTTAAAAGTAATTTTAAACTTTATTCAAGTGAATGTATTTTTATCTATGGAAGTAAAATTTAAAATTAGTAAGAATTTAATTAAATGCTAAATTCATAAAATGATAATAAAATTTTCTCAAGAGTGTCAAGTTAATATTATTTGCATTAAGTTTAAAAAAATTGTTAAATATTGGCATTTTTACATAATTGTAATACATCATTTGAAAACGAAAAAACTAAATTTTCTTAAAAAGTAAAATTTGTCACTTTATGTAATATGCAATATTATATTCTCTAAGTATATTAATTAGAATTTTTTTTTAATATTTCAAAATGAATATTAAAAAAGTTGAAAACATTTAAAACAATTTCAAATGACAAATTTAATGATCACTGAGACAATATTTTTTCTCAATGCAAAACTAAAAATTGTGTTAAATTGGGAAAGAGACAATTGTCGTGTTCAAGGAAGATAACATTAAAAGGTATCATGAGACAAAACATATTGAATAAGTAAATTTCAGTAGAGAGTAAAAAGTTTTAAGCTAACTAAACTTAAATAACATCTGGAAACTCAGAAAATGATGCTTAGTTAATTCATTACAACAACCATCTACCACTGTGAAAGTAAGTTATTCTGTTACTCAGTTGATTGCACAGAAAATGAAGCCATTTTTCGATGAACTGTTGAAAGTCTATTTGGAAATAATCATAAACAAAAAAAAAAGTTTTGCTCGATGAAAGCAAATTCATTTCATTAGTTTTTCAGACCAAATTACCTGTAATTGCACTGATGACACTTCAAGGTGAAACGGTAGTAACTTTTAGAGACAAAATTAATCAGTTCAAAGCATATTCTTTGGCAGTTGATGAAAGTATAGATATCTCAGACACATTTCAATTTATATTTATTTGTAGTGTGAACAATTTATTACAAGTGACAGAAGACATGTTAGATCTTTTAAATTTTAGACATGAGTAGATGGGTTTTTGGGTGGCAAAAATGTTTACACAAAAATAGTTTGAATTTTGAGGCTCTTTCTGAATTGATAATAGATGGAGAACCTGCTTTGATAACTAAAAACAAGGGAGCTACAACATAATTTATTAACTGGCATTAAAACCATGATTTATTATTATTATTATTATTGTTCACTGTTTGGTACATAAACTAAATTTATGTGCTTGAGTATTATCCATGTATCACATAATTAACCTACTTATACAGATAGTAAATAACATAGTTCACATGTTTTCCACATTGGTGATTCAAAGAATTCCTTCACAATTTACCTTCTGAATATGGTGATGTTGTATATTTTACCAATGTTTAGGTGTCTAAATTGTGAGAAATGTTTAAAAAGATGTTTTAATTTACAGGAGGAAATAGAGATGTTTGAGAACTAGAAACAAGAATCTGTTTCTGAATTAAGTGATGACTGGTTATTAGATGTACATTTTTTAGCAGATATAAGGGAAAAATTTAATAATGTAAATAAGGACTTGCATGAGAAAGATAATTTAATGATTTTCAATGATCAATACTAGCAACTTCATAAAAATTTTCAGAAAAAAAATTTATTATTTGAGTATTAATATAGAAATAATGCTCAACATTTTTTGCTGCTAACTATCTCCTACAAAAGCCAACCTAAGAATTTCTCGAAACAAGCTAATGAAATAAAGAAACTTACAACTGTATTTGATTTCATAATTAGAAAAATATGATAAAGTGTTTGAAATATTTTCAATCCCATTTTCTGCTGACATGAATAGTGTTCCTGTAAATCTACAAATGGCAGCACAACATTAAAATGAACCCTTTTTTTCACATAAAAAATTTATTAAAAAAACTCGGAGGATTTTAGCTTAAGACATTATGCATAATAAGTGCTTAAGTAATATGTAAGTGCTTTTGGATCCACATACATTTGTGGATCCTTTTTTTAAATGAAATTTGCACGAAGTTTATTATGAGCTTCATTTACTGATGCAGAAAACCAACTAAGATGTACAGATGATGTAAACATAAGTATAGATTTACAAAAATTAATTGAAAGGATAAACAAATATTCTGATCAATACTAAAGAATTAATATTGAATCATACTATAACACTAAAAACAGATTTACTTATTTTGTATTTGTATTGCAAAATGAGTTTTAAAAGCCTGCTTTACCCAAAGTCTGGCAAGCTGTAATGTTATGTATCATCAAAATGGGCATGTGAAACCATTTGGGTGAACCAAACCTGCTTTAAAACATAATATAAATCATTTTTTAAAAAAATTAAATCAAGTTATTAGCATCACTGAATATATTAAAGTAGAATTGACTGTGTAACAAAATTCTAAAGAGTTTAATTCACAATTCAAAAAATAAAGGGCAAATTAATAATTTTCCTTTGTATGCAACACAGTTGAAAAAAAATTCTTTACTTTCTTAATGGACATTAATCACTTCCTCGTGCAATAATTTTTATTGCACACCTTAATAGCTAAAATTTTACTTTCTTTTATTTTTGTCAATATTTTTCTCTTGTTCTCCCCACTGGACTTGTGCCTCCCCATTTTCTAAATCCCAGCCCCCCAGGGCAGCCAATTGGAGTCAATGCTCACTGTACCCAGCATCCAATCAGAGAGCAACCTCTAAGCTCTCAGCCAAGCCAAAAACTCAAAAAACTTTCCACCCAGATGAAACACCATAGCCACGCCTCCAGGATTCCATCGTTCGACCAATCACCATCATGCCACTCAGCAGAATGGAAAACACCACTTTTGTCATGCCCAGCATCATAGACTCTCATGATATGGGATTGAGGACTGCTTTTACAGTCTGGATGCCCAAAGGAAAACGCCTATTCAACGCCTATTAATCACTTCCACAACTTACAGTAACAATTTTTAAAAAAATCAAGGAAAACTTACAATATGCAGTGAAGAATGTTCTCAATTAAAATTTCAACATGACAGTTATGGTCAAAATATGCTGGGAAAAAACTAATGCTTTACATTTAAAGTGCAAAAGTATAAACTAATCAGATAATGGCTTTGCTAAAGAACAAAACTAAACTTATGATTTGTTAATTCATTTCACTAACAAAATATATGAAATACCTGGTAGGAGTTGGACGACCATAACTACTTTGAGCTACACGCCCAGCTAAGAAAGGGAAATGTTTGGCATCTAGTTTATCATCAATAGCATCCTGAAAATATACAATAAATTGAATGTGAAAAGATCTAACATAAAACTATAATACAGAACAGCCACAAAACACATTTATTCTAACAAACAAAAAATATTAAAACCAGCACCATTTAAAATGATTTGCATAATAATGCTTTTCACTTTACACAATCTGACAGATTTCTGGTCTGGAAAATACTATTCTTTTATCATGCAATTAAGAATTATATTGAAGAAATAGTTCATGAGTTACAGCAAAATTTGTTTAGGAAATATAAGAAAGCAATACAAGGTATTGTTCAAAAAGTATAATCTCTTATTTTTTCCTGCAAAAAAATAAAATGAATCGCAATGAGACATTCATACCCTTATACAAATTTTTCCCAAATGCAGATGGCATCTTTTGGCCTCCAAGTAAAGAAGTCCAGTTAGTGCAATTGCACTTGATTTTTTTTTTTTTTTGTATGTATTGATAAGAACGATTAGAGTATAAGCAGTTTATATAAATAACAATATTTTTGTTAAGCCAAAGATTTTATATTTTTCAACATACACATTTAGGAAAAAAGAGATAAAACATGCATGCTTTAACCATTTTGAGTGCTGAAGAATTTTTCTCATGTATATGCTAAAAGTATGGAATGAAATGTGCAGTTCCGTGGAATTTTGAAGTACATAAAACATTTTTTTTATAAAAATTATCTCATCCTTATAGATTTGATGATGATTTTAAAAAAATTAAAGTAAAACATTACCTACCTTTTTACATTTGTAAATGTTTCCTACTGTACTACAATCAATGACTCTACTGCATAACTGCAATTGAATGAAAGTAATAGGTGTACAACTTTGCTTTCGCCGTTTTTTTCCGAAATTCGAGGCTTTATTGTAAAAAACTGATTATACATTTATGATTCAAAGTATTGTCCATCACTGGCCACTACTTTCTCCCATCTTTCGGGCAGTGTACGAATCCCGCGTTGAAAAAACTGGTTATCTTTTGAAGCGATCCAATTTTTTACTTCTTCATAAGACCGGAAGTGCTGGTCAGCCAGGCCGTGTGTCCTTGATCGAAACAAGTGATAATCCGAGGGAGCAAGGTCTGGAGAATATAGCGGGTGGGGTAGGACTTCCCATTTCAACGTTTCCAAGTATGTCTTGACCACTTTTGCAACATGGGGTCAAGCATTGTCATGCTGTAAAATCACTTTATCATGTCTCTCGTTGTATTGCAGCCGTTTGTCTTTCAATGCTCGGCTCAAACGCATTAATTGCGTCGATAACGATCGCCTGTGATTGTTTCAGTCGGTTTTAACAACTCATAATACACTATGACGAGCTGGTCCCACCAAATACTGAGCATGACCTTGGAACCGTGAATATTCGGTTTAGCCGTTGACATGGAAGCATGGCCGGGATATCCCCAGGATTTTCTGCGCTTGGGATTATCGTAACGAACCTATTTTTCGTCCCCAGTCGCAATGCGATGCAGAAATCCCTTCCGTCTTTGCCTTGCAAGCAGCTATTCACAAGCAAACAAACGTCATTCAACATCTCTCGGCTTCAACTCGTACTGCACCCAATTTCCTTGTTTCTGAATCATTCCCATGACTTTCAGGCACTTTGAAATGGCTTGTTGCATCACTCCCAATGATCCCGACAATTCTTGTTGTGTTTGACACGAGTCTTGATCAAGTAATGCCTCCAATTCTGCATCTTTGAAAACCTTCTCTCTTCCACCACCATGCTGGTCTTCGACTTCAAAATCCTAGTTCTTGAAGCGTTGAAAACACTCTCGGCACGTTCTTTCACTAATAGCGGCCTCACCATAGGTATTTGAAAGCATTCGATGAGCCTTAGCCTCAGATTTCTTCATATTAAAGTAGAAAATTAAAACCTCCCACAAATGACGAGAATTTGGCTCGTAAGCTGACATGTTTAATTGAGAATAACTTTAAGATGCAGACACAAATCGACTAATATTTCGATGGCGTTATGTTTACAAATACCTAAGCTTATTGTATGACATCTACGATCTATTTATTTCGACTTCAACTTACCGCTACAGCAATCTATTGCAAAACATCGGAAGCAAAGTTGTACACCTTTTAATAAAAACTACAATTGAAATTAATACAACTGGATGCAAAAATTATACTGACCAACAACAGCGTGATCGTGTGTCTCCATATGCTCAGTGCAAAACAAGAGAAGTACGATTGCGCTTCTCTGCATTTTTGGCATGCAGTAAGCGATGCGCGACAGTACTTCATCCCACTCAAATGGTTAATCGTAATTTTTTTAGATATTTAAAGAAAAATAAGACAAAAAATATGTTAATGGGTGATTTCAGAAAGGGTACATGTCACTTTTTAAAACAAAAGTAAATATTGAAGGGAGAAAAGATGGTACTTGAACAATTTTTTACATGCATATCAAGTTACTGTTCTCAGTATAAGCCAATTCTAAAAAATTTAAAAACTTACTTAAATTTAATATTGTCTTAATTTATTGGCAATGATTATATAACAAATACCTTAGTAGTATACAAAATATTTTACATAAAAATCACTTTTGAAATATAATAAATTGCAAGAGCAATGCAAATTTTTATATAAATTGAATTGCTTTTTAAAAAAAATATTGCAACTAAACTTTTACAATTATGAATTTTCTACCTTATTCAAAATTGTTTTATGCAACAAAAATAAAGAAAAATATAACTTAAAGCTGCCTTTGCTCAATATTAAAGAATAAAATAAAAAAACTCAGCATATTTTTCAATACTTATGCTACATACATTCTGGTTTTGCTATACCACAGAGGACGAATAACACTATTCATTTCTCTTTGAACCAATCTTAAAATTTGATCCACACTTTGTATACCATATTGCGATGCTAAACTGATATCTAACTTCGACTTTTAGAGTAAAAAATTATGTACTTATAAAATATTTCAAAATTTCAAGGATGTAATATTATATATATGGATATATGTTATGACCAAGCGAATTTAGTTTAATAATGGGACATTCTTTTTTTATCTGAAAATAAGTCCTGATTTAGGTCCTGCCACAAGACATTAGGCAAAAACAACCTTATAGATTGTTTAATTATTTAAGTTACATTACCAAACTTTAAAAATATATATATTTCAATTCTAAATTATTCATTAAAAATTATGAAAAAAGTAAGCACAATCAACAGTCTAAACAAAATGCAATTTACTGAGTATATATTTCATCATGAAAAGTAGATAATATCAATGACAAATCAGAGCATCAAATTTTTCGAACAAGCACACATTTACCTCCACAACATCCTTTAATACTGGAGTCCACCTAGACATTTGGTAAGTTTGTTCTGTTATTCTTTCCTTTCGAGGAACTTGGTATGGTTTTTTTCGACTTCCCTTTAAAAATAATAAATTGAAAAAGATTTTAAGAGAAAAACACATAATCAATATAAAACAGATCAACATCAAAAAGAATATTTCTTAAACAATATTTACTTATTTTAAATTACATTTTCATACTTGAACTTGAATAATTAAATTACATTATTTTTGTAGAATTCTGAAGAATAACTACTTACATCTGTTACGATATTCACTCCCAACATAGCCATGTTAGTAATCATTGCTTTTTCAGTTGGTGGAATCTGGGCATGTTGAATTAGTTTTGCAAGATTTTCCTCAGTTATGCCTATGATTTAAAATTACAAGACTAATTTTCTATTTTTCAATCAAAACTATATTATATTTAAGAATTCACAATACAATACATAAAATGAATAAATAATTAACAGGAGTTACCATAAAAGGTACAATTTTCAAAAAAATATACAGTATATATATATATACCGTATTTTCCTGTACAAAATCCGCGGATTATGTGTTAAAAAAGTTTCAAATTTCGTATTATACGCCACCGCGGATTATCTGAGATAAAACATTCTTCATCAGAAAAGCTAATAATAAAGTTTTGAAAGAAATGTCGTTTATGTTTTATAAAATAAATAATAGATGGCGCTTTCATGACTCGGATGACGTATGTCAGCCATAACTAGTTTCTGTCCAATTACATTCAAAAACGAATTCGGTTCCTCGGAAGGAAAAAACAGTTACGAGTCGCTGGCGCCATTTCCAATTTTCTCTTGACTAGAGCTATTGCGTCCCTTGGAAGTTTTCATCATGTTGAAGCGAAAGCGTTAAGTTACACTGCAAACTTCAAGTTAAAAATTATAGAGAAGGCTACCGAAGTCGGAAATCTGCAAGGTTTTTCCGCATTGACGAATTGAATATTCGTTTGTGGAGAAAAAACAATACCAACTTCGAAAATTGTGATCGACGTTAAAGATCCGATAGTCGTGGAAAATCTCACAGGCCAGAATTAGAGAAAGAAATAAATAAATGGATTTTAAAAGAAAGAGACAGTGGAAAAGCAGTCTCGATCTTAATTTTTTTGCTGTTAACTTGCAAAATTAAAAAAAAAGAAACATTTTTAACAACTCAAACATAGATGGCAGTAGCAAAGATTTTTTTTTTTATCGAGATTATCGCAAAAAATATTATCATGCATATTTAAAGAAAAGTTTCATAATAATTTTTTTTTCTGTACAATTTCTTACTTCTATTTTTAATTATATTGTGTATTTTTTTATCTTATATGACACTCATTATCGGCAGTTTATATTTTTGGATTATGCGCCGTAAAAACTGCCGCAGATTATACGGTGCTGCGGATTATACAATGTTTTTGTTTTTTTTTACTCGAAAAAAAGGCTTTGCGGATAATACGCCGCTGCAGATTATATACAGGAAAATATGGTAATCCAATATAAAAACTTTTCAATATATAACTATGTACATATACATACACATATATATAAATTTATACATATATATACATATACACAAATATATAAAAAATATAAAAATAAACATATAGTTATATACCTAAGATAACTAAAATTAGGAAGAAGGCACATAGTATAAAGACAAACTCCTGGCCTTAGGAACCAGGATTGCAGGTTTAAACAAGTTTTGCGGCACCAACCTTCACCTGTAATTTGTCATACTATGTACCAAGAGGAAAGGAAAGAATTACATATGTAGAATTTAAATATTAAAAAATCGTTAAACTAAATAACATAGGAACAAAAACATAACCTACTAATTCAGAGTTAAAACGATGGCCAAGAGTGCAGTAACGTGTTCCCGCCAAATAGGGGTGAGAGCAGAACCGCATAAAATTAATTGCGATACAATAATAAGAAATATATATATATACTTTTAAAAAATCCTAAAAATAATAATCATATAAAATTAGCGTAAAATATAAAAAAGTCAAAAAATATATATTAAAAATTTTTTTTTAATAAGCATGTGGCGCCTTCTATTTAATAATTGTAGAATAAATTAGATAGTCTAAATTTAAAAAAACATTACAAAACATAACAGTAAATAATTACAGTAATACAAATTGTATCATAAAAAACCATTATAAATATAATTACAAAGAAAGTAAGCAGGATATCCATGTTCAATACAGTGATTAAAAAATTTTTTAAGATTTAAAAAAATATTAGCTTTATCGCTAACTAATACATTATTGCGATAAATATAGTTAAAAATAATATTTCTATATATAGATATTGATAAATTAGAATTCCAGTAAGGCAAGTAAGGATTGATAAATTAGAATTCCAGTAAATATATATATATATATATATATTTAATTCTGAACATTTACCTTCCCCCTCAAATGTTACCTTTATTAACAAGTTTAAATGTTGAATTTGATGAGAGAATTATAGTGCTCAGATTCTTTGTTGCATATTAGAAGATTCTTGTCCTTTACTGCAAGGGTAAACAAAACCCATTTACAAGTGAAACATGATAAATAAAGTTTAACATGAAGTAACATCTTCCTTTTCCTTTACAAATCGAGAAATATAGAAAACACCTTTATTTATGTGGCTCAATGTAGGAACAAACACTGTCAAAGCATGATGGAAATTAAACTTTCAAGCAAAGTTTTTAAAAAAATCTATACTAATAATACTGTAAGTGCTTCATTCTGGAATTTCCTGTTTGCACTAATAACTAAAAATGACTGTTTATTCTTATATACATAAGTTGGAAAGTTTATAAGATGAATACAAGATCTATCTCGTTTTAAACATAAAACTGACACTGGTTGTTTTTTGCATTCATTCATTTTTTGTAACCTCAATTTAGATTCCATTGGTCAAGATGTTAGGTAGGCCATGTATTATTTAAATGGAGATTTTTAGTGCAAAAAAAGGGAATAAATGCAAAAAATGTTTATTTAAAATATAGAACAATGATCTTGCATCCATTTTGAAAGCCTTATTATATCTGACAAATAGCTAATGGTTTTCAATATCAAGCATGATTTAAATTATTTGTTAAATTGTTTCTTAATTTAGTGAGCTTCTTAATCCAGCATGGAAGAGAATATTTGTTAATATGAATAAGTTGAGTTAAATATCATGAGACAGCACAAGCCAGTTATTTTCAATGTGTCATAAGTTTCAGGCAAATTATTCTACATATCAAATTTATTTCTATTTCAGGTAGTTGTTTCACAGCTATCCATTTGTGCAAGATATTACATTGGATTTGTCTTTCAATTTTTTTTAAGCAAGATGGCCAGATATGTGAATTTGTTAAATAGTTCCTTACTTTTTAAAACTGTTAACTACATTTAAAGAGAAGTAGCAATTGCATTGAATGGTTCAAAGTATGTTGATTTTAATTTTCAGAGCACATACAATGAAAGCTCAAATGTAACTTCACTTGCAAAGAATTCATGAAAGTGCTCAGCAAAAAACTGTTTTTTATTCCTCCTAATACCATGCTGAAATAATTCATATCAAAACAAGTCACATGCTGAAATAATTCATATCAAAACAAGTCAATCTTTTTCATTGCAATACTGTTTTAACAACCTGAAATGAAGTAATTTATTTTAATATCTTTGCAAAGAGCTTTTAGTTTTCTTAAAAAAACATATATTTTTCAATACCAAATATGCAACATTTCCTACATATAACAAGTTATAATTAATTGAAAGATTTATAAACTATGAAGTAACGTCGAACATGAAATTTAGAAATATAGAAAACACCTTTATTTATGTGGCTCAATGTAGGAACAAACACTGTCAAAGCATGATGGAAATTAAACTTTCAAGCAAAGTTTTAAAAAAAATCTATACTAATAATACTGTAAGTGCTTCATTCTGGAATTTCCTGTTTGCACTAATAACTAAAAATGACTGTTTATTCTTATATACATAAGTTGGAAAGTTTATAAGATGAATACAAGATCTATCTCGTTTTAAACATAAAACTGACACTGGTTGTTTTTTGCATTCATTCATTTTTTGTAACCTCAATTTAGATTCCATTGGTCAAGATGTTAGGTAGGCCATGTATTATTTAAATGGAGATTTTTAGTGCAAAAAAAGGGAATAAATGCAAAAAATGTTTATTTAAAATATAGAACAATGATCTTGCATCCATTTTGAAAGCCTTATTATATCTGACAAATAGCTAATGGTTTTCAATATCAAGCATGATTTAAATTATTTGTTAAATTGTTTCTTAATTTAGTGAGCTTCTTAATCTAGCATGGAAGAGAATATTTGTTAATATGAATAAGTTGAGTTAAATATCATTTATAATCATGTCTTTTTCCAATTACTTACATTTTAAGCCTTTTTCATATGGGAATTATGTTAATTTTTTTTCTAAACAAGATGCAAAATCCTTATAATCAATCAACAATGAATAATTTTTGAACTAAGTAACTATTCATAAATTATATTAAAATGCTACAAATAATTCACTAAAATTATGAAATTTTGAAAACAAATCACATATGCATAGAAAGATACTGACAAGAACTTCTATTGATACTTCCTTCAAATTATTTAAACTAGTAAAAGTATCAAAAATTGATCTTGGATTTTTTTTTATACATAATTGTTGATAATTTTTGTCTACTCCTAACAATGACTCATAATGAGTTTTTGGAATCGACTATTCTTATACAGAAAAGAAAATCCTTGATGCTCATAACAATTATTTTAAAAAATGAATTCTCCTTTTATGTTTCTTCATATACATACAGTGGACCATAAAAGTGTTCATACACTTGCAGTTTCCAATTAAATTTAATGTTGTCGACTAATAAAAATTGATATGTTGACATTGTCTTTTTTTAATGATATCTGCAACTTGTTCTTAATGAAATGACATAATCAATTTTTAAAAATAGTATAACAATTTTTTTAAAAATTAATAATCAAAAAGCTATTAAAAATTATGTCACAAAAGCCTGGGTACACTTAACAAAAATTTCAACATAACTTTAAATATTGTATTTCTTTCTTAATTTAGTACTTAGTAGGATATCTTTCAGTGTTCACAACAACTTTTAAATGTCTTAGTATAGATTTAATCAGTTTTTTATAATTTCTGCATCAATTTTCCTCTATTCTTCTGCAATTATTGTTTTTACACCACATTATGTATTTGTCATACTTTCTTTTTTTTAAAATCAAATTCTCGCCACAAATATGTTCTACTGGGCTAAATAAACTGATTGAGGTGTTTTCAGAATTTGGGGACAGTTATAGAGATGCCAACAGTGTGCGTACATTGAGAGCAGTGTGCCTGGCGTCAATATACTGTTAAAAAATGAACTCATCTCCAGTTTTCAAATTTACCTCGGATAATTTAAAATTTCTCTTTAAACCATTTAAACAGAGCTCATAATTCACATAACCATAAAAAATACCAAAGTACCTAATCCTGAATCCGATTTACACCCCCACATAGGAATACCTCCACCTCCATGCTGGAGATCTTTTTTCACATAAATTCATAGGATTAAGTTCCTCGTTCTTTCCTTTACAAAATATTATATGCCCATCGGAACCAAAAATGTTGAATTTTCTGTCATCCCAATCAATTTGAATTTTTTGAAATTTAATCTCAAGAATCTAGTTGGATCAATGAACCATGGAGGTGGAAGTGTTCTTAAATGGGGGTTTAAATCGGCCTCAGAATTAGATAATTTTTTAATGGTATTGTGAATTATGAGCTCTGTTTAAATATTTTAAAGAGAAATTTTAAATTATCCGCTTTAAATTTGAATACTGCAGAGGACTTCATTTTTTAACACTACAATGACGCCAGGCACACTGCTCTCAATGTATGCTGCTGGTGTCTCTATAACTGCCCACAAATTCTGAAAACACCTCCTCAATTAGTTAATTTAGCCAAGTAGAATATATTTGGGGTGAATTTGATTTTAAAAAAAAGAAAATATGACATATAAACACATAATTTGATGTAAAAACAATCGCAGAAGATGCAGAAATTACAAAAAACTGATGAAATCTATATCAAGACGTTTAAAAGTTGCTGTGGACAATAAAAGATAACCTTCTAAGTACTAAATTAAAAAAAGAAATGCAGTATTTATAGCTATGTTGAGATTTTTCTTAAGTGTATGAGGACTTTTGTGGCATAATTTTTAGTAGCTTTTTGATTAATTTCTTAAAAAAATAGTTATACTATTTTTTAAAAAATGATTACGTCATTTCATTAAGAACATGTTGCAGATATTAAAAAAATACAATTCCAATACATCAATTTTTATTAGTCGAAAACATTAAATTTAATTGGAAACTGAAAGTGTACAAATACTTTTGTGGTCCACTGTATATATATATGATGAAAAAAAGAAAAAAATTAACTATAATTACCATTTTTGGATAGGATGTAAAGCAGAATTATACGTATTTTATCAAATGTGCTGACAGCACCATCTAGCAGAATGGGAACAATATTTCTCATAGGATCTTTGATCTTTTCTCCTTCAGCATCAGTGCCCATTGCCAAATCCTAAGAGCATAAAACATTCATTAAGAGTTCCAAATAAAAGTATTATCATATAAATAAATAGGAGATAGAGAAGAATTTTTTTCCTAATCATTACAATAAATAATACAAATTCATACAAACAAGGAAGCCAATTTTTTAAATTTTCTAATATTTTTCTGCAATAAATTTAGTCTATCCATTCAATTTAATTAAAATTTGTTACAAAAGAAATAAAATACTACACCTGTTCAACTTTGCACAATTTATCTACATTTCCCTGGTAACATTTCATACAATCTTCAGCCAAATGTAAATATGTTGAATATTTGCTCAATTCCTTTTGATATTGAGGCATTTTTTTAATCATTACGGATAGATCTTTGAAACTCGCTTTGTCAGTTGAAGCTGTCATTCTTTTGCTCTCAATAAATGTTTTCAATTGCTTTGTGACACTCCTATTTCAAAACATTATACAATTGTTTTATTAAATTATTCATCATATTCACTTAAGAAAAGAAAATATTAAATTAAGGAAGAACATAAGTAAATTAAGTTAAACCTAAAATCAAACATACTATACAAATTAACATATTAAGAGATTAGAAAGTTGAAAAAAATTTCAAATGATAAATAACATGAAATCAAGTCCAGTATAATGAAAACCCTTCATTTATGTATTTGCCCATTTGTTTACAGAGGAAATTACAAATGCAAAGAGGAATTTTGAAAGTAAATACAGGAAAATTTTTAAAATAAAATTAGAGAATGAGTAACTCTGCCGAACTATGTCATTAAAATAGAAGCCATTACAAACATTTTATTATTTTCAAATGAGAAAATAAATGCAATGCTTCACACATCAAATTCTACAGGAATCATACCTGCTTACAAAATGATTTGGGTATTTTACAGGGGAAAAACAAAGATATTAATTCTTTTCTGATGAATACTCTTATGATGAATTATAATTAATTACTTTTTAAATTCTACAATATATGTCATTTAAGAATTTTTTTAAAAAGTTTAAAATTTAATCTATTTTAGTCAAAATAACAAGCAAATAAAATCAATAGGAAGATTATTTGAAAAAACATTAAATATTTCTCCATATATTTACTATAATAAATTAAACTAAAAATTTTAATTCCTTAACATAAAAATATGTTAACTTACGTTGATACAATGGCAATATGTTGATGACGTAGTTCTACCCAAAGGTCATCATTTTCATCTAGTAAAACTTCTTTTTCTTTCACATTAACATCAGGTCCAGTAGATGTTTCAAATTTATAGACATCATTTTGTATAGGCAAAAGATCATAAGCCATAGCTTGAAAGGTTAATTCATGCAGAAGTGGTGACACACAATCAAATCCTCTATCTAATATTATAAGTTGTGACCTCATTTTCTCAGGCCCCTAAGATTAAAAATGCAAATTTACAGAAATCAAGTAAAAAAGAACAAAATTTATACCAAGTACAATAATTAAACCAAATAAAAACTTCGACATTACAAGAATACAATGAAATCCAAATGAATATAATACCAAACATCATTCTCGGGACGTTAAATGATAAAGAAAATAGAAACTCAAATATATTATGTTATTCCTCCATGATAAATCACTCTTTATAGTGTTTAGAAATACAATGTAAAATTAAATATTTTTAAAAAGTGAAAAAAATGGGAGAATGGAAAAAAAAATTTACAAATGTTTTTTCAAAGAAGATATACTGAAAGTTCCTACAAAAAATTCAGCAAAATATAATAAATTGGTTCACACTACTTTTTATATCAGAAAAAAACATACTTATTTACAGAAAAATACCTCTAAAATAAATTTTTTAAAAAAGATACATCTTAAGTTTTTAAAAAGCTGTCATTTTATTATTCTTGAAAGATAACTAGGGGAATAAGTTCAAGCAGGATAAAGTGATATTGCATGTCATAAATATAGTTTCAATTTAATTTTCAATAATGTGACTTAATATAAAACAAAGTTGAGAGATATTGTCTACTTTTAATAAATTATACTAAATAATTTAAAATTATCAAAAATATTTAGTGTTGAACTATAAACCAGAAAATTTAATAGCATATATAAAAAAAATTATGCAAAAAGAAAAAAAAACATACACTTTGTTTTTAAATATAGTTAAGAATTTGTACAAAATGATACCTTACAAAGACTAATTCATTTTCTTCTACAACTTATGTTATTTCTGAGGTAAACTCTTTTTCTGACTAAGCAAAATCATTTAGTAAGCATATGACAAAAATAGTTGATTTTAAATTACAACATATATATAACTCTTCCATTAATTGATGATAATATAATTGTTTAAAAACTAATTTGATATTAATGGGAAGTTTTCCTTTTAAGAATTTGCAAGAAACATGAATTATAAAACATTTTAGAAATGTTACTCACATTTCGTGATTTCTCACACTCAATGCTATCTTTAGCAAACTTTAGTTTTTTCCTCAATAAAAAATTAAACTCTTCTAACTATTTAACAAATACTGATATGTCTTTTTACATGGGTGATAAGAAAAGGATATGCAATTATTTACAAAAAAAAAAAAAAAAAAAAAAAAAAAAAAAAAAACCAGTTCTGATAAATTTTGATTTTTGTACAAGGAAAATAATCAATTTACATACAAATATCTAAAAATTGCATTCAAATTTGAAATTTAAAAAGATCTTAAAGAATTTTATGAAACAGATAAAAACGCTTAAATAAATAAAATAAAATAAACTTACTTCTCCCATTGTTGGTTCATCTGCTTTATAAGCATCCAATTTTTGCTGAATTAATTGAGCAAGTTCAACATTTCTATCAAAATCACTAAAAATAAAACATTTTAAGGCAATTACATACACATATAATGCAAATGTGTACTACATGAAACTATTTGCAGAAATTTAAAATTTGTACTAAAATATTAATACTTTCAAATGTATAGTTTTAAACTTAAATCAATAAGACTTCAAATACACAGAATAAATGTTCCTATTTTGTAAGAAATATTCACTTAACATAACAGTCAATCAATAAAAAAAAAATCTAAGAGAAGAGAGAGAGAGCATTCCAGTCCTTACTCATAACAGTTTAAAACTGTCTGAATCCTTTTTAAAACAATTAAAAGCTTTAACTGAAAATTAATGAAAAATGAAAATGAATATATATTCTAAAATTGAATTAATGATTAATAATTTTTTTAAAAACTTTCATTTATTTTTTTTTCAGGTAATAAACTAAATTTCCAAAGTAATTAAAAATTGTCAAAAAAAATTTTTTTTTTAAATAATATTTTAAAACAAAAAAGTCATTAAAGAACAGAGATTTCAAAAATCTTGATAAGTGTGCTTAATATACTTAAATTGTTTTGACATTAAATATATTTAAATAGAGAAATTTTGAATGAAATGTGCTATTTTTTTCTATAAGTTAGAGAATTAATATTTTTTACATTGTGATGAAACATAATCAGAATGTAAGTGTACAGGAAGAATATTATTTAAAGTCTGTTTAAAAAATTCATCAAAACTGTTAAAGAGAGTTGCACAATTTTGCATAAAATATTACTTTGTGAAGTAATATAATTAAAAGTACTCCCTTTTCATAAAAAACCCCCATTTCATATTCAAACATAAAAAGTACTTAATTTGTATGTCAAGCAGGGGTGTAGCTACCTATTAAATACTTCTTTTAATTAAAAAAAAAAGATTGAAAAAAATTTAACTATGATTTGAAAATAAGCCAGGTCCTTTTCATAAAAGAACTTTTTATTGCACCTAAGTGTGTGTCCAAAGTAAATAATCACATGAAAACTTTTTGATCATAATGTAAAAATGTCACATGTAAAAAAAGTTATTCACTTACTATCGATATCTTATGTTGGGATATTCTCCTAAAGTAGCACAAACAGTTGCTATTTGCTCAGCAATACGCTCTAAATTAGCAGTTTGTGAAGACTTTGAGGGATTAAAGTACATCTGAAAAGTTTCTGGATAATCCAATGAAAATACCTGAAGAGAAAACACATTTTATAGGAAATATGGCAAACTTCAAAAACATACAGCATTGGAAAGTGTTTAATTCATAAAATATTTAAGGTATGTAAAAATAAGATATTGAAACAATTGCTTAGATTATTTTTAAGACATTTTTAAAAATATACAAACAAATAATTGAGAATTTATTTCAATTACTTTCACAAAAGAAATTTTTAAACACTTGATTCTATAACATTTAACTATATTTTTATTGAACATTTCAGCAACATTACTTTGTTGTTACCCTAAACACTAACATGAAAACAGACTTGGTGCTTATATATCAAACCTAGTCTAAGATTACATAAGGTTAATGCTAATGTGATAATCTTATAATTCCTTTCCTAGACAATATTATTACATAATATATTATTAAATATTATATATTATTAAAATTTGAATTTTCTGATTACCTAATCAAAATTAAAATTAACATGCTTTCAAATATTTCTCATGCTGTTTTTCCTCAAATGCAATTATCTTTTCCTTCTCCTTACCATTATGATTTAATTCAAATGAATGATTTTCTCTTTTCAGAATTCATTGGAAAGTTCAATGCACAGAATTTATCATTTGGAACAAATGAGCTTATACTACTTCATAATCAATTTAAGAGAAAATAAACTATGAATGCAAATTTAGAAAAATTAAAATTTTGAATCTTACTTTAAGAGCAATTTATACAATAGACAGCATTTGAATAAGAATATAATTTATGAAACTGCATTACTATATGGTTCAAAACAAAATTCCATAAATATTGCTACAGTAATGTTTTTTAATACAAAATTTGTTCCAATAATATATAAAATGCATTACTATTTTCTAATTTATGAAACTTTTAATGACATAAATAACATATAATTAGAAAGTAAAAAATAAGCTTCTGGTTCAGTTTCCATGCGTGTTTATTAATGTTGTATTATAAAAAGGTACATAAGGGTTATTGGCGATAGACCTCCTACTTTAGTCAAGTGACGAGGATGACACCTGAGCTGGCATCCCACTCTTCTAACTTATACACCAAGCTCACGAGAGAGCTTTGAGCAATGCATCAGCCCTTCTGGGTTCTGGTTTTCAGTGGCGCCTGGGATCGAACTCATGACAAGTAGGCTAGAAGTCTGTGACCATGGCCACTTGGCTACCCCCGGTTTCATTCTGCATGTATAGTCTTACAATTGCCAAATAAATACTAACATGTGTAAAACATGTACTAAAAATAATTTTACAAAAACTTGTAAGGCATACTAATACTAGATAACTTTACACAACATACAAACAATTCACAATTTTTTCTCATTTTTTAGCAACAGAAGTAAATCCATAGTTTAACACTAGAAGCTAGTATATATAGCCTATTAATACTTTGTTTTCTTATTATATATCCAATTTTGAATATTCCTCAAATTAAAGGATTTGGACCTAAAGATTTTATATCATTATGCAGCCATCCCTCATTTTCAACATAGCATAAGTGGACTTCCTCTCTTAAGGTGATGATTTTTTGCCAATTGCACACATAACTAAAGGTTCTGAGCAGGTCACCATAACTGATGAGCTTGGCAAAGTATTTAGCCAATAGGTAACTGCTTTGTAATCTGAGAGGTTGCAAGTCAGATTCAAACAATGCAATATCCCTCAGACAGCTCTTGCAGATACCAAAGACGATTCTGGCAGCAGATTTTTGCCAATTACACACATAACTAGAGGTTCTGAGCAGGTCACCATAACTGATGAGCTTGGCCAAGTATTTAGCCAATAGGTAACTGCTTTGTAATCTGAGAGGTTGCAAGTCAGATTCAAACAATGCAATATCCCTCAGACAGCTCTTGCAGATACCAAAGACGATTCTGGCAGCAGATTTTTGCCAATTACACACATAACTAGAGGTTCTGAGCAGGTCACCATAACTGATGAGCTTGGCCAAGTATTTAGCCAATAGGTAACTGCTTTGTAATCTGAGAGGTTGCAAGTCAGATTCAAACAATGCAATATCCCTCAGACAGCTCTTGCAGATACCAAAGACGATTCTGGCAGCAGAGAGTTGTACTATTTTTAGTTTATCAAGATTGCTAGCAGAGGAAACCTGATAGAACTGCACATCATACTCAAGGATAGGTCAAATGAGAGCAATATATGTATTTCGATGGGTCTGCGCATCCACTCCCCAGTCTCTGCCAGAAATATACTATTAAAATTTTCAGTTGCTGTTTGCCTCTAAAAACCAAATAGTTTAAATGAGTATGACCAAGAATCTCCAGATCCAGCATAAATCCCAGATATTTGGGATGTTTTTCACATTTCAGTCGACTACCCAGTACATAAATATCAGGGTCATAGTTGTAAAGATGGTGGTAAAAATACTTTATACAGATTTTGAGTGATTAAAAATTATTTTATGCTCAGCAGCAAACCTTTTCAGCTGAAGGAGAAAAGAGTTAATTTTATTCTAAGCAGTAATTAAACTTGTATTTATGCTCAAGATTATTATATTGTCAACAAACAATCCCATACAGTGATCAGAATTGGCTTCAGCCTCAATTCCAGTAATAAATAAGGAAAACAAAGTGAGACTGAGCACAGATCCTTGTGGGATATCTTGGCTCCATCTAAATTTTCCCGAGATTGTGCTTGCTACATTTTATAGTGATCAATAACCTTGAACTGGTTTTACCAGGTGCCTGACTCACCAAGAGCAATAAAATAGCTGTAATTTTCAAATAAAAAACTTAATTTAAATTAACAGATTTTATCAGTAATTAAATTTAAGGATGCATGTGGTATAATGTATGCTTAAAATTACTGGTTCTAAAATAATAAATGTTTAAAACTGCTTGTAAGTTTAAATTTGGAAATGTCATTGAAATTCATTAATTTAAATGCAAAATTATTTTTAAAATTGAGAATGCAATGTATTGATTGACAATGTTTCTTTTTCTTGTTTTCCTTGCAGGTTTCTTCATGATGGGTAATATTTATAAAATAAATAGATATTTACAAAAAAAAGTGAAAAATTACTTTTTTAATAATATATAGTGTTTATGAATTTAAAATTTGTTTTAAGTGGTTTCTAAAGTATATTAAAAGATGAATTTTTACTTAATGAATTTTCCACATAAACTATTTTTCGGGATTAAGCGACTTTGTTAAATTTGAACCTTCATCCGACTGTATGTTTTGCTTCTCCTCATATTAGTTAAATATCACTATAAGGTTGGGTGATCTTTTGCTGTATTAACAGCTGCCACTCTATGAGGAATTCTATCCACCATTTTTGCAAAAGTTTCAATAGAAATTGTATGCCATTCTTGCATAAAAACAATGGATTAACAAAGCTATTGGAATATTGTGATTTAGTACACACTTGACATTCTAATCTATCTGTGATATTCAGGTTTGGGCAGATCAGTCCAATTTCTGAATGTTAGTTTTAACCCTCTCTGCACAGTTTGTGCAATATGGATTAAAGCACAATTTAGCAGAAACATAAATACAGCATTTCAAAACTGTTGCCACAATGTAGGTAATGCAGAATTGTCCAAAATGCAAAGATAGGTTTCTGCTTTGAATGTTTTTTGCACAAGAACAAAAGGGTTCCCATTCAAACCCTAAACATATGCTAGCCATTATGCTCCAATCTCCAAATTTCACATGTGGCACAATAGAGTCAGTTTCCAAGCATTCACCAGGCAATCTCCCCAACCAGACTCTACCATCAGATTGCCAAGTAGAATACTCTGAGATTTGTCATTCAATAACATGTGATGCCATTGTTCAAAGCTATGGTGTAGTTGACTTTCGCACCATTGTAAGAGATGCTTGGCACTGGTTGTGGTAAAGTTTGGTTAATGATCAACTCTGCTATGAAAACCAAGGTTTTTAAGATTGTTCACATGCTTTTTGCAATTCCTGATGAATTGTTTTGGCTAAATCCATGAAACTGGTTTACAACTATCTTCATTGCTCTGGATTACAGGCTACTAGACAGTATGATTTATTAGATCATAGATGCACAGTTATGATCCAGTACGTTTTCACTTCATAATATATATAATAGAAAAGGATACTTTAATTATTGAAATATCATGAACAGACTTTTTACAATGATGACATCAATTTGAATCTCATCAATGAGATTCAGATTGAGTCCTCACATTGTACATGTCTAGTCATGAAATAACAATTGCAATTGCATCTGACTGCTAATATACTAGCAGCCAGATGAGAGCTAATAGCTTGATGTCACTGGCCAACTCTACCATTTTGTCTAGTGGCTTTTGATCATATAGTGTATAATTAGACACTAAAGTCAAAATGATCATTCAAGAGAGATAAGCATAAAAATCAAACCAAAATTAAATCAAAAATTTAGTTTCTACTTATACTTATTGTCATAAAAATATTTTTAAACTGGAGAAATACATAACAGAAAAATTAGGAAAAAGATGGCTTCAAAGTTTACCAAAAACTTTGATGCTAAATCACTGATAAAATGATTATAATCAAACTCAAAGTTACATGTATTAAGAATTTACATAACAATAATTTTTATTAGTTCCCATTTTAGATTAATTAAAAAATCTAAACAAGTGTTCAAAGTATATATTTCAAATTCAATTCTATATATAATTAAATTATACATCATAAGCATTAACTTCTAATTGCCTCATTTTAAGAATTACCAGATATTTAATTTTAAAAAATATCACCAATATACCTTTTTATTCCAAATAAACTCTTATAACTAAATCTTAATTTAAGGTTATTGTAAAAACAAATAGAGGAAAGAAAAAATTTTTTTTTTTACGTGTGTGATTACTTAAAATCATTACTAATTTATCAAATTTCTCTTTCCGTAAAACATTCACATTAAAAAATATTCAGTACCTGAGATTCATATGGTAAGAAAGCGATGTTTATTTCCTTCAAAGTCTTAATATACTTTGCAGTAGGAGATTTGCACAATTCATTAAATAGTTCATCACCACAAGCTAAAATTTTAAAAGAGGGAAATAGAAGTAAATTAAGAAATACATTAAACACGAAAAAAACAATAAAAAAACATTGGTTTGAATTATTTTCAGAAAACCTCACCTTCAGTAAAAAATATATGGGCAGAACGATACATATTTCTGTTGACTTGAAAATCTCTCATTAATCGTTCCACAGACTAAAATAAAATTAGTATATATTTAGCAATCTCAATAAAGTTATACTAATATTACAAAAAAATTATATAAATATATTTAATGAAAAAAGCACAGGTCACAATATTCACATAATGCAATGAATAAAATGCAATTAAATATCACTCACACAATTTAATAAAATGAAAAGTTATATTGTAAACTGATGAGATTCAAAAGTAAATTTAACTATATAAAAATACATATAAATACCATTATATATGTTTTTTAAAGCAATATATAAGGAATTTTAGATTTGTACACACACAACCCTACACATTCAAGAATGATGACAATTAATGAACATTAAAAAAATAATTTAACAATAGTTTTTTTTATATATATACATACAAGATAAATTTGCATGAAAAAAAATCATTATTGAGGATATTCATTCATTCATTTTAAGCTGTTCTTATTTAAATAATTTTGGTTTAAAAATTGTAGACTGAATTCTTATAAACTATAGTGAATGAAATCTAAAATTAATGTGGAGTATAATCATGAATAAAAAGTTTCCCAGTATTACAATGAATAAAACATTTAAATAAAATGAATACAAAATATTTGTCAATATAATTAAAAAATAGATAAATTATTTTAAATCTAATATACCTTATCAGTAGGTGTTATCAAATATATTGCTTCCATATTAGGTAGAGGCTCACGAATCTTTTCTATGTCTTCCACAACTACAAGAACACAATTAATTCAAAGAGAAATTAAAATTTAAAAATAATAAATTTAAAAAAATATCAAATATGGATAAAAATTTCATGCAGTTAAAGACTGCAATTAAAAATGTCATATGCTTTGGCTCAATAACTTACAATTTAGGAAAAGTATCACTTAGAATCTCTTGAACAAACTAATCACTTCATATATTGAATTTAATAATCCTGACAACCATTATCATAGCAAAAACAAATTTTAAAAAAATACAACTTTCAAACTGACATTTTGTTTTCTTCTTTCTTTCCTAGCTCTTTGAACAATAGATAATACATTAACTAGTTAGATCAGAGAAAACAAAAAACAATTTATGGCCACTAACGAAGACCACATTAACCAGTTAATACTTCAGAACTCGCATGGAATTTGAAGACTCATAACTACTTATTTAACCCTGTACATTAACAAAAATAACTCTTATGTGCTAGTTTTAAAAAGGTTTCCTGGAAATTATTCACATAAAAAAACTAATATTTCTAATGTTTTTTATCAGTAAAAATAAGTTTTAAATTAGTAAGTCACACTAGTTTAGTTTGAGATTTATAGGACAAGCCTTCATTATTATTATAATAATTCAAATCACCATTAATAAATTCATCTCTTAATGCTGTAAAAAAGATTTCTAATCAGAATTTGTTACATTATATAAATCTAATTAACAATCTTCCATTTTTACATGCAGAATTAATCTTAAACAATTATCGCCTGTTAAATTTCAAATTTATAATAAAATAGGAATGGAAGAATTAACAAACTTGTGTTATAGTTTATAACATTGCAAAAGTGCCAAATAAAACCTCTTAATTTATTCAATACATAGTACAAATGAAATTAAAATTCTCTTTCTATCATCAGAAATTAATAAGTGCTCCATTGACACTAAAACATTTTAAATTATGTAATTTTCTATTTACACTAATAAAATTAATCATTTTTAAAACATCCCCTTATTTTTAACATGTTATCCATATGTTAAATATAAAATTTTATTCACTATCAATCATACATTTAGTCATGGATTTTGAGGTATTTTCATAAGAATACTAAAAAAACAGCATTTTGAAAAAACTTAATATTTTTTGTGATAAATATTAAATGCAAAAGTTTGTGATTAATTTTTTTAAATAACTTAAAATTTTATTTTGATCAAATTTATTGCTCACTAAATAAAACTTTTTTACAAAAGTTATTGACGCTGACTTGAACCTGAACCATTACATATATATATATGATGAAATATAGTTAATGCACTTTTTACAATGCTTTTAACCATACTAAGACATAAATCTAGATATATATTATAAATGCGAAAGTTTGTGAGGATGTTTGGGCGTCTTTCACGCAAAAACAACTGGATGGATTTTAATGAAACTTTACAGTAATATAGCTTATACATTAGAATAACACATAGGCTATAATTTATAGCATAGGCTATAACTTATAAAGACATTGTGAGAAGTGTCCAAAATATAACGATATTTGTTAAGTAAGTAGGAAAAAATTCTGCCATCTGCAAGCAATTCTGGCATGTGCTGCAAAAAAGCCCACATCAGCATATATCTATCTTTTGTTTGTGAAAGAACCCTTTTTGTTTTGGCTACGCAAGGCACTAGCTTCTAATTAAATCCTGTGATCAGCATAATCCCTAATTTTTTTTATTTCAGAATAAAACTAAGTTTTGATGGGAGAGTTTGTGACAAATCTCTCTTTATTTGAATGTTTTTTTTAATGATTTTATTATGCACATTTGGTAGTAAGAAATTTATCTTTTTTCAAAATAAATACTTTTATTGCTTCTGGTACTTACAGTAGATAAACTTTGTCTTTCACACTACATCATTTGGACATATTTTAATAGTTTGTGGTTAGTAGTTAATTATAACGCTATAATTTTAATTGAATAGGCAGATATTGCATTTTCAAGTATAAAAATAATTATAACTACTGTACAGTATTTTTTGGAGTGAGTGAATAGTAACGTCACACTGTTCAGCTACACGAGGGCTTTTGGCAACAGACCACGTAATTTTGAACCATGGTAAAGTGACGTGGACAACATCTGAGCTGGCACCCCCTTCTCCTACCCCACCACACCAACTTAGAAGGAATATTCTGCCAATACTTAGCAGGAATATTCTTTGAAATCCACTCTTCCAAGATATATAGCAGCACGGGTTCTATGATGAGTATTTTAGCGGGGAGGCGAACAGTTTTGCAGCAGATATGCATTTTCAGCGGATTGCAAAGATTATTATTTTTGTCCTGAAAAAATAGTTTGTCAAAATTTAAGTCTCTTACGTTTTTGTAAGTTAATGAAGACCTTAGAAAACGATTTGGCTATTTATTTTAAGTGAACGGTGTACATAATTTTACACACACAGTGGAATATCTTTAATTTATTATCTCTAATGGATTAAATTTCCCAAAGTGGAGTATTTTGTTTATGTATATCCCTTAATTTTCAATGTAGTGATCCAAAAAAATATTGCATGAAAAAAACTGCAGTAAATCATAATGCGGTAGATAAAGCATTAACATGCATCGCTCCCCTGCACGGCGTGTCTTACAAACCTCTAATAAAGCTCGAGCTATGAAAGTAGCTAGACATTTGCCAACTTGACTCTATCGTTATCATTTCGCTGTGTTTTTCATTGAAACGTCATTATAGCCATTGTAATTTAAGAAACGGCGTTGCTTGCGAATATTACAATTTTAAGATAAAATAAATACAACAGAAAGTAATATTAATGTGTTAAATTTTCAGATATAAATTATTTACACTATTTTAAGCGTTCATTACGCAAAACTTTTAACAATGTGTTACTTTTACTGAGCAGAGAGCTGAGATATGCAAAAAGCTTTACTTGTTTAATTTGCAATTCACGTAAAATGAACTCATCAAAAAATTTTTTATCCCTCAATCTGTGTTGTTTAATTTTTCAGTTCACCCGTGCGCGAAGAACGGGTATACCAGCTAGTAAACCAATATTATTCTTAATATATTAAAAATGCATGTTGTAATTTTCTCGTTAATCATTTTATTCTTATATTAAAGAATAAAATGATGCCATTGTGATAAAAGCGTGGGGTGCTTTGTTACACATTGTTACACTAACTTGGCATTTCGGAATAGAACTAGTAAGAAAATATTACAATTAATATCGAGCACCCCAAGCTTTTATCCCAATGACATTAATTTTCTTGTTAATCATTTAATTCTTATATTAAGAATCATTTTTTTACTTTTTAGTTTGATTCACTATAAAAGCATGTTTTTTTAGTTTTTTTTTTAAACTATAATTTGTTTTCCATTATTTAGTTTTATCTACAATAAAATCCTGTTTTTTTAGTTTTTAAAATTATCATTTATTCTTTGTTGAATTTATCCTTGAGTTTGATATTTGGAGCTAGAATTATGTGGCTTCTAGAATCAGTCTTGCTTTTCAATGGTTATTAATGGGTCTGAAGGGTATTTATTCTCTACATTTACGGGGCCTTGGATGCGAGTCTCATATCATTATATTTCAAAGATTCTGTCTCTTTTGATTAGGTCTAACTAATAAAAGTGTGTTAAGAAGAAATGTTAAACATCAATCGTATTATCACCTTTTAAACATATTGCTATAATGTTAATTCGTATCATCACTTCTAAAAATATTGCTTTATCAAAATAAAAAAATATTTAGCAGTTAGAACATCAATTTATAAACTTTTAAACGTATTGCTCTAATGTTAATTCATAGCATCACTTCTATACATATTGCTTTATAAAAATTAAAAATATTTAGCAGTTAGAACATAAATTATTTTTATTCACATGCACAAGTCTTTTTTTCCCCCTTTCTCACATAAAAAACACTTTTTTTGCTTGTTTTATTTGAATAAATAACAAGCGTTTTAATTTTTAGGGTTGTACCTTTTTAAGAGGTAGGGTCTTTCAGTCGCCATATCAGCAATTAGTCCCCAAATTTGGAAATGGTATATGCAATTACTCGCCAAAGCTAGAAATGCTTAAAATCGTTATTTTTGACAATCCTTATCAGGACAATGAAACAAAATGTTGAAATTATTGTATTGTCATTGGTTCTTGATAAGTGTGCAAAATTTCGAATTAATCTGACCTTTTAAAGTGGGCAAAAATCAAGTCCAAAGATTCCATTATATGCAAGTGAAACTTAAAAAAGCATGTTAAAAAGAATAAAACCAGCTTAACATATACCTGCTATATATATTTTCATTAAAAAATTTTGAGCACAAGAAGGAGGCTTCAAAAGCATATGAATATAATAAGTTGAATTCTATGATTTTACAATATAATTAATAATACTATTAGAAAAAAAAGATAGTATATGATTTTGAAAAAAATATAAATATAAACAAACTCAGTTTCAAATTTATAAAAATTAGAAGAAATTAAAACTGATTACTTTTTAAATTTTTTTATACATAAAGAAAAGCAAAAATAAATTTGTTGCAAATCTAATTTAAGAAACAAAATGCTATATTGTTTTGAAAAGTAAATAAGTGTCTTTTTTCATTCAATTTGTATGTTTTCATTACATCTAAATTTTCACTCATAATTCATTACCAATTTCAATTATACATTAAAAAAAATTATTTCAACTATTACTTTTGAGACAATTATTTAACAATTAAAAAAAATTACACTTATACATAACACAACTATTTTAAAAATAAATTATGAAATTATTTTTAAAAAAAATTATGATATAACTGGAATTTAATTCAAGACAAGATAAAAGTTGTAGAAATTAAAATGTTTATATCATATTTACTCGAATCCAAGCCGCTCTTTTTTCCCCAATGTTAATGCTACTGAAAATTGAGTGCAGCTTAGAATTGATGAGAAAAAAAATTGTTGAATGGAGTATTTAGGGCAATTAGGTTCATGTGTGTATTTAAACACTTATAATACTGATAAAATAACTTATTATTCACTTCTAAGTTTGCATTTTAAATTTATTTTAATTTTGTAAAATTGGATATCAATAAGCCACTTTACATTATTTTTCATTTTTCATCAAATCTTGAGAATTTGGGGTGCTGCTTAGAATCCCTGGCATAGCTGATTCTGAGTGGGCCCTGTATCAACACTCCTTTGGGGCCCTTTTTTAGATGTGAAAACCCTGTTAGTGAGACTGTAGTTACACAAATTGGGGCCCCTTATCATTGATATGGCACTAGTTCCTATCCCTCCCTGCTTAGAATTGAATAAATATGGTGATTAAATAAAATGTTATATATTAAGTTAATCTAATAATTAATAATATATTAAACTTGACAAATCTGTGTTAAAATTATATCTAAGCTTTAATTAAAAATATGTGAAAAATTGTGTGCTCTATTTTATACATACATACGTAAGAAACCTACAAAATATTTTAAATTTAAACATCAAGCAACTTATAACAAAAAAAACCTGCATGACTGGGATTAATTGCCAGATATTTTATGAGTTAAACATTTTCTGACACAAGTAAAAATTTGTTGAAATGTATCCAAGGTTGCCAATGGTATAGGGAGAGCTGTAACTAATTCAACATACCACATTAACTTAGCTGTTATATTTTATTTAATATGCTCCTATAAATCAACTTGGTTTTATCATACTTATTTAAATAGTTTAATTTAGTATAAAAGTTATTGTTAAATAATTAAAAAACCAAATATAAGCCAAAGTAAAATTGAACAACTTCATTATAGTAATTCTAATGAAAAATACTATAGAGAAATATCAAATTTAAATTAAGATGTAAATTTGACCTTTTTCAACAAAAAAAAAAGACTCAATAATAATTACTACTAGAAGTATTATCATGCTAGTATTTCACATCCTTTTACTTATTAATACTTCACAATAAAGAAAAAAATACAATAAGTAAAAAGTAAAAATATTTACTTCGAGAAAAGACATTTTTAGTCTGATCATACAATATTTTTATATTAAATTAAAATTAAGGCAAATTTCTTATAAGTGTAGAATGTAATAAAAATTAAAGTGAAAAAATTATCCTAGAAAGCAAGCAAAATTATTTCTATAACATATTTTTAAAATCTGATTCAACTCTTATTGTATTTATTTTACATCATAGATGTTAAAACTTTTATGATAAACATCTGGCCATGAGCTAAAAAACTCAATTTTTCTTATCCCGGCATAACACAAGCATATAAAAGGATATGGGTGGGTTTTTTTATGATTTAAAGAAAAACAAGTTCACATTTTGATTGTAAATTTAAAGATTTCTCTTATGATTAAATGAATGTCTTCTAATAATACCTCCCTAATTGAAATATTCAATCGCACAAAAAAAAAATCCAGGTCTTTTTGCAAATAAGTAATAACAATATATGTTTTTTAAACTTACTTGTAATGCCTTCTTGGGCGATTCTGTGCATTTTACAACATGCTGAGATCATTCGCATCCCCAATTTATCCACAACAAGAACTTTCCAATCACCTTTCTTTTTCACAGATCGTATAACGTCATTCATAATTTCTATAAAAATAAATCAAATTAAGATAATTTTTACAAGGGAAAAATTAACAGTGGCAAATATTTTAGAAAATAACTGTATATATTTACATAGATTAAAGTAAAAAGATATACAAATCAACAAGATCATGTATATAAACACACCCCTTTCCAATTTCATATGGATGAAATCAGAATGAGAAAATTGGTTCTTTTATCAAAATAATAAACTTTCGAAGCTAAACGAATAATTATAAAATAACTCTATGCGCTTATAAACATTTTATGCATACTTACTTGCTCCCACAACACTTTTTAAAGCCATTTTTAATCGTTTAATATGTTCCTTATTCCGCAGTTCACAAAAACCAAGGTGTCAGTGACAATTGCAGTACGCGCATGCGTAAATTTGTTTGTGAATGACTCATTCCTTTTACTACATTCAAAAATAATTTTTACGAATGAGAAATTCTGAGAATTTAGACGAAAGATGGCGCTTTCTTATAGAGATGTAGAATGAGATGTATTAAATTCAGATTTAAAAATCTATTTTAATTGAGAAGATAAAGAGATCAGAATGTGAATTTATATATATGTAAAAAAATTAGCGATTCACAAACATTTTGAAAAAAAAAAGTGCCAGTCTATGTTGTCTCGTGACTCTTCATTTGCAAAAAGAAACCGAAACTACATTATATATGAGATTTAAATTTACTTTAAATTCATGACTCGGGAGATCATGAATTTACAATAAGAGACTTTAAACTTCACCACATTTAATAAATGTCTAGAACTAATTTGATATCCTCCTGCTACCCGCACTTCTGGCACAATTATGATGGCTGCTACGCTGAACTTTATTTTGCATTAGACTTTCTTTTCTTTTTTTTTTTTCTTGTATCATCTAACTTTTGATTTGTGTATCCCGGTGAAAGAATTGTGCTCATTCTCACCTGCAATATAGGAAATAAAAATATAAAAACATGTAATGTCATCGTTTCAACTTAGCGAAAATGTACAACTATTTGGCGGAAGATCTGTTACAGATGGATATTAAATTGTATCCCCTCTATAAATTCTCAATTCAGCTCAACTTAAAAAATTTATAACGAAAACCCCCCTTCCTATCTACATGATAGAGATTGCTCGCGATGATAAAGTCAATGACATTTATCAAGTGCGCAGCTGTCTCTACATGCAGATTAAGCTGGATCCATTTAGAAAAGGCAACAGAATAACGCAGTGCTACAACTGTAATTTCTTCCATCACGCGAGCCAAAATTGTAGTATGAAGACACGTTGTTTGAAGTGTGGTGAAAACCACAGGACAGGCGCGTGTCAAATTAAAGAAAAAATTGAAAATCCGCTATGTATCAATTGTAATGCTAAAGGTCACATGGCCTCCTCTACCGAATGCCCGCTCTTTCCCAAGCCTAGAAAAGGTAAGGGAAAATCCCAAGTCGAAAATGTTAAACGACACTTCAATAATTCCCAAGTAATCCCCGGAGTTAGTTACTCCCAAGCTTTAAACCCTGAAAAAAGCCAACAGATGGCAGCACCCGGGAAAACCTCCTCGGCGTCAGAATCAAATGATAATAATAAAAATAATAGTAAAAACACAGAAGCACTAAATGCTATCCAAAATGACTCAAGCGAGTTTGGCTTTCTTCAAGCCATTCTCGAGATAAGAAAATTTTTTGATCTTTTTCCTTCACTTCTCACTGAAATGAAGAAATCTTATAGTTGCAATAACCCAGCAGACAAACTTAACTGTCTGCTAAAAGGAGTTTGCTCCTCTTTCAATAATCTAACCGTTAATGATGTATAGTTTCTTTGGGCTCTCTATTTATTCCTGGAATGCTGACGGTGTGAAATCGCGTATTGTTGAGATGCGCGATTTCGTTGATAAGCACGCCCCCGATTTGTTTTTAATTCAAGAGACACATCTGAGACCAGAGGATTCATTTAAAATTCCAAACTATAGATGCTATAGAAACGACAGGACCCACCCAGCCCCTGGCAGGGGTGGAACTGCGGTTCTTATTAAAAACTGTATTCCCCACCCCGCCCCAGTTCACTGGTGTAGAGGCGACGCTTTTGATGCTCACTCCTAAAGATCACGAGCCGATTCTTATCGGTTCGACTTACATCCCACCGATTAACGACTATTTTAGAAACCTCGGTGCCGCCCTCGACACCATTTTTAATATTACCAATATGACCATTCTTGTAGGGGACTTTAATGCAAAGCATACCTCCTGGGGCTGTCCTGTTAATGACGCCCGAGGAAATAGGCTCTACAGATACGTTGTTAATAGTGGCATTGATGTAATAGCACCCCCTACTAGGTTCGGTACTGCTTCAGCTACAATAATTAATTATGCACTAATGAAAAATCTAAACTGGCCTTGTACCATTGACTCAATCTCTGAATTAAGTTCTGATCATAATCCAATTAAATTAAATTTCCCTAGAACACCCAGCTTTGAAATTCCCCCTCCCCAACTTTACACTAGCTGGAAACTCTTCACAAAAAATCTTGCAAACAATGATAACTTGTACCTTCCACAGGCCAACTCAACCCCAGAGATTGAGTCCCAAGTCAATAATCTCACTAGTGAGATTCTCACTGCGCATGGTAATGCATCTAAACCTATGATCCACAGGGAGCCACCATTTGTGCAGGGTGAGCTCAAACAACTGTTCCGCGATAGAAACAGAGCCAGGAAATTATGGCAATTTACCAGATTCCCGCTTCACAAAACTGAACTAAATAGGATTCAAAATAAAATTAAAAGAAAGGTCGGTCTCTACAGACAGCAGCTTTGGGAGGAACACCTTACTTCCTTGGATGCCGAAGACGGCTCCCTCTGGGGAACCGCTCGAGCATTCAGAAAAAAGGCCACTCCGATCTCCGCCCTTAATGGCCCAAACGGCGTCGCTCTCAGTGACACAAACAAAACAGATCTTATAGCCAAATCACTCGAGAGCCAATTCCAATTAAATAACATCCAAAATCCACAAAAAGATCATATCATTTCCAATATTGTCGAAACATACATTACTGATCATACTGAAGGATATGTTGCGTTAATGTTCAATCAGGATGCAATCGGATAAAACTTAACAACTTTAACTTTATTGTAGACACATGTTATAAATCATCTGCGAGTGTTGAGAGAGAGAGAGAGATTACCCATGAGCACAACGTATATATATACTGCAACCCTAGCGGAGAAAACTAGTACTATTCTAGATGTACACTTCATTGTAAGGTGCTACCATCTAGTGAGTTAAAATATAGGATATGCTACAATAGTATCCCCCCCAGTGATGGAGAGAATCGAAAGAACGATATATGACATGCTCATGAGCAAAATCTCAAATACAATTATTTGAAATATGCTTGAAAATTACATTGAAAAGAAAATTATATATACATATGCTTGAAATTACGTTGTAAGAAAATATAATATGCATACAGATATTTGAAATTACATTACATAAATATACATATGAAAAGGTATGAAAATCATAAGATATGTGAAAAGTCAAACAAATTTCCCAAGAAAAAATATATATGTCCATCTGGTACTTGAATAGTTTATTTAATTTCAGTTATTAGTCTCTGAGGAAATCTTACCCGTCTACCTGATTTGGTAGTTTGCATGTTTGTTGTCACTGGATGGCGATGTGATGATTCTGCACTAATGATAGGATCAGGAATGGTATCGGGCAAATCCTTGAACACAAATGCTGGTTTAACTCTATCAAGTGACACACAACTTTTCTTTCCATTTATATTAATGGTTATGTGTTTGTCATTCCTTGATAGAACTTCGTGTGGCCCTGTGTAAGGCTGAGACAATGATGGGGAAACTTTGTCAACACGGAGGAACACATGAGAACAGTCATCCAATTTAGGGTGCACAAAAATTTTTGAAAATCCATGAGTGGATGTTGACAAGGGTTTTAAATTATTCATGTGGTTTTCAACTGTTGCACAAATCCGTAGTCTAGTGGCATTGAAGATGTGTCAGTGCATATCTCGGCTGGTAATCTGAGGGAAACACCATACACTAATTCTGCACTTGAAGCATTGATGTCGGGTTTCACAGCTACTCGCAAGCCAAGAAGAACTGCAGGTAGGGTCTCAGTCCACTTGATATTCTCATGAGCCATTAAGGCGCTCTTTAGCACTCTATGTAAACGTTCCACTAAACCGTTTGCTTGTGGGTGGTATGATGTGGTCCTGATGCGGTTTGTGCCCAGGAATTTCGTTACTTCTTTGAAAAGAGCAGCTTCAAATTGTCGGCCTTGGTCAGTCGTTAGGTAAACTGGGCAACCAAATCTAGAGATCCAAGTGTCAAAAATGGCACGAGAAACTGTTTCTGCAGTAATGTTCTCTATGGCTACTGCTTCTGGCCACCTAGTGAATCGATCGACAATCGTTAAGCAAAAAGATTTTCCTTCTGATGATGGTAAAGGACCAATCAAATCCACATGAATGTGTGAAAATCTTGCATCAGGTAAGGCGAAAGTGCCCAGAGGTGTCTTCGTGTGTCTGTGCACTTTTGAACGTTGACAAGCAATACAATTCTGGACCCAATCTTTCACTGTTTTCCGCATGTTTGGCCAAACATATCTGGATGCGATGAGTTGGAAAGATGCTGCAACACCAGGGTGAGCTAAGTTGTGAAAATGCTCAAATATGGTTCTACGAAAATTATGTGGTACAAATGGTCTGGGAGAGCCAGTGGAAGTATCACAGATAAGTTCAGTGGCTGATACTGGAGATGGCACACGTTTAAAGACAAGGGAAGATTTCTCGTCATTTTGGAAACTTTGTAATTCGTTGTCTTCTAGTTGAGCCTTTGAAAGTGCCTCGAAATCTAAAAATGAATTGGATATTTGATTCACTTCAATTCTTGAGAGTGCATCAGCGACTGCGTTGCGGATACCATTTATATGACGAACATCGGTACTGAATTGAGATATGAAATCTAGATGTCGCCATTGCCGTGGACTGCACTTGTCAGGATTTTGCATAAAGGCATACATGAGAGGCTTCTGGTCTGTGTAGATTATGAAGTCTCTTCCTTCGAGCATGTGACGAAAACGTTTGACCGAAATATATATTGCCAGGAGTTCTCTGTCATATGTGGACCATTTCTGCTGACTTTTCGACAGTTTCACTGACAAAAAGGCAACAGGTTCCCAATTGTTTTGGCAAAGTTGCATAAGTGAACCACCAACGGCTTTGTCACTCGCATCAGTCCAAAGGCTTAATTTTGCACCTGGAATGGGATGTCGAAGAAGAGTTGCGTCAGCTAAAGCGTTTTTGGCATCATTAAATGCCTGCTCTGCCTCCTCAGTCCATTGAATTGAGTCACGCAAATTTTTACAGGAAACTTTTTTTAGACTTTTTAAAATTTTTAATTCCTTCCAAAAATTTATTTAGTGGGGCTAATAAATGAGCAGCTTTGGGAACAAAGCGTCGATAAAAATTAAATAACCCGAGGAAACGTCTTAATTGCGTGAGTGTAGTAGGTTGAGGAAAATTTAAAATGCAATCGACGCGATCCGACAAGGGTTCTATTCCTGATTCAGATACTTTAAAGCCTAAGAATTTTATTGAAGTTACACCGAAAATGCATTTAGAGGGCTTTAAAGATAGTCCATATTATTGTAAGCGTGTGAATAAAATTTGTAAATGTTGTAAATGTTCTTCGGGTGAAGAAGACGCGACCAGAATGTCATCTACAAAAAGCGAACACAAATGGAAGATTTCGCAAGACTTCATCTATGAATCGTTGAAATGTAGCAGCGGCATTGCAAAGACCAAACTGCATCCGAGTGCTTTCAAATAACCCAAAAGGTGTGATGATTGCACTTTTATGTACATCATCTGGGTTAATTGGAATTTGATGATATGCCTTCACGAGATCAATGTGAGAATAAATTTTTGTACCGTGAAGATTAGAAGTAAAATCTAATATATTGGGAACGCTATAATTATCTTTAATAGTTTGAGCATTGAGTGCACGGTAATCGCCGACTGGTCGCCACTCTGTGCTGTCTTTTTAGGAACCATATGTAAAGGTGAGGCATAATTACTTTTGGAAGGTCGCATATGACCTAGAGTAATCATGTTCTCAAATTCCGCTTTTGCGATGCGGAGACGATCGGGAGCGAGGCGGCGAGCTTTAGCTGTTACAGGTCGACTATTTGTTTCGATGTAATGGACTACGGAATGTTTAATTTCTTGATCAGGCCGGGGAGGTTTTGTGATGTCAGGAAATTTTCTTAAAAGTTCATGATAAACACTATCTCCTGACACAGTTTTAATTGAATGAATTCTACTATTGCCTAAAATACAATGACATTTAATATTTGTCTCCGAGTCTAACAATGCTTGCTTACTTATATCCGGTACTAAACGGAAGTTGTACAAGAAATCAGCACCGATAATTAGGGTTGAAACGTTACCAACTAAAAATGTCCATTGGAAAATTCTCCTTAAGCCTAAATCCAAAGAAAGTGTTTGAGTTGTGTATACGTGTATGGGTGATGTATTGGCGGCAGAAAGTGTCATTTGTGAATTATTTTGCCTTTGTGTTTTTGTTGCTGGAATTATGGACACATCAGATCCCGTGTCAATTAAAAATGTGACATTAGTACGTCTATCTCGAATAAAAGGCGACGAGAATTTCTTGGCAAGGCAGTAGTTGCCATTATACCTAACCGGACTCGTTTTTGAGAATTTACATGGAGGGTGACATTTTTGAGCTGCTGAGCCAAATTTGTAATGGTACCAGCACTGCTCGTATGTTTTTGATTTAGAGCGATTACGTTTATGAAATGGGAGATTACGATTGCGACTACGACTTCTGCTACGCGAAATTTCATCAATGCGCAAATTTAATTTTTTATTTCTTCAAGGACATGGCTTTCAATGGAATTTTTGTCTGAGGAAACGGAACAGGCACTTACCGCAATTGGCGTCACCTCCATGACTCGATCGGCTACTTCGGCAGCTTTCTCCAATGTCAGCGGGCTTATAGCTGCAAGAATGGATTGTACACGAGTGGGCAGATGCTGCTGAAAAAGTTCAAGCATGAGGTCATCCGGAACGCTATGAGATTCCGCGCGCCTCCTCATGACGCGCAATAGTTCGCTGGGACGTCTATCTCCGAGTTCTTCTCCGATGAGAAATTTCCTGATTTCTTGATGGGATGATTCACCGCTTCTTTTATTAGCTCCATTCTCGCTTTTTCGTAAGGCTTCACAGGGTTGGGATTCATAATGACGTCACGAATGATGGTTGCTGCTTCCGGTGGTAAATGTGCGATGATGTAATTAAATTTTGTTTTGCTGTCTGTTATTGCCTTGGGACAGCCAAGTTGGAATGTGCTATCGCACATTGTGAACCAGAGAGTAGGATCGTGAAAGTTATATGCCGGTATCTTGACGGCGCCTACGTCATTCATTTTGAAGCTTACACGTGGTTACCAGTTCTTACGCAATATTTAGCTATTTCGTGAAAATTTTAAAAATAAAGCATTATTTTAATGCCATAATATCTTATTCATGCAGGTCACCATTGAAGGATATGTTGCGTTAATGTTCAATCAGGATGCAATCGGATAAAACTTAACAACTTTAACTTTATTGTAGACACATGTTATAAATCATCTGCGAGTGTTGAGAGAGAGAGAGAGATTACCCATGAGCACAACGTATATATATACTGCAACCCTAGCGGAGAAAACTAGTACTATTCTAGATGTACACTTCATTGTAAGGTGCTACCATCTAGTGAGTTAAAATATAGGATATGCTACAATACTAACAATACTGACCCTATCCCGCCTGCTCTTCCTTCGGAAGTAATTAAGTACATTAAAAAGATTAAAGTTAAGAAAAGTCCGGGAAGAGACGGAGTTACTAATAAAATGATTAAAAACCTTCCCCTTCTAACAGTTTTCAAAATTACTAATATCATTAACAATATGTTCAAACTTAGATACTTTCCGAATGCATGGAAAACTGCAGTTGTAATTCCTATCCTGAAACCAGGGAAAAATCCCAAACTTGCGGAATCCCATCGACCGATATCTCTACTACCGATTCTTAGCAAACTGGCAGAGAAAATTATCGCTGCCAGACTTAATGATTACTTGGAAAATGAAAATATCCTTGTTCCGGAGCAGCACGGGTTCCGTCCTCGTCTCTCCACCACCCATCAACTTCTTCGAGTAGTTGAGTATATCAAAGATGGAATTGACAGACATCAATATACAGCTGCAGTGTTTCTAGACATTCAGAAAGCTTTCGACAGAGTTTGGCACACTGGCCTTCTCTTTAAATTAATAATGTATAAAATCCCACCCCCACTAATTCTTCTCCTAAAATCTTATATCAGTGACAGATCTTTCACTGTTAAAATTAACAGAACTTTTTCCCAAGTAAGACCTGCCAAAGCCGGCGTCGCACAAGGGTCCATTTTAGGACCTGTGCTTTTTAACCTATACGTAAATGATATTCTTAAAACTACTAACACAATGATTTGTATGTATGCGGATGACACTGCCATTTTAAGTAGACACTACAACCCCAACACACTGACACAAAACATAAATGAACACCTGGCTCACGTTGAGATCTGGTTCTCCGTGTGGAAAATAGCACTTAATACTTCGAAAACTGAAGCAGTTTTCTTTACTCAAAGACGTCCACCCCCTGAAATCACGCTCCAAAACCAAAGAATTCCCTGGTCTCAACACACTAAATACCTCGGTGTTATAATTGATAAAAACCTCACGTTCAGACAACACATTACATACGTAAGAAATAAATTTAAAAATGCTACGCGACAACTTTATTCCCTAATCTGCAAAAAGTCTAAATTAAATAGACATAATAAAATGCTTATCTACACCCTGATTTTAAAACCACTTTTAACTTATGCTTCACCAATCTGGGCACACGCAGCAAGAACCAATATCAATCTCATTGAAATTTCCCAAAACGTTATTCTACGACAAATCCTCGATGCACATTGGTACATGAGGAACGCTGACATTAGATCAGCTCTTAACATTCCGACTATCAGGCAAACTATAAGAAAACTAGCTATTAAATTCTTCAGTAATATTGACGGGCATGAAAACCCATCTATTCAAGAGATCCCTACTTATCCAACTTATCCCTTCATCCGTAGACCAAGAGATATCTTGGTCGATCCTGATTTTAATTAATTTTTATCTTTTTTCCTCTTTTTTCTCTTCATTTTCCAATTTTCAAAATTTTGCTGCGTTCCAACTCTGTTGAATCGCAGTGTGTTCTGATTGGCTGAAACGAAACGAACGAAAATTAGATTTAACGGGTGCCAGCGAAATAAATCGCTTATACCCAAATTCGCGGAGAGAAAGTGGCAATGAAAATCAATATCTGAATACACTCCCCCGCAGGGGGGAGGATGGAGGAAGAAGCGGCCAGACGAAAACGAGATAAAAATACGTTAGGCGGGCAGGAGTGGAGGAGCGCAAGGAAGGGGGGGCTTAACAGCCCCAAAAACGCGTTCGAGGAGCACCAAGACGCAATCGGAATAGAGAAGCTGCGGAATTTTTTTTTTTTTTTTTTTTTTTTTTTTTTTTTTTGCAGCTGGAATGAATAAGAGGATGGAGACTGCAAGACAGAACTTGCAGCCGGAACAATCGTGGAATTGAAGCAGGAGCCAGCTTTAATCACTGATCCCAATTTTGATGTAGGCAAATGCATTTAAATGTTGTTAAGTGTAGCAATTAAGTATTATTGTTGTAATTACGGCGGTTTTAAGGGCAGGTTCCATTTTGTCGTTTTATAAGCAAAATTTATTTTAGCATGAGGATGCGTGAAAAGTGTTTGTGCTTTAATTATAGGGTTGTTATGATTTTGAATAGAAGTAAAAACATTTCTGGAAGTTCTAGTGATGTAATTATCTATCGGCTCCATGTGTAAGTCGTGATGGATGACACTATTTCTAACGTAACAAGGTGCGTTAGCAATGATTCTAAGAATTTTGTTTTGAATAATTTGAATGCGTTTAGTGTGGGTCGGGGCCGCGGCCCCCAAATGGGGGACCCATACGTTATTGTTGGACGCAAAATTTGCTTGTACAGTATAACTTTATTTTCAAGGGAGAGAGGAGAGCTTCTCCCAATAAGGGAGATAGCTAACGCTATTCTACCCCAGAATTTATCTGAAAGATAGTCAATATGATTCTTGTAAGTTAGGCGACTATCGAGATATAAGCCCAAGTAACGAACGACCGGGACCCACAGAATGTTGTCATCGAAAAGAGTGAGTTCAGTCTGGGGGTCAATGACGCCCCATTTCCTGAAAACAATGGCTTGTGTTTTTTCTACATTAATAGCTATTCTCCAATCTGTCAACCATTTCTCTAGTTTGACGAGGAATTGTTGCATAGTTTTAATTGTGTACTTGAGATTGACACCCTGAGTGAGCGCCGCCGAGTCATCTGCGAAAAGACATGTGCTGACAGTGTGGTGATCTGGAAAGTCATATGTGAATATGTTGTAAAGATACGGGGATAGTACTGATTGGCTGCATATCCTAGCAATGTACTTATACCCCATTATCTGAACTCCTGGCTCGGCCAATAAAATCGCTCTCTTTCGTTCCACAGCCCATTTTCCCACCTCCTGATATTTTTTCCCGCACTTTCTGATCTCGGTTCTTGCTGTAACCCGATTGGCCACTGTAACTCCGCCCACTTAATGGACGCTTCGAAAAACGATTTTCAGCTCTTAAAAGAGCTTTTTTGAATACTTATAACTTTTATTGTAATTATTTCTCCCATTTAATTTTTTAAATTTCAAATTATTCATAAACTAAATTTTACTCTTATTTAAATACTTTTCTAAAAAGGGCAATGGTAAATTTTGTACAGTCATCTTTATTCCAGGATAGGAGATTTGAGTCCGACGGGACTATGTGCTCCAATATTCACCCTAACGTATACCCTCGCATTCTTCTTACCGATGCTAAAAGCTTGCTTTACCTCTTTCCACGAATCCTCGTGGCCTAATGGTTAGAGAAGCTGACTTGAAATGAATTGATTCGGGTTCTATTACTGGGAGCTTTCTGTTTTCAAATTTACTTTAACTCACTTTAATTTTCCTTCGAAAATTATTTCTCTTGATCAAATTTAAATTTCCATGTTCTTTCCTTTTTTTATATATGTACTTTATTTTTTATTAGCACATTCATTACATTGATTTGGCTGTTGCAAATTTTTGCTTTCTGTGCAAACAAAATGCAATATTAAATAAAATTCCTCAAAAAATCAAAATGGATGGCTTAAAATTTAAGTTAGAGATAGTTAAAGCATTATGAACCTCTCCACCTACTAACAAATGTATTTGAACTGATGATGAAGACAACAGTGTTGCAATTCCACTCGCAAAAAGATCGAAGCGTTATAATCAGGGCTGCACCGTGACCTTTGAGGGCCCTCGGCTAACAATATCTAGGGGCCCCCTAAATAATTAAAATTTTTGCCAATTTCTTAAAAAAAATTATTTATTAATTTAATCTAAAATATATGAAATTTAAGGGTTTTTTTCATTTTATACAATCTAAATACGTTATAAACTGTTACATAATTTACAAAAAAACTTTTCTATACTTTTGTGCGGCAAATTCCCTTATTTGCTCATCATATTTTAAGTCTTTGGAGAGATCAGTATTAATAGAAAGAAGTGATAAATAATTACGCCTAGTATTTGTCATAACTGTCCTATATGTGTTTTCTATATAGGACATTTTAGAGAACGCACGCTCCGCTTCACAACTACTAATAGGGAGTGTGTTAGGAAAATCTTCAAATTCGTATACAAATTTCGAAAACCATCAACAAGTTTGTTTTCATAAATTAAATTGAACATATCACTATAAGTATAGAACTCTAGCTCAGTTTTTTTTCTTATTGGATAAACTTTGAATTGATCCCCTTCTGGTCTACGTCATCTGAATAGTAATCAATAGCACGTACACCCTCCAGGCCAACGTTCTTCTTACTTTGATCTTTCAAATCCATCAAAAATTTAAATTTCTTACTATATCCTGCATATATCTGTACTTGGTTTCTTCTATTTAAATCAAGGATTAGCTTATCTAATGCAACAATAAGCATGTCTCTTTTAAATTTTTCTCTGTGCCATACACAGCTTTTTCTGTGGATTTATCTGCAAATTTTGAAATAAGTTGTCATCGCTATATTCTTGGCCACTTCGCTATATTCTATTCCTATTGTAGGACTTAAGCTTTTGGCTAAGTCTTGATACTCCTTTAGTTTTTTTTTTTTTTTTCTGACTCATATCATGCACTGCTTATAAATGTTTTTAATAACATAATTAACTTATTCCCTTCACAGATATCCAAACCAAGAGTCTCTAATTTTTTGGAAATTGAATTAAAAATCTTTCTAAAATTTCTTCCCAAAATATAATTAAAATGGTAGTTTCGAGTTTTGTTAATTTATTAAATAAATTTACTGCCTCTTTTCAAAAATCAATTTTCTCATTGTCACTATATAAATGTCTTAAGAATATTCATGATATTACTGAAGGAGATTAGAACTCAGCACCTGCGATTCTGTAAGCCCGCAACTTGACCACTACACTAAAATGATCACTTCAGTCTAGAGGCTGTTACTGCAGTCTAGAGGCTGTTACTGCTTCTCAAACTTTCAATATACGCGACCCACTATTCAATCATTTTTTTCATCGCGCCCCCCTCCATACAATAACAATGTATTAAATTCAATAATACTATACTTTGACACTAAAGCTACAATTCGACTTTAACTTCTTATGTGCCACCGACGTATAAAAACGTCTCACTCAGCCAAAGCATTAATTTTCTGGACGTATATATACATCTTTTCGAAGTGCGATCTTTTCTGAGCAGTGCTATACATAAAATTATTCCGACGGCTTTGGAATGCTATGAAAGAACCTTCATAATGTTTGCGAAGAATTTATTTATTTCAGAGGATGCTTTTTTATTTCTTTTCTCCCCTTCAAAAAAACATCAAAATACGCTCGTCTACGTGGTAAACGGTGGAGAGCGAATCGCGTAACTTTTAATCGGCAGTTAAGGAATTATTTATAAAACATACAAATTATCAAAATAAGTGTTAATACAAACCCATGGGGTGACTGATCATTATCAAACTTGTTCTTAACTTGGTATTGTTAAATTAATACTAAAATATCCATTGTACAGTACTGACACATTTATAAGTGTACTAGCCGTTACCCACCCGCTTCACTGGGTATTTCACGATGTTGTATATATGTATACTGTTTACATATATATTAATTATTGATATCTAGCATTAAGAATTCGATTGTATTGAAAAATATATTTATAGTTGTTACACTCTCGCCCCTTGATATAAAAAGAACATAAATTATAATATCTGATTTCTATTTATATCTAAAATAGAAGGAGAAAGATTTTTTTCGCTCCCTTAACCTAATCATCAAGTGGATTTGCACCAAAGCAACTTTCAGTGGATCTCTACTCCATAAAATAAACATGCGTGCTAAATTTCAAGTCTGAATCTAACAGAGCAAAAACGGAATTTTTATCATCAATACCTCATTGAGAGCACTCTTAGCGGATTCCAATTCAACAAAAGAAGCATGCAAACCAAATTTTATTATTGTAGTCTTAGCAGTTCGAAAACGGGAATTTTGTCTATCAATACGCCCCAATAACTCTCCCCGCTTCCCCCTGGAGTTGATTTCCGTAAAACCCATTCTTAGTGGAACTCTATTCAACTAATGAAAAGTGCTCAACAAATTTCAAGTAAATGAGTTAAATTCAAAAACAGGAATTTTTCTATAACACGCCTTAATCCCTCGCAACCCCACTCCTTTGGGGGTCCGCTTTCGCAAAAATCTTTGTAAAAGGAAATTTATTCCATGAACGGAACATACCTTCTAATTTTCAAGCAGGTGTTTCTATTAGTTGAAAAGCGGAAATATTTATCTATTAAGCCCCTTAATCCCCTCAGTGACCCTTGGGTATCAAATTTCCCCAAAACTATTTTATAACGGATCTCTACACCATGAAAGGAATTCGCTTACCAAATTTTAAGACTCTACGTCGAATAGTTTAAAAATGGAAATAATTATCTATAACGCCCCTTAAGCCCCCGCAACGCCACTTAGGAACGATTTTCACAAAACCCATCTTATAGCGGATCTCTACTCAATGAATGGAATCAGCTTACTAAATTTCGAGATTTTACGTCTAATAGTTTAAAAAAGGAGTTAATTGCCTATAACGCTACTTAGTACTCTACAACGCCACTTGGGAGTCGATTTGACAAAACCCATTTTGCAGCGGATCTGTACTCTATGAAAGGAATCCGATGACTAAATTTCAAGACTGTACGTCTAATAGTTTAAAAATGAAAATAATTATGTATAACGCCCTTTAAGTCCCCGCAACGCCACTTTGGAAACGATTTTCGCAAAGCCCATTTTATAACAGATCTCTACTCAGTGAATGGAATCTGCTTACTCAATTTAATGATTTTACGTCTAATAGTTTAAAAAAGGAGTTAATTGTCTATATATAACGCCCCTTAATTCTCCACAACGCCACTTGGGGTCAATTTTTACAAAACACATTTTGCAGCGGATCTGTACTCTATGAAAGGAATCCGCTTACCAAATTTCAAGACTGTACGTCTAATAGTTTAAAAATGGAAATAATTATCTATGCCCCTTAAGCCCCCGCAACGCCACTTAGCAAACGATTTTCACAAAACCCATCTTATAGCGGATCTCTACTCAATGAATGGAATCAGCTTACTAAATTTCGAGATTTTACGTCTAATAGTTTAAAAAAGAGTTAATTGCCTATATATAACGCCACTTTATTCTCTACAACTCCACTTGGGAGTCGATTTTCACAAAACCCATTCTGTAGGGGATCTGTACTCTTTGAAAGGAATCCGCTTACCAAATTTCAAGACTGTACGTCTAATAGGTTAAAATTGGAAATAATTATGTATAACGCCCCTTAAGCGGCCTCAACGCCCCTTAGAGGTCGATTTTCGTAAAAATTATTAGGTAGGGAATCTCTACTTTATGAAAGAAATCTGTGTACGAAGTTTCAAGACTGTACATCTAATAGTTTAGTAATGGAAATAAATACCTATAACGCCCCTTGGGGTTCGAACTTTGCAAAATCCGTTCTTAGCTGACGTCTACTCCATGAAGAGAACCTACCTACCAAATTTCAAGTCTGTAGGTTTAATAGTTCCGGAGATATCGTGATTAGTCAGTGAGTCGCTTTTCTCCTTTATATATATAAATTATATATTTTTATTATATCAAAAAGTATATTTTGTTTGTTTACTTTCAGTAAATTAATAATTTTTGAAATAACCTTTTGTTTTCGACTTTTCAAAATGCTCGCGCCCCCAAAGGGGGGGGGCACCTCACAGTTTGAGAAACGCTGTGTTACTGGCTTATATAGATACTACCGTCACATTACCATAATTATCTTTTTGGCTTCAACATCATAGTGACAAGACCATCTGGTATGACTTAAAACATTTAGTAAAATCATAGGAGAGCCCACGCCCTTGGCGACAAACAGAAAAGAGTGCCAAGCGAAACCGACAATGGCGGCGTGAGTGAAAATAGTGGGCAAGGTGGATTCATAATGAAAATATATGTGTAAACAATACAAAAATTAATCAAAAATGTTTAAGATAATTAAAAAAACAGCGTTTACTTTCTTATTTCTGAGTGGAGTAATCTTTTTCGAGTGGAGGGTACAGCGTGACAGCAGATTAAAAAAAAAGCCTTGAAGACCTCATCGCTAAGTGAATAACCATGGAAGCGCCGCCATATATATTCTGCGAGGTAATGGTCGCGAACATACCCTTTCGATATCTCTATTCAAATCCATCCAAAGCAGTACTTTTTCGTTCGTATAACCCCATTCGCTCATTTAGGACATTCATTATTCGAAGCAATCAATCCTTCCTTTCGTTCAGGCACCATTCAATCAATTCTTTCTTACCTTTCGCATTCAACAAAGTAAAAAATTCTAAGGTATATTCACTCACACAAGTAGCCATAATTCTAGTCCAGTGCCCACCGACAAAATACGAAAATTCCAGAAATAGTTAGGTTTGCCATATCTAGTCTGTCAAAGTAGTGTTACCAAGATGATGTGTAATTATCACCAACCAAAATAATTCACGCCAAGGGTGTGGGCTCACCTAGGACTGATCCAAACTTTTTAAGGTAAATTTCAGTTTAATTTCATGATTTAGAAGTTCCCACCTATGGGTCGAAGCAGAAAAGAAAATATACGTGTTGCACTAAACCAAAGAAGTTCACGATTTCAGTTGCAACCTTGACTTATTCTGCACCAACCAGATTAAGAGAATGTGCAGCACACGGCACATAATTAGTGAATTTATTTTTTTCTTTTAAATGAGTTTGCACACCATTATATCGATCGGACATATTAGCAGCGTTGTCAAATGACTGTCTCCTACAATTAACCCATTAGTTTCTAAAAATTCTTGTAGAGAATTAAGTAAGAGCATAAGCCTCATTAATTAAGACTGATAATCTTAATTAATTAGACTCGTCTTTCATACACTTTTCCCCGAAAACAATATTGTAGTACAATAGCAAGTTGATCATTATGGAACAAATCTGGTGTTTAATCTATCACAGTGTTGAATAGTACTTTGTGTGTCATCATTATTTATTTAAGTTGTAATTGTTTTAATGATTTGCTTGTCCATGACCTCAATTATTTGCTCATATATTGTTTTTGATACGTACGATATTAACGATTTTGGTCGTAATTCTCGCTGTTCAATATATTCACGAACGAATGAATGGGTCGAACTATGCTAACAATTCCAGGGCACCCATAACATTACCACTGTGAGAGGAGAATCAAAAACTTTCTCGGTACCCCTCTAATTGATAAACCTCTTATAGCCAAATACTTTACTACCGAAATAACCCGTTTGAGAACATTGTGGTAATATTCTGTATCTTAAACAGACTTATTTTTTTTTTTTCGAGTCAACCAAACTAACATGGAATTTTTATTTTCAATAGAATTTTTATGATTTTCTTAACAACTGTTTCCAATAAGAAAAGCCGGTTGCGTATTGAGAATTTGTTTTGGAAAAAAGTTTGCAGATCAAACTAAAAACAACAACTAATACTAGTTGAATAACCTAACCAAGATCTTTCCAGCACTTGGCCATTTTTAAGTTTTTTTTAATTAAATGATTATTCGAAAATGATATCTTTTGTTCTTTGTATTCTCTTACCGAAACAGAATATATATTGTTTGGATCTTTATTTTGAAAATAACCCATTTCATGTGAAAGAATATAATCAATAAAATTATTACTCAGAGATTTAGGCCACGAACCCTCTCGTCAACGTATAATTCTCAAACTCAGACCCAACATTTTCTAAACACTTTTCGGTCGGGGCATTACTAATGTCCTCTGGCTGAACAATATTGTTGCGTTTTCGGGGATTCGAAATGATTGAAGCCGAAGAGCGGAATCCAAAACAATTTTATTCTTGGCCAAAACAGTCCTCCACAAATTGTAGAACAGTTCGAGAAATTCACGTACAATCGATGAAAATACTGATAACACAGATGCAATACACTAACAAAAACAATAGTAAACACTCAGCACAAAAATAATAACTCAATAAAAGCAATAACACACGCACTATGCAATCGTCTCTCTCAAGCAGAGAGGTATCACTTGCATAAAAGCTGAGATCTGACTAACTGACTAGCCGGCCAGGGCCCTTTTATACCTTTCGGTCAGAAACCTCTCGCACTTGCCAGAATAATCTAGAAATAGAAAGGTCTAGAAAAATCCGGAGCGTACGAGAAAAGCTCAATACAGTAATACATTCAATACAATAGGGTTACAATGGGGATATTAGGAGCAGGGTTGCCATGGTCGCCAAGCTTATCGCCCACATTTGGCGCCAAAAATTAAGTCGCCAAATCCGTCGCCAACTTGGCGCTAGCTGCAATATTTGGCGAGTTTACCATTTAAACCAATGTTAAAGCATGGGGGCCGTGCAATGCAGTGGAAATGATATTACAGGTAAACAGGGTTGAAATCACATTAGATACGACAAATTAAACTGTAGAAATGAACACAAATGAGTAGAAACAATTAGAATAAGACTAAATTCGTAACATTGCCCCCTCTCAAGAACTGCACGTCCCGGGCAGTACAACCCTTCATCAGACGTTAACATAATAATAAAGCAATTGATTAAAAACAATTAAATGAATATGCAATAATAAACATGTAATACATAGTACAAAATAAACACCTAATGCATAGTACAAAATAAACACGTAATGCATAGTAGAAAATAAACACTTACAAAACAACAAACAAAATTATTTACAAGATTATTTACACACTAACTTATTTATACAAGACCATGGTCAAAATAAATTACACGATAATTGACACACTAAGAATTATGGCCATAATATGGAGCAAGCCTGTCGTAATGAACGACTCTAGGCTTCGAATTCGTTGACTTACGGATCCGGATTACGACGTCGTTTATTATCTTTAAAATTGTATAAGGACCGTCCCAATGCGATTGTAGCTTAGGAGAAAGTCCTTTGCGTCGAGTCGGGTTGTAGAACCACACCTTGTCACCTTCCTTGAATTGATGTCCTGTGGCTTTTGTGTCGTACCGAGTCTTCATCTTCTCCGTCCTCAGGTTGATCCGTTCTCGAGCCAAATTGTGTACATCTTCAAAACGTGCCTGGAGATTCTGCACGTACTCCTCAGGCGATGAAGGTGTATCCGGAGGGCGACCAAACAGCAGGTCACAAGGGAGACGAAGATCCCGGCCAAAAGCATCTGGGATGGTGAATATCCGGTAGTCGTGAACGGCGCTGCGGTACGCTAGCAGAAAGAGAGGAACTTTCTGGTCCCAGTCTTGTTGGTTCTTGGAGACCATCAGTGAGAGGTTATTCAGGATGGTACGATTAAACCTCTCCACCATGCCATCTGACTGTGGGTGCAAAGGTGTGGTCTTGGTCTTGTCAATTCCGAGTAGTTCACAGACCCCCTTCAATACCGCAGAGACGAAATTTCTTCCCTGATCGGAATGAAGTTGAAGAGGTACCCCATATCTCGATATCCAGTGCTGCACTACAGCCTCCGCTACGGTGGGGGCTTCCTGATCCGGAATGGGGTACACTTCGGGCCATTTCGTGAAGTAGTCCATGACAACAAGTAGGTACTTATTACCAGACGCAGTCCTTGGCAGAGGTCCCAGGATATCGAAAGCGATACGTTCGAAGGGTGCTCCAACATTGTAGCGATGCAGCTTCCCTCGGCTACGTATCTTTGGCCCCTTCCGAGCTGCACAGGCATCACAGGACTTGCACCACTGTTCCACGTCAGCTCTCACTTTACCCCAGAAGAATCGCTCTCGAACTCGGTGCAAAGTTTTCATGACGCCGAAATGACCTCCTGTTGGGCTGCCATGCAATTCTTTGAGTACCTCTGGGATACGAGATCGAGGAAGTACTAATTGCCACCTGAATGTCTTTCCATCCTCTGATTCGAATTTTCGGTATAGAACACCATTCCTGAGATGTAGAGAATTCCAGAGGGCCCAATACTGCTTAGTTGTAGGACTATAAGCCGAGATGTCCTGCCAACTTGGTTTATTGCTGGAAGACTCCATAAACTCTATAAGGGGTTTAATATCAGGATCCGCCATCTGGTCTTCTCGAACTTTCTCGTCACTCCAGGGATCGGGTGGCGTCGCTGTTGAAGTTGTTATCTGGCGTATAGCATAGTCATATTTGGTCTCTACTCTGGAACAATGACGACAATTTTCTGGGCATGGTCTTCTTGAAAGGGCATCAGCATTTCCATGCGAGGAGCCTTTACGATGTCTGATGTCAAAGTAATACTCGTTGAGCCGTTGTATCCATCTGGCTACCTGGCCTTCAGTATTTCTAAAATTCATTAGCCAGGTTAAAGAGGCATGATCGGTACGTAGAAGAAATTTTTGGCCATAGAGATAGTGATGGAAATGCTCGATGGCTTTCACAATAGCCAGTAGCTCTTTTCGAGTGACACAATAATTTCTTTCCGGTTTCGATAAACACTTACTCCAATAAGCTACGACTCGTTCCTGGCCATCTATTTCCTGAGATAATACTGCTCCGACACTCTCATTACTGGCATCAGTGTCCAAGATAAATGGCTTGTCCGGTTGTGGATATATTAAGATCGGTGAAGACGTCAAAGCTTCTTTAAGCTGGAGGAAGGAATCTTCACATTCTTTTGTCCACTGAAACTTTTGTTTACTTTCTGTTAGCTTGTGCAAGGGTCTTGCGATGTTAGAGAACCCTTTCACAAACTTTCGGTAATAAGTACATAGTCCCAGGAAGCTTCGCAGCTCACGGAGGTTTTCAGGGCGTTTCCAATTCTTTACGGCGGACACTTTTTCGGGGTCCGTACGAACACCTTCTGCAGAGATGATATGTCCCAGATAATTGACTTCTTTCTGGAAGAACTTGCATTTTGAAGGGTTTAGCTTCAAGTTAGCGTCGCTTAATTTTGATAACACCTTCCGGATATTTTGAAGATGTTCTTCAAACGTACGCCCTCCTATTATGACGTCATCCAGGTAAATAAGGCAAGCTTCAAAAGTCAGACCCTTTAGCACGGTCTCCATCAGGCGCTCGAAAGTAGCTGGCGCATTGCAGAGCCCGAACGGCATGACTTTGAACTGCCATAGTCCTTGGCCGGAAGTGAATGCTGTTTTTCTCTATCTTCGGGATGGATCTCCACTTGCCAGTATCCGCTCTTTAAATCTAAAGTCGAGAACCATTTATGACCGGAAAGGGTATCCAGGGTGTCATCTATCCTTGGAAGAGGGTAGCTGTCCTTCTTGGTGACGTCGTTAAGTTTTCGATAGTCCACACAAAATCTTGTGGAGCCATCTTTCTTACGAACCAAGACGATTGGAGATGCCCACGGACTCGAAGACGGTTCTATGATGTCATTTTCCTGCATCTCTCGTAGTAGTGTTCCGACCTCTTCCTGTTTAGCAAACGGCAAGCGTCTTGGGTGCTGTTTAATCGGCGGATGGTCTGCTGTATCAATTCTGTGTTGTGTCACTGTCGTATGGCCAATATCGCTACTGTTTCTAGAAAACACGTCTTCAAATTCTTGGAACAGTCTTTCTGCGGAGCTTTTCTGTTCGGGGGACAATTCAGCATTTTCTAGAAGGTCAGGAGTCAACTGTTGAGGCGAGTTGGATAGGAGCAAGCTCGAACTTTTGCAGACACACGTTACTGGACTGCAGGTTGCCAACACTTCACCTTTCTGGAACACTCTAGGTTTTTCAGTTACGTTGCAAATTCTTACCGGGATAGTTTTTCTGGAAAGGTCCACTAGCGTCGAAGCTATTAGCAATCCATTCGCTTTATTTTCCGCAGTTCCAATTAGGCCAGAGTTGAAACTCACATCGTTACCGATGTATCCAGGTACTATGATTTCAGTCCTTGGGGGAATGGTAATATTCTCGTTAGCGGTTACCTGTCGAATAGATTCTGTCCTGTGTTTAATTTTGAATATAGTGACTTCTTCGTGTATGGAACGTAATTCGTTCTTGTTGAAGTCTAGAGTGAAACCATGCTCCTTTAGAAAGTCCAGTCCAAGAATGAAAGGGTCTGCAATATCTGCGACATACACAGCATGTTGGTAGGTAGTGTCTCCAAACTGGATCTTGACTTTTAATTTTCCGTGAATATCAATCTTTTCCCCCGTCACGGTCTGTAGCACCACGCGGGGCGGGGTCCAGATAAGTTTCTCTTTTAATTTTTGAGCCAGATCGTTCCGAATGATAGACACATTGGCTCCTGTATCGATGATCATGTTGCAGGGAAGCTCGTTAACGTGTCCCATTATAAAATTCCATCCTCACCGGTACTCATTGTCGAAATTTGACACACTGGAATGTGGGGCTTTCCAAAATCTGGCAACCTCCGCCCCACGAGATGGTCATTAATTAGTTTTCCGACACCTCCTTCTGGAAGGCGCTTATTAGTTTCAGCGCCTTGGCGTGCCCGGCAGCTTCTCTGCAGATGCCCTTCTCGACCGCAGGTCCAGCATTTAAGGGTCTTCTTCCCGTCTGCTTTCTGGGACATCAAAGACTCAACTCTATTCATGAAGCTTCTCATCTGTCGCTCTAACCGCTCCACACTTGAGTTCGACGTGTCCGATTCGTTGACGGCTCGTATGGGGTGTCTGTCCTTTCGTGTTGCTTGTTGGGCTGCCTCGAATTTCATAGCAAACACTAGGGCCCCCTTTAAGTCCTTGAGATCCGCCATTCGGAGAGCTTTCTGGATTTCCGGATCACGCACCCCGTCGATGAAGTGTTGCAGCGCCAGGACTTCTCTTACTTCAGTCGGACAGTCAGAAAACGCCAAGTGAGAAAGCCTCTCGACGTCCGTCGCCAGTTCTTGGAGCGTTTCGGACACTTTCTGCTGCCGTGACTTCAGCTGGAGTCTGCTGTAATCCTTCACACATTTCTCTCCGAAGCGTAACTCCAGAGCATTAACGAGAGCGTCGAAATCCAGCCGCTGTGTTTCCGGCAAAGTTTGCAAAATGTCAGCAGCGTCGGCTCGAAGAGAAGCAGCTAACTGGCAGGCCTTGGTCTGGGAGTCCCACTGGTTTGCATCCGCCACTATGGAGAATTGGGTCTTATACACCTGCCAAGAGGACTTTCCGTCATATGTAGAAAGCTTGATGGAAGGCTTGGAATAAGGAGCTTGAAATTTAAATTCATCCCCTTGACCAGTCATGACTTTCTGCTTCAATTTCTCTAGGTCACTCCTGAACGAGATGGAAACATCTTCTACCTTTTCGAAAATTTCGCCTCTAGTTTGCTCTCCATATCTTCGAATTTATTTTCAAATTTGTTCTCTATATCCACAAATTTGTTTTCGAATTTATTTTCCACCGACTCGATTCTTCCTTCCATTTCTTCAAATTTCTTGTCCATAGTCGTCAATTTGTCGCCAATGCCCTTCAGATCACTTTTCAACTCTTCCTTGTTGGCGCTGATCTGCTCGTTTACGTTAGTAAGCTTGGTATTCAATTCGCCCATATTGGCATTCATGCTGGTCAACTCCGATTTCATTTCGCCCATATTGGCATTCATGCTGGCGGTCAATTTTTCTAGAAGAGTCTGGAACTGGGCCTCCATCGCTCTTGTTGTTGGCATTCAATCCCACTTCTGACACCAATTGTTGCGTTTTCGGGGATTCGAAATGATTGAAGCCGAAGAGCGGAATCCAAAACAATTTTATTCTTGGCCAAAACAGTCCTCCACAAATTGTAGAACAGTTCGAGAAATTCACGTACAATCGATGAAAATACTGATAACACAGATGCAATACACTAACAAAAACAATAGTAAACACTCAGCACAAAAATAATAACTCAATAAAAGCAATAACACACGCACTATGCAATCGTCTCTCTCAAGCAGAGAGGTATCACTTGCATGAAAGCTGAGATCTGACTAACTGACTAGCCGGCCAGGGCCCTTTTATACCTTTCGGTCAGAAACCTCTCGCACTTGCCAGAATAATCTAGAAATAGAAAGGTCTAGAAAAATCCGGAGCGTACGAGAAAAGCTCAATACAGTAATACATTCAATACAATAGGGTTACAATGGGGATATTAGGAGCAGGGTTGCCATGGTCGCCAAGCTTATCGCCCACATTTGGCGCCAAAAATTAAGTCGCCAAATCCGTCGCCAACTTGGCGCTAGCTGCAATATTTGGCGAGTTTACCATTTAAACCAATGTTAAAGCATGGGGGCCGTGCAATGCAGTGGAAATGATATTACAGGTAAACAGGGTTGAAATCACATTAGATACGACAAATTAAACTGTAGAAATGAACACAAATGAGTAGAAACAATTAGAATAAGACTAAATTCGTAACAATATCTTTTTTCAGAAGGCTGCTGGTCATCGAGATCTTGCATATTTTCATCATTAATATTTGTGTGTTGTGTTTCTCCGTTTTCTTTGGCTAAGTTCCTTTCCCTTTCGCTTGTTAATGTCTCTGCGTTTGTTATATTCTTGTTACTTTGTTCCATTGTTAAAAAAAGTTAAATTTTTGACACATTTAATGTTTTCTTTCTCGATTTAACGGTAGTTTTCGTTTTTCCGTTGCACTTATATTTTCTGCCAAACATATTTATATTGTTAACTAAGTACTTGATTTTCCTGAAAGTCAGTTTAAAAGTTTAGGTCATAAAACTACGATAACACAATCGATGTGCTTAATAGACTAAAAATATTCTAACAAATTTTTACAAAACTACATAGTATATTTCTCAGATAAATAAAAAAAGTACCTAGTTAATTTAAAAAAATAAAAAATCCTTGTCTATACTCGCTGAAACCTAAAACGCTGATTATTATTATTTATTAGCCCATTGGTTTAAAGGGGATTTTATAAAAATAAACTTTAGAATTATTTTTGGCCCACTTTAAATAAATATTGTTTTCCCGTTGTCATCCATTATTTGTTGTAGCTACCTATACTTAAAAAAGCCGACTTATTACGAAAATCAAGACTATTTTACATTTATCCATAATATTCACGGTGAATCTCCATAACCCATATAAACTGATTGTTTTTTTTTATATCCTATAGAACAGTATTTCTCAAACTGCGGGGTGTGCCCCCTAGAGGATGTGATAACTACGAGGGGAGCTCGAGCATATTGAAAAGTCGAAAACAAATGATTATTTTTAAAAAACTACTAATTTACTGAAAGTAAACAATTAAAATACATTCTGATATAATAAAACATAAAATACTCATTGGCACTGATATAATACATTTAAAAGTGTATCAGTACTGCACCAAAGTATATTATAATTAATTAAACAATACTAAGTTTAGAACAAGTTTAAAAATTACCATTGAACCCATGGGCTTGTCATACAATAAAATTTGTACAAAAATAACACTTATTTTGATAATTTGTACGGCTTATAATTAATCCCTTAACTGCCGATTAAAAGTTACGTGATTCGCTCCTTAATGCCACCATTTTCCATGTAGGGGTGCGTATATGATTTATTGGAGGGGGGGATGAAAAGGAATAAATAGGTTACAACTTCTCTGAAATAAGTAAATCCTTCACAAACACTGTCAAGGTCTATTTATTGCATTCCAAAACCTTCAGAATACTTTTATGGATAGCAGTGCACAAGGAAGATCGTACTGCGGAAAGACGTTTATATACGTCCGAGGCAATTAACGCTTTAGCTAAGTGAGATGTTATATACGCCGGTGGCCCTTAAGAGGTTCAAGTGTATTGTAGCATTAGCGCAAAGCATAGTATTATTGAATTCAATGCATTGTTATTTTATGGAGGGGGGGCGATGAAAATTATGATTGAATATTGGACCGCAAATGTTGAAAGTTTGAGAAGCACTGCTATAGAAGTAATTAAGTTAAAACAAATTTTAAGACAACATACATATTTATGGGAAATCCTGATGTTTTCAATCGTTGAAAAATTGAAAATATAGAAAAAAAATACTCTTAATCATTACTTCAGTATCTTCTTACTTAAATAATTTAGAAATGTGTATCTCGGCACTTACTTTTTTCTAGAAACTTGAATAAACAGGTACCTATGTTTTAATTGCAGGTAGTATACACAAGACACAGCACCAAATTAGTATATTGTAAATTAGAATTATTATGGCACAAAAATAAATGGCTACAGAAATAGTGCCGCTACATTTATATAAATGCTTGATGCCCGCCGGCGCCGCTCGTTGATAGAGCCTCTGTCTCTATTAATTGTTAATTTCCGCGTATTTGGTGGTAGCGTGTACGAACAAGAGTAAATTGCTCTTGCTCTTGAAAATGATAATAAATTTGATAAGGCACTTCTGGTATTTGATTTTTATTCTTTTTACTGGGTTTTTTTTATTTCATTACTATTTTGAAATTTATCATTTTATGACATCTATTTTTGTTTGTTATTTTCAACAGAGAACGGGCCCCCCTAAAAACTGGGGTCCCTGGGCTGCAGCCCATTTAGCCCATACGTAGATCCGGCCTTGGTTATAATCCACCTGTTATACATATCACAGCTTTTACCTTGGCCATTCCAGGATAAAAGGCTTGACATGTATAGCCATTTTCGATGTGTTGATGACATTTCAAGGTCTTACAAGGGCAGATATGAAAACTAAGAAAACATATTGTGAAAAATCCAATGGTTATTTATACTTGTCAAAAACAAAACAAAAGATTTTTACAGTAAATAAATAATAAATTAATAAAAGAGTTAATTATACATCAATAATTTCCTTATTTGTAACCCTTTTAGTTGAATTAAGATTGTTTCTTCTATCAACTTAGAGCTAAAAATGTATAACTCGTAAAACTTCATAGGCTACCTGTTTCACATATAACGCCCAACGCGCACAATCGTGCGGGTACCGTCTATGTTCCAAGGAGGGAGTGGAAATTTTTTTAGCATTTTTTCCAGTGTCATTGAGGTCCATATAGTATTAAAAACCAGAAGAATTTAATATTTAAAGATAAAAATAATTCGGGTCTTTTAAAGGGATATACTGAAGGTGGTTCTGCTCTTTACTCGCTTCCCACGATTTTGAGTGGTGATTTTAACTTTAACATCAGTTTGCTAAAAGCTGAGCCGCTCATAACTTTTTTTAATGATGAACTCAAGCTCGAAATTAACACAAATCAAAATCTTTTGACAACTAACAGTGGTACTGTTATTGATGCTGTTTTTCAACGTTTTTTAAACACTTTGATATCACAAGTATATGTGTCATATTTTAGTTATTATAACTCCTCTAATATTTATCTCCACTCTTCCCCAAATTTAAGAAGGATAATTATTTTTGATAAAAAAACTGCATTACTCTTTGTGTTAATCAAATAAAATTTTCGTTAAAGATATAGTTATTCGATAGAAAGTTATTTCCAATCATACCCGATTCCTTTTTTTTTCAGGATATAAGCTACTATTGCGTATTTACCACGACAACATGTCAGATGTTACACATCATATGCGAATAAAGTAAGGCTCGTTTCTTTTATTATTATTTTTATTTGTTTTTTCCTCTTTGTAACAAGAGAAATACAACACTTTTACTTGAAGCAGATTGACCGATTAGGAAATTGTTTTGAAGAAATCATTATAAAAAGTATTCCACTAGTAGCATTTTAGGACTGGAAACACGATTTTTGTGTGTACAGTTCTGCCAGTGTAGTACATAAGAGTGAGGTTTGTAGATTAATCCTCCCTCTACCACAGATTTTCACGGTTTTTCTTTTTTTTAAAGTAGTCTGTGAACGTCTCCGAGTCCTACTTTTGAAATGCATAGGATAAAAAGAACGGGATGTTAAATACTATCTATTGTTTGAAACTCGCGGAAAATTTCCTTTTTTGACTATTTATCAATATTATAAATTGGGTTTTCTTATAGAGCGGATACAAAATATAAGGTGATTGAGGGTCACTATCATGCATATAAAAAAAATATTCACATCCAAACTGTAGTTTAGTAGCCGCAAATGTTGGTGTTTGAGTTGAATCGAGGGCTGGAATGATTATTCCAGAAACGAGTATTGTTTAGCATGGCTGAGCATTTCAAATTAGTCAACATCTAAATCTTGATGTTTGCTTACTGCGGAAGTAGGGAAAGAGTTAGAAAATATTTAAGTTTTGCCCCCAAATCGTTTTTTTTAAACCCAATAATATAAACTAATACAGCAAAAGTTTGAAGCCTTAAAACAGCTTTTAACCCTAAAATTTGAGTCCTACGTGTAAGAGTTTACTATTGTGGCCATTTTAGTACAACCTATACTGTCTTGTTATATTTTTACATATTGCTTAGCTTTAAGATTTATGAATTTTGGTACACGGTTAACGATCCTAAGAGAGGAAGCTCTTTACACTCATGTCCATAAAGTAAGGATAATTCAGAGTCACGTAGAAATCGAACTGTAATATATATGTATCACCCTTAAAATGACTACACACATGTTAAAGAATCATATGCAAATTACAGGAAGTCACCAGAGGACACCGATAGTACGTCACAAGGACGAGAGTGAAAGAGGGGTATATATAAAGGATACAGGCAAAGTAAAATTGTTCGCAAGCGCTTTATAAGCCTTTCAGTGCAATAACCGCATATTTATGACACAAAGGACACATTTGGATGATTTTTACATGCTAGAATTATCTGGAATTTGGGCATATACAGCTCGAAGTATCCGAGAAACTTGGAATCACCCAGAGTGTCATATCCAGGCTTTGGCAACGATTCCAAGATGATGGCACTGTGAGCACACGTTACAGCACAGGTCGCCCCCGAGTTACAACGCCGAACGAGGACCTGGCAGTTACTGCCAAAAGAAACAGATGGTGCACAGAATCCAACCTGTCTCGTCAGCTGTCTTCAGCCACTAGTACGACAGTTTCACAAAGCAGACCGTGTACAGACGCTTAGGGCAGATTGGTCTATATCAGTGATTCCCAAAGTGGTTTATATAGACCCCCATGAGTCTATGATGACCTGCAAGGGGTCCATGTCAGCAAAAAATAATTAGGGGCCCATGAGGTATAAGGGGGTATTCGTGATAATGGCTCTTATTAAATTAGATTGTGACTTTAATTTTAAAAGAAAATTTAATCAAGTGAGGAAACCTAATTTTACCTATTTAACAGATTTATTCACTAAATTTAATGAGGTTAGTTTTCACTTACAAGGTGATAGCATAAATGTTTTAAAACAAGAACCATTTAAGCGTTTCTTTCCAGAGTTAAGCTAAATAAGTATAATACTGGAGGTCCGAATTTTATCAATTTGTCACAATCTTTCAGGACATTTTAACCTACGTTCAACATTTAACTTCCCTTTTTTTCAGATTTTGAAACCAGGTCTGTGAATACTTTGACTATGGTAATACCACAGTAGGCAATGCATTTATATAGTCACATTGAAAAATAAATGTCACAGGATAATAGGAGCTGATCGTAATATGCATCAATGAAGATCTTAAAGTTTAGAAACGGATGTTAGCAATTTTGGCTTTTAAAAGGCAAACCTGTTATTTGTCCAGAATTGTTGAATATTTGAGGAATTTTTTAATTGATTTTCCTAGTGAGAAGGAGTTTCAGCACGGTTGTCAATCACCTCCCCCCTCCCCCCCCAAAAAAACTTGACACTACTAATATAGGAGATTTAAGGTTGAACCTGACAAGATAAATACCAAATGTTGAAAATTTGTTATTGTAGCGCAAAATTAATCCCTCCCATTAAAATAATTTATTTGTTGTTTGGTTATTTTATTTAATAGTTATTTTATATATTAACTTTTAATTTAATTAACATGGGCTTTTAAAATTATAAACACTAATTCACTAGTTAGAAATTTACTTCTTTTAAAGAGGTTGTATACTATCTACCAAAACGACATTTAAGTTGATAAATTTGCAAAAATTCAATAATAATTAAGCAGAGTTCTACCCCAGACCGAAAAATATGGCAAGGGGTCTATAAGATAAAAATAAGTTTGGGAACCTCTGGTCTATATGCTCCTAGACTTGTCAGATGTGTTCCACTTGCTGCAACTCACTGTCACCTGCAGTTAGCATTAGAGAGAGATTAGTTAGACAGCACGCATTATAGACACCGCAACAGTGGGATTGTTTGATATTTCCCGACGTGTCGAGATTTAGTTTGCAGTCTGATTCTCGCCGGACTTTCATATGGAGAGAGCAAGGTACCCGTTACCACCAAGAGAACATCATTGAACTACACCATTTCGATACATATCTGCATACGAGTTTTCCAACATTCAAAGCAGTGCTGCGGCTCATTAAGAGTCACCATCTTCAGTACGTCTGCCGTTTTTGACTTCAACTCTTCTATAGACTGAAAATGTGTTCCTATCAAAGAAACCTTTCCTTTAAGAAACAGGTAGATGTCGTAAGGTGCGAAATCTGGCGAGTATGGTGGATGCTCGAGCAGTGACGCATTTGTTTGCCAAGAACTGTTTTACAGAGAGCAAAATGTACACAGGGGCTTTGTCTTGGTAAAAAAATCCACGTGTTGTTCTGCAGATTTGGCCTTTTCTTCCTCACTCTTTCAGAACTTCAATGAAGTACCACTGTTTTACGTTTTGGCCTTGAGGTACTCATTCATTCATGATGATGTCATTAATATCGAACAAAAAAATATAAGTATGACCGGTTTTTGATGTCATAGATCGACCAAAATGTGCATCAACAACCTCCCAATCTTTCAAAAACCATTTGAGCCATTCAAAAATTTGACTACGCGATGTGCAATTATCTCCAAACACCTCTTTTGACAATTTAAAACATTGAGTTGTAGTTTTCTTTTATTTCATGGGGAATTTCAAATTTATGCGCAGCTCGATTTTTAAGTTTATAATGATTGCGGCACTTCCACATAAGGTTTTACTAAAACAAGGCTGGAAAAAAACTGAACTAGATAGAGGGATGGAATAACGTGCCACCAGCACCAGAAGAGGATTAAGGTCAACTATATTCCATTCCCACTCCTTCACACCAAGCCTAATGGCTATGGCATGTACAGTCCGGGAATTTAATTGCCACACCTTGTATATCACACATACATATATGTGTAGATAAGGAAGTGTTTTTATTAACGTCACACAATAAAGCAGCATTATGGCTATTGCAGATGAACCTCATAATTTTGAACCTCAGTCAAGTGACAAGGATAGTATCTGAGCTAGCACTCCCCACTCTAAATTACTACATCATACCAAGTGTATGAGTGAAAACTTTACTAAACATTGAGTTAATTCACAGGCGCACTTCAGTGTTTCATTTTTATGTTCTCAAATAATAATGCATATAATTTTTTTTCAAAAAGAATTTAATTGTAAAAAAGAAAAAGTGAAACAATTTCAATTGTATAAAAATATTCCAGCATACAACTTATTTACAAACGGTTACATGTAAAGGTTATTACAGATTTGACCACAACCTTTGCAATTCACGTCATTTCTCTCTGAAAGTCTTTATCCTACGATTACTATTTGGCATCTACTCATATGGATTTCATAAATAAAAATTGCATGTTCTATAAGATTCACAAATTAATTAATGCTACTGACTAGAGCAGAAATGTTTCTGTACATCATCTAGAAGCATTTTAAATTCCTTCAACTCAGTCACCTCGGAGAGCAATGACTTCATTGATATTTGAGAATGTGTTTACGATATCATATTTTATTAAAATTTAATGTAAGAAAAATAAAAATTCAGAAAAACAATAATATAACTTAACTTAACTTAGTGGCACAACAACACATGAGGGCCCAGGCCTACTGTGCCCAATTCAGTATGTGCAACCTTGGGTCTGAGGTGCATGAGCAGATGTTCTGGTCAGGTGGTCAGTCTGACGTGAAACCCTCAGTGTTAAGTTTCCAAGCAAACTTGGTACTCATTTATCGACCCACTCAAGGGATGAAAGGCTGAGTCAACCTTGTCCAGTCCTGGGTTTGAACCTCGGACCTGTGATGTGGAAGGGCGATGCACTAACCACTAAACCCCTGGGCTTTGAAACAATAATATATAGATTTGAAATTAAGAGTGTGTACTTTTGTTTATATTATCTATTCAGGAGAAAAGTGCTTCATTAAGAGGCTATCCTGAATATTGACAAATTAACAAAACAGATTAAAGCAAAGAACATAACCACCACAAAAGCAATTTCTGTCAACTACATAAGTAATTCTATGAGATAAATAATAGTGTTTCAGAAGTAAAAATGAAGTATGAATTTTTGCAAACGACTATTGCAAGTATGTATTTAAATTTCAGAAACCCAACACAAAATCTCAGTGGCTCAGGGAGACAATATAAAAAGACAGGACCATTGATGGCTGACAAGAAATTGTTTCATGAGACAGAAGAGCAACAATGATTCAAATTGCTACAGATTTCAATATTGGGCATCAACAAGTGTTTTTGAAATGGCACATTATTTATTAAAAATTACTTCCCTCCCGAACTGAAGTAATGGCAATAGTAACAAAATTAATGAGATATTGAAAGAATATAATACAAATCAGTAAAAAATCTTGCAAAGATATATGATTTTTTTTGTCAAAAATAACGAGGTTTTTTAGATGAGGCATAAAGCACTTTTCCATTAGATAAGACAAAGGAAACAGTCATATTGGACATATTTAAATCAACATAAGTAAAAGCACCCAAAGAAAAAGGATCTCCCCAATGAAACAGTAAACTATCAGGAGGAATTTCCTTCATATTCTTCTTGGATGGATCAATAAAACTTGCAGCTCCAGAAACAAAATAGTCAATTTTCTGAACTCCATCTTGTACTTGAATGTGCTAAAGACATTTAAAAAATGATTATACATAGTATTTCGAATGAAATAAATAAATATTAGCAGACAGTTTTTGAACCAAGTGAACCTTAACTATACAATTAAAATAAATGTAAATACTTATACAGATTCAATTTACGTAGTCTATATTTCATTATTACATATTTTTCAAGTTCTGCGATTCAAGAACAAAACTACACAATTATATCATATAATGTAAAAACTAAAACTAAAATTTATATATTTTCAAACATAGAATATAATATATTTAAGCATACTTGTAAACTGTGATCATGACCACTGAAATACGCAGATACATTGTACTTCATTAAGAGAGGTTGCAGTTGTTTAACAAGGCATTTAGTTGGTCCATGTGTTGAAATAGAATACACTGGATAATGGCCACAAACAAGTAAGTAGTTTGCTCTATAATATAAATGTACAAGTAGCATAAGTTACATGAATATGTTGTCTTCCAAAATTCAGTATATAGACACAATTTTCTTTTTTCAAGTTATTCTTATTCCAAAATAATTTGTCATTAAAATTAAGTATTTTTAGAAAAGATAACACTCACATTAACAAACAAACAAACACAAGCAAGTCTGGATATATCAGATATTTAATTCATGTAGTTTTTCATAACTAAGTTACTATAGATTAGTTTTCATATTAAATTTTTACTAACTTATAATTTTTAGCCGATTACAATTGATGGAAATAAATTGTTTAAACACAAAAATTTAAAATAGAAACTACTATTAAAACTTAAAAACCTAAAAAATAAAATTTTAGAATATCAGCTTAATTAGTTAAAAAATTAAAGCAGAATATCTTTAAATATAACTTAATTGAAAAGAAAATGATCATTTAAGACACTAAAAAAAATTTAACATAAATCCTTCAAGAATAGTAGGTTTGAATTTTTGTTAACATATTTTTACACAGAAGACAATAATTTTAATTTTTAGAAATTATATATATATATATATACACACATAAAATATGGATGCTACAGTATTATAAACATTGCTGACTTAGGATAGCTCTTATATATAAAATAATTTATACAAAAGTACATATATATATTATGATATATATGTTACATTACGGTGTAATAGTTGTATCATACTTAGATGATTTCAAAGTCTCTTCAAGCCACTTCCATTGTTTCTCTCTTGTTCTTTTAGGAACAGAATCCAGTAATGGTTGTTTATATGGTTCTGTTGGATCTGTTTGACCACACAAAAGAACTGTATCAATCATAACAACATCAACAGTCATATTTGAATAAGGGATTTTAAAATTTTTCATATAGTAAAAATCAGGAAAAAACCTATAAAAAGCAAAATCAGTAAAATATATTTATACATTACAATTTTTTTCAGACTAAAACAGTGCCAATTTATTTTTTGAAATAGAACACTAGAAAATATTCAATTGCATAAAGCACCTTATTTCATGCATGGTTTTGTATAAAAAGTTATAAATAAATATACATTTCAGAATGTAAACCAATAGTGCCAATTTATGCTAATTTCGGGCACTGGGAGCAGAAGATCTACAGGCCCCTTTGTCACTGGTGGATTGAAATTTATAACCAGAAAATATGGTTAAGTCCACAGTATCTGGGCCTTTCCAGGCCCTTGAGCGCCTGCTCCAAACGCCCAACGTATAAACCAGCACTGTATCCTTTTAACGTTCATTGGTTTCACACCAAAACCACACATGTAACAATTTTTTAAAAAATCAGATTTTAAATTTTCTTATCCCATTAAGAGCTGTTTTTGAATTTTTGTTCTTTTGCCTACCAATAAAGGTAGCACAATAGCTGTATTTAACGATTGAGACATCCTAAATAGAAGAATATTAATGTCTCTTTAACTTAAGAAAATTCCATTAGCTCTAAAAATATTTAAAAAATAGTTATTTTAAATTATAGCATGTTATCTTACTATGAACCTATCTAGTTATTAATGAAAACTTTCAATCATTTTGATAAGCAAATAGAAGAATAGAAAAATGAAATCCAAATTTATGGTTTCAATGCAAAACCAAACTCCAGTAAGAGACGGTATTGCAAGTATCTTGGTACTCATTCTAAAGCGAAAATTCTCTCAGCAACTGACTTTATGAAGCTCTATTTGTTAATTGCATGTTTAGCAAAATATTTATTTGCTTAAAAATTAAAGTGAGAAATTTTTATATTTAAATATATTTATTCACACTCTAAAATTCTACCACTCTGTGCAGCTGCACATGCCTAAATGCGACCCTGTGTATACATAATAGATTTAAATATTCTCTTTTTATAGTTATGGATGGAAAATTTATACGTATCAGCAATTTTTTATTAAGAAATATAAAGTGTTTTTAGTATGTAATGTAAATATATGTAATGATAAGTTCAAATTTGTATTAAAAATTGTAAAAATGCAGAAAAATTTTAAAAAAATAATTAAAAACTTATAAAATTATTTTTCTTTAATTAATTTTGTTAAAATATAAAAGTTTTATGGTCATAAGATATTAGATTTTTTTTCTGCATAATCTTTTGGATTGGTCAGTTTGAGTAGGAAAAATGGGCCATTACTGTTCACAGTAAAACCATAAATTTCTCGAAATTGAAAAATGCTTAATTTTTTTTTCTTTGTGTATTTGTGATCACCTTTATGTCCAATAGTCATTTCTGAAATCATTTGGTTAATTTTACAAAGGGAAAATGTCGTGAACTTTAAAGAGGTATACCAAATACATTTTGATTTACATTACATTGCTTATATATTTCTTTTTATTAAACAAATCAAATTTGTTTTTATTTATAAATTTTGTCAATTTTTTTAAAGCTTATAATGCATTTATAAGGCAGTTATCTTATTATTATCTTAATTTTGAAGCTCTATTAATTAATGCTATCTTACCTTACAATTAATAAACAATAATCAATAAAAATTCTGAAAATATATAATTTTTAAAAGAATTTGTATGTTTGAAATAGTAAAGTATATTTACCATCTATTAGACTTTTTAGTGTAAGCTATTTGGGCAGAGACATTTCCATAGTAATCATGATTTCCAGCGACAACAAGCCATGGCACTTGTAAAGATTCATAATTAAAGGCAGTTTCAAAAGTCCCCTAATAGGAAAATTAAAAGAAAAACATTCACTTGTGTAGCTTCAACTTTAATAACATTTGTAATATCTTCCAATAGACACAGAAAAGAAATTCAAATGCATTAAAAATACATATTTTTTAAAAATTAATTACATCTAATCACATATTTTTTGACTTGACAAAAATAGTTGATGGAATTTTACACATGTACCAGGGATATGTAGCTAAGGTTTTCAGTAGCCACAAAAAAAAACTTTTGTGTACTTTTCTGATAAGATATAAAACATACGGGGCTCACTAATATCTCGCTTTTCAAGAAACTTTTTAATTTTAAAACATGAAATTCTGCATTTTGTGACATATTATTAAACATGAAAAGAAGGAAAAAAGTAAAACTAGTAGTATGGCAACAATGATACTTGAGGATGTAATCAAATAACAGGAGACAAAATTAAAAAACAAAACAAAAATAGATATAAAAATTTAATACAGAATTATATTTTAAAAAAATATTTTATTATGAAATTCATTGATCATTGTTGTTTAGTTTTGTTACACCTGGGGAATAGAAGTCCATTCCTTTCCTGATATTTTTTATTGAATATAAAGGTTGCTTCTGACCTGTACCTATAATCCATATTTCTTTTTCACAAGGGGAGGGCACAACTAAGGAAATTCATTTGGAGTGGAGACTTGGTGTAATAGTAGTACTCCCTTAGGGTGTTCAACCCTCAATGTAATTCCCCCGAATGGCCAGTCAATTAAGAGAAAATAGCCTTCAAAACTCATGCTTAGCTTATATACAACTAAGTTTCAATTTCTTTCACTGGTCCAGTGGCAAGTCACCTGCTTTCAATGCCGACGGATCAAGTTCAAATCCTGCGAAAAAACTTTTTTCTTTCAATTCCTTTAATTACTTTTTTAAATTAAATAAATTTATTTATGAAAGGTTTATTAAATATTAAATGATATTTATGTAATTATTTTGTATTTTATAAAGTAAAAAATAAAAAAATAAATGTATTATTTAAAACTAGTTATTAAATAAAATTATTTAAAATTAATTAATTATTAAAATTATTATTAATTGAAATAAATTATTCATTAAAATTATTATTTATTAAAAATAATTAATTTTTATTAATTAAAAATAATTATTATTAATTAAAATAAATTATTCATTAAAATTATTATTAATTAAAAATGATTAATTTTTATTAATTAAAAATAATTATTATCAATTAAACTTATTTAATTATTAATTAAAAATGTTAAAATATATTTATTAAAATTATTTAAATAAATTTATTTAAAAAGGACTTATTAAATATTTCATATAATTATAAAATAATTAATTTAATAATAATAATATATTTTATAAATTATTTTTTATTACATATATAATATTACATTTATAGTATGTTGTATTTCACATTATAAAACTATTTGTAAATAATTTTTATGTAAAATATCATTTAATATTTATTATATTTTTTATTATAAATATTATTTCTTTATATATAAAAATATATTTATATTAAACATTATATAAATATTTATATAATTACAGTAATTTTTTTTTACTTTATAAAATGCAAAATATTTAATATTTAATAATTAATCATTTAATATTTAATAAACCTTTCATAAATAAATTTATTTAATTTAAAAAAATAATTAAAGGAATTGAAAGAAAAATTTTTTGCGTGATTCGAATTCGATCCGCCCGCATTTAAGGCAGGCGACTTGCCAATAGAGTCACTTAACTGGTGAAAGAAATTGAAACTTAATTATATAAAAGCTAAGCAAGTATTTTGAAGGCTATTTTCTCCAAATTGACTGGCCATTCAGGGGAATTACATTGAGGATTAAACACCCTAAAGGGGAGTACTACTATTACACAAAGTCTCGACCCTAAATGAATTTCCTTATTCGTGCCCTCCCCTTGCCAGTATTTTAATATTTTGTATAGCATTAAATTTATACTTAAGTAATCTTATGAGTGTGTAAAAGGTAAATAATTACAATAAGTTCTCTCTATTGCCCCCTCATATTTATTTTTTAAAACAATGGCAAGTTAAAGATGCAGCATTCACTATTAATCAGCAAAATGGTAATAAATTACATATAATTTGGGCTCACTAATATCTAGTTAGTGATACTTCAGTGCCTCCATTTTATTTTTGTGTAGTAATACCATAAAAATTTTTACTTAAATGGCTTCAAGGATTTACAGTTTGTTAAAAATTATAATAAGAAAATTTTTCAAAATAAAAATGAGGAAGACCTTAACTCAATTATGAATTGTTACAAAAATAAAATTTTATTATAAATACAAATAACAAAGATTATTTTTAAAAGTCTTTATATTATACATGCATTTAAAAATCTTAAAAAAAATATTCAATAATGTAAAATAAGGGTAAAATAAGGTTAAAATGTATTTCATATGCCAAAAAATTTCTCTCTCTCAGAACATGTTTAAATATAATATTATTTAAATAGAAATAGTTATGATATAAATTAGAAACCAAATTCTGTAAAGAAATTTTGTGAGAAAAAAAAATTTCAATGGCTTTTTTTTTTAGATATTCATGATCAGTAGTGGATTCAGCTAATGGCAAATTGATCCAAAACAGTACTTTTTATTCATGGAAGCATCTGATAATGTTCCTTTTAAGAATAATCAATAGAAAAAAATTTCTGACAGGGGAACTAGGTATCTGAGAAAAATAATTAAACAACTGCAGACAACCAATGGTCAACAAAATTAGAAGGCTAGGGGTTTGCAGTGAGGGCAGTAATTTGTATCCCCTTCTCCATAGAAAAAGTATAAATCCAGCACTGGCATAGTTAGTTCTGTTCTGTATCAAAACTCCTTCTGTGCCTTTTTTTTAAGGAATGAAAACCCTATTAGTGGGATTGTAGTTCCATATATTGGGGCCTCGTATCATTGATATGGCTGATATGACGGTAGCTACGCCCCTGAAATCCAGCCTTGTTCATAATGATTCAGTGTTAATATTAGGAAAAAAATATGTATTTTATATTTTAAATTAACATTTTTTTAATTTTTTGATTATCTAACACAAAATTTTGCACTCAGGAGTTATTAAGTATGAAAGTAATACAAATTTGAGCATGATATTTTGTTTAGTTATACTTTTGAAAGATAATTAGTGTTGAAGAATAGTTTCCATTACATGAGAAATATTTTTTAAAAATATGATGCACATGAAAAACTATTAAATTTTAGAAATTCAGAAAAATAAAATATATATAATTTTTTTTCATCTCGGGTATAGGACAAAAAAAATGAATACATCTATAAAATCTTGATTGTTTTCATGAAACCCAAAAAAAGTTATAAGATGTAATATTCCTCTAATAATGTATTGTGACTGATGTAAATTCTGCTAGAATTACACTAATTTTCAGGGATTTTATACGTGCACCAAATATTCAATTCAGTAATTACCTTAAATCTTATATCATTAATATTCTTAACTCCATTTAAGTAAAAATTATCTCCTAATGCTAATATGGCATCAATCCCTAAGTTTGATGCCAATGCGGCCATTTCTCTTCCCACTGACAGCTCTACAAAGGTCTTGTATGGAAAGAATGGAATTCCTCCCCAATCAGCCAGTACTTCAAACTTCAACGATGACTTCAAACACGATGAAACTAAATAGGAAGTAATAATAATTTAGAAATTCATTAGTAAAATCTTCAACATCAATATACGTAACATTCTACAGATCAATCAGCTTTGTCATAAATATCAAACTTATTACCTTTTAAAAATTCTGCTATAAAAGCAAAATAAAAACATGCAACCTTAAAAGTCATCATGTTTTTGATAATGAAATATAACAATACAGTGAATAATCTTATGTTCCATATAAAAACCCCAGTTAGAAAATTAAATTTTTTTTATAAAAGTTGTTTAGGATATTGAGCAACAATTATAAACCTATTAATTGAATTATTGAACAACAAATGTTATTATCTTTACCAAGAATGTTCATAAGGTTTAATATTCATACAAGCATTTGTGTTTTGTATGAAGTGTTATTTGATTTACATTTTATATATAACATTGTATCGATATTTGTTTCAAAAGCTAATACTTGTATATGTAAAATTTATAATTATAGGAACAATTGTAACACAGCATGACCGCAAACCAAACTGAAGTGTTTTATTCTGCAGAAACTCTAGATTACAGTATCCTTTTATAAATTTTATTTATATTGTAAATATGAAGCTACACACAGACATTATGGCCTTAATTGATTGGGTTATGAGATGTAGAGGGACACAGGTTAAATTAATTTCGATAGATTTCGAAAAATTAATAGATATACATCCCCCTTTAAAATGTTTTAAAATGCTTTGGGGGCCATTTCGCAACGAATGCTAGTTATCTTACAGTTAATAGTCAATATCTTTATGTGGGATTTAGAGCAAAAAGGCTATTATCCCATACAAAACTAACAAATATTTGGCTATTTTGTAAAACATGCTGCTGTGTTTATAAACAATGTAGTTCAGTTCACTTCTGAATGCAGAGTTGGAATTTCAGGAAAGAAAATTAAATATAAAAGAGAGCATCCTTTTCAGTTACATTCTTTTAAATACAATCAGTTGTTATTCAATTCCTACTATTAGCTCACACTTTCTATATATTTATTTATCTTCTTAGAATTTTCAATCGTTAATAAAAAACATTTTAAAGTGCTCATTTCAGCTGAAATTTTATATACATGATTGTTTTGGATGACAATACAGTGATTTAATTATAATTAATAAAATTAATTTATTAAAACTACCTATTTAAAGAATTACAAACAAAGCCACGCTGGCATCATTTTTGGCGACTTAATGACCCTTTTGGCGACTTATGTCAAAACTTGAAAAGGTTTTTTTCCCCCCTCACATTTTAAAGCACTCGTTTGAGCTGAAATTTTCTATACACTATTGTTTTGTATCTTTTTTTTACGATTTTTCAAAAGGTACTCAAAATTTTAATTAAATATTTAATAACTTCATTATTTATAAAAATAATCTAACAAACTTTTTTTCCATATGTAGAATAGTATTTTCCGTAATCTATTCAAAGATTGAAAAAATGGATTAAAAATTATGGCTTTTAAAATTTCTTTTGTGTTTTTCGTCTATTAGCCCTGAGCTGGCACCCCCTCTCCTCATTCACCAGCAACTTTAACAAGCCTGTCGGAGAGAAGATTCGATCTGAGTACCTTCCGTTCCGAACGTACGAATGAAGCAAGTACGCTAACCATCACGCCAAAACGATCGTCCTCGCGGGATGTTGGTACAAGTTCATATAGATATCACACCGCCACAAGCCTTTCCTCTTTTTGCGATTCATACTTTGTTTTGTTTTTACTTTTCCTAGAAGTCAAATTATAATCAATTTTATAAATTAAAAAATATCGGAAGTGAGTCTTTAATCTACCCGAAGAAGGCATTTAAATGGTTCAAAATCTGTCAAAAATTAGTTTGTTTTAAAATTCTTTTAAGGAAATAATACAATCTATTGTCTTAAAATTTAGTGGCAACACAACATTTCTTCCAATAGTTTGGCAATAAAAGATTGTGTTTACTAAATTTTCAATCGAATGGAATCACGTGTAACGAGTTTTGAAGGATTATATGTTACGACAAAAAATAATGATAAAACATTTTACCATTGTCGAAGACGATCATCATCAACAATTAATTTGCAAGAAGAATTTAAACGACTTTTATTGAACAAACTATCAACAGATTTGATTAATTTCATAACGAACAGACAAGGCTTATCAATTTTTACTTTTAATTGCCAAAGTCTTACAGCTCACGCTGTAGACTTACAAGATTCAGTAATAAGAAATTCAAATATCTTAGTTTTATCAGAAACTTGGCTGCACAATGAACGTGATATATCTATTCCTAATTTTTCAACTGAATTGTTAAGTATAAACGACCAAATACGAGAGCAGGAGTTACGATATATCAAAATTTGGTTTATACTTATACCTTTTCCGTCCTAATTATTTTTTAAATACAGTTTGAAATAATATTGATAATAATAGATTTGATAATTATACATAAGATTACTTCAAAATAAAATATGAAATTGTCGAATCAGGCACTTCTCCGCCAAATTTTGAAAAAAAATCGCCAATTTGGCGCGTTTTTGCGTGCTGTGTTTCGGAGTCGCAACGCCGGAGTGCGAAATTCAAAATGGTGGAAGGAAAATTATTAAAAAATACCATTTTAAAGTTTAGAAACTGAAAATCGCTGCAAAAATCAAGCATTTAAAAATGGAAATAATTTCACTTGCCTTTAAAAAATGCTGCTTTTCCCGACATTTATGATGACGATGAATTGTCTACTGAAATTATACCAGTGTGCTACTGCATATTTCTGAGAGCACCTTCCAAAACATTTTTATTTTTGCATCACTAACAAAACGGTGCACGTATATATAACCATATTACTCAATTCAAACCAAAACCCTTTCCTTACACTCCAAAACACATGATGGATATCCTCTTTCACACTGGACTGAATTTTGCAGTACCATTCAAAAACCATCATTCACTTTCTTACCCGTTCTTTCTCTCAAAATTCCATACTTTTTCCACATTTCGGACATCCATACGATGATCCAATCAAACCTTCTTTCATGCACCATTCTAAATCTGCTTTCTTTCCAAGCACAGGCAACATGGCAAAAAAAACTTTAACAATAGTAATCGTAATTTTTCATGCATTCATTCAAATTAATCCTAACAGCATCGCTGGACATCATGGCAATCTTTTGAAATTTATGTGGAGAAAGAAATAAAAATATTACCTGCAAAAAGTAATTACCAAAACGAAGCCGAACAGCTGACCCAACCGGAGCAAAAGAAAACTATTTAATTTTTAATGGGAAAAACTTTAAACTTATGAAGTGATTTTAAAAAATGCTACTCTCCTCCTACAAAGATTGACATACATACATGAAATCAGATTTACAAGTACATCAAGCTATGCATATGTTGGTATGGGTTCTGTGATAACCTGATTGGTATTCATACAAAACTTCTTTTTATGAATGCTTATTGAAAATTCCTTAAAAAATGTGCAAATTCTAAATTCAATTATTTTGTTTAGCTTAGTGGTTAGAGCATCGGACTCCAGACCGGAAGGCCTGGGTTCGGTGCTCGATGTCACCAAATACCCTCCGAGTGCACGCGGAGTACGTGCTCGTTAAATCAGTGGGTCCGTAGTCTTGTGGGCTTATTCACGAGCGCAGGAACTGGAGAATATTTCCCTCCCCTTCAGTTCACTTGCAGAAATTGTGGAGGTGGAGATAGAGGTAGTGTCGCCATCTATCGTCCCTTCGGGGAGTTTCACCGAGCTTAAATCGCACTGTCACCTGTATGGTGCTCAAGGCCAACGACAGGCGTACCTCTTGCCCATGCCACGATGAATTTCGTGGGCCTCGTTCTGACTACGTCAGACAGGTGGCATTAGCCACAACAACAACAACAACAACAAAAAGCATTGCTTTGATTGAAAAATGCATTCTAACTTTTATTCCACTTACTATTCGCAGCAATTGTAAAAAACTTCCAAGTATTAGGCACAATAGAAAAAAAGCCTTAGCATTTCAAATGAAGACAAACTAGTTACTTATCTTTCTGAGATAAGTCAGTTAATAAGTTTTGATTTTCCATTGGGATGTGAATAAAAACGAACCTAAAAGTTATCACAACTCTGCATTTTTTAAACTTAGAGCTTTCAAACTATGAGTTTGTAGAAAAATACATAAAAAATAATTTTGGCAAAAAAAATTAGATTTGATTTTTCAACCGATATTTGTCAATTGAATTCATACCCATTACGCCAGTGTTTATTAAATACTAGCTGAAGCATTGCAATTTGGCCTCATAGTAAAAAAAAATCATTTCATTAAAACATATATTTGAATGTAAGAGAGAGAATTAACTTCTAAAAAAGGTAAATAGAAATAAAAAAATGAAAATAAAAATTATAATAGAAAAGTAATAACAGTAGTATGTTTCTGCTATGGAAACTATGAGTGAAACAACCTGAAATAGATAAACCGAAAGAAAAAATTAATTATGATAAACCATTCCACTAAATTACTATCACAAATAACATATATTAGAAAGCCTTCAACTGGAAAAAAATTAAATACAAACTATAATTTAAAAATATCTAAAACATATCAAATAAGCCTACGTTGAAATAAACCATTAAATTCACCATAGCATAAAATTAATATTACTTAAGGAATCAATGTAATACTAATTAACATCTATATTACATTTAATATTGAGTATTAGATATAATACAATAGTGAAAAACTTAATATGAACCAAAATCAGAAAACTATCTAAAACAAATAAAACTGGCCTACGTTGCAAAAAAAAAAACATAATGAATCTAATGAAAGAAATAATAAGTACTGCTGTTAAAAAATTCATTTTTTAAACAATACTTTTTTGCAAAATTTCTATAAAAGTAATTGTAATTCTGTTGCAAAGAGCAAACAAATGAGAAAATACAATGATAAATAATTATAGTGATAATTGAAATATGTATATCATATATGGACAGTATGATATATATAAAGTATATGATCTTCATAAGACTAAATGAGGAACATATCAAAAGTAAAGTTACATTGTGATGCCATGAGACATAAAATCCCATCAACACTGAATCTTAAAGAAATCCAAAGGGAGATATGAGAAAATCCTATCAAACTGCATTTTTTCGTTCAAACAATTTTGTATCACAAATGGTATAAATAGATTTATATGTTTCAAGAAGCAAAATTAAATCATGATACCATGTGGCGAAAAATCTCATCTGTTTTCTTATAATGATAAGAACATGGTATTTGATGATTTAGGAAGAAAAGCAATAACCTTATGTGACTAATATATACAATGTATATGTATAAAATCTTCAAAAATCTATATGAAGAACAGATTATCAGAAAGAAAGTCAAACCATGATGCCCCATGAATGCACTTTAAAAAAATTTTTTATGTATTTGTCAACTTAGTTAAATTTCAAGTTTTTTCCAAAGCAAAGAATTATTTAAATGAGAAGGTAAATTACATTGTTTTTACAAATACGAGACATAAATATCAAATTATATAGTTTTAAAATGTGGAGTTACTTGTAATTATGAAAAGATTTACATTTTAATATAATCAATGCAGAATGTATATGTTATACATAGTTGATTAACTAAAAAATGAAATAAACACATTTTTAAATACATATTTAAAAATTAAAATAATATTAGTTTTAAAAATAAAATTATATGTGGGGTAGTTTCTGAAAAAAAAAAAAGAAAGAAAATTTAGAAATATTCTCCAAATTTTTCGATTTGAAAGATAATTGCATTTTTAAGAATAACATTTAAACTGTGCTTGTATCTGTATAAATAAATTTTGAAAAACCAAATGAAAAGGATCGTAACATTTTAATTTAACTCTTGTATCCCTGTTGTGAATGTGGTGTGGCATTTAGGAAAATGATATACCCTCTTCTTCAGATTATTAAAAAAAAACAGTAAGTTATATGATTGCAATAGAGGATTGTATGATAAAATGAACTCTCGTAAAATTCGATATATATTGAAAATTAAAAAATACATATGTATTTAAGAAGAATCGAAATTTAATGATAAAAATATGTCTTCATAATAGTCAAGAGAATGTGAATGAATGAATATTAACGTCGCACTGTTCAGCTACAAGAGGGCTTTTGGGGACAGGCCTCGCAATTCGGAACCATGGGCAAGGAATGAGGACGACACCTGAGCTGGCACCCTCTCTCCTAACTACCACACCAACGGGAGGACGTTTGAGCTCTCGACAGATTTAACTTGCATTGCCCCCCTACCCGGTGGGTCTTTGGTGGTACTGGGCTCAAACTCATGACATACCTGACATCATCCGACACCTTGGCCGCTGGGCTACCGCAGCCCCTTTATAATAGTCAAAAGCTGCTTATAAAAATTGTTAGTGCAAATATAATTCGAATCAAGGGAATTATTGAAGAAATAACAACCAAGAAGTTAAAATTTTTTATTAATCTTTCATCTAAAAAGCCTCAAAATTAAAAAAAGGAAGTAAAAAAAGGTTTATAAATTATTTTTGATTAAAATAAATCTTTCAGTCAAAACATGCTTTTCATTCTTCAAAATTTTATTTGCATATCTGTATAAATCAAATATTAATTTTTATCTTAACGTTATCATATAGAGTATACGTTATAGAGTTATATAGACTTATCATACAGTAGTGAAAAATAGTTTTATAGTAAAGATATTAAAAATAATAAATAAAAATATATAGCAAAAATAAAAAAAAATTTATAGTAAAAATATTAAAATTAACAATACACGAAAATATATAGCATGTGTACAAAATAGTTTTATAGAAAAATAATACGTAAAAACTATAAAATATATATAAATAGATTTTTAGTAAAGTAAACATAGTATGTAATAAAAAATAAAGAAAATAAAGGAAAAACAATTATATATATATATATATATATATATATATATATATATATATATATATATATATATATATATATATATATATATACATATATATATATATATATATATATATATATATATATATATATATATATATATATATATATATATATATATATATATATATATATATTAGGTTTATTTATTCAATACTATTTTATAAAATTTCTAAAATTTTTATTTTATGTTTAAAAAACAAGATTTCTTGATTAAAAAAATATTAATAGTTTCAAAAGAAAATTTGAAATTTTACTTCGAAAAAGAATCCTATAAGAAGGATAATATATTTCAATGTACAAAAAAATTTCTAATATTTTAATCTTTTCAACTACACTCAAATTATCATTCTAAGAACAGATCAAAAGTTTTAATCAGAAATAAGCTCAAAACTGACATTAAAAATTCATTTCTTTTATGAATTTTTTGTAAAAGGTGTAATTGTATTTCGGACTTTTTTATGTTGCGGAAGAACCGAGAACAACTTCTAAAACTCACTTACTCTAGCTCTGTGATGTAGCCAGACGTAAGAAGTTCAAATAGACGGACCGTCACATTTAAATGATACTCACCCTTTTTGGTGATCTTGGCGTATTTTGAGCTGGTTAAAACCTCGAATATTAAAGAGTTCCCAAGTAGAAATTGACCTAATTTTTTTTTTTTTATATTTCTTGTTTAAAAATATGACGTTTCATTTTTATACTTCAACTAGGATTTAAAAGAATCCCGAATTTCATAATATACAGAATTTTTTATATTACTTTTTTTTTAGTTAAACAAGGAAATTTACAACATCTGCATCCTCAAATCGTTTGGAAATGCAGAAGAAAACAATCAATCAAGTAACTTGTACTCGGTAAAATTTATTCACGTGTACCGCAAATTGTAAACAAATGTGGTCTAATGGATTTGTACCAAGCTTTTTTATTCAGAATGTTTCTTAGAAATAAAAATATATATCTCAACATTTCGAAAGCAAATTAATAAAAATTTAACAAATTTGTTTTGTTTGAGTGTTTCATTTTATATCAATAATATGTTTATTCGTTTTTCAAACAAGTGTTTCCTATTTAAAAGGAGCATATTATCTTTTTCGGTACCAGTAATTCTTTTTTTAGTTTGAAACAGTTTTATATATCTTTATCTGTATATTATTAACATTATATAATGAACATTTTGTCTTTTTTAAAATGTAAAATTAAAAAAATGTCTTAATTCATAGTGAAATATATATTGTTTTGGGTTAAAATGTAGGATAGGGTGCCCCTTAGATTTCAAGATATTTTTTAGATTACATAGTCCAATTTCATTTTGGCAAACCGTTTATTTTGTAACCCTGATATAATGAAGTACAGAATTATCCTGATATGGTTACATGTGTGGTCTTTGTTCATGTTCATCATTCGTTATTTAAAATTTGTGGATGTTTTTAGAGTGACAAATTCTTAAAAACAAACATTTTATTGTTCCTGTTAATATTCATTAAAATTTTGACTTTGATAGTCATTTAAAATATGTATTATTTTTTATTTTTGGTTTATCTTAGGTATATTTTTCTGAGCTGAATAATTTTAAAGTATTTGCAGTATTTAGTTAGGATTTCAGCAGTATAAAGAGAAAAATACCTGTGTTAGAATGGTGCACTGCTCAATATTTCAAATAATATTAAATGTTCAGTTTGTGAATATGTCATGGGTTCGACCATAATAGAAGAATTAATAAATATCATAATATAAATTCTGTGACAAAAAATAGTTGGTTTAAGAAAACAAACTACCATAAAATCTGGCATATAGCACACCTATTTTTTAGAGCTGCATTTTTTAATTTTTAGGTATATTTGCCGTATAACGTGCACCACCTCTTTTACGAAAAAATCTGAAATGTTGGTGTGTGCTCTTATGTTTTGAAGTCATTTATTTGGGGTATTATCCCAGACATTTGAAAAAATAGTATACTTCCAGAACTATAGCTCTTAGTTCATAAGGCATGTCATTTCTTTTAAATAAACAGTATTTCGATATTTGTAGAAGTAATTTTTTTTATGCTCATCTCTTTTGTTATTTTTTAAGCTATCATTGTTATACCCGGTGTATAACGCGCACCCTTAAATTTCGATCTGATTTTTTGTGTTAAAAATGCATGTTATATGCTGGATTTTATGGTATATATGATCCAGATTTCAATGATAATGAATATGCAAGATCAGAAAGTTAACTGATTTTATTTTCCGTGAGATGAATATCTAACAAAAGTGTCCCAAAGGACAAGCTCCTCAGTGGCGTAATGTACATCCCTGCATCACAGGAGGGCCTAAAGCCTGACTGACACCATTATGTTATGGTTTTGCAATCCTTTGTAAAATCTGGCTTGAGGCCCAAAACTTGACTACAGGGGTCCTAGTATTCACCATTACACCACTGAAGCTCCTTGAGTATGATTAAAACTCAATTACTTCATGCAAGATTCAGTTAACATTCTAAACTTTCCAAGTTCATAAATTGATGAACAAAAACAGCAATGTATGAGTGGTATTGCATCTTTCTCAGTAATCTTTAAAAAGTTTACTTTAAGATTCATGTTTCATAGTATCAAAATATTAAATTCACTTAATTTTAATAAATCTTTTAAAAACCTTAAAAAATTTTTTTTACATTTTTATTATTTCATTTACTGTTTGTGAACAATTATTGACACTTAATAATAGTTTAGCAACCACTAGAAGCAGTCCTTCCCCCCTCTCCCCCCCAAAAAAATCACCAAGAGAGACTTTATTCTACACTTCAACCATGTTTGGAATTTTAGCCATGGTTGTGTATTTGTGTTCTTAAATAAAACATGCTTATTGCTGTGTAACATTATCCATTTTAAATTTTGCATTGAAAAGTAAATGTAAAATATTTTTTTTACATTAAAGTTTCTTTTGTTCAAACAATATGATATCTTAAATATATATATATATATATATATATATATATATATATATATATATATATATCAAGCAGCATATTTGTTCTTATAACTGATAAGAACATGCATTTCATTTCATCTCTGAAGAATTAAAGAGTTTGGGTGATGGGGGGTCTGGACTTGAAATTTATGCATCAGAATGTCAAGTTTAGTTTTTAAATGGAAATCCTAACTCATGTATGAATAATTTATTGTGGGAGAATACTAGAGAGAGAGAGAGAAACAGCACATATATTAGTTCAGATTCATTCATATATTAAATGTTTTGTATGCTATGAATATTTCCATACATATTTCTTTTTATAGTGTATAGTATTTAAAATACTTAAGATTAAATATTGTTTTGAATCTTAAATATTGTAAGTAGGTTAAATTTTGTAGTAATAGTGAGCCACACACACACAAATTGCATTATTATTAATTTAATAAAATTTTCAGGGTATTTCTTTTAAAAATTTTTTATTTCAGACAGATAAATCAAATACAGTAAAAAACAAAGTTCGAAAATTTCCTATTGCTGGTGTGAAAGATATAATTGTTGTAGCATCTGGCAAAGGTGGTGTTGGAAAATCAACTACAGCAGGTAAAATTTTTTTTTAATTTTAAATAGTTATATAATGTATATGTATGATGATTGGTTTTAAATGTGCATTGCTTTTCATTTTGGTGCTGTTTGTAATATTCATGAGTTTGGTATTTATGTGTATTTTTGAATTATATTACTTCATTTGATTTTTTATAAATGTTACACTATAAAGCAGTGATCTTCAAACTTTTGCTACTCAAGGAACCTTTTAAAGTATTAGATATTTTGAGGAACCCCATTTTACACACATGCTTAGAACAATATATCTTAAAATATTTAAATTAGATAAATATGTTATGCACTTTATGTAGAGACAATTAAAAAAAGTATTGTATTTATTATATATATATATATATATATATATATAAATTTTTTACTCAATTATAAATTAATCTTGATCCAATAGTCACCTACCCATATTCTTTTATTTATTGCATAAGCTGTCTAGGTCTATTGAAATAATCTGCAATCACATTTCATATTGAGTAATTTGTTTTGATATTTTGCATTTGTTGCCACATACATTGAGAAAAATATTTTTCACTTAAATACATTGTTCTGAATGGCATTAAAATGTTTATAGCTGCACAAGAAATCCTGTGTATTTTGCATGAATTTTCAACCTAAAATTAGGAACTTTTCTTGCTTAAATCTAGATTTTAACAACTAATCTGTGAATATGTGGATAAGTTGTTCCCTTTCCTTCATTATAGGTGTTTTTTCTGACAAATATAAAAAGGTTCAATTTCCATTAGAAATCTGTTTAATTATGCAACAAATTGTACTAATGAGTAATCAATAATGAATCAGTAATGAGTAATTTTTAAAATATCAGTGAATTGGTCTGATATAATTGCAGATTTTTCTAAAGCTATAATTACTTTGTAATAAGATCAACAATGTTTTTAAAATTCTCTGTATTCTCATTTGTTTTATTTTGTTAATTAATTTTTATTTATAAAATATGTAAGTTATGTCTTACTTTCGAAAATGTAATTTTTCATTTCACTTATAGTTTTAAAAAAGGGCTGAAGAAAAGCATCTTTAATAACTTTGTATGAGTATGTGTAAAAGGTACAACACACATGCATAAACACATATTTTTAATTTAATATGATTTTTAATCACATAGATTGTTTTTTACTTTTAATGAAATTTTTGAAAAACCTTTATAAACATTATAATGAAAGACTCCTATTAGATTAATATTTGCAAAATATGGCCGAGCATTTAAATCAAAGAATATTGCATAATAAGTAATCTTACATAATTGTATCTAAAGTAATTTCCTTTGATATAAAATTGTTGTGAAATATGTTTTCTCTTGCTAAATTAAAATAATTGAAATAAAAATTTATCAAAAAAACTGATGAATGTAACTTAATAAAAACTGTATACTATTCATTCATATTTATGAACATTCATTTTTTGCTTTATAAATTTTACAATTTTCCTTTTAACCAATTGAGGAATTTTGCTATATAAAGAGTTTTTTTTAAAAAAATATTTTTAACCTGTCATTATTATATTATTAAAAAACAGTTCTTTATTTATTTTTCAGTTAATCTGGCCCTTGCAATCAGTGCAAACAATCAGGTATATATGTATATATATATATATCTTTTTTCTCATTCACTCGAGTGTTTCTTCATGTACATTTTCCTTTATTTTGCTTGATACATATGTATTGCATGTTATTTGTTTTCTTCAAGCAATGTTGCCAAGATATAATAAATTTAGGTTTATCATATTTTTTAAATCCTGAAATGGGAGCAATATAATAATGCTCCAATAGTGATGTAAGTTTTTTTTTATAGAAAAGTGGTTCTCAAAGTGTAGTACACATATTTCATGGAAAATATTCAAATTCTTTCTTATTGGTCACTGAGTAATTCAGAAAAGGAAAAGGACCACTATTCCTGTACGAAACCAAAATTCTTGTTAATTTAGGAATTAAAAAGGTAGTAAAGGGAAAACAAGATAAAACTAATTTCTATAATGATTTTCAAAGGAAGTGGATACTTATTTCTAACATTTCTCTGAAAATGAATGAAATATGAATGGTCACAATTCTCATGGGGGAAATATAATATACTTCAGTTATTAAATAGCAATCATTATTTTTTAAATTGGATGATTTTCAAATGTTTCTGGAGTAGGGAGATAGTATTCAATTAGCCGCATTTCCCCTCCCCCCTTTGTAATGATCAAAAGTAAGCATTTTGCCATCTTTTTCTAATTACTCTTTTCAAGGATTAAAATTCCAAAAGAATTTCCACGAAATTTACAAACTTTGATTATCTCTTGTACATATTCTAATAGATGAAAATATAGATTCATTGATATTTACCCAAAATAGGAAAATTGATATTAAAATGCATTATAAAAAGTTTATAAATGAAACTTGGTTTTACTTTGAAGTTATGTATTGAAAACATATATATGCTTGAGCAGAGGAAGGTTAGAGTCAAAATTCCAGTTTAGAGCTAATGATTGGGTTCGAGAGTGGTGCAGAATCTGAGACCATGGACCTAAGTTGTCTCAACAAGACAGTATACAAGCTGGTAATGGCTTCATAACAGTGTGGGTTGTTTCTATGTGTCATGAATGGTTCTTGGGTGAAACTTAACCAATCATTAACTGGAAATAGTTTTGTTGAACTACTTGGATGCAATTTGCATCCAGTAATGGGTTTCATGTACCAAATGATACAACTTTACTGGTGGGCAATATATCATATCACCAGGCCAAAGTCATTCAGAATTGATATGATAAACATTCATGATAGTTCCAGTGAATAATTTGGCCATCTAGATTACCATAGATAAATCACATCAAATGTGTATTATAGGACATAATCAGACGGTCAGTTTGTGCTCAAAATCCTACACTGGGAACACTTTCACAGTCATGGGCAGTTGTTGAAGCAGAATGGCTAAATATTTTTTGAGGGGATTTTTAAATGACTTTTGGAATCAATGTCACAATGAATTGAATTTTACTGGGCAAAAGGAGGTCCCATGCTATATTAGAAGGCGTGTCATGACTTTTGATACTTCAGTGTATATAAATAATTTCAGATAATTGTATTTTTGCGATTTTTTTCAATTTTAAATTTGTACTTGTGAATTCGAAGAGATTTTCCAGTTTTAAAAAAATCTCCATAAATGAAGTGAATTATTTTACTCTTTCAGGACAAGTTAGTTGGTTTGTTAGATGCTGATGTCTACGGACCATCCATTCCATTAATGATGAATCTTAATGATCAACCAGAATTAACTAAAAGTGAAAGAAAACTTTTTATTTGTTGAAAATTTTATTGTATATGTATTCACGAGGTATTTTAAAGGAGTATATTGAAAAAAAAAATTATTCCTTTTTGGTATGAATATTATATATCTCATAATCATAAATTAAGAATTTTAAAAAAAAATGTTGTAATATGCGAAACAAATATTCTTCAACTTACATCTGATGCATCTAAATATTGCTACTTTGTTTATTGTTTTATTTTTTAATTCTTTTTAATTTTTTATGTTAAATTTTAAATTGTATGAAAAATTAAATGCTTCAATTTATTTGATATACTATATATAGTTTTATTGTGACATGAACAAAGCATGCATATAAATAAATATAAAAAAGTTGATGATTGTTAAAAGATTTATTTGTTTTTATTTTGTTTCTTTTTATTAACAAGTTTTTTTCCTGTTAAACTATTGTATTCAATAACTGCTGAATATATTTAGGTTTTATGCACTATAGTAAGAATTATTGCTAGTTTAAAAGAATTATTAGTTTTACATTAAATTTGTTTTATGTATAGCATTTTATTTATAAAATTTTAAATTTATTCTATTGTTTTCATAAATTATATTAAATAATTCTTAAATAATACTAAAATATATTCTTAATATCTATTTTCAGATAACCTCATAAAACCCCTAGTTAATTATGGTATTAAATGGTAAGCTATTTGTACATTCATGTACATTATTTTATTTTAGCTTTTTTTAAAAATCTTCAATTACATGAATTTTAAAGACAAAGAGACATGTCATAATGCTCAATCTATTAATATTCTATTAATTTTAACAATTTATTGAGAATAATTTATAAGAATAATATTTAAAATACTTTGCAATAAAAAATATTTATTCTCTAGCATATTTTATTCAGGCATCTAACATTAAATTAATTCATTTATTTAGAAATCTGAAATATTTACTTAATTTCATCATACATAATTCTAAAAAATGTGTTTTGATTATCAACAAAAACTGCAATATCTTCTCTATTGCAAAAATTTTAACCACAGTTTCAGTATGATATATAATGTGGTTAATATTCTTTCAAATGAAAAAAAGTCCACATAATTAACAGGTTTTCTCAGAATAAATCAGAACCATCTTAATTGCTGAAACAGATTTCATTAACTGTAAACAATTATCTATAATCCAAAATAATATATGTAAAATCCACAATAGTATGGAATCAGAGTTAACATAGCTATACAAGTTTGTAGTGTCAATGTTGCATTAGGTCCTTAAAAATGCACAGGTGGCTATTATCAATGTCACTTCTATTCATTTACTGTTATTGAAAGAATAAGTCACCCTTGATACTCAAATGATCTTTTGGGCCACAATGCTGCTTCAGCAGAGAAGCAAATAGTTTGAAATTTGCTAACACTGCTCCCCCCTTGAAGGACTGTGTGACTTGGGTGCGTTCATGTTCTTGTCAAAAAAAGTGTCATCAGTCCTTTTGCTTTACAGAACTATTTGGATGATGTGTTGTTCATTAACTTTTGAATCTGAACAATGATATTATTCAAAATCTTGATGATGGTATACTGGCCTTCCCAGTGATGCTGGGCTTTGGTATGAATCCATGACTTCTTTTCAGGTTGTAAAACTAAACATATTCTTTAAAATGATGCTTTGTGGTACCTATATTATCATCTGCTCGTGTAGATTGTTGATTTTCATTTGGGCAAAACAATGGTCACTTTTTAATGAGCCTACAGAGTGCAGATGCATTTTTCAGGAAAGGCAGTGCTGCTATGTCTGTGTTTTCTGGATGCTTGAAGATTGCATAACTCCTTAAATAAAACTAAATTGAAATTTGTTCTTGGTGTGAATGCAAAAGTTGAAGAATTCCATATTGTAATATCCAATCCTTCATCGGAACATTCTGAGTCAATGATACTTCTTGATCTGATATAGCTTCTAGTCACTTTGTGAAATAATCTACAGTAATGAATATATGTATTGATTGTCTCCCTTGATAATAGATAATTATCCCCCAGGATATCTAGAACAAAATTCTCTTAAAAGGAGCTCCTATGTTGTGACATAGTTTTCTTTTGGTCTTGGTTTTAGGTCCTTTTTAACCCATTCAAGACCAGCAAAAGGATTATGAAAATAAATTATTATTTGTTTGTAGTATAGATGCAATAAAAAAAAGTCGTAGCTAAACCTTGAATATACCGAAATTAGTTTTCCAGTTGATTAATTTTTCTTCTTGCACATCTAAGTTCTAACTAGGGAACAGCAAGAGGGGTTTCCCACCTATTTCGACAATTGTGGCATCATTGGACCATGATCACATGTATGTGATCATGGTTCTGAACGGGTTAAGCACCATATGCATGATATTTCTTGCATCAGTGCATATTTGATTCGAGTAAATTTATTTTTGCTTTTTTGACAAAATTTTGCTTATAGCAAAATGTCCTCCACTAGGGCTATCAAAAATTTTTTAGAGGACCTTTGAAATTTTACTGCCTGAGAGAATCAATTAACAGCGACATGTTTTGTCATCTTTACTCTCTCATCTCTTAATTCAGAACTCTATTGCACATATGTAGATAATCCCATAATGTCAACTAACATTTTGTTGCCACATTGGATGCAGATATTTCTTGCCTTGTTGAACTAGAAGAAGAGTAATGTGTTTTGTATCCAGATGAACATGATACAAAGATCTCCTAATTTAAATATTTAGATTTGTAGATCAAGAATCTGGGGTCATTGTAGCAAATGTAAGTGCTTCAGTGCAAGTATTAACATTTCTGCCATATTTTTCCTCTACTTTCAAACAATGTTTGCAAGTCTGGGTGTAAGGCATTTTTTTGATAAAGCATCTGCATTTTCATGAGCTGACCTTTTATAGAGTTGAAAATTCAAATTCTTGAAGCCTTTGAATCCATCTTTCTACTTGACCTTCTGGGTGCTTAAAACTGAGCAATTATTTTAAGAAATCATGTATGAACCATCCTAAAAGTGAATTTTTGGTCATAGAGATTATGATGGAAATGTTCTATGGCTTAACTATTCTAAACAACTCTTTGAATTCTGCAGTGATTTTTTTTCTGGTTTTTCTGGACTCTTTCTGTAATAACTATTACTTGTTCTTCATTGTTAAAAATTTTAGATAGCGCACCTCCAATTCCTTCATTATTTGCATCAGTTTTGAGGATATATTACTTGCCATGTTGAGAATGTGCCAAAATCAGAGGCAAGGTTAAAACTTGTTTTAAAGAATATAGTTGAACTTCACATTTTTATTAGTCCAAGTATGTATTTAGTAGTCTGTACAAGTGTTTTGCCATTACTGAGAAACTTTTACTGAAGTGTCTATAATGCATGCATAATCTGAAGAATGCTCAAGGATGATGAATGTTTTCTGATTGTGAACATTTTTCACTTTGGTGGTCTTTTCATGAACGTTTTTAACACCTTCCAATATAATTAATATATCCCATATAATGAACTTAGCTACAAAAGAACCAAAATTTTTTCAAATGTGCCCTTTTTGATCTTTGAAACACTTATAGTATGTTATTTTGATGTTCTTCATGTGTGCATCTATCAATGATTGTGTCATCCAGATGTACGAAGCATGCTTCAATTGACAGCCCTTGAAGTAGTTTCCATTTGTCTTTCAATAGTGAAGGCTGTCTTTTACCTCTTTTCAGGATGGATTTCCGCTTTCCAATAACCTCTCTTCAAATTAAGGAAGGAAAACCATTTACTTTCAGCAAGAGTATTGAGAGTGTCGTCAATTATTTGCAAGGGATAGCTGTCATTCTTTATAATATAATGTAATCTCTTATAATCAGTGCAGAATCATGTTGAGTCATCTTTCTTCTGAACCAGCAGTGTAAGAGATAGCCATGATCCTGTCAAAGGTGTTTATTTTTTCATTTTCATTTATCTGCTCTTGCACCTTCTCTTTCTTTGAAATAAGCAATTCTCTTATTGGTTGATGATCTGTATTTATCTTTTGCCTGATAAGGATTGTCCAGCTCTCATCTGCATCACTCTTTGAGAGCAAATACCTGAACTCGTTGAGAAATTGAAGTTAAGAAATGTAGGGGGTATTTATCTAAACCTGGAATATTCTTTAGGGTGTTATTTTTGTGCTCCATTTCTTAGACAATTCAAGGACTGCTATTGATGTCAAATAAGCAGGCAGAATGCAGTTTCAGTTCCTTTCTCTGTGGTTTTGTATTTATTCCTGATATTGAGGACTCAAATGGGAGTGATATTTTCAAGGTAATTAAGAGATGTATCTATATCAAATCCTTTCACAATGCCAGAGCTAGGATGATTAGTTACTCCCGTGACGTCTCACACGTCTTTTCTTTAACAAGTCCTTTGGGTTCTTTGGGCCAGAATTAATGGCAACTCTTTTCCAACCAAATCCAAGAAATGAAATGTGAACAAAAGATGCAAATGAACAGACTTTTAAATATAGGATCTTAGAGTAAGCGTGATGGCAATGTAAAGGAATGTTAGACAATTGATGTTGGTTTGTGGCAGTTGATGGTTATTACAGTTCGTGGTTCAAGTCTTACTGAGTTTTGCGTGACGTGAATTCAAGTTATTAGTGATTGAATAGATGAATTAGCCAAGTGTGTGTTGCATCCCATTGCGTATAATGACAAGATTGATTGTTACTACAAGCTGTAATAAGGTAGGATTGATTATTTAATATTAGAATCGAGGATCAGCCGGTTCACTTATACATAGTGGTCTGAATTAGATTGTCTGATTATAAATATATATATTGTGTGTTGTGTATTTCATCATCGTAGATTCTCTCATATTAATTATTATAATTGAATTTGTTAAAGGTTTATGTTGAATATCTTAATTAAGTCATATTAAGATAATGTTTAATCCTAGTTATTTCGCTAATCCTACACCTCTAGTTCACGCTGATACTTCGAGAGATGTACCGTATTTTCCTGTATATAATCCGCAGCGGCGTATTATCCGCAAAGCCTTTTTTTCGAGTAAAAAAAAAAAAACATTGTATAATCCGCGGCAGTTTTTAGGCCGAATAATCCAAAATATAAACTGCCGATAATGAATGTCATAAAGAGAAAAAATACACAATATAATTGAAAATAGAAGAAATTGTACAAGAAAAAAAAATTATTACGAAATGTCTTTTCAAATATGTATGATAATATTTTTTACCATAATCTCAATAAAACAAAAAAAATCTTTGCTACTGCCATCTATGTTTTGAGTTGTTAAACAAAACATTCCATGCGGAAAAAATCTTTCTTTTTTTTAATTTAGCAAGTTAACAGCAAAAAAATTTAGATCGAGACTGCTTCCCCACTGTCTCTTTCTTTTAAAATCCTTTTATTTATTTCTTCCTCTAGTTCTGGCCAGTGAGGTTTACCAAAATGATCGGCACTTTAACGTCAATCACAATTTTCGAATTTTGTCTTGTTTTTTTCTCCACAAACGAATATTCAATTCGTCAACGTTGAAAAACCTTGCAGCTTCCCGATTTTGGTAGCCTTTTAAGTTTGTAGTGTAACTTAACACTTTCGCTTCAACTTGATGAAAACTTTCGAAGGACTTAATAGCTCTAGTCAAGAGAGAAAATTGGAAATGGCGCCAGCGACTAATAACTATTTTTTCCTTCCGAGGAATCGAATTCGTTTTTGAATGTAATTGGACAAAAACTAGTTATAGCTGAAATACGTCATCCGAGTCATGAAAGCGCCATCTGTTATTTATTTTATAAAACATAAACGGCATTTCTTCCAAAACTTTATTATTCGCTTTTCTGATGGAGAATGTTTTTTCTCAGATAATCCGCGGCGGCATATAATACGCACAACGAAATTTGAAAGTTTTTTTAACACATAATCCGCGGATTATATACAGGAAAATACGGTACTTCCAAGGGGAGGAACATCACACTCCTTATTTATAAGTATCTTGAAAGGTGAGGAATCCTCAAACTAAACATTCTGAATTGGCTGGAATAAGGACTGTTTCAGTCCCTAATAACAAATGGGCTTAGGTCTTTGCACTATCTTCCTGAAAGAGGGTAATTCCTCATGTGGAATGAAGCTGATTTTTTGGAAGTCAAGTGTAAATCCATATTTCAAGTTCACACCCAAAATGTATAGGCCAGTGTTGTCAGTTGATTTTTTGTCCACTTTTCCATGTATTTTGACTTGGTCCTTGGTCACAATATTTAATTTAATTGCAGAAGTAGTTCATAGGATACATCTTTCAATTATTTAGCTATGTCAGTTCTGTTGCGGGTCTCATTAGTTTCCATATCAATGGACATTGAGTAAAGGACATCTTTAACATTTTCTTCAATGCCACTTCCACACAATGCTGAAACTTAGTTTCTTTTTTAGTGGCTTTCTTAGGAGAAGGCAGCTTTCACCTCACATAAAACAGTCTGGGCTTAGTTCCTCTGACTTCTGGCTGGATTGGCTGTCTCGGCAGCTGTACAGTTTCTCTGAATGTGCCCCTTTCTGTTGTACCTCCAACATCTTAGCTCTGCATGATGATAGAAAATAGCTTTCTTCTGGTCCTTAGTTTTTTTAGCTACTTTTCACATTTTGAATGCCTTTAATGTTTTATTGTTTCTTCAAAAACTTCTAAGACAGCTGTTTTAATTCATTTAGTAATCTATGAGCAAGTTCTAGAAGTCTTAAACATGGTGGCATACAAAAGAGAAGTTTTCAAATATTTAGTCCTTTCAGAAATTTAGCCTTACATGTCCTTTAGCCACTGACAATTTCATTGTCAGCAGCTAAAGAACATGTAAGGTTAAATTTCTGGAGGAGATGTAGGAAAAGCAATTTTTGTTAGTCTCTCTATTTCTGTAAATTTCCTATACATTTTCTCTAAGTTTCCATCTTGTTTTCAATTCAGCCTGATATAAGTTCACCAAATTTCGAGAATTTGAATGCCAAAAAAGCATTCAATGGTTTTCTCAATGGATTTTAAAACATTGATCTGTGTTGCTAGAATGGACTTAAGTACTTCAACTATTTGACTATGAAGATTTGTTACAAGTTGCATGCTTTTATCCATTTATCCCAAACATTAGTTTGGGAAACAACATCCAATAATATATTGCTTACAGACCACAAAATTTTTCCTGGATAAGTAGAGAGCTTTGTCATAGGACGAGATATAAAGCTTCCTATATTTTCTATACCATTAATTATTAACAATTATTCTTCATAGTAATTGAAACTTTATAATATTTCCTCATATTTGTACTATGTAATTTTTTTTTTTAAAAAATCTTATATTTTTGCAATAAATATAATTCCTGCATTAGCTTTATTATGTATTGTTTTTTGTCCTTTTCTTTTAGCATGTCCATGGGATTTCTTGTGGATGAGAAATCCCCAATTGTATGGAGAGGTCTTATGGTTATGTCAGCTATAGAAAAGCTTTTAAGACAGGTTGTACCTCTAGAAATATTGAATTAAGTCAGAGTTTTTAATCATTTTAAACTTTTTAAATAGTTAAAAATGATTAAATTTATCATTTTGCATTTTAATGATAAACTTCATTTGCTCAATTCATTAAAATTTTAAAATTAATTTTTTTAATGTTTAGAATTTCCATTTATATATTTTTCCAAAAGTTGTGGTTTTCAAGTGGTAGAGTTTACGTAATGAAATAATGTAGAGTGATTTGAAGAAAATACTAAGATTATGAATGTTTCTCTGGAAAGGAATAAAAACAAGGGGGAACAAACTACATGTAGTGTAAATGTGAATGTTGAATTACAATCGAATACCAATTATTTAAAGCAAACATTCCAGTTTAAATAGTCCAGTCTTTGTGGTATTTTAAAAAAGTCTTTCATTGCTTTTAATGAAAGACCTATTTCCAAATTTTATAAGTAATTTCATATGTTTTATTTTTTAACAGGTTGCTTGGGGACCTCTAGACTATTTAGTTATAGATATGCCCCCTGGAACTGGTGATACTCAACTTTCTATTGCTCAGACTGTTCCTGTGTCTGGTAAATATCTTTCAAATAATTACTTTATTAAAAAATAAAACATGAATTTTGTTTCCTTCTGTACTTATTTGAATTATATCTTATTTTAGTTTTTAATTGTAGGAGCTGTTATAGTAACAACTCCACAAGATATTGCACTATTAGATGCTCAGAAAGGTGCTGCCATGTTCCAAAAAGTCAATATTAAAGTATTGGGACTTGTTCAAAATATGAACGCCTTTATTTGTCCTAAATGTGGTGAAAAAAGCTATATATTTGGCCAAGAAGGAGCCAAGAAACTTGCATCTGTTATTGGTGTGGATGTTTTAGGTAATATTTCATGTGTCAGTTACATAAAGTTAAAAAAAAATCACTAGCTCTTGACTAAAATTATTGAGATTTTTTATTTAGTGAAGAATCTTTATATATAATTAGAATGCAATGGCGATTGTTATTGTTAAAAGAAATGGATTGTTGATTATTGATTGATTATCATTATTTATAGACTATTAATTCCTTTTTAATGATATCATTTACATTGTAGCATTTTGATTTTGAAAAATTTGATATAACGTTTTATTTTAATCAACTGCTTAAGTTACATCAATTGTAATATTTTTTTTCTAGCTGATATACCTCTCAATATCTCCATCAGAAAATCTTCTGATGCTGGCCAACCTATTGTAGCATTACAACCTGAAGGAGAACTGGTAAGATACCATAAAAGCATTAATTAATATTTTATGTTCTTAAATCAAGATAAAATAGTGCAGGAAAAAATTATTATATTAGATTCTTTAAAAATTCTTTTTTATTAACTTTATTTTTTAATTCATGTTAAATTATTTAGATTTTTTAAATTTTTAATATCAATTGCTCATTCTGATATCTTTGCTTGTTTTGTTGTTCATATGATATAATTTTTGATTTTACACTGAATAATATTTTTGAAGGAATATAATATTTTTAAAGGATTATAAAATTTTTATATTTTTAAAGGAATAATAGTTTTTTTATTATTTTTGAAGTTTTTTTGAGAATCACTTTAAAAGAGTTTAAAATAAGAAAATGGAAAACTTGCCTTTTATGAATTGTGCAGAATTTACAAAAGCAGAAAAAATAATTGCTAGATTCTGTGACTTGTAACTTCCCTCAGTGATATTCATTCTGTGTGTAATTAAAGGGAAATAAAATTAAATAGTGCAGAGAATTATTAGAATGCATTTCTAAAGTATTTAAATGAATCTGTATTGACCATATCATTAATCCCTTAACCAATCAATTTATTTTACCCAAGATGTTTTTAAAAAAGGCACATTTTTATTGCATATAACTAAACACCATATTTAATAGAAAGAAAAATGAAAGAATTTTGCTTTATTTTTCAATTTAAAATTTTTTTACCATTTATTATTATTTTTTTTTTGAGTACCAATACCTCTAAATGTTTGCATTTTGTTAGTATGTTCTTCACACAACACACACACATATATGCAACAATTTTTCATGTATCTTTAAAAAAATTCTCTCATGCTTACTAAAATTTTTGACTCTTACACTTTTTCAAACTGTTTAGAAGTCTTTTTTATGTTACAATTTGAAACATGGAGTAATGCAAAAGTAATATATCAAACTCAGGACAGAGATACTCATTTTTTGAATTCTGTTTCCATTTTCATTTCTTATCCAGCAACAACCTATATATTTTCTTGCTGGTTTCAGTTTCTAATGACTGAGACCAATGATATCGATAAAATATCTCTGTCAGCCTTAGAGGATTAAGTACGGAACTTGGTTGCCCATATATGAAATTTATTCCTGAATATTTTTTAATAATGTGGTCAATAAGCAAATCTGTTTTCTAGTAATGGCTTTTTCCTCCTTTCTTTCAGTACATGACATGCAATTTCCATATAGCAATGTCGAAAATCTGGAAAAAAATCTTTATGAAATACATTTTTCCTCTTTAATTATTTCAAAACAGGCAGATATCACTACATGATTCTTATGATAATTTGGATAATTAGAGCACCACAATGCTCAATCAGTATCTATGAATTCAGTAATCCTCTAACAAAAAAGTGTTTTTATAATGTATTTCATACATAATCTTTAAAAAAATGCATTGGACTGAATATGCAAGTAATGAACACAATAGAATAAAGATTTCAAGAATCTAAATTCCTGTTTTCATCAAAGAAAAATTTCCATCTTTGCTACAAGGAAAAATCTAGTTAAAAAGCATTTCAGTTTCATGGCCAAATTGGGCAATATATTAAAAATATGGAAAACCATAAAGGAGATATCAGTTCAAACCATTTTTAGCCAATTTTGTGTAGCTCATATACTGTACAGACAAAATGATTTAGGGGTTAATGTCACTGTACTGACTGTATCAATAAGACTGTGTAGATTTAATGAGTTAAAAAAATGTTCTACTTTTTTATAGGGACTAATATATCGAAATTTAGCTGAAAAAGTGGTCAGAAGCCTTCCACCATGGTCTGATCCCTTTGTATCTAAATCTGAAACTGTTTAAGTTTCTTTTTGATTTGTTTATTTGAAAAGTTTTGAGTAAGACACTTTTTTTAAAAATCTGTTTATAATATATATATGTTATATATGTATTCATTTTGTTAATAAAGATCTTGTAGTTGTTCAAAAGAAATATATAAGTAGATTACAAATAACTCATTAATTTGTCTTAAAAAACAAGAGAGAGCTTTATGCAACCTATCCCAGTAACTGTTTGATGAAAAAGAGAAAATTGAACGACCTCTCTACTCCAGTGTCGAGCTCTGATTTTCTTATTGCCATTTGTGTTGCGTTTTTTCCATAAATATTGATACTGTTATATCATTATTAGAATTTTAGTTTCTTTGATGTGAAGTATTTGAATTAAATGTATTGTAAATTATTGAAAATAAAATAAAATGTTTTCTTTTAGTTATTAAATAAAAATAATATTAATTTTAAATGTGTCTTTTTAGTATGAAACTATAAGCTATATTTTCATAATTTTGTCATTAATTAAGTTTAATATTTTAAAGTTTCAATTGAATTGTGTCTTACTGTGCTTTCTTCAGACAATTTGAATTGCCTTAACATAAGTTTTATTGTGTTAATTATTTTTATTTTGTCACAATTATGGCATAGGTGAGAGAGATTTTGTAATTATAATTTAATTATGCTTTTAAAAGGAGCATTCATAATAGGAATTATTGAAATATTGAAAAGTTAATACATATATTTTTTTAATTTGAAATGTTGAATTAGCATTAGCCTTTTCAGACTTTTTAGTGAAAGTTAATTTTGATTTAAGTAAGATTTTCCTTAGTACTAAAAAGATAGAAATATAGTTTTTTAATTCAATTTCAGAACCACTGCAGTTGGCATAGACAGTTTCAAAATGACCTATCATAATGTGTTATTTAATGAATTTTTAAAATTAGTTTATATTTTGTAGAAATTTAAATATTGATATCATAATTTGTAGATACATGACTTTTTTACTAAAGTTGACCTATTCCACTTTTGATTACAAATTGAATGCTTTAATAAGTTCTGCAAAGTAAGAAAATTCAAAATTTTGGTCATCTAAAAAGAATGATACTAATTGTTATTATATTTGAACATATTTTCATGTTTGGAAGAAATGTATCATCAACAAAACAACATCAGTAAGAATTCTACTACACAGGGCTGTGTTTATTTAAATGCATTATTTATGGCTGATAAAATTACAAACAATTACCTTCATCTGGTGAGCTATGGGAGCATTGTGGATTGATGTATGCAAGTATAATGCACAGTTTCAGTTTTGAGTTCTTTTTTTTTTCACCATTGATGTGAGGAACAGGTAGGTTTGGTCCTCTCAAAATGTCCCTTAATAATTTGACTAAAGCTGTAAGTTTTGAAATCAGTTTTTAGTAACTTGTGTTATTCTATTGTAATGTTAACACAAAATAAGAAAAAAATGAGCTCATGTATAAATATTGCTATATAGATCTGTAAAGATCATTCAATATCTTTCATTTCTACAATAACAAGCTACATAAGTATGTTATTTTTGTTATTATAGTATAATATATCCAGAAATTCTTAAGTAATGTTTCTTTAATATTTTCTATCTTTAAAAGAAAGCAGAATGTCCATATTAACTTTATTACAATGTCCTTATTAATTACATTCCTTTCTTAAATGTTTAGATTTATTATAAATATTATTTTTGAAGCATTATTTTCATTTAGTCTTATCCTATAGTTACTTCATTTCAATTTTGTTTTAAGTAAAAAAAAAAGAAATTCTAATTTTTAAACTTATCTATATAATTGTTTTCTTAAAAAAAATTCTCTCTTATGTTCAGAGTTATCTTCATCAAAAAGTTTATTTTGACATTTAAATTTCTAAAGATTTCCTAGTTAATGATCTTTTTCCTGAAATCTGAACATGTGTTTTTCAATTGAAATGCTCTTTAGCAAAGATGTGATCCAACTTTTTGTGTCTTCTATGCTAGTGTCAAGACCAATATCATTTTGTGTAATATAGCATGTAAAACTAACCCTTTCTGCACTGGGGTAGCTAGTTATGAGTGGGCCCTGTATCAAATTTCTTTTGGAGCCCTTTTTTAGTTATAAGAGCCCTGTTAGTAGGACTGTTGGGGCCCCTGTAGCTTGGGGGCCCTATATCATTGATTCAGTGGCAGCTACACCCCTGCTTTTCTGTTCAAAATGTTTCATTAATTCTAAAAAAATCTTTTAATTATTATCCTTTACACAATCTTTAATCACTTCATACTTTTAATCTCTCTTGCACTATCAAAAAATTCACAAATATATGTGCTAAAACAGTCAACTGCAAATTAGTGCAAGGCATTAAATGTTTCATGCTTTATAGAAATTGGAAAAAGATTTTCATCTTTTAAACTAATTATTTTCGACCAAGAGGATTTGGTTGAAGAGAGTCATCTAGAATTTTTTTAAAGGGAATATCGATTGGTAATAAAACTACACAAATATAGATACTAAATTTGTTTCCAAATTTGATACAAATTAACTGACAGTTAATTTATCAAATTGAAAGTAATTTTCTATTTTAGAATATAGTTTGAATATGGATAATTAGAGTAATGCAGTGTAATGTGGCGATTCTATGTTCTAGCAAACAATCTCATTATACAGATCATTTTATTTTTTTGATAATTACTTGCCATCATGTGTGCCATTGGTGTTTTTTTGTCAAAAACATATTGATATGAGTGGCATGTATTTTCAGCGCAAGTGTTAGGGACATGAAAAAATAATACTTAAAAGTCATTTTAAGTTATTATGTTAAATGGTATGTTTAGGCTCACAATTAAAGCTTCACATTTAAGTAAACAACTGTTAACGGTTTTTTTAATATTATTTTTAATGTTTGTTTTGTAAATATTCTTTTTTAGTATCCACAGTTGTTCAGAGCCTTGCAAAAGCATTTGTTCCCCTTTCTTTCTGGTCCGTTTTCTGTGAGTAGAAATAGACAGCTGTTCGTAAAAAAAATAAATATCTTCAAAATAATTTTTGCTCTACCATGTTCAGAGTAAAACACTTATTATTATTATTTTTTATTTTTTAATCATATAACATTTGGACGAAGATACAGGGAGTTATCAAAATAGTAATAACACCAGTGAATAAAAAGGAATGCACTTCGTAAGCATTAAAATATAATAATTGCTACCATTTTTTTATTAATAGAAATGTATCTATTCTGGTAGTATGAGGTAGCTTTATTGAAGTTTTGTAAGTCTTGGATTTTTTTTTTCAAAGGGTAAAATGTTGGACCTTTCAGATTTTCAAAGAGGCCAAATTGTAGGAGCCAGTCGAGCTGGAGTAAGTGTGACCCAAGCATCCCAACTTTTAGGCGTTCTAGAGGTATGGTGTTTAAATCATGTTAACATACCCACAACGTGGTAAGACCTCGACAAAGCAAAATAGTGCAGCAAAAGTGACTGCAGAGCTCAATCATCATCTGGATTCTCCAGTGTCAATGATTACAGTTGGAAAGCACCTTATTAACTAGAACATTTACGGCAGAGCAGCAATGCCCAAGCCACTTGTCACAGATGTTAAAACCAAACATCGTCAACAGTGGTGTCACACTCACAAGACCTGGTCAATTGATAAGTGAAAGAAGGTAATATGGTCTGACGAATCATCTTTCACACTTTTTCCTTTAACAGGATGAGTGCACGTTTGGAGCACACCTGCACAAGCCTATGATTGTGATTGTCTCCTTCCCACTGTCAAGAATGGAGCTGGATCTTTCATAATATGAGCAGCCGTATCGTGGTTTTCTGCTGGACCAATCGTAGTTTTGAAAGGAAGAATCACTGGGGAGAAGTATAGAGAATTTTTAGCTGGTCAGGTTCATCCTATTATACCCACTTTGTTCCCTGCAGGAGAGGAGATTTTCCAGGTTTATAATGCATCTATCCATGCTGCAAGACTTGTCTGATCATGGTTTCATGAACACGAGGATGAAGTTAAACATCTACCTTAGCCCACACAGTAAACCGACCTCAATATAATTGAACCGTTATGGTCTATTTTAGAGCGTTCAATACGGAATCGGTATGCTCCACCAGCATCTCTCCTAGAACTTTCACAATACCTCCATGAAGCATGATACAATATTTCTCTAAACACTATTTAGCACTTGTATGAATCAATTCCTAGTTGCATTACATGCCAAAGGCGGTTCTGCACCATTATAATAAAGGAATCTTTATAAATCTAAGGTGTTTCTATTATTTTGATAATGACCTGTATAAGTAATAAATATTTTAATTACTGCAATTTGAAATTATTTAATTTTGTATAAAATTGTCTAAACTTTAATAAAACAATAGGGTTTTTTTTATCTCAAAGGATAAAAACTATCCCTAAAATAGTATTCTCATAAAGAACTAAAAAAATAAAAATTGATGAACGGGGTGAAAAATTAAAAAAAAATGAGAATTGAAATTTTGTATAATATATATATATATATATATATATATATATATATATATCACAAAATTTTACATATATATAAAATACTGAAATTATCGTGGGGCAAAAAGTGTAATAAAAATATCTCTAATTTTCGGTCTAGGCGTACAGCTCACAGCTTGCTCACTTTTCACAGCTTTTTTAATCCGAGCAAACAGCTTTATTGCTTTTTTTTTTCGATGTCCTCACCGTGACCTCGGTAGCCGAGGTGGTCAAGGTAGTGAACTCGAGATCTGTGAAGTCATGGTTCGAATCCTGATGCCACTAAATAATTTGTGTTTTGGGAAACTCCCTTTGCACAGAGATATCTGTTGAGGCTCTAAATCCTCACGGCGGCATGGTGTGGAGAGTGGGATACCAGCTCAGATGTACTCGAACCTTGTCACTTGACCAAGGTTCAAAATTATGAGGTCTGTCGCCAATTGCCCTCTCTTTGCTTTAGAACAAGGGTGTCCAACACGCGGGCCGTATGTGGCCCACCAGTACGTAAGTTGCGGCCCGCAGACTCTTTAAAAAATTTTTTTAAATATCAGGTTTTTAAAGTTTTTTCATTTTGAAATTTATTTGAGGGAAAATTTATATAAATATATATAGATCTATACAAAGTGTATTTGTTTGTGTGTGTTACCAGTTCTTGTTGTAAAATAAATCCTTTTTGTTAATAGAAATGTCCTGTAGATTAAAATAGATGTATATCTTATCAAACAGTTACATTTGATTTTACTATGATAAATTTTTTTTTAATAAATTCCGAATTGCATCATGCATATCCTTTACTAGGCTGAAACATGATTCTCTGTGTGTGCGACTTTCATTTCTCCTCCTCCTTTTCTGTTTGGAGTGTTCCAAAAGCAAGAGGCAGTCAGGGATGTTTTTTAAAGTTTAAAAAAAATTTTCAGGACGGTTAAGTTAAATGGCAATGCATATTTAATTATTTGCGAATGACAGCAAAATCAAATATCTGCAATGAGTAACGAAAGATCAATTCAAAAGGAACACCGTAATTTTCAAGAAAATGGAAACACACTGTAATATTTTAAACATTATTATACTATCAATGTCTGTATACATGAAAAATAATGAAAACAATAATAATAATAATTCATTCTGTTTTAAATTTTCACTCAATAAATGTTTTTTTTTATTCCAAATCTAATATAAAGGCACATATTTTTTATGTGCGGCCCGCGAGATTATAATGTTTTTCCGGAGTGACCCGCTAAATCATTTGGGTTGGATACTCCTACTTAGACGTTATTAAACGAATCTATCGACATCCTCGCCTGTCAAACAATCATTTTGTGTCAAGTGTTCAACTTGTTTTATAATAATTTAACTTCCGATAATTCTGAAAAAAGATTATTAAAAAACTTTTGAATATTTTATTGAGATTAGGAAGTAAATGATAGTCTATCTGTCATAGGAACTCTAAAACTTAGCTCTGCCATTGCCTTATGTTAGTTTAAAAACTGATCCTAGGATTAAGACTAAAATTAAGTTTAACACCTGTACATCATCGTTTAGCATTTTTCTCTTATTACATAAAAAAAAAGTCCGAAATGCTATTGAAGAAAATATATTGTGTGTGTTTAAAATAATTAAAAGTCTACACTATACAATTTAATTTTACGTTTAGTATTCCACTACGATTTAATTTCTGTTATTTTGCATTCTTTTTAAACCAACTTTTTCAGCATTTATTTGAAAAAAGTTTCGCTTTTCAAACTGTATTTTTTCTCTTAAAGATAAAATATAATTTAAGCTGCTTTTGATTTAATATTACAATGTATTATTGTGCTTATACTTTGGAAAGATACGTTTTTTACTGTCAAAGAATATTTTTATTTAAAAAATAATTTACTGTGCTTTAAAATAGTAAGTACTAGTATTTATTGAAGGAAATACAAATTTGACAACATTTTATAACAGAAAATTAGTTTGTTAAGCTTTTTTCGTATCATGTAATCTAATTCTTCGTCGATTGCAACCGCAAGAAATTGTTGCTTCGGCACTTGTTTGGGTTATCAGATAATAAAAATTTGTAATGAAAACTCTATAGCATATATAAAAAATCCAATCGAATATATATTTATATCAGTATCGTGTTGATATGTATTGAATCGCTTTTATTTTTAAGTAGTTATCAGGCCTAAAATATTATTTAATCTTCTGGATTTGCTGCTGCATGTTTCATATTTATAGTGTAACACGAATTTTAAACATTTTAGAATCTTAACTTCTATGTACAATCATTTTTTTTTCTATAAAAAACAATTTAGAGGACGTTTCTGTTACAGTAGTAAAAAATTGCCCTCTGTGGTATACAGTGTGTCCCGAAACTTATCGATAAGCGGGCACGAGGTGAAAAGTAGAGTCATGTCTGTTCTTGGAAAAATAAAGGGGGATTCTCTGGAACTTGGCTAAGTGAGGGTGAGAGCATTTTTGTAAATATCGAAAACTGACGAGTCGGACAAAAACATTTGCTGATTTAGTTAAAATTAACGTAGTTTATGTGAGTCTGGGTTTGAGAAAATAATGTCACCTAACTTTGACTCTCCATAAAAAGAAAACTATGACACACAACCCAAGGCAAGTTTTTCAAAAGTTGGCCCATTTAGTTAAGATTCTAAAATTGTACAACACTTGCTATTTTCTATCTATAACCATCACAAAGAAATTTTTTATTTGCAATGTATCTTCAATTTTAAAATACCTCTGTTGATACCCTCCAACACAACATTAGGTACTGTGACCTCAAATTCCATAATTTCACAGCAATTTTTTTCACTAGCGTGATCTTTTATAAGCCGTGCTATTAATCATAATCACAAATGGAGCAAAACTCTTTGCTGGTTTAGCAGGGCCGTTTTTAACCTCCCCAGCGCCCTAGGCACTTCAAATTGTTACGCGTCCCACTATTTCCAGAGAACCTCACACCTTCAATCCTTACCTTGCCAGTTTTAGTTTGGGAGGAATTTTCCCTCAACTCTCTTACCCTTTCTTTTTGCTGTATGGAGAGTCTTTCTATTATCCACCACCTATTGACCCGCCGTGTCCTGGACTGGCAACCGTAAGAAAAGGATAGGGGCATGGCTTAGACACTTGATCATTTCTTACCTTACGATATCACGGACCACCTACTCTTTTGTAAATTAGTACAGTAAATTATTGAAATCGTTTGCAATTACAGTATAGACCAAAACATTATTGGATAAACTATTTCGCTTATCGCTGAACTGTCTTTTAGTTTTAGACATCCTTATTCTTTGTTGAGTCGCTGTCACTGTACTGGCACAACAAAGGTTTTCTTCAAGCTGTGATCATTACAAAATCATTAATGACATAACACTGTAATCAATTTCCATGGTAATGTTATTTTGAGTACATAACATCAAACTGTTAAGCTTTTTATTTTCCATAGTAGATTTCATTTCAGTCTTTGCTCTCTTAGGGGCAGAAATGCTTCTTTCGTGACTCGCTAGGTGGTGGTACGTTCTTTGTAATTTCTTATTTCTTCTTGTTTTTATCCTTATAATTTTTTTGCGTCGGTTAATCTTTTGCGTCCTGGGTACGTGCCTAGTATGCCTAAGCGAAAAAGTTGCCCGGTCGTTTAGTTAGAACTAATGTGGCTTGAGCGGGTGTGAGAAAATGTGACCTAAAAATTTGACCCTTCATAAACGACAGATATTACACACTACTCGAAGTAAATTATTTCAAAAGACTATCCATTTAATGAGAATTTCAAAATGGTACAACATTTCTATCCATAGAAATCATTGCCTTTTGTTTTCTTTTATAAAATGACTTCATTTTTAAAAACCGAATCTTAAATTTGTAACTCAAATCAAGCAATAAATTTAAAAATGAAACATTTTTATGATATTTTAAGGAATTACATTTTCGGTACATTCGTCTTCTACTCTCAAAGATTTTGAAGAATATACAAGGAAAACGCGTGTGGCTCCACAAAAAAAAAAAAAAAAAAAAAAAAAAAAAAAAAAAAAACAGCTATTGAGCGAGATAGATATTGTTGCAATTCTACGTGAGTATAAACTGACAACTTGCACATGAAAGACATTTGGAAAATCAGCATTTTTGCTTGAAGACCAGTCCCAATTTCAATTTAAAATCAACATGTGGACCGGAATATTAAACGGAAAAATAGTTGGACCGGTTTAGTTACCCTAAAGTTTAAATGATACTTAAGCCCATTATGAGCGTATTGTACGGGAGTATTTGGATAAGAAATATCCCACAAGATGGGTTGGACGTCGTGGTTCAATTTCTTGGCCAACTCGTTGACCAGATTTAAACCCCGTCGATTTATTTTAATGAGACTGTTTAAAAGGAAAATTTTATTTTAAACCAGGGGTCGGCAACCTGCGGCTCGCGAGCCACATGTGGCTCTTTAGTTCCATACGCAAATATTTATTTTATTAAAAAAAAACAGTTAAAAATCGTTCTGAATCAGTTAACGTGTATTAGACATCGTTTCTATCTCTCAGCCACTTGTACTCGCTTTTCACCACACCTCTCAGTGACACGCGTCGTCACTGTCGTCCGTCCGTCGGAAGATCTCGAATGATGCGACATAAAAGATACGGCACAAGTTGCCTTTTTTGTCAGTTTTTTTGTCTTCCCAAGTAAATAAAATCGTTTCAATGATAACTGATGGAGCGAGAGGTATGGCAGGAAAAAAATAAAGGGACAACAACGATTCTTCAGAGCAAAATAAACCACGAAATTCTTACGATTCACTGCATAATACACCAAGAAGCGCTTTGTGCTCAAACAATTTCGGCCAAAATAGTTGAGGTCATGAATTTGGTAATCAAGATTGCTAACAGCATCTTTCAAAAGCACTTTACCATCGTCAGTTTAAAGAATTCTTAAACGAAATGGAGACTCAGTATTCCGACCTCCTTCTTCACAATAAAGTGCGACGACTTCCAAAGGTAAGGTGTTGAAACGTTTTGCTTTGGGCATGCATGAAATAAGTACAATCCTCAATGAAAAATGCATTAAAATCTCCCTGAATTAGAGAACGACAAATGGTTTGCGAAAATGTTACTTTATGGTGGATATCACAGCGAAATTAAATGAGCTGAATCTAAAACTCCAGGGAAAGGGAAACCTAGCTTGTGTTTTGGTAGAAGAATTGGTTTGCTTCGCAGAAAAATTAATTCTTTTTGCTGAAGATATTCAGAGCGGTAAATTACTTCATTTTCAATTTCTAAAGCAATATCGCGATAAAACCAGTGCAACTGTTGACGCGAATTACTTCAGCACAGTTATAGAAAATTAAAGATAAATTTTTTTGCTGACAGATTTGAGCAATTCAAAGCAACAAAACCACTCTAGCATTCATAGTAAATCCTCTGAACACAAATAGTAACGAAATCCACATTTCGAATTGATATTGGATCTCTAGAAATGCAATTGATCTATTTAAAAAGTAAAGGCTTGTGGAGTGGAAAATTTACAGAGTTGAAAAGCAAGTTGGAGGTCCAGAAATGTATGTACGTAACGCAACAAAAGTTAACAGCTTTAAAAGAAATGCAAGTTGAAGCACACTTATATTCTACAAATGGAATAGTCTTCCAGATTGCAACAGTGAGGTAAAGAAGGTGGCATTTGGATTGCTAACTATCTTTGGATCAACTTATTCGTGCGAGCAAGCGTGAATATAATTAAAAGTAAAGTAAGAACCCAACTAACAAATGAAAATTTAGAGTCGTGTTAGAAACTTAAAGCAACAAGTTATGAACTAAATTTATCCAAATTTTCTAAAACCATGCAAAGCCGACGCTCCCATTGAATTTGTTTGCTCAAATGCATGTTATTGTTTTTTTATTTTTAAGTACATGTTACATTGTTTAGTAAAGTTTAAATTTTCTACTTGAATAACCATGCAAAGCCATCGTTCCCATTGAATTTGTTTGCTCAATTGCTTGTTATTGAAGTACAAGTTAGTGCTGCAAGTAAATGTTTAATTTTTTGATTAAATAATAAGTAATTATCTAATAATGCCGTATATATATTATCTAGTTTGTTGTGAAAAACACTATTTATATATGAATAAATAGATATTTTTTCTCATGAATAAATAATTAGTTTTTTTTTATCAAAAAACTTTAGTTATACAAGTACTATTTATTGTTGGCAAGAAAAAGTTTTGTGGCTCTTTAAAGACTTCGAAATTTTGTAAATTGTAATTTTTGGCTCTTCCGTCTCAAAAGGTTGCCGACCCCTGTTTTAAACCAATCGAAAATGTGACCGAAATGCACAAAGGGTTGTTGAAACAGTGAAAGAAAGAAATTTAGCTAATTACTCCCAACTCATCAAGTGGTCACCTTTTAAAAGGTGTTCAAACATTTACTTCATTAAAGTGTAAAAAAATTTTTTACGTTTTATTTTTAAATTTATTGCTTAATTTGAGTCTTATACTTAAGATTCAGTTTTTAAAAATGAAGTCATTTTGTAAAAAAAAAAAGTGAATGTTTGTTATAGAAAGAAATGTAGCAAGTGTTGTACCATTTTGGAATTATCATATTTTTAGATGAATATATTTGTTATTCATTCAACTATGAAGAAACACGCCGAACTCTTAAAAAATATAAATTCTATTAGAAGACAGAACCACACACAGGAGCCGACGGATTTTGTTTATGATTTATTAAATTTGCATAAAAAGTTAGAACTGGGGGTGTCAGAGAAAGCCCTGGTAGATCATATTTTTGTTAGACTTGAACCACAAGTCCAAGATTACGTGGAGGTTCGAAATCCACAAAACACGATTCAATTGTTGGTTGATTGATTGATTTAATATTAACGTCGCACTGTTCAGCTACACGAGGGCTTTTGGCGACGGACCACGTAATTTTGAACCATGGTCAAGTGACGTGGACGACACCTGAGCTGGCACCCCCCTCTCCTAACTACCACACCACACCAACGGGAGGACGTTTCAGCTCTCGACAGATTTAACGTGCATCGCTGCCCTACACGGCGGGTCTTTAGTGGTACTGGGATCGAACTCGTGACCAGGCAAGCCACGATCCGATACCTATACCACTCGGCTACCGCGGCCACGATTCAATTGTTGGAGGTCTTAGCTAAGTTTGAGGAAAGATATTCATGTAAGGCAATAAGGGGTTCGAGAAATAGTGATAATGTGAAAAGACGAGGTTGGATTGAGCGTAAGATGTCTAATGTTGATAATAATCGAGGAAATTAGAGAAATTCTGAAGTGGTGCGTAGACCGAGTAACGGCAGAAATAATTATAGGGGTAACTACGAGAATGGCCGTCAAGGAAATCAGTGGTTCGAAAGCAGGAATAGATTTCAGAAGGATGATCGAAGATTAAACGATAGGGGATATCAATTTAGAAACGGAAGTCAAAAAGACGATTTTAGTAGAGGAGGCTACAGAAATAGGGGCTCGAGTGAGAATTTTAGTTGAGGCGATAGGAGGCAAAGGGGACAATTAAATGTTTTAAAAGTTAGTGATGTTCAAAGTGATCAGACACAGTCGATAAATGAGGTATCGATTAAACTTTCCGCAATATGCATGTCTCTAGTGGAACTTCCATACGTTCCTCTTTTATTAAACGAGACTTTTACAAAAGCATTATGGGACACTGGAGCGGAGAAGTCATTTATATCGGAGGAGACATACCGAAAATATTTTTGTTTATAAACAAGTAAAGAAAGCGTGTACTCAGGTGATCACGGCACAGGAAGCTAAATGTCAGAAAATTGGAATTGTGGAATTGAATGTTCGAATAAGGGAATTTGAAAAGCCTTGGTTGTTTCATGCATTGGCAGATTTGGAATACCCATGTATTCTCGGAGTAGATTTCATATGTGGATCAAAGATTATTTTGGACTTTGATCGGAAATCGTTGACGAGATTCCTGATTCGCAGACTGATAAGGTGGTTAAAACGATTGAGGAAGAAAAAGTAGAAATAGATCTTTCTAAGAAAAAGTTAGAGGAAAAACAGGAGTTGCGAGATTTGTTTAATAGTTTCCAAGGGTTATTTTCAGATAAACCGGGGCTTACACATGTTTTATATCATGAGATTGACGCGGGAAACAACCCACCGGTTGTTTCTCGTCCCTATCGTTATGACAACGTAAAACAAGCGATACTCGATTATCATGTAGACAAAATGTTGAAAGAAGGAACCATAATTCCCATTCAATCCCCGTACGCGTCACTAGTTGTGTTACGTAAAAAAATAATGAGTTACCGCCGGATAATCCGGAAGCGTATAGATTTGCTGTCGATTATCGGAAACTTAATGCGATTACAAAGTACCCCCGTTATCCCTTACTCTTAATAGACGATTTAATAATGAACATACCACATACACAAAGCGATGTTGGCTCTTGACCTCAGATCGTGATATTTTTAGCTGGCAGTAAACCCTAGTGATATAGTTAAGACTGCGTTCGTCACATAGAATGGCACTTACGCATTTCATCGTATGCCATTTGGCTTGTCAGTGGCGGCTCCCAATTTTCAGAAGGCAATGGACAACATACATAGGGAAGTTTGTGAATGTGTACATGGATGACGTGATTATATCGTCTCCATCATTCACTCAACATATTGAACATTTAAAAGAAGTTTTTCGATTGTTACAAGATGCGGGGTTAACTTTAAATAAGGATAAATGTAAATTTGTTTGTGATGAATTAAAATATTTAGGTTTAATTATTAATAAGGAAGGAATTAAAACGGATGAGACAAAAGTTCGAGCTATAGTTGTAATGAAACCACCACGAAATTCTAAGGATGTGTCGAAATTTTTAGGTATGTCCCAGTGGTACGCGAAATTTGTTAAAAATTATGCTGATGTTTGCGAGACCCTTTATAAGCTTAAACAAAAACTAAAGAAGTTTTGTTGGTCAATAGAGGCGCAGAAGGCATTCCACGCGGTCAAGGCGGCCATAACGAAAGCGCCAGCTTTAAAAGGGGCCTCAAAAAGCCTTTCAAATTATTTACGGATGCTAGCTCAATAGGGGTAGGAGCGGTTCTAAACCAAGAGCAGAGACGAGTAGTATTTGCTTCTCGTACGCTTAGTGGTGCGGAGAGGAATTACACTGTAACCGGGAGGGAGTGTGTGTGTGGTTTTTTTGGGGAGGGGGCTCTGAATAAATTCCGAACGTATTTAAGTTCTTTGCCGATTAAGGTTATTACGAATCACACTACGTTAACACGTTTAACACATGGTAAAAATTTGTCAAATAGAATGGTCAGATGGGCATTAAAATTAGCAGAATTTAATATAGAATGGGAGCATCGTCTCGGAATTCAAAATGCAGTAGCTAACGTTTTCTCAACAAACCCAATTGAAATTATAATAGGAGAGAAAGTTCATTGTGCAATAATCAGGGATTTGGTACTTTCGTTAAGAGATCAGTTAATAGAAGAGCAAAGAACTGACCCAGAGGTCATATCTATAAATATCTGGAAAACCCAGAAGATAGCTCAGTTAATGCGACAATATGTGAGAATTGGTCCCGAGATTTTCGTTTAATTGAAGGCTTGTTATTTTAATGGAAATATGCAACGTCACTGGTGAAATGCGAGTATGCATTCCAAAGTCTTTAATGAATGAAATGAGAGAATTTCACAACAAGCCTATAGCAAGTCATTTTGGACGTTTTAAAACTTACCATAAAATAAGGGACGTTTGTTATTTCCCGTATATGAGAAAATTTATTGATCAATATGTCTCTACATGCCACATGTACCAAATTAATAATTACAAAAACGCGTTACCAGTCGATTAATTCCTATTGTATCAAATTATCCAAATGAGATAGTTACGTTAGATTTGTTAGGTCCGTACCCGACATCGAGAGGGAGACGTAACCGAATGTATTAGTAATTACGGATTATTTCAGCAAATGGGCTGAAATCATACCCCCTTAAAAAGGCCTCGGCTCGAGTAGTAGCTGATAGTTTTTTTGATAATTATATATCGCGTTTTGGAGCTCCAGTAAAATTAATAAGTAACAATGGTCCCCAATTTATCTCTAATATTTTTGAGCATTTAAGCGAAAGATTAGGCATAAGGCATGTGAAGACTGTTGTATACAGGCCTCAGACAGATCCGAACGCGTAAATCGCGATCTGGTGCAGATGATTGCAAATTATGTCAATGAACAACATGACACAGGGGACCAGTTCTTACGTGAGTTTGCTTATGCTATTCGTACAGCAGTGAATGAAACGACGGGAAAACCCCCTGCAGAATTATTTTTAGGTCGAAAGTTGATTACACCTTTTCAGAAATTAGTGATGGTATCGGATGGAACTGAATTTGCAATAGGAGATATTGAGAGATAGTTTGAGGAAGCTAGACGAAACACAAAGGCTAAGCATGAAAAATGGGAGAAGTATTATAATAGACGCAGGGGCGTGATGTGCAAATTAAGGTAAATGATTGGGTTTTGATAGCAACGCACCCTTTAAGTTCGGCAACAACAAAAAAAAAGTGGTAGCTAAATTTAAGCCAAAATTTGAAGGTCCGTATAGAGTGTTAGAAGTAAAGAATAACAACGTAGTGATATAGAAGGCGGGTAAAAGGTTAATGTCGATCAAGTTAGGATATATCTTCATAGGAAATGTGACAAGATGGAGATCGAGAGTCGACAAGAATCGAGTAATTTTGACAGAGTACAAAGGAGATCAAATGAGTCGCAGTATGGTAGGAAGAAAGGGTCAGATGTAACGCGTCAGTTACAGAAAAAAGGGATAAGTTATATATATAAGAAATATCAGGGCAAGAGACACACAAATAAGTCCAATAAACGCGGACTACTTATCAGATCAACACCTAGTTCTTAGTCTGAGACAAGTAAAAGGATTAAAACTAACAAAAGTCAAAAAATAGGGTATAAACGATCACGTGAATCTGGGTCAGGAGAACCAGAAAGGAAGATTCGGAAAGGTTCAGATCATAGAGTGCCTAAAAGAGCATTGTCGTCGAACTATACAACTAACAGCAATTTGCCAAAATTTTGAAAGAAGAGCCGAAGAGAAGAAACAGTAGCACCCAGCACAAGTGGCTACAACCTCAAACCACGAGGTGGAAGAGAAGTGGAGTCCCGACCAGGAACGGTCGGATGTTTAAAATTTAAGAAGTCAAGCAAAAGTGGACACTACAATGAGTGTATTTTTCTAGAAGAGAAAAATAAGCTTTTGTCTTGTAAACTTTTTTAAAAGTATGGAGATAAAAATACAACAGGGAGGACCAGTTCGAGCCAAGAAAAGCAGAGGAAGGAACTACAACCCTACATCGAAGAGCAAACAAGATCAGACAGCAGGAATTTTGTCTTGTAAACTTTTTTAAAAGTATGGAGAAAACAATTATAAATATGCATTTGTTTACTTCTATGTATGACTTCGCTAAGATGTGACAATTCCTTTGGTTATTTGTTTTAATGGTTTATAGAAAAATGTTTGTAATTGTATAGTGTATGTATATACATTATTATATTGTTTCATATTAATGTACTTCTGGTTTAGGGGAACGCGGCGTAGACAGCATACTAACAATAACATTAACAAGCGCTGCGTGATTTGAGGGGAAGTTTTTGAAAAAGCCAGATGAGAGAGAGGTGTATATAGAAATTAGTTGTAATTTCAAAGTGATATATAATGTATAAAAACTGTGAAATGTAATGATACAAGTGCAACTTTGTTATTCACAGTAACTTCAAGAGTTTTTATTTCAGGGTGACAGACTCTAAAAAGTCTGCGTAGAAAATTCTGGTTTCTTTTCAAACTCAGTGCTAATCTTTCTTTGTACAGAGGACAAGATGAATGTGAAAAAGCAGATTTGTAATAGTTTTTAAGTAGCATTTAAGTAGAATTAAGTTAGTTAAGGGGCATGTGGACTTCGTTTTTCCAACTAAGTCATATATGGTTTTTTTTTTCGGTCCCGTTGCCCGGATGGGGCATGCCCATGTATTTTGTAAATGAGAGAGTCTACTGTGATTAAAGTACATAACTGAGAATGTTTTTCTTGTTAATTGAGTAAAATTTATTGCGGCTGTCGAAAGTTCAAATTAAAAAGGTATATTAAAAAATTAAACTTAAGATGAATAATGAAAATTAAAGTTTAAGCTGAATATTGGAAATTAATGGTTAGAATGACTATTCGAAGTTAAAATTTAAATAAGGTATGAAAAGTAAGAAGTAGAAAAATAAAATTTAGGCACGTAATTCCTTAAGGGCAATTAAAACCCTTGAATAAATCACGTTTTGCTTCTTGGAGGGGTTTGTGACGGGCTCACGCGTCTTTTCTTTAACATGTCCTTTGGGTTCTTTGGGGCCAGAATTAATGGCAACTCTTTTGCAACCAAATCCAAGAAGTGAAGTGTGAATGAAAGATGCAAATTAGGAAGCTTTTAAACATCAGAAGTTAGAGTAAGCGCAATGGCAATTAGAGGAATGTAAACAGTTCGTGGTTCTAGATTGAAGAAGTTTTAGATAACGTTACGTTGCGAAGAATAGTAATTATAAGTGATAGATATCCATTGATCACGGTGCATACCATTGCACTCGAGTTGTAGCAAGACCTCATCTAGAATTGTTGTGATAGTTACTGAAACTACAACAAGGTAGGATTGACTATTCAATATTAGGATCTGTAATAGTATTGGAATCGTGTTTAGTGAGTCAGTTATTGATAGTGGTTCGAGTTAGGTCAATTCGGTAATATATATATATATATATATATATATATATAAACTGCTGGAAAATTGCTAAGAACGGATAACACTATCATCCATAGCAACCACAAAATGAAAGGAAGCAAAATGTGGAAAATTAGAATAAGTGCGGGATATTAGTAAAAAGAAGTATGAGTATGCAAATTTTTTTTCCACGTCTGTTCATCACGTGATAGCGTTCATAAGAGCTTTAAAGGTTTTGACGCGTGTGGACAGTTGTTGTTTCAAGTCAAAGTTTTACAGGAAAGATTTAATAGACGAACTTACAATTTTTGGCATGTCTTCCCGACATCACATAGATGATTTTATGTGTGGCCGAATTATTGGAAAGATCGAAGAAGGGCGAAAAATAACAGATGTTGCCAGGGAGTTCGACATTGCTCACAGCGTAGTTTCACGGCTGTGGAAGTCATTTAAAATTACTGGAATGTGTAGTAGACGGCACGGGGGAGGTCGTGTTAGAAGTACGACGCCTGCAGAAGACAGATATATCGTCCTATCAGCAAAAGGGAACAGGCGCACCACAGCTCAGCAGGTGGCAAATCAGTTCCTTGCTGCCTCAAGAAAGCAGATCTCCCGAAAAACTGTTGCCAGACGTTTGAAGGGAGGAGGACTATACGCACGCAGACCTGTTGTGTGTGTCCCATTGAACAGACAGCACCGTACTGCCCGTTTGCAATGGTGTCGTGAGCATCACAATTGGAGTGAACAAGACTGGGCATGCGTACTATTCTCAGATGAGAGTAGGTTCAGTCTGTCATCGGATTGTAGACGCCAACTGATCTGGCGCGAGAGTGGTACTGCTTATCGTCCAGAAAATATCCAGGAAAAGGACCGATATCCGACATGCAGTATCATGGTGTGGGCCGGCATCATGATCAATGGCCGCACGCGCCTACATGCGGTTGCGAATGGGACTATGACGGGCCAACGATACATTGATGAAGTTCTACTTCCTCATGTTCGTCTTTTCCGTGATGCTGTCGGTGATAAATTTGTTTTTATGGACGACAACGCAACATGTCATCGAACACTCGCTGTTCAGGATTGTCTAGACAGCGAGGGTATTCAACGTTTCGTATGGCCAGCGTGTTCTCCAGATCTAAACCCCATTGAAAATGTGTGGGATGCTTTGGGGAGGCAAGTTGCTGGTCGAAACTATCCTCCGACAAACAAGAACACCCTAATCCGTACACTCACAGAGGAATGGGATAAATTGCCTCAGCAGCTGCTGGATAATGTTGTGCAAAGTATGGTACGACGTGTGGAATGTTCCATCACACTCCATGGTGGACATATCCCGTACTGATACCTTTCTTTAAGGTGCCTGCTGACTTTTAGATGCATTGTTCCATTTCTCCGTACGCAGATCAAATGAACATTTTTTTTTCTTTCAGATGTTTCACAGCTTTTGTACTTTCCAGAACAATAAATATTCTTTATTCTAATGTCTGAACAGTGTGGCAACTATATTTTATCCTACTAGGCCTCATGTCTCGCTTAATGTTATGCTACATAGCAATTTGTGATCCGTCCTTAGCAATCGTCCAACAGTGTATATATATATATATATATAAGGATAATTAAATTAGATTAAAAATTAAAATCCCTATCTAGCACTTCACTCATCTGTCTCAGCTCCCATCTTCAAGTATCAAACTAATCACCCATTTATTTCTTCCGAACATATGGCCTAGCCAATAAACATGTCTAATTCCAGATTGTTAGGTTTAATAGTCAACATATGTCAGCATTAACTTGCAAGCACCTTCTTCAAAGCAGCGATACTTACCATATGTTTTTCAAGTTTTATCCACTTGAAACCACCACCATGGCGTGCTTTTTCCTCCCTGCTCTCAGAGTCAGAACAGATGTACAAATGATCGAATAAAGGTCTTCACTTTTCTAACTTTAATCTGATTCTGTCTTAAAAATCATGACAGAATTAAAGCCAGTAGGATTTACTTGCTAATATAGTTTGAAATGTTTAACTTAAATCAGTTCTTAAAGTTAAAGAATTTAAAAAAAAAAAAACGTGCGCAAATTATGCCAGCTATCGAAATATGCTGCGAATAACGATTACGGGACTCCGTCAAACGATATTTCTCTCTTTGCTGAGGACGTCAGATTGCCGGAATAAAAAATAGTACGGAAAAAGAAAAGCGCTAGTAATCCCTGGAAGAACTTCGCTCTTAACAACGAGAAGAATGCAGTGTTTACAGCCGAACGATATTCTGTTTTTGCTGGAAGAGGCCATCCAGTTTACCGTGAATGGAAGAAACATTCTAATGGAGAGAAAAAGAAAAAAAAGGGGGAAAGCGTGAATCCCCTAAACTCCATGATGAAAGATGTCAATCCCTTCCGCCAGAATAGATAAAAAATATGTTTTTCTCCGAATGGTATTGTGATTTAGTTCCAGTGATACAATGATGGAAGGACCAATATTGAAAGAAAAATAAAAGGAACAAATCTTCGCCGGAAAGTCTGCATGATAATACAGTGAATTGACCAACATCGCATGCCATAGTGAAATACCAATATCGAAATAAATAAAATTTTACTAGTGAAATAACGTGACAACAGCATCTGGATTACCGTTCACGAAGGGTTTCTGGCGCTGCAAAGTGGAGGTCAGTTAAATTGTATACTTCCAATTTTAGTAACATTGAAATAACTGAGTTTTGCTGAACAGAACTTTGCGAAAAAGAATAATATATGATATGATATGGTATTTAATTTTTATAATATAGTTGTGTTATAAATGAGATATTTTCTTTATATTTTAATTGAGAAAACAAAGTATATAGGTTTAGTCATACAAAATTTTGAGAAATTTTAATATACTTCTCATAATTTTATCTTAAGATGTCGAATGAGTTAAGAGTTATGATAGAACTTGGTGTTTTAAAGTGAAAGATATAAATTAAGTTTTTAGAAAAATGACTAATGAGAGAACTAATATTAGAGATATTGATTTTTATAAGAAACAAAAGTCAAGTCAAGTTGTATTCTTTTTTCTCCATTGAATTCAATTGTTTTGTTAATTATTTTATTCAGCAGTAATCTTATTGCATGTCATTAAATTTTTTTATTTTGAAATTGTGTGTTTTGATATACTGGCCATATATCAGGATTCACTATTTATCGAAAATTTCCTTATCTAAAATTAAAATTAATTTAATAACTTGAAGTTTATTTTTGGATATTATACAGTGGATAAGGGAGAATACACAATCATTATAATTTTGTATATGTCTCGAAACATTAATAGGACAAACTTGTTTAGTTTGATATGTACACCTCTCATTGTTTCTTATCAACATCCCTGAACATCTGTGAGTTGATGACGCAGATTTCTCAGAGAGATGTGTTCAAAATTAAGTAAGGTGATACAGTTTTATTAGTGAATGTGTGATGGAAGAGAAACTCAAGAATTTTTGTCTATGAAACGTATTTTTAGAAGGTTACGGAAAGATTCAAAATATTGCATGCGATATTAAGTTACAATGAATATTGTGACAAATTTTCAGAAATACTAAAAAGTTATTATTGAAGTGAGTCCACTTTTCCGACTCAAAATAATAAAAAAGAGCTCTTATATTCTTATAATTTTTATATTTTATAACGCATATGAAATATTGTTTATTGTGTTGGATAGTGCATAGAAGTTGTGTGTTATACACCGTTTTCATATTATTAATAATTTCATTTTATTAGTGTCTATATTTTTTTTATCTTTTTAAAAAATGTATTTCATATATGCAAATATGTGTAACAATATAAGGTATTACTACGATGGCGCCAGAGTAGATTTTTATACAAAATTATTATTTTAACATTTGTATAATTTCATGTATTTTTATATTTACTATCTTATTGTTTGATATATTATTTTCCAACATAATTTTTTTTGAAAATATTATCTGCTAGCTATAATATAAATCTATTATTATGAAAGAATAGGAGGAAACGCGAGCTCTTTTTCTGGATGTCGAATAGATTTAAACAAGCTAATCTTCAATTATATGTATGGAAATTCACATTTTTATCAATTAATATGTTGGAAGTGTCCTTACTGTGTTTGTTGTTATAGTTTCGTTTATTGTATTGCCTTTTGATTTTAGTATTACTATTGCTTAAATATTTCTACTGTGTTTAATATGTCTTTCTAAATAATGTTATGTATTGTGTTTTGTGTTTATTGAAAATTGATTAACTTTGTAAAGAGAGAAAAAAACCACGCCATGACTCCCTTTTAAAATTGGGGGGCAAATGTAAGGATAATTAAATTAGATTAAAAATTAAAATCCCTATCTAGCACTTGACTCATCTGTCTCAGCTCCCATCTTCAAGTATCAAACTAATCACCCATTTATTTCTTCCGAACATATGGCCTAGCCAATAAACATGTCTAATTCCAGATCGTTAGATTTAATAGTCAACATATGTCAGCATTAACTTACAAGCACCTTCTTCAAAGCAGCGATAACCATATGTTTTTCAAGTGTTATCCACTTGAAACTACCACCATGGCGTGCTTTTTCCTCTCTGCTCTTAGTGTCAGAACAGATGTAGAATTGGTTGAATAAAGACCGTCCCTTTTTCTAATCTTTCTTTTAATCTGATTCTGTCTCCAAAATCATGACATATATATATATATATATATATATATATATATATATATATATATATATATATATATATATATATATATTGTGTGTGTGTGTTTTACCACCGTAGATTCTCTCACATATATTATTATAATTTAATTTGTTAAATGATTGTTTAATACCTTAATAAAGCTATATTAAGATAATGTATACGTCTAGTTCTTCCGTTAATCCTACACCTCTATAGCTCACGCTGATACCCAAAGAGATAATCATCCCGGGGGGTGGATTATCACAAAGTGAGGGAGCGTGCATTAGCTTTTCTACTTGGAGAGTCTCTTTAACCACGGTTTACTTCTTTTGATTTTTCTTTTTTTGAAATTTTCTGCTGCATTATTGAAAGGCACAATAATTTATATGTGCTTCCGGCTGTAATACTTGCGTTTTTTCAGTTCGTAGTAAAGTAAATTTCTTTGGATTATTCATAATCCTGTTGTTATTTAATGTGATACAAATCATTTACATGGGAAAAATACACTAAGTCCTTATGTCTTAATAATAAATACATATCTGCTATTGAAATTAATTTTCGATATCGTTTCGGCGTAGAATGGGGATTATTTTAGAAGAATTTAAGATATAATACACTCAATTGTGCGTTTCCATATAAAGAATTTCTGGGTCTATCTTAATTTTACATAAAACATTCATGCAAATGTTTATAACATTTTAAAAAATAACTTGCAATGAAAGTGTTTGGCAAACGCTTTTATCAAAAGTAATTTATTCTGTATCCCTATGAATAGGTGCTGCACAGTTTGAGGACTATCTTCGTCATTCTTATAATTAAGTTCACTCGGCTTATATTTATATTCTTTATTGCTTTCTTAGAACTATAGAGAACACAGTACAAATTCGTTTAAAAGAGCTTTCTTATGTTTACTTTCATACTAGTCAAATTTTCTATGTATATGTCAAGCGATTTTTTTTGTTTTGTTATCAATTAAATATTCTGTGAAACATCTTTCCTTGACATTTTATTTGTGATGTTCTTGTTTGTTTTAAAGATTCAAAATCACATTTTCTCAACGTAAATACAATTATATATTTTACTCGTATGTTACTTCAAATCTAATGCATTAATTTTAAGTCCTGTAAGTACACAATAAGTCAAATAGAAAAATATCTCAAAATATTGTACAACTAAAAAATGTATATTAAACATTGACCCCATTTTAACCTTTCTTTTGGGTGTCAGAATTAAGTTAAAGGAGTATAATTGTGGACAGCTCAAATTTTCCCAGTTTCACAATTGTCACGGACAATCTGCCAGGAAAAATGCGTGTTAACCTACATTCAACATTTAAATGCCCTTTTTTTTGATTTTGAAAATGTTTCGACTATCGTAATACCAAAATAGGCAATGAACTCACATGGTCACTTTGAAAAAAAGTCAGATTACAAGAACTAGACACTAGGAATAGGCACTAAAATCTTAAAGTTAAGTTAATAAACGGATGTCAATAATTTTGGCTTTAAAAAGATATACCTGTTATTTATTCCACATTATGGAATATCTTGAGAAAGTTTTTAATTGTTTTAACGAATGAGAAGGAGTTTTTCATTGCGCTTGCCATTCTCCAAAACAAAAAAAGAAAGAAGAAATGACTGGACACTATTAACCGAGGAGATATTGAGGGTTAAACCTGATAAGATTGATGCCAAATGTTGAAAATTTGTTATTGCATCCCCAGATTCATTCCTCCTACTAAAAGCATTTGTTAGTTGTTCAGTTATTTTATGCATTAATTAAAGTTTAATTTAATTAATGCATAAAATAGTGGTTAAAAATTAAGAAAATACATGTGAATTAACTAATTAAGTTTTAATTTACTTAATTAACATGTGTTTTCTTAATTTTTAAACTATAATTCACTACAGTTAAAAATTTAAATCTTTTTAAGAATGCAGCTCTATACCTGTTGTCAAAAACCCATTTAAGTTGATGAATTTGAAAAAATTTAATATTAGGTAAGTAGGGGTCTACCACAAACCGAAAAACCTGTCAAAGGGTCTATGAAGCAAAAAAGTTTGGGAAACTCTGCTCTAGACAGGTGAGATTGATGTTAAAGGTATAATACTTGAATTATGGAGCTTTGATTATTCATACAAGGAAACCTTAAAGTGACGATTGTTCACTAAGATTGAATTAAGATAAGATTAAATCAGATAAAAAGTTAGATCTTGAATTAAAGGAAGGATCCAGTTTGTTAGTCGACTAAACACTTACGTGTTACTGTCGTTGCTCCCCTTTCACGATTTTTATTGAGACATTCTCTTAAGATTATTAATTGAAATTGTGTCTGTTCTTAGTGTTGAAATAAACAGATTAGATTTGAATCATGTCGAGTGTTTCTTCCATTACCCCCCTCACATATCTAGGTGCTCGCGAGAGGCTCGGGCCTCTTACAGCTGCTAATATTTCCCTTCGCTTGAACACGTGATTATATTCTCACAATAACGTTTGTTCCCTATTTGAATGTAGAAAAGAATCCTTCTGCATCTTTCGTCGAACGGCAACTCTTGAGATGGGTTGCATAAAGCTTTATCCTCTTGTTTAAAATAAATTATTTGCAATCTACTCGACTATTTATTTTGCCATGACTGCAACATCTTAATGAAAAAAAATGAACACACATATATGTACTTATTGTGTCAGATTAAATGACATGGAGGCGCCTAGGCAGTCGAATTCTGTGGGGGCTCTGTAGCCTAATAATTTTATTACACAACACTTTAGGAATATATTTCATTGCACAAATAAAATACCAAATTATCAGCAAATTAAAAAAATATAAATAAACAATAATTGTTTATTAGAAAAAAAATTAACTCTTGCAATATAAAAAAAGAACTAAATATTTGGTTTTCTCAATTTTTTGGCCGTGAATTCTTTTAGAACATCTTGAGATTCTATGTTCTGCAAGACGTCGTATTCAATGATCATAATAACAAATAAGTTCAGTCTTTCTTGTGTTATTGAAGATCAATGACAGTTTTTTAGCATTTTGAATTTTGAAAAACTTCGTTCACCAGAAGCATTTGTTATCATAAGACACCTGTATATTTTTAATGCTGTTATAATATTGGGAAAAGTTGATTGCAGCAAAATTTTGAAAATAAGTTCGTATGATCGTGATGCTGGTACCCTTTCTTCATTTTGAAAATCCTCTATTTGTAATATGAAATGTTTAAAATAAACCATTTCATATCTTCGAATTCGATGTCCTCAGGGTAATGTTCTCTAAATATTTGTGCAGCTTTTTTGGGAAGCTTCACTTAGGGAGAAATATTTATAGGCCAAATAGAAAAGATATTTTACTATATTTCTTCATATCAATTGTCTATTATAGGTAGATAAGATTCAATTTTTGAATTTTTCACTTCCTTGAAGCACAACACGTTTTGCATCACCGTTATTGTAATGTCGTTTTCTTATGCGCACACGTATACCTTCATCCGTGTATTGCAAACTTATTTCTCATTTGCTTTTCTTTCATGTTCATAACACATTTATCTTCACGAATTTAAAAAATACAGTAATGATTTCAGAATAATGACGGCTGTTTAAAGCTCTATTTATTTCATTTGCAAAGATTATTATAATCCATTGATCCATTTAAGACAAGAGCCCAAAAGCCTGCCATGATAATATTTTCTTTCATCGACAAGTCTTTTAGAAGGCATTTAACTTCATGAATTACTTGTACATTTTGAGTCATATCTTCAGCAATGACCTGTAAAGCTTTCTAAATGTTACTATAACCTTTGGATAAAGCCATAGTAGCCAGTGACGTAGCGCGGGCTTTCGCCATCAGGTGCCGACCGGAAATTTGCCACCTCTCTATTTTAATTATGAGCCAAGAAAATTAGTTAAAGTAAAAAAAAAGCAGCTTCAATTTTTTTATTGATTAAAAATGCATTTTTTGTGTTTTTTCAGAGCAAAATCTTTTATACTATTGTCAATATCAATATGTATGTCATGTTCAATTTCCAGAATAGCTAAATTTTTAGCCTTAACGTGGACATAGTCGATCTGAGATAATTTTTGATTAATTTTAGCTTAGAGAAGCTTCTCTCGCAACATGAATTACTAATGGCAGATGTTAAAAAAATTCTCAATATTATGACAATATTTGGTAAGCCATCTTCAAGTTTGGACTCAATTATATATTTTAATAAACCCAGAGAGCCGGATTTAATGAGTTCTTTTTTACAGCCTGGGTCTGTTGCAGCTACGAAAGCTTGTAGACGTACGCGTTCAAGATGGAATTCTTTATTAATGTCTTGAGGAGCTTGATCTAAGTTAAGTTCGTCCATGCTCAATATCACTTCAGACCTTAAAAAAGCATATTTTTGCGCTAGATCAGTGGTTCCCAACCGATTGGGGCCCCCCCAGGCATTTCTAAAATCCTGATGCCCTCTTCGGGATATTTAAATTTTGTTATTCAAAGTTTTACGGTTATCCACCTGAAGGAAGTTTAAAAGGCCATTAACTTGGTATCTAAACAAACTTCCAAAGAATTAGTCATCCATGAAAGAGAAAAATAAAAAATGAAAAAATAGCTAAAGAAAAATAGTTTACAAACATATAATAGAGCACTGAAATGCAGAAATAGTAAATATTTGAATGAAACATTACTCGGAAATACTTTAATCATTTTCATTATTGAACTAATAATAAGGAACACTGATTAGTTCAAAATAATGGCAAGTAAGCAATTTTTTAAATTTTTCAATGGTAAAGATTGCAGAAGACTACTCACCACAAAAAGGAAAGGTCCACTGTTAAGTGAATATTCAAACTTGACAAATAATCACTTTATACTTCAAATACTTACAAATAAAAAATATATTATTCCAATATATGCAATATTGAATCCGAGAACTTTCAATTTCGAATTCGTGATGAATGCACAGTTTTTGTAGCTGAACTTTTATGTTTAAATTTCGCCGTTAAATGGATCACTGAGCAAAATAGTGTCATCTCAAAATACCTCATCTGTACTGACTCTCTTTCCTCCTTGGATTCTCTTAAATGTATTTCTTCATCTAACAATATAATCGTCGAGATCCAGAAGCAACTTAAAAGCCTAAGAGATAAAAACATCTCAATAGATTTTGCATTTGTTCGCGGACACACGGGCGTTCTTGGAAATGAGCGAGCCGATTGGCTTGCAAAAGCTGCAACCAAGCGCAAAATTGACATTGACGTTAATATTCCTAAATCGTTTTACAAGAAGATCACGAATGAAAAGAATGATGAAGTCTTGGAACCAAGAATATCTAATTTCTAATAAGGGGAGCATAACAAAGAAATTTTTTTCCCACCATTAATAAGAGGCTATCATGTCATCATTTTTACACTAACTACAAATTAACCCAATTTCTCACTGGTCATGGTAATTTCAAAAGCTACCTGAACAAATTTAATTTAGCTCCTTCATCTTTCTGTGACTGTAATATTGGTGGCGAGGAAAATGTAGAACATGTGATCCTTCTGTGTTCCAAGTATGTCAGAGAGAAAAGATCATAAGACTGGCGTTCAAGAGACTCAACATTAATTGGCCACCGAATTTTCACCAACTTCTTTCCACCAGAAGTGCTTTCAATAATTTCTGTAAATTTGTTGTAACTGTTTGTAATCCTTCTTAACTTCATTTTTTTAATTGTTTATTTCCCTTGAATGTGTGTTTAATACTTACTTCTGTAAGCCCCGTGTGATACTTTGTGGTGCACGGGGATTTTATAATTGTTTTCAATAATATATATATATATATATATGCAAATAATGTCATTGTATTGTTCAAAATAGTCGCAAATATTATATAACCTTAATTTATTGTAATTAACAGTGTATTTATCTTTGTCTTATTTATGAAGATGACCAAATAAAATTTAAAAATGTTTATTTCATTTTATGTCTAGAAATCTATTTATATGTACACATAAATTTTCATCAAGCAGTTTGTAAAATTCAATCTCAATCTTTTAAAAAAAATCTTCCATTGACAGAATTCAATGACTAAGGCCAGCATTACAAAACTAATGAATTTAATTACATGCAACTAATATTCTTTAAAAGTACAAGAGAGCTGGTTCATTGACACTATCAAGTCTGTGCTTCTTCTCATAATCACTATCTAAACTTGCTACTTTGCAGTGATTTCCTCTCTTAGCAGCCCCTCGTGAGGGAATTTTGACTGTACAAAATTATATACATATTTAAATTACAATATATAGGAATGAATTTAATTTTTTTAGTCTATTTTCCCCCCCTGGTATAAGTACATTCTTTTTCCACCAAGTGCATATAAATGTCTCCAAAAGTGATTGGAAACAATAGCTTTTTATTATAAACATGTTTTGTTGTCTCTCTAAACAAATGGATCGGAAAGTTTGTTCCCATTGCATGTTGATTTTTCATCATATCTAGACTTTGATATTGTTTCCAATTCCTTATAATCACTCGACATTATCTACAAATCATATAAATTAAGATATTAATATGCATACATTGTTATTTTTCTAAACATGAAATAATTTATAAAATACAATACATATTATAGACTTAGAATACTGATTAAATAACCATTAAAAATTATTGCTAATCTTAATTAGCCTAATTAATCTTTATTCGCATAAAATTAAACAAAATTGAAATGAAAATTTTTCAAACATTAGTTTTTTAAGTACAAGAAAGAATTTGGATTTGATGTGGATGAGACAATTCTCAGGCAATTAAATACACCAACTAATTCAACAGTAAAATAAGAAGATACTTAAATGCATTTTCTATGTATTTATCAATATTTTTCACTACAAAAATGTTATTAAGGTGAAATATGTGCATGCAATTCAGAAATTAAACACACTGATTAATCTTAAACCAGCCAAAAATTAACAAAATGAAAATAAGTACTTTTCACATATTTATAACTATTTTTCTTTAGTTAAATATGGCAAAAAATTAATACTATATCTATAATGAAGTTTTATATGTAAAAATAAGTACATGCAGTGTATCTAATTATATTCTAAATAATATAAAATTTAACAAACACAATTATTTAAAAAAATTTTCAAAATACTTGTCATTACTTTTCATTTGATAAACAAAAAAAAAAAAAAAATCAAAGAAAGGAGTTGAATGGTAACAGCGGAGCTCCTGATCTCCGAAGAGGTCTTAATCTCCTATCGAACACTTGGGGAGTAGCATTGAAAAATCTTACTTGCCCTTGTTAAAATTAAGTGGAAATAAATAGTACTGGATTGCTAGAATAACTCAGGGTCGCAATTGCGCCCGAGAATCGTAAAGGGTGTCTCGCTTCGACCAATGGTCGGGGGTTTCCCGGCCGATGGGCAGAGTGAGCTTTCGAGGGAGGCGGGTTTGAAAAAACTATAAATCATTGAATTGAGAGATCTTTAAAATGCGAAGAGCTAGAAATTAGGCCTTTCGGTTTTGATTATTAACAAGGTTTTGGTAAAAGATATCAAGTCTTTCTTCGTCTTTTGCGTAACTAAATTGCCTACCCATTTCTAAAAGAAAGGGGTAGTCTAGAAAAAATCTTCTGAGTTCGCGTATCGCGTCTTTGAAGCCAAAGTCTTTATCATTACTTTTTTCATTGATTGAAGGGGTTTCTTCAGTGGCGGCCGGAGTTCCGGGAGTAGTTTTTAGTTTCGAAGCGCCCGAGAGGGCAGCTGCGAAGGAGAGATTTGGGGTGACCTTTTTTGAGGTTTTGTTAGATTCGGTAGAGGTGTTACGATTGCGAATCGTTTCACCTTTTCTGGGTTTTCTTCTGGGGAATTCCTCACATTGGCTCCAATTTGCAATTGATTCTTGTTGCAATTGATGCATAAGGGATTTTGTATCTTATCTTTAATGGGGCATTCATTTGTACGGTGAGATTCACCGCATTTTAAACATCTGGTGCGCATGAAGCAATTTTTCGACGAGTGGTTAAACAGGTTACAATTGTAACACTGTGAAACCCCCGGTCGTCTGTTAAAAGCGTCGATCTGCACCGCGAGGTAGCAGCACTTTTTTACTTTAAAAATATCTGGGGGGAATCAGATTTCTTTTCAAGCTCAACCATGAAAATGGGGAGCGGGGCTTTTGTTTTTGATCGGGTGAGCTGAGCCACCTTTTCTACGCTAAATCCTTGTGAAGTTAAGTCATCTTGGATCTCATCGATTTCAGTAGAAATCGGGAGGCCTTTGATGACAATTTTCAGGGGGCGGGAATCTGGTGGGTCAATGACGTAAAATTCCTCACTTATTTCCTTAAGGTAATCTGTCACAATGCGATGTTCGTCGGGGGTTTTACAGAAAATCTTGAAATATTTCCCTGCTAGCTTGACTTTGCAGTCAGGGAAGTCTTTGTTTAGGTTTTTAACAATTGATTTGTACTTAGCTTTTTTATGTTTGAACATAATTGGGGGGACTTTAGGACGGGCGGAAATTGGAGCCGCAGTTTGATCTGAAGTCGTGGGGTTTATTTCAGCTTCCTTTTCGGAAAGACTGCTGAATTTATTCTGTACGTTAACAGGCTGACTGGTCCCGGCAATGGGAACAGAGAATTTTAGTTTTTTTGCAGTCTTTTTGGGGGAGACGAAACCACTGTCATCATTTGCTGTTTTATTACTATCGCGGCTCTCTAAGCGTGGGTGTTTTTTCACACTTGGCTCTGGGGGGGTCCTTTTGCTTAGTAGAGTTTTTAACATTTCCCGGGCAATCCAGTACAGGGCAAGGAAGAAACTAAGCTAACTCACCCAAGGTTTGCTCCTGCTGAGCAGAGAGTTCTTCATGTTCTTTTTGTAATCCAACGAGGGCGTCATCATCGGTGAGGTCAGGAAATTCCTTCTCACTTCGAATACAGTGCTCGAGGAAGGAGAGTCTGCCGTTCGTCATCTTAATGCGTTTTTGCATTTCTTGGTGGCGACGGCATTTGTCGCTATCGGTTTCTTCTGGCGGAGGCTCGACGGCTTTCCTCTTGGGATCTTTCTGTTTGCGGCGCTTATCGTTCCCCTGTGCGGCTTTTGCGCGCTTGAGGGGTTGGAAAGGGTCCGGTTTAGTAAAGTCAGGAAAGAGGATGGCGGGATCCATCGAATGCAATCGAATATCTTCTGATTCCATGTCAGACATCGTAACAATCGGAGGGTTCACTGACGTGAACTCTTGAATGCAACAAAGTGAATTATTTTAAAGTCAAAGAAACCAATACAGTTATGATAACAGATGTTTTGAGTTTAAACATTCTATTAGTGGCCAAAAACAGCGATAAGAAAGCAATTGTGTCAACCATGCTCTAAATGAATCAAAAAAGTTTACAAGGTATTTTTGCAAAGATACTGAACATTACACCGGAAGTATTGTTGGTCTCCAGGTCAATGTTGTTGTTTACAAAGTAGAACTTGTCCATAGTTATTATTGAAAATAATCTTAAAATGATAAAAAAAAACGATGGTGATCAACTGCATACTTACTCACCAATTACAGAGCATACAGAATATATCACAGAAGTGGTACCCTAATCTGTGTATTTCTTTACGTTTGCAAAATTAAAATTCTTCGAATTCGAAATGCTCAGAAAATATATCACTCTTTTTAAAACTTGAAATATCGTCGGCGTATTTGATAAAAAAAAAAGTATTGAAAATGAAATAATTAAAAAGTACTTGGCATTTCAGTCAAAATGTCTTTTGAAACATCTTTTAATTTCTGTTACACTGAAGATTTATTCCTTCTCTGCAAAATTTGGTTTGATGGTGGCTTGGAAAAATATAATTTTGTGGGCACTGAATTCGGTTTCAATATCTTTCTGTTGGTGAAAGGCTGATACATAACATGTGCTTCTTCAAAATGATCGGAACATACTGAGGAATGCTTAGTTGGTTTGAAATTTTTTCTGCCCAAGTTTTGTAACCACTTTTTTTAATAAATATGGATTATTTAGCGGAAACCCAAAAAAGGTTTTTGACCTACAATCAGACTTTCCTTTTACATTACGACAGTTTAATACGCTATAGTATCTCATTTTGCTATACGATAGAAGATGTGCAAATCCGAAAATGGCGGCTAAATACTCAGTTGAATGAAGCACATGGCTATTTGTTTACATCGTGTGACATGTGATTGTGACGTTAGGTGAATCGAGTCCATTGAGCAGGCATTTTATATACATGATTATTTTGGATGACAATACAATAATGTAATAAAAATTAATTGATTAAAACTAATTATTTAATGAATTACAAATACAGACACATTGGCATCATTTTTGGCGACTTTAGCAACCATTTTGGCGATTTTTGTCAAAACTTGAAAATGTTCTTTTCACACGTTTAAAAGCATTCAGTTGAACTGAAATTTTACATACACGATTGTTTTGGATGACAATACGATACTTTAATGATAATTATTAAAAGTGAATTACCACTTAATGTTGTGATTCTGTCACATGTATATACATGTTTATATTTGCTGTAACTATTTAATAAAAAGTAGCTAACATAAATTTTTCCTTTGTTGATCTAAGTAGGAATCGACTTAAAATTTTTTTTATATTACTTGTGTGTTTTGTGTCTTGTTGACATTTAAATTCGATTGCTTCTAAAGTTTCAGAGATTTAATCTGTTTCGTCTTTAAACTATTGTTATATGAAGAAAAGATTTGACTACAACTGAGCTAAAGCAAATAATATTTATGTAATAATATGTTGAAAAAATAGGGGAGATATGTCCTTGAGTCATTTATTAAAGTAAAATCAAGGTGCGTTGCTACTTATAATTAATTCATTGCCAAATCGAAATTAATATGATTACGTTGGTCTTCCTTTTTCTCTAAAAACATTTCATAGTAACTTAAATTCAAAAAATTCCACACATTCTATTTAGTTTGTAAGTACGATACCTGGAATATTTTGCTTTATGTTATTGTGATAAGTGTAGTTTGTAGATAATATGTTTTCTCGAGTTTCTCTTGAAAATGGCAACACTGTTGTGCAAATTATAGTGATCCTAACGGCCATGTTGTGCTTCTGTGGATATTTTTTTAATAATTTTTAATCAAAACATTGAGCTATTTATTAATGCTTTCCATGTTCAAGAAAGTGTGAAAATATTTAGCTGTCATAGTAGTTTCGGTGTTAAGTGTAAATTTGCCTTGCATGCTTTTTACCTACCCTTCACTGTATTGCTTACTGTTGTGGTTTATCAAAACAACTGGTTCACGACAGCATGGTGACTTGGTCAAAATAAATAGGTTGTGTGAAGATTACACGTAACTTACCATGTCGCGCTGATTTTAATTAATGGAGGATTAAATTTTGCCTTCTTATCTAAGGTAATACATCTATACTAAAGTAGTCTTATATTTTAATCTCTTGAAGTTTTATTAATATCAATGTTCACCTGAAGTAGCGAATAGTAATGTTTGTTTTATTGTTTCTCTCGTAGAGATTCTAAACATTCCGATAAGAGTCCTACTGAACTTGACGAAATCCTTACTTAAATGAGACAGCTGTAATTAAAAATTTTGGATGATACTTTGTCAACTTAAAAACTGAGGTAGATATGTTTTAAATTTTGAATTCCCACTTTTATGCCTGACCTGATTGTAGACCGCGTTGTATATTTGCGTTTGCTTGGAAATAGTCGTTTCTGTAAATAAAGTTATCATCAAATGCAATGCTTAAAATGTGTTTTTTATAGAACATGAGGAATTTCTTTTATATTATAATGGTTTTAAAGTTTGCTTGATTATTATGTGGAGGAATTTACTATTGTATATCATAAAAAGTAGATAAATTGAACTTTTGACAACATAAAATTGAGAAACTTAGAGCAAACCTGATTTATATTAGTTTTTATTTGGTATGCATTATCACTTTTAGGGTTAATATTTTAATTCTGTAGTATTTTTACATTTAAATATACTTTATTTTATAACCATTTATTATGTTTTAGAATTTCTTTTTGAATTTGGCTAAAAATTGAATACTTTTGAGAAATGTTTATATTTGTTGTGTGCATAATTAATTTGTACAGTAAATTTATGATTTTGATTTGACATTATCATTCAAGAAGTGTTTTATGGGTTATATTTTTTTCCAAGTTATAATGTTATAAGATGTTCTTACAATTAATTTAATTTTTTTTTGTTTAACGTGTTTCTAGTTAATTTTGCAAATTTTTTTGGAGCAGAATATAGTTAATTTGATATAAAAACTATCTATTTTTTTATATAATTATGATTTTATATGAATAGTTTTCCAACAATATAAATGATTTTGATACTTGGTATATATATATATATGTTATTTGTGTAGTTTTTTGACACTGTAAACTATATGATTTTCTTTATAAAGATCTTAATTTTTTTGTATATATTTTTTATATTCAAATATTGGGATTGGCTACTGTATGAAGACCTAAATATAAAAGTAACAGATTTTTTGATACTTTCTGTTGCTAATGCAATAACTGTCATTTCTTTTTCATTTGAAGAAGCACCTAGAAATTCACACAAATCATCCCAAATTTTTTTGCAAAATCAGTCTTCTATTTTGTAGGCTTAGCAAAGATAATTGACTTTATTTCTGTTAAATCTTTGGCATAATTTGAATAAACGTTTTGATTTTTTAAAATCCTATGTATAATTGCTTTTAATGATCTTCTGTGATGTTTCTATTTTGGAACCTTTCTGGTGTATAGTATATCTTTTTCTCCATTGCATTGTCAGATGAGGGGGGGAGGAGGGGGGTTTCTTTTCTAAAACATTACATTTTGCTCAGTTTAACATTAAGACTATGTTGATTCAAAAGGTTTGCAATTTTTTGGGGTTTTCATTATACGAATTCACAAAAATGTCAGTTTTTTTGGCATCTGACTTTAATTTCCTTGTAAGATTAATGTTATAGATCAGGGGTGCTGCATGTGGCCTGCCAGTACGTAAATGCGGCCCGCCTACTCTTTTTAAAAAAGTTTTAAATTATTTTTAAAGTTTTTTCATTTTGAAAATTATTTGAGGGGAAATTTATATATATACATATATAATATTTTCAATATAATAAAAGTTCCTAACTGGGAGAGTAATGTACATGTTTCTATATTCAGAAATATTGTTATTAATTATATACAATGCAATAAATTTCTAGTGTCAAAAATAAATCAGAAAATTATAAATAACTATAAACATTTTACTAAATATTGCTTAAATCAGAAATACCCAATTAATTTTATTAATAGTTATATGAATAAAGCAATTCGAAATAGTAAGGATTTAAAATTCTTAGATTAATAATAGTTTATTACTATAAATTTACATAACTAGGAATTATAGTTACCTCCATATACTAATATTAGATAAAATTACTTATTATTTAATTCATATATATCTAGTGTCACTAAAGTTATGTTATATAATTTGTAACTCTCTTTTTAATTTTTATGTCTATTCTTTTTATACTTTTGTTAAGTGCTACGTTTCAGCCATTCACATGCTTTGAATCTGCATTAGGGTCCACAATCTGGCAATAATTTATTTATTGCACTCAGATTTAGCATGGGCTCTGCATTTTTAAGTGCAATTTTTAGGTAAGTTATCTCTATCTTGTAATGGATTTAGACATTCCTATCCATTACTTTCAAAAGGTTTTTGCGCTTAAATCCTAGGAGGACCCACTTTTCCTACTGTCTATGTGTTTTCCGAATATGATTGATGGATGTTTATATCTTGTTTGTGTAGAGAATTAGACTATATATATGTATTTGCCTGTTACCTGTTTCTGTTTTAAAATAAATCCTTTTTGATAATAGAAATGTCCTTTAGATTAAAATAGATTAAAATTTTATCTAACAGTTACATTTGATTTTACTATAGTAAATTACTTTTTTAATAAATTTCGAATTGCATTATGCATATCCTTTACTATGGATGGTACATGATTCTCTGTGTGTGCGACTTTTGTTTCTCCTCCTTTTCTGTTTAGAGTGTCCAAAAAGCAAGAGCAGTCAGAGATGTTTTTTAAAGTTAAAAAAAAATATTCAGGATGGTTAAGATAAAGGACAATGTATACTTAATTGTTTGCAAATGACAGCAGTATCAAATTTCAACAAGAGTAACGAAAGATCAATTCAATAGGAACACCGTGATTTTCAAAAAAATGGCAACTGTTATATTTTAAACATTATTTGATTATTGCATTATTATATTATATAAACATTATTATATTATCTATGTCTGTATACATGAAGAACAATGAAAACAATAATAATTCATTCTGTTTTAAATTTTCACTCCAATAAATGTTTTTTGTTTCCAAATCTCATATAAAGTTACATATTTTTATGTGTGGCCCGCAAGATTATTATGTTTTTCCGAAGTGGCCTGCAAGCTCATTTGTGTTGCACACCCCTGTATGGATTGTTATAGATCATTATAGGAGAGATTCTTTTATTTACGTTCACAAATGGTGAGCGTGGTTAAGTTCGAATTGTGATTTTTTTAAAAACAGGTTTCTATAATCATCAAGATGTTAACACAAAAATCTGCTTTCTATATAGTTATGTTACATTAAAATTAAATATATTTATTCTATATTTCCTTCTTACAAAAAGATCAAAATTTTAGCTTAAAGCTTGATTAGATTAACCATTGGATATCTGCTTTAGAAACATATCAGCATTTAAGAAAATATTGTACAATAATATAATTTAAAGTTTCTTGGTATGTATTAATTTGTGAAATATTTATGTGATTTAAATTTTATTTAACCTAATTTATTTTTATTATTAGAACCTAATTAATCCTTTTTTTCCCTCTCATATTTGAATTATTTTAATTTAATTAATAAATTTCTTCTTATCATAATGTTTACACTAAAGTCATAAAACCGATAAATGAAAAATTTATTATATATACATATAACTACGTTTAGGAAATATAGTCATCCATAAATCTGCTCCTATTAAATTGTGTAATGTATAAAATATACGATCATGGTTCATATGTTCAAGATTGCACATTTAAAGTAAATCTATTATTACTTTATATATTTTTTGTTTATCTTTTGCAGAAAACTATAAAACATGGATATTTTTCATATTTGAGGGTACTTAAAAAAATATATTTTTTTATCTCATTGATTCATTGCAGATTTATTAGTAAATTCAGTGCAATACTGTCATAAAAAATATATCTTGCATTTTAAATTACTTACATACATTAACAACTCAGAAATTAACATGATTATTTATCGACATGGAAAAATATGTATATTATATATTCTGTTAATATGAAAAATTTTATAAATTTTTTAACATTCATTAGTATAAGAAATATTTGTCTTTTTCATTTATTGATTTTTAAAGTATAAATGAAATATCTGAAAGCTTTGCTTTTGAGTTTGAACAAATAAAGGCTACTGCAAGAAACTTTTCCATGAAATTAATGACTTAAATCTAGAAAAATGGGATAATGTGTGTGTGTGTGTGTGTGTGGTGGTGGAGGGGGGGTGAGTAAATGTTTAAAAAGTCATTCTTTAGACAGTAATTGATTTTTGGTTTGTTATATGTTAAAAAATATTTTGTTTTATAGTTTCATTACTTTTTTTAAACAATGTTTTTATTTTGTACTATCTTAATTTTTTGTACGGTGTAACATGTAATTGTATAAACTTTAATTGTTATAATTTTTATTTTCTATTGATGTCCTATCTTTATGCCAAACATAATTCCCTTTTCATTAGTGTTTAAAAACTCACACACACATTGATTGAATTGAAATTGACACACACAGGATATTTATTTCAAAAAGTTTTGTATTACTTTCTCTTTTAAAACATAGATATCTATTTATGTAAATTTTTATATACTCTTTTTGATGTGTGCTAAATAAAATCTATAGGAAGTATACTTAATAATCTCTTAAAATTTATATACCTGTAAAGATTCAATTAGTTTGGTAGATATGTTGCTTTGAGGATTAATACTTACTTTCAAGATGTACTTAAAGAAATTTAATGAATTTTTTAACTTAAAATGTTAGAAAAAATGTTTTTTTGGAAGAGAAGTATAAAATTTAGAAATACCTGAATTTACTTTTCTATTTCGTAGATTGTGTATATGTCTGATGCACACTCATAAAAATTAGTACTAATTGCATTATGTGTACTCATATAAAATTTTTTTTGTCTTTATGGATAAATGATTTGTATGAAAGTGAATTGTAATTAGGATATCACAAATTGGCTAGTGCATTTTTAAAAATTGTATTATAACTATAATAATAATTATAATCAAAATAATTTAACTGAAATCTCCAATTTTAATAAATATAAATTACATTTATATACAGTTAAACTTTTTTTAAAAATAAACGTGATTTTCCTTTTAATATGATAAATCATTTTAATAAATTCTAGAAACAGAATGAATTAAATTAGATAGTTATCACTTATCTTCAATTATCTATTCATAATTAAAAGTTTCACTATTCTATTTTTTCCCCTTCAAAAACCTGATGCAAACAGGGTATTTGTTATTTTATGTAGTTGAGATGAAATGTTAAGATGAAAGCTTAAAATGCTCTGAACGAAAAATAATAATTTGACAATCATCATTACATTCAAAAAAATTTGCAGAAGTATTATTTTGTACTTAAGTTATAGGGACCATGTGTTGGCAACTGCTTTTCTGAGTTGTTACTATCATGGAACTGTAGGGATATTATCTGATAAGATATATTCACTATAAATACAAAGACTTAATACAAAGTTGTTCATGTTTTATATATTTTTCATGTTACTCATAACCAATAAATATGCATTTTTATGTGTGGATGCTAATTGTTTAGATACTTTATTTCAAATTGATATTTATGTAGGATTTAAAAAAAAATTAGCATATCTTGTCGTTAATTTTGATAAATTAGCACTAAATAAGGTTTGATAAATGTATGTTTATTAGAGTTTATACAGTTGCAATTTTCAATCCAGTGCATATTTTCTTTGAACATTTTTATATTGAAAAGCACGAGTTTTTCTATGTAATATATATATATATATATATATATGAATGAATGAATAACTATAACATCTAATAAAAATTAACAATCCTATTTTAAAACTTTTCCATTAATTGAGGATAAAAAAAGTTATTTTACACTGCTAATTATACCAAACTTTTCTCTTATGGTTGTTGGCTGCAATGTAATATTGATGCTAATTTAGCACTAAAAATTGTTTTGATTTTGTAGTTTAAAAAAAGCTTTTCAGTCTGAATAATTTTTTTTTCTTATTGAAATTTAATAGCTAATTGGTAATATGTGACATAATTTTTATTCCTACTTAATTTTTTCATATTTTTGATAAAAGTAAGTAATATATCCATCTTATGTAAGCTTTATTTGTTTAGTTTTTTGATAAGTAGAGCTGTAATTTTTTTGTATATATTGTGATTTCATCTGTACAGTGTAATTTAATAACTCTGAGCTATTTTTTCTCCATTACATTATATAATTAAAACTTTACATGTCTTTTATATGTTTAAATTTCTAACACCTTGGTAAGGCTTATAAAATGCTCCAAATAAAACCAAACACATTAATTGTTCATTGATGGCTAATATAAATATTAAAATTAATAAATATCATTAAAAAAAACTCAACACAGACTTTGATACTGTATTTATTTGTTCTAATAAAAGGAAGAGTTTGCATGTCTGCAATTTATCACAAAAACAGAACAACCTGGGCATGGGAAATTTAACACACTACAACTTTAGGTCATGATGGCTTGTATCCCAAAGAGGTTTTTTGAAATTCTCTTAAGATTTTTTAAAATTCGATTTTTAAGCGACTTTCCTCAGAGCTTGTATGATATGACATATGACCTTATGTATTACTTCTGAATGCAGAAATTTATTCTTTATGTATTTTTTTAAGGATTGTAGCATATTTTAACTGTAATATTTATTGCCATACTTGTGTTCGTTTATATGTTCTTTGTAGCAGAATTACATTTGTTTTTGAATAAAAATGCAGAAAAAATTGTTCAAAAATTGTTTTCATGTTTGGCAATATGTTTCAGTTTACATTTCTGCTATGATGTGTTGTAATGTAATTAATTGTAAATTAATTATACTTATTTTTTTTTACGAATTGATTTGTTTGATTTATATCTTTTGGATAGTTTTTAATTTTAGTTAAGGCTGATATTTCAGTTTCTTTTTTTATACATTCACATTGCTAAGGATAGTTTTAATTTCAATTAGCTTTAATGTTGAAATTCATTTTATTCCCAAGCTAAATTGTTTTGAGTTATTGCTTGAAATATTTTTTTTTGTTCAAGTGATTTGTATAATATTTTTTTCACTTTAAGTTTTTCTCATGAAGACTATTTTGAAGCCTATCTTATCTTTCTTAATTCTAAGTTACATTGATACTATATTTCATTTGAATGGTTTTTTTAAATTAAATTTTTGCTTATTTTTATGTTTTAGGCTATTTTTTAAAATTTCAAGTGATATACATTTTGTCATTTCTGTTTCTGTGCAAGATTTTCTGATTAATGTTCAGAACTATTTTGGTTATATCATTGAAACAAGGATTAAAAAAAAGTTAAAAGAATTGACACAGCTGTGTTTTATATAATGTACTGAAAAATTTCATGCCTTATAAATGGGAGCAATTTTTTTTACTTTTAAAAAGTAATTTTTTGCAAGATGTTTTTGTAACAAAAGAAGTCTAGTATTATGTTTCGCTTAATTATTTCAAAACTCGTGTCCAAACAAACATTTAAAGTTAATTTTAAAATCTATTGAGATTGATTTCATATTTAAATTATTTTAAGAATGGATATTTTTTGAAAAATATTCTAAGGTATATGAATGACTATTTTATTTAAATTATTCAACATGTTTCAGTTAAGCTAAATTTTAATGTCTAAAAATTCCACATTTGGCTTAGTTATTTGTATGTTAAAAATAAAATGATAAATCCAAAATCCAACTGATACTTAATGTTATCAGTATTCATATATTTTTTTCGTAAAAAACATTCAAAAAACTTAAAAAATGTTTTCTCTTTGGAATTTTTTAAAATTTTGTTGAAATCTATGTATAAAATCTTTCTCTGTTGGATTTTTTGTTTCAAATTTCTGACTGCAAAACAAAAACAAAAAATGACCGTTCTTATTTTATGGCAGAAAATCTATATATTGTAATTGATTATATATTTGATTATAAAAATTGAAGCATTTTTTTTGCTGACCTACTGGTGGTAAAATATGTGATGTCCTGTTTCTTTCCTTGCAGTGCACCTAAGTTTCAAATTAAAAAAAAATACACTGTGATAATATATATATATGTATATACACATATTACTGTTTTGAGGTATTTTAAGATTAATCTCTGCATAAAAATAATTAAAATTATTTGTTTAAAAATTTAAAACAGTTTATTAAAAAACTTTTTCAAAAATGGTGCTTTACTGTTAAAACAGCTTTATGCTATGCTTGGCTTGGACATCAGAGCATAAAAACCATGTTTATCACAAAACCAAATTATATATTTTTTTGCTTATTTGTCAAAAAAAAAAAAAAAACTGGCAGTAAATATCAAACATATGTTGACCGAGTTTTTAGTTGAATCTAAGAGACATGCTGTGTAAAAAATTAAAAAACATAGAGCAGTGCAAGATTTAAATTTCAATTTAAGGCAGGAAATTTTACTGCAATAATTGTGAAAAAAGTAAATGTAGTTGTGCCATCTTGTAGAAATTTTCAGGAATAAAAAAAAAATCACAAAATTTAAACAGTTATTTAAGCAACGACAAATTCTGGTTCAAGGATGTAATTTTTCTCTTCATGATGTGTCATGCAATATTAACCATACGGGCACAAAAACACCAAATGTATGAGATGTAATGCCAACCAAGGGATTAAAAAAGTAAAGCATTCTTTTTGATATTGTTCCTATAAAGTGGTTTATAAATCAGTAAAGTTAATAGAATGGTTAGATAAGTCAGTATATTTTCAAATTAATGTATAGAAACATTATAAATATTTTTTATATTGCAGAGTTTTAAAAAAAGCAATATTGTTGATGGCGATTCAAACCATGAGGAGGTAACGCAAGCCTTTCTGTACGGCACACCACCTTCTGTGCATATTCATGGACTCAATTTAACATCCAAATGTAGGAAACTATGTGCTCAAGTTAAGCTGCTGTTGCAGTGGAAGTGATAATTCATCTGAACAACTTGTGTTTTCGTTATTTTGCTTCTTCATTCCATATACAATCACAAAGTGGCGGCTGGATTTAACTCAGCTAGAAGGCTTTCTACTGGGAAACCAGCAGGCATGTATACTAAATATCTTTACTTAATATTTTTAGCTTTATTTCTAGATTTAAAGTGGTGTTGGTTGGCTAAAAATATAAGCTTTTGATTCTGAAACTTAATTGATATGAAGAAAAATGAATAGAGTTATTAAAAAGCTAAATCTTTTAAAGGAATTAATTGGAAAATGATTAAACTGCAGAAAGTGAACAGGTTTCCACCTGGTTGAAAACGTGTTATATACACATACTTGATGTTATATTTGTTGAAATGATCATTTTAATGTTGAATTAACGAGATTCTTGTTCTATAGTTTACTTTTAGAATTATTTTAAATTTTAAGTGAATAAGAAAACTAGTTATCATTTTTGAATTTCTTTTTTTATGGTCTTGATATTCACCTTGTTAACTGAATGTAATAGTAATAATGAAGAAATATTTTTATTCCAGCTGCTTATATATATATATATATATATATATATATATAAGCAGCTGAATAAAAAATATATATATAAATTGTGGAAAACTTAAATCTGTCTTTTAATTCTAATGTTATGTCCCCCGAAGTATGTGATTTATAAATCATGAAAGAGACAAAAACACAGATTAATATGACTACAAAAAGAATGTAGTAATGAATTCTTTCTGAGATACATAATACTTCTATAAGGTTTTGTTAAAATGTAAGAGGTGTATGTTTCCATCAAGATAAATAATATTTATTATAGTATGTGAGATCACATTTCTGTCTTAAAAGCAGAAAAATATAAATTGTGAGGTGCAAGAATTGAACTGTCAATAATAGTAAAAAGCAGAAAAATCACAAATCTATTTTTTTACATAAAAAGAAAACAAGTAAATATCCAAGCTCTTAGCAAGAATTGTGCTAGTGTCAAAAAGGTTAATTATGATACCAAAAATCTTTCTGAAGGATTGCTGGTATTGTTCTTTCTTTTTACCATGTGAATTATACATTGTCACATATAACCACCACTTTGATTTATTAGGCATTTTTTTCAAAACAATAACTGTTACAATTAGGTTTTATAGATAAACTTCAAGTTCTATGATACTAAGTAATTTTATGTAGTGTGTAGGTATGAGTTTTTATTTTTTAATTATTGTAATGCCTTCTTTGTACTATGGCTTCAAAAGAACTATTATATAATTTGTGTAGCATTTCTACATGTACTAGACTGTTGAAAATGCTTTATTAAATCATGTATAATCAATGCTCTAGAAGTTAATAGAAGAGAAATCAATATATATATATATATATATATATATATATATATATATATATATATATATATATATATGTATATATATGCATTCAATGAAATTTATGTCTCAAATTTATATAAATTTTGGTGTTAATTTAAAATAGTATACAGAAATTTTATCGTGAAGTTTTAAATACATAGTAAATTTTTAAAATGAAATTTTTTTATAGCACTGAAAAATGCATCTCTGTAAGAAAACCTTATTAGAATGCAGTGCATTCATTAATTTTCAGCATTCATATTTTCCTACAATGCACTATTTATGTCCTACAATTAGTACCTATTTTTTCTGCTAAGTCTTTTCTCTTTGAAAAGTTGAAGGGAAGGAGGTTAAAAAAAAAAAATTAAATGAAGCCTATATGTATAGAACAATATGGTTTTGTGGAAACTGTAAATTAACTATTAATACTTTTGAGTATGAAATTAACAATAGAAATGTAATTGTGTTTTTACCTCTGTGTAATATGGCGGCTACATTAAACCCAAAGGTAAAGGTACTCCACTCAGTAAATTTCAAGGTATACAAGTAAACACATGCTTTGTAAGCAGTTAAGAGGATACAGTTACATTTTTAAGGTTTATGTAATATGTTTGTAAATTGGTGAATGGAATCTGATTTTTCTTGTAAGTTGGAAGTTTCACATTTTTAGAAATACTATTTATGGTTCAAAAATATTTTAATCTTATATTTTTCATATCTCTTTTTTTATGAAATATTTATTTTTGATTAAAAGAATATGGAAATGAGTTATATGTTAAACTCTGAATTTGTAAAATTTATACATTTAAAAGTATCTTTCAGGAATTATGTTCTTTGGGGAAAATATAAGATAAACATGAATGTATTTGCAGTCAAAAGTAATTTATACATTTATATTTTTAGAGCCTATCATGGTTTTTGTTGGGTACATCCACTGATGGCGAATAAAAATCCTCCTGCACATGACTTTGCACCAGCGTGGCTCAAGGTACCTACATATAATAGTTTTGTAAGTATATAGTTGGCATTTTTTGAATTCAAATAAAATGTGTTTCTGTTGTATATTTTTTACTCTAAACAAGATACTGACAATCTTTCAACATAAATCTTTTTATTTGCATAACATATGTGTTGGTACCCTAAATTTTGGTATAATTGTTATTTTTGTAAAAAGGGTGTGAAATAAAAGGCAGAATTGGAGGAAATTTGGCATGCATATAAAGTTGTAAATAAAAGGGAAAAGATAAAGTAGAAATAAAAAAATAAATTCATTGCTTGACTTATACAAATTACATAAATTGGAAAAAAAAGCAATGAGTTAGTGAATTGCTGCATTACCAATGTTATAATGTTTCATGTTATGAATCAGAATTAAGATCAAATGCAAGTTCTACCATTACTGCTGCAAAGCAGAATAGATTATGAATTCAGCTATGCCTCTTGGTGGAAGCTGAGTATCTGAAGCCTTTTTTTTAAAGTTATTCTTGACATACTCAAAAGGATCTAAGTCTGAAAATCTTGCAGATCATTAAATGCACTTGATATCTTCTCTTTCAAAGACATTCTTTTAGAAGTTGAGAAAGATATGGCATTGCATCATTGTCCATGAAGGATTTTTTAACCTGTAGTAAAAACAAACATGAAGCTCTAGAACTCCATCTTTGTATCATATTCCATTATCAGAACTTAAAATGAAAATGTGAAGATCCATACCATATAATTAAAAATGTCCATTATTTTTTTTTACTTCTGATAATAATCAGCTTTATAATTTATTTTATTCCCCATTTATTAACATTTGATAGTATTAAACAATTTTTATTTTTTGGATTTTCTTCTTTGTGCTTGATAAAAAAAGTAGAAAAACATCAATTTCTTTTGATTAATAAAAGTCTAAAGTGTTCTATCTGAAGACACAAAATAAACAATATTAGTCTGTTTATATATAATTTGCAGTCAATTCATTTTTCTTTCCCTTTATCCATGTGGCCATAGTAGCCTAATGGTTATGGTCACAGATTCGTGGCTGGCCTGTCATGAGTTTGCATGATCCTTTTGCTGCTGAGGACCCACTGCGTAGAGGGGGCAATGTACAGAGTGTTTTTTTTCCAGGTTTACAAGTTTAAGTTGGCATTACTTTCCAAGATGGCGACCAATTTAACAACTGTCAAGTGATTTATTCTCAGTTTGGTTTGGCAATTCATCATGAATAGACTCACGCCTGAACAACGCTTTAAAATTGTGCAATTTTATTTCGAAAATAATGGTCGCGCGATTTTCATAAGCGAATTTTGTTTAGCGATGAAGCGCACTTCTGGTTGAATGGCTACGTCAACAAACAAAAATGCTGCATTTGGAGTGAAGCTAATCTACAAGTGTATGTCGAAACACCGTTACATCCAGAAAAACTGACTGTTTGGTGCGCTTTATGGGCTGGTGTAATCCTTCTTCAAGATGAAGGCCACAACGTTACAGTCAATGGTGATCGGTATAGAGCCATGATTACTAACTTTTTCATTCCTGAATTGAACAATCATGATGTCCAGGAGCTGTGGTTTCAACAAGACGGTGCAACATGTCACACAACTCGTGCCACAATCGATTTATTGAAAGACGTTTGGTGACCGCCTAATTTCACGTTTTGGACCTGTGAATTGGCCTCCAAGTTCTTGTGATTTAACACCGCTAGACTATTTTCTGTGGGGCTATGTTAAGTCATTGGTCTATGCGGATAAGCCACAAACGCTTGACCCTTTGGAAGACAACATTCGCCGTGTTATTGCCGATATACGGCCACAAATGTTGGAAAAAGTCATCGAAAATTAGACGTCCAGATTGGACTTCATCCGAGCCAGCCGTGGCAGTCATATGCCAGAAATCATATTTAAAATGTAATGCCACAAGATTATCTTCCGAATAAAAAAAAATTCATGTCAATCGAATAATACATCGTTGTTTTATTGCAATTTAAAGTTCTATACCTCTAAAAAAAACACCCTTTATATTTTCATTATGCATCCACATTGCCCATTATTTTCACTCACGCCGCCATTGTCGGTTTCGCTTGGCACTCTTTTTGGTTTGTCGCCAAGGGTGTGGGCTCTGCTATGATTTTACTAAATGTTTAAGTCATACCAGGTGGTCTTGTCACTATGATGTTGAAGCCAAAAAGATAATTATGGTAATGTGGCTGTGGTATCTATATAAGCCAGTAACACAGCGTTTCTCAAACTGTGAGGCGCCCCCCCCCCCCTTTGGGGGCGTGAGCATTTTGAAAAGTCAAAAACAAAAGGTTATTTCAAAAATTATTAATTTACTGAAAGTAAACAAACAAAATATACTTTCTGATATAATAAAAATATATAATACACTTATAAATGTATCAGTACTGTACAATGTATATTTTAGTATTAATTTAACAATACTAAGTTAAGAACAAGTTTGATAATTATCAGTCACCCCCCATTGGTTTGTATTAACACTTATTTTGATAATTTGTACGTTTTATAAATAATTCCCTAACTGCCAATTAAAAGTTACGCGATTCGCTCCCCACCGTTTATCACGTAGACGAGCGTATTTTGATGTTTTTTTGAAGGGGATAAAAGAAATAAAGTAAATCCTCTGAAATAAATAAATTCTTCGCAAACATTATGAAGGTTCTTTTATAGCATTCCAAAGCCGTTGGAATAATTTTATGGATAGCACTGCACAGAAAGGATCACACTTCGAAAAGACGTGTATATACGTCCACAGAAAATTAATGCTTTGGCTAAGTGAGACGTTTTTATACGTCGGTGGCACATAAGAAGTTAAAGTCGAATTGTAGCTTTAGTGTCAAAGTATAGTATTATTGAATTCAATACATTGTTATTGTATGGAGGGGGGCGTGATGAAAAAAATGATTGAATAGTGGGTCGCGTATATTGAAAGTTTGAAAAGCCCTGCTCAACAGCCTCTAGACTGAAGTGATCATTTTAGTGTAGTGGTCAAGTTGCGTGCTTACAGAATCGCAGGTGCTGAGTTCTAATCTCCTTCAGTAATATCATGAATATTCTTAAGACATTTATATAGTGACAATGAGAAAATTGATTTTCCAAAAGAGGCAGTAAATTTATTTAATAAATTAACAAAACTCGAAACTGCCATTTTAATTATATTTTGGGAAGATGGCTGATGTGGCTTATCCACATAGACCAATGACTTTACATAGCCCCACAGAAAATAGTCTAGCGGTGTTAAATCACAAGATCTTGGAGGCCAATTCACAGGTCCAAAACGTGAAATTAGGCGGTCACCAAACGTCTTTCAATAAATCGATTGTGGGACGAGCTGTGTGACATGTTGCGCTGTCTTTTTGGAACCACAGCTCCTGGACATCATGATTGTTCAATTCTGGAATGAAAAAGTTAGTAATCATGGCTGTATACCGATCACCATTGACTGTAACGTTGTGGCCTTCATCGTTTTTGAAGAAGTACAGACCAATGATTCCACCAGCCCATAAAGCGCACCAAACAGTCAGTTTTTCTGGATGTAACGGTGTTTCGACGTACACTTGTGGATTAGCTTCACTCCAAATGTGGCAGTTTTGTTTGTTGATGTAGCCATTCAACCAGAAGTGCGTTTCATCGCTAAACAAAATTCGCTTATGAAAATTGGGAGCAACGGCAATCTCGTTTTGGGCCCATTTGACGAATCTACACCTTGCTTGATCATATTTAAAATGTAATGTCACAAGATTATCTTTCGAATAAAAAAAATTCATGTCAATCGAATAATACATCGTTGTTTTATTGCAATTTAAAGTTCTATACCTCTAAAAAAAACACCCTTTACTTCAAATATGTCAAGGCTCAAATGTCCTTCTGTTGGTGTAGTATGGAAATTTGTTGAGATTTGAGAAATTTGATGGAGAGTTTGATGCTACCTCAAGTGTTGTCCTCATCATTTGACCATAGTTTAAAACTAAGAGGCCTGTTACCAATAACCCTCATGCAGCTTTATAGTGTAACGTTAATATCACACTCACTCATTCTTCTTATCCGTTTCATTTTGAGTGTTTCATACCAGGATCTGAATTTATAACCAAGTTAACAGGCCATATGTTAAAATCGTTATATTAAATTTATGGATTTTGACACTATTTTCCTTCAAATGAACTATAAATTTGGGTATAAAACATAGAAATTCAGTCTATGTACTTATAAGTAAAATACATAACATGTTCTCCATTGCCTATGTTGAATTAATTCCGGAAACTTTTTGACCGTATTGTAGTTAATCTTTATTAAAATTTTAATTTTTGTTTGTGGTCAACACACACAGTGTGGATGGTCATAAGGTGAGGAGAGTATAAATAAGAGTTTAATAAAATAGCTAGAAGAATATTTCCAAATTTAACTTTTACTAAAAAATGTAAATAAGGACGAAATATTAATTGCTGGAATTGAAGATGTCCTCTTTTGCTGCTGTCCAGTTCTGTAAATAAAGATGTTGCAACACGACAACAAAGTATTCCAATATTGTAGATAGTATTTTAGAATAAATTTTATTTTAAATTTGAGTTATGTATCTGTCTCACTTATGTATTAAGTTATTTTTAAAATCTAGCACTTTAAGGAAACAATTTAAAAGAGGATTTGTCTATTAAAGCTTTTGTCAGTTTCCTTTTATGAAATATACAAGAGGCTCAGTGAAAATTAGCTTAAAAAGTGAATTAAGAATGAATAATTTTTTTCTTGTAAAATTGCAATAATTCATACTTGCTGATTCTCAGCACAAAATGCTTTATCCTTTTTCTAACTTTTAGAAGCCCTCTGGTGCATCCAGCGAGCGTGGCGGACATACTAGTCGCAGAGATGAACATAGCTTTGGTTTCACTCGCCACAATAAAGAAAGTGATTCTTTAGCTTCTTATCATTCATATTTCAATGACTGTCGAAAAGACAGGGATGGTAAGGCATACTTTGAATCTCTATTTTTATACACATGAATATAATTTAACTTTATTATATTTTAAAAATGTATTTAACTTCAAACAGTTGTACTTTTCTTAAATATTTTTAAGGTATTATTCCAAGTATTTTGTTAATTAATATTAAAAGAATCAATAAGAAAACTGAGGTATTTTAAATGAAAATTTTAATATTTTTTATATAGTTTCTCTGCATTAATGACTTTTTAAAAATATTTATTAAGGAGTTTAAAAAGTAAAATTTCAAGTTAAGAGGGTTAAAATAACACAAAAATCAATATTATTTTATATGTAATTTTAATGTAAAAGTATGAATACATATTTATATATTTCATGCACTTTTTCTTATGTTTATTTTGCAACAGTTTAATATTTTATTCATTATAATTTTAATGAAAATATTTATATGTTATGAGATTAATTTGTAAACTTTTAGATTTTGATGACTCCCATTCTTCAGTCAACAATGTTCATTATTATGGAATGGATAATGGTTTCAATGGTTCATCTTGTAATAGTCAAACACTTCTTTCACGCAGACCACACAGCAGACATGACTTCCGTATTTCACTTTCATATGCAAAGGTAAAACTTATGTAAATTTTTCTAATGTTATTTAACTAGGTTTTGTTTTATGTAGCTCTGCTAATTATACTTATTGAAGGCAAAGTGTTGTACAGATGTGTGTGTATGTATATGTATGCATGCCATGTGTATGTATGTGTATATTCACACAGACAAAGGTACATGTATACTCACACATATACTCAGGATAATTCACTATCAGTGTTATAAGCTTGCAGGTGGGATAAAGAGCATAAAGACAAATCGGAATCACATATTGTAAATTGCAGGGTCAAAAGTACCATGTGTTAGAGAGCATTCTCTGGGAATTCAATTGTATTATACGATCTTACTTGAAACTGGTACTTGAGAATTGGTCTCTGAGGCAGTAGGATAAACGAATTTTCAAGCATTGATTTGGCCAACATGCACCTGGTCTTTGAAACAGTGGGTTGTAAAATAGGTCTGCAGCTCTGTTCTTGTACAAGAATGGTTTACCAACAGACTTGCTTCTACTCATACTGTTTTTGTACATCTACACAAAAGATGCAAGAATGGTTGTTTTGAGAGTTTCAATGAATTAAGGATTAACAAGGACACCATACAGTAAGATGTTGTATATCCTACTGGACGCAATCCAAGTGTGAAAACGTGAGAGATGTCCAATAATTTAGTATTTCTTACTTTAGTCAGAAAATTAAGTGAGTCAATGCCAATTCACTTCCAAACTAATTTTATAATGTATACAGTATTAAACAATTTGTTTTATCACAGAACATAACACACATCTATTCATAAAGAGTGGAACTAAGTAACTGAGCTAAGGTTACAAAAACATATTACTAATATATATATATGTTTGATTGTGCTAACATCTACTTTAAAATAAAATGACTTTCTAATCACGCTACTAATAATCTGCTACTGTCATCTGGTGAAAAATAAACATGATTCCGGACATAAGAAACAGATAGTTTTAATCTGTTTAGCACATTTCTTTTGAACACTTCAGCCGGAAATATCACAGGCATGAGAAATGGAGAGGGAAATTTCACCCCGTGATTTTGACGGGAGCGAGGTTCATGTACAAAACTTCCATTGAATCAGTTTAAAACTTGGTAGCTTGCATCATTAACTGTTGATGAAATCTAAGACACACCAGGAGTTTTTTCAGAAATATTTAGAGATTCAATGTATTAGTGATGTGAAGCTGGAGCAAAAGTTTGCTGTTGCAACTTTGAACACCTTTTGTTGCATGTATGCTTTTTATCATTGTAACATTTACCATTAAAATGTTTTCTGTTACATTAATGTGTTGCTGTTTCTGCTCTTGCTTTCTTTTTAGAAGCAATCTTGTAGCAGTCATATTCGTCCCTCAAATGGCCATGCAATTCATAATAATATCCCCTACCCCTCCTGCAAATTTATTGCATTTGTAGTGAATTGTCTTGTGTATGTATGCAAACAGGGAGCAAATTTAAAATTATTGTGGAATATAATTCCTTTATAGGAATTTTATGTAGCATATACTGTTACTACATATGATACTTAGCATCCGTATTCAATTATTAAAGCAAAATAATGTGTGTTTCTTAAATAAATTAATTTTGTCAAATTTTATTTAGATGTTTGTGTAATAAAGTGAAATGCTTCCTTCCTCAAAAAGCACCCCAATTGAAAATATCAAAATGTAGAAAATTAAATATATTGTAATGAATATTTAATTATATTTTCTAGGCTGAAAATAATAAACACATGACAAAGAATGGCAGTGGTTTTTATGGCCACAAAGGAAAAGGAAAGGGCAAATTGCAGGAAAATAATGGTGTCAGCAATAATGGCATTGCTGAAGGAAGGGGAATAGGAGTTACTAGCAATAACTTCAATCAAGAATTTGTAAGCTAATGTTTTTATATTAGTTTTTTTATAAAAACTTTTCTTGTATAAAATTGGTGTGTTCTAATTATTTTATTGTTTTTGCAGCCATCTTTACAAGGAGACATCTCTGAAGAACCAACTACACCTCCGGCTTTAAATGGAAGTGCATGGGGTATGTATTAAACATTAATTATTAAATTAATTTAAATAAATTAAAAAAATCATGTATTGACTAATGATATTGGGGTTTTATTACTTAAGTAATTCAAAATTAATTATGAAAGCTTTTAAAACTATATAAATAAAATTGTTCTAACATGCTGCTGTTAAAAATAACATTTTTCAATAAGTTTTTGGTGCAATTTTGACTTTTCTTATGCATTGAAAAGTCATTAAAATAAATTGGATCTAACCATTAAAAGTATTAAGCACTGTATGTCCCAGGTTTGCATTTGGAGTTACTCTAAAAGACGAAAAAACTTGATTACATAAACAACTTTTAATTTCTAAAACTTAAAAAAAGAAAGAAAGCAAAATAATAAAAAGGGAAAGATTTTATTTGGGAAAAAACTGTCCAATGTGTCTCAATGATAGATGAAAATTGTAAACATTGACAAATACAAGTCGATTTCTATTTTAATATATGAAAGTAATTATTTACTGTATTTTAGTGTAGGAAAAATTACTGATGAAGTTGCTTTAAGGTTTTCTTACTAAAATGAAATAAATGAACAATGTGATGAAAAATGTTTTCAAATATTTCATGGCAAAATAGGGATTTTAATGTGTTTTTTGTAAAAAAATTGTTTTTGGCAATCGGAATTTTAAAACATGATTCTTAAATAAATTCTTCCTCTTACATTGATTTCTGGCAGTCGGTTTGTAAATGAATTGTTGTGACATTCTCCAGATTAATCAAATGTACCATGTGAGATTTTTCTAATTTGAAAATGATACGTTTGGTAAAACAATGTTGCTGAAATACTGTTGTAAGCTGTTATCTTAGTAGAAACAGATGTGTACAATGCTTTTACTACTCAAATTGGACCTATTTGTAATTGTAAATTGGGAGGAAAGGATATAAAAAAAAAATTTAAAACCTGCTTTACCGCACCAGTCTTATGTAATCAAGAAATCTTACCTTAAAATGTATTTAAGAAAAATTTTATATGTATCTCTATATTATATATTTATTAAAATTTTTATTATTTAAGACATTGAACTAATTCTCTTTTTGTTTCCATCCCGCTAGACTGCCTAAAGGGTAACTTTTTTATTAATAATTTATTTAAAAATTTCTATATACTATTATATACTTCTATATACTATTATATATTTCTATATACTTCTTATATACTATTATATATTTCTATATACTTCTATGTACTATTTCTATATACCTATTATGCTTGAAAGTAAATATATGAAAAATATAATCAAGTCTGGATAGTAAAGTTTAGTCGTAATGGAAAAAAACTTGCCGTTTATGTTTCTTATATTGAAGTAATTCTTCATGTATAATTAAAATTAAGTATTAAAATTTTATCATTTTACAACCCCTAAAATAAGAATTATGGAAAAGTTAAATGAAAATTATCATTAATTTTATATAAGAAATATGTAATTTTATATTATGCTACAGTGAAACATATGACATATTAGTAAAAGTTTTTTTTTATATTTGAATTAAATTTTTTAAATTTTGAAGCAAGTAATTTTTTTTTTTATTTGGCCATGTTATTGTAAATGTGTGCTTTTTAATGACTAGGTTTTAACTTTTAATTTGGCAATTGCCTTTCATTGAATAAAAGTACTTAGGGAAAAAGTACTAATAAAGAGTACCTTCTGCATAAAATATTTTTATCTAAGAGTATGAATGTATTGTTTTCATAAGTTGAAAAATAACAGGTGGAGAAATATAATTTTTTTATAATTCATATTTTTTAATAAAAGTCTATCAAAGGTGGTTGGTCATTCTAAAATATATATTCATTGCTTTTAAAATTTCATGATATTAAAAATTGTTTGAAATTCAAAAAAAATGTTAAATATGCTTTTAATTTATAAATATAAAATTTTGTGAGAAAATGTTTATTTTATTTCATTCTGAGAGAGACTTGATTGCATTTCATATATTTGTATTTAATTAGACTTAGTGTTGTATTTAAAATGCCCATAAAATATAGATTATTAAATTAGTCATGTTTTAATCTTTGCATTTGTGTATTTTAAAGCTGTTTTTGCTTAATGTTTTAAAGTACAGGAGCTCAAATTGGAATTTCAATTGGAACTGAAAAGTCTTTCAATGTTAATATCATACATTGACTTTGTTATCCATAAAAAATAACGTTTTTTGTTATAGTAATTTCTGTTAGATTTCATTTTTTTTTCTGCTGGTGATAACTTAGTGTTTTTACTTGTAATAGTAATACACCACTTCATCAGAATTATTAAAAGAAAATAATTTAAGTTAAACATTTAAAAATTTGTTGAGCAAAGTAATGAGGCTTCATATGGAACCCTTGAAATGCAAGAAGACCAAACAAACTGGCTTGAAAATAAAATTTGAAAATTTAATTATTAAAATTGAGTGGTAATAGTAAGCTGTTCTCTTTACTGAGCAGTTTGAAGGGCAAGACTTTTTTAAACCAAACAGTGGTTAGTTTAGTGGACCATCTCTCATATATCATAAAATTTTAAATGAAAGAATTTTAAACAAAAATATATATACTGTAGAATGTCCTTTATCCAAACGTTTATTATTCAGAACGTTAAATATCTAGACCAGTTTTTTTGTCAACTACATGTACTATATATGAATACGTTTTCGAACAGTGCAGTGCTCAACAGTTGTTTCACACTAAGCCAAAAGTGACGGGAAAACCCAAGGTCAGGGATATTTGGGGAATTTTAGTAGTGTGATTTGTTAAACATCTGCATGGAATATTAGGACAGAGCCTGAAAAATATTTAGAATAAGCTGTGGCCAGATTCAGAAGGCGAAAAGGACTTCTATGACCACTGGGAGATTACCGACTTTGTCCTATCGATCCCAGTTTTCCATGAATGTGATGAAGATGTAGAAACCTAGATGGCTCTTAGTGCCGAAGACTGGGTTTAAAATGCTAAACGATGACGAGATTGTGACTTCCGTGCAAGAAGAATCCGACCCTGTCAACGATGAAACGGATGAAGACGAAGACAACAACAATGAAAGTAGCAAGTGTCCATCAAATGCTGACACGCTTTCTGCATTAGAGACAGCTATGGAGTGGGACGAACAACAATCAGAGCACTGTCCTACTCAACTACCGCTGCAGTGAAAAAAGGAAGGTGTACAATGGAAAATAAGTTGTAATTTTCCACAATAAAGGTAAAAGTGTGACAGCACCTATTTTGCTTTTTCTTCAAGCACGTTTCCCGTATGTGATGATTTTCAATATAAGTATAGTGTCTGCAGTTTCATATACTGCATGGATCACATTTGGTTTTCGGTTATCCGAACAGTGTCCGGCCCCAATTGATTCAGATAAACGACGTTCTACTGTACACATATATGCTATCAGACTGCAGATTCTGCAGGTGATGAAACACAGGTAAATGATGCAGGGATGCTAAGAGAAGTGAAATCTAATGAAAAAAGTTAAAAATTCAGTTAAAGTATAACATTAATTCAATTTCCATTAAGGGGAGTGAAATGATCCTGCTGTATTCATTGGCCATGACGGTGCAGTGATGCCTTCTTCTGCAAGTCATGAACAACAAAGGACAGGAATTAAATGCCCTTAACAACTGGCCCGAATAGGGATTCCTTTCGTCTCTGTTGTCTTAAGGTGAGCACTTTGAACCCAAGGGTGGCCAGTTCAAATAACACTGCACTCAAGGTCACCATTGGTCTTCTTCCACACTGCTACCAACAGCTTGTCGCTAAAGTGATGACCCAGGAATTGAACACTAGAGAGCAGCACAGCTTAATGATATTGGTTGATTATGCAATCATTTCATAGAGAGTAACTAAGAGATTCTCCATAAATCACGACTAGTGATTCAAAAACGGCATAAGCGCACATGTCAACTAGACCTGTCATCTCAACAAGTGATTGTCCGCAATGTCAATGGGAAAACATTTCGATGACACTCAAACCTACTGGATATGTATAACAATTGCAATACTTGGTTGAAAAAAACAACCTTCTTAGTATCGTTCAGAAAGTCAAACAGAAAAAACTACTTTGTCTAGAAAGGTAGTATGCAGCTGCACCTCCTTCTGCAACAAAGGACAGGAATTAAAAGCCCTTAATGACTGGCCTGAATAGGGATTCCTTTTGCTTAAAGCATGCACCTTTTACCCGAAGGTAGCCAGTTCAAATAACACTGCACCCAAGCAGCAGCACTCAAGGTCATCATGGGTCTTCCTCCCCACTGTCACCAACAGCTCATTGCTGAAAAGGCTTGTAATAGGGTACTAAATAGCTTCAAGTCTTTTGACTCAGAAAATTTTGAATTTTATGAACTAAGACAGCTTTTTCTGATAACAATGTTTTTGTATTTTTGTCTCCTGTATTCTAGTACTAAATGAATGTTCACTTTTTGTGTTATAGGAAAAAATTGCTCATTTAAGGAATGTTTTCAAATTTTAAAGAAACAGTATTATAAACAAGTATAAAATTACAACTTTGCATATTTCATGATAACTGAGCCATTTTTCTGTGGAGAAATGTGTCCTGTTTTTAGTTTAGGCTCTTTTACATTTGCAAAGACAGCTTTAAAAGTATATCTACAATCTAATTGCTAAAAAATCTATTTTTCATTGTAAAAGATGTTTAAATATTGATTTATTTTAAGATAGAATTTGATGTTAATTAGTATGTACGGAATTAGGATGTATTATTCGACTTTATAAAATTGTCTTATTGGTTATAGGTCTGAGTTTGAGTTTATTTTTTATATTGGTGTATATATATACATGTAAAATATTCCCTTTTAATATTTAATGAAGTAAAATAAGGATATCATAGGTGTTAATTTATCTATTCTTAAAAAAATTGTTTTGTATTTAATGTTTGATTAAAAAAAGATGAAATCTTCTATGATTATATAGAACATATAGAAGAATTAACTTGGGTTTTTGTAATAAAACATTTTTCTAAACTAATACAGTGGAACTTCATAACTTTACTCAACAATTTATATTATTACAGAATGAGAAATGTTTGTTGAGTATATATATCTACTAAGTAGCTTTTCTCTGTCTATGAAAAATGTTGAAGGAAACAATTTGTAGCAAGTAGGCCATATTGAAAGAAAGAGGGCATTTTTTTTTTTTTGAACTGAAGAAACAAATGCAAAGGCTGATGAAAGGCAAGCTGGCAGCAGGAAGATAGGATATAACATTGAATCAATTTGGCTGACTTTTGACTCTGTTGAGTTTGAAATGAGCAAGACAATCTGGAATTAACATGGGGGGGAGGAGGAAAAGAAGATAAATACGGATTGAGCAAAATTTACCTTGATTATAACCAATTAGGTGGGCAATCTAAGGATGTATTTATGAGTGTGTTGTTGATTTCAAGGGGAGTGGCCATTTGATTGTTACATAATAATTTTTACTTTTTCCTGTATTATAAGTAATGATAGTTTGAGTTGGAATGATGGGGTTAAAATATTGTAAGAAGCTTCTACTAGTGACTTGAATAAAATTTTTTATTAGTTTTATTTTCAGATCCAATTTCATGACTTTTGTTTCTAACACACAGAAGGTCATGTGTGATAATTTAAAAAAATGTTTGGGAAATTTAAATATTTTGATGAATGGCTGCTATGAGGCTCCAGACAAATGTTACATAATGAGTGACAAGGAGAGAGGAAGTTTTGGATTGTGCAGGACTTTTATATTTAGTATTTATTCTGCTAATAGCTTAGCATTGCTTGTGATCACAATTTTTTTTCTGAACTTGTGTTCTTACTTATTATTTGTGAGTTTTTATGTTAAAAGTTAATCCTTGCAGGAATGTCACTGAAGAAAAGGCTTCAAAAAGATAACATAATAACCATAGAGATGAAACGTTAAAAAGCGAGAACAAGGTGTGAGTATTGTTAATCTCGCACATACGTTCAATCAGTTTACATCAATGATTTGCAGTATCCTCAAGAAAAGGATATGTTTAAAAGAAAGTGACTAGAATATGTATACAATGGTTATGTATTTTTGACTATGTTGAGATTATTTCTCATATACATAAATAAAAGCAATTGCAAAGCAACACTATTAACAAGAACATTATTTGGGAGAAATCAGAAGTGATTTTCTGTCTTTATTAAGAAGATGGTAGGAAGTATTTGACCCTTGAGAACCTGTGCAATGATTTTTTTTCTCATGTACAGTTAATTTGTTTACCATAATAATAAGCAAATGCTTTCTCTAGCTGAATTTTCCTTTTCGAGTTTGATATAGTGATGTTAGTGACCTTTGTACTTGGATTGTGGGACTTTTCATATTGCATCTGCTTTTGTCAGAATTTCTCATTGCCTAAGTTCTCCCATTCCTTGAGCTCCTGCAGGTTAAGGGAAGTTGTGAGTGGTTCAAGAAGATTAAGAGAAATGCCATTCACAGAATTGTGTAAGATATGAAGCAGTAAGCTTTGACATAAAGAGCGCAGGAAACTTCACTGACTTTAAAAAGGTTGTAGATTCTAAAATTCTCTCTAGAACCTGTCACAACAGGTTTTTGATTATGATGAAAGGGGTCTTTTTTTGGAAAGAGATCCTGAAGTGAACCTATAACAGTTAAAGAAGTGTCATTGCCTGTTTACAAGCCAAAGAAAACCATCTCACACTGTTATTTTGTGCCAGTGCAAACAGGGACTTGAAAATTAAATTCCCACTTGTTTACCATTCAGAAACTCCTTGGTTTTTAAGAAGCATAAGTTCTTGGAGAGGTAGGTTGAAAGTGATAATAGAGCTCAAACAACAAGATTTGGGTGATATGAACTTTTGTGTGGCGTCAAAAAGTTTATGAATTTGTATTGGTTTCATAGCAAGTTTGCTTGATGAGGAGGTAACCGCAAAGCTACTATCTTTTGTTGCAATAAATGGAATGCAGAAAGCCTGAGATACTGTTGTATTATACATTGAGAAGTATTACCCTAATAAGGCAGTGGCTATGCATGTTACAAAGCTATTTAATGATAATTCTGTGTTGTATTTTCATCAAATTTTGAAACTTCAACAAAAATAAATGTCTAGAAAGTTTTCTTTTAAAAAAAATTTGGTTTGTATTATAAATGAAAAATTATTTTTTAAAAAAATATTCTTTTTTTCTGTAAATCAAAATAGGTATTTTTCTGTATTAAAAGGTTAATGATTTGTGCTGTATTTGTATTTTGCATTAATTTATTCAAGAACGTTTTTTCGTTTAATGAGCTTCACCTGTAAAATCTTGTTACAAATTATGCTTGTGAAGTGAGGTTCCACTCTATAAGTTTTAAAAGTATTTTGTTTAAGTGATGGTAAAAATTTTATGCTTTTTTTTACCATGGGGACATTAAAACAAGGAAGATAATGTGCTATGTTTTTCTAACATAAATTATTTTCATACTTAAAATTTTTTTAATTGAATTCAATATATATATAATTTTTGCTTTTATTTTTTAAACACTATTACAATTATATTGTAATAATTTTTATGTAAATTCTTGCTTTTGAGGATGAATTAACTGAATTTTAATTGTTTTGTAAGAATTAAAAAATTTTAGCTTTGATTTAAAATGACTATTTCGTTTAAAATTGATCAGTCTTCTAATGAAAATAAAAATGTGTATTGTTAAAAATGTTTTCTAATTATTAAACAAATGTTTCTTTTTTTAAAAAAATATTTTCCATAACAAAAATGCACATCCAAAGAATCATATTTAAGTTCCAAAATGTGTAAATATATAATTAAATGAAAACATATATTTATATTCTGTTATGTTAAAATTTATGATGTATAATGTTTATGTAAAATTATCTTTTGTAAAATCAGTGAAATGAGAGTAATGTATACCAATTACATATGCAATTCATATACTGTATTTACTCAAATCTAAGCTGTACTTTATTTCCAATGTTACTGCTACTGAAAATCGAATGTGGCTTAGAATACAAAGGGAGTGAAAAAATCGTTCAATGGGGTAATTAGTGCAGTTACAAATTCATGTATGTATTTAAAAGTTTTATCACATAGGTAAAATAACTGATTTTCCACTGCTTATTAGCTCTGATCTCAAATTTACTTTAATTTTGTAAAATTAGATATTGATAAACCCTTTTACACTATGTTTTGTTTTTCACAAAAACTTGTTGAGAATTTGGGGTGCGGCTTAGAATCGATGGCAGCTTAGATTTGAATAAATATGGTATGTTGGTAGAAGTTTTTTTGTAAAATTTATTATTAAAATGTATCAAATTGCTGAAGATATTACTTGGCATTGGTGTTACTCTAGTTATATTAAGTTTTATTTTTGTTTTCTTATTTTTAAGATGCTCTCAATTAAAATTTTTTTTTTTTTTTTTTTTGCAATGAAAGTAATGTTTTGTGAAGTTTTTAAATTATGATTAAAACCAATAGAATTTTATGCTAAAATAAATTTATTACATTTCCTGTATGTGTTTAAAATCCTTATTTTTAGATTAATATATATTCGTATGTATACATATATAAAAATCCTTGAAATAATTTTAAAAATGAGAGAAATTCTGTTTTGTAGAAAAACCAAGAAACATTAAAATTCAAAACCCTGCAATTGGAAAAAAGATTCAGCTAGTGAAGAAACCTGCTAAAAGTGAGAATTCTTGTGAGAGCTCCAGAAAAAGTCCAGGTATTTTGTTTGTGTGTGTGTAACAGACTGCATATCGATTAATCACTTTTTATGAATGTTTGTATTTTTAAGCCAGAAGTTTTCATAATCTTCCGCGAAGGATTTAAGGTTAATATCTAAGTGTGTGTAATATTGCATCACAGTATTATGTAGATTAGTGGATGTTAAGAATGCTAACAACCTGTATCAATATTTTTGATCTCGCACCAAAGTTTTGCAAAATTTTATGCTTCATATAGCATTTTATAGTCCTTTAGACTGTATTAATGTAATGTTAAAGGATAGGCCCAAGGTTAATTTTTTTTCATTTTTAAAAAGAAATATATGAAAGTTAAAATAAATTGATCATGTATAACAATTGTTTATATTTCATTATTAAAATTTAAAACCATTCTATGCATGTATTTTTACTATATTTAAAATAGAAGTTAATGTGTGAATCATATGGATCATGTGATCTGAATGGGTGGAGCTCGGCTGTCACTCATGAAGATCCAACGTGGTTTATCTGAATAAAAACAAGATGTAAATGATTTAAGGTAATCTTGGTTTTGGTGTTGCTTGATGTGCCATTGTTTCCTTGGTTCATGCTTAATTCAGTCTAATAGCCAAATAGAATAAATAAATTGAAATTTTTTTAAGTGTATTGTTGAAAATAAAGATAAGGAAAAGGCATTGTGGACTCTAGATCAGTGATCCGCAACCCCCGGTCCTTGGATCAAATGGTGCCGGGCCGCCTAAAGAACATTAAACTGTTGCTATTTTATTTAAAGTGGTGCATTTCTCTCGAAATTGCTCAACTTTCCTCGGAAATCACTTTATATTCCACGTTAAATCACTTTTATTCATTTTTGGTGTAACTATATTTTATTCTGACGGCATATTTAAATGTAAATAAATTAAAATTGTTAAATCAAAACAATCAACTTGTCCCACCCTCAGCGGGCCTCGGTAAAATTATCAAACATTGACCGGTCTGCAACAATAAAAAGGTTGTGGAGCACTGCTCTAGATTATTATAGAGCACAACATGCACCATATTTAAAAAAGAATAGAAACATTACCATATTTCATTCTTTGTAAAAATGAGAATCTAAAATATAGCATCATTATTGTAGATGTATTTATGAATAATTGTGTAACTGATAGTTTTTTCCTATAGTAATGGATGTCTAAAATATGTGCTTGTGAGTTTAGCAATTCTTTAAAATTTCTTTACTAAATCTAATTACTAATTATACTTAATTTAAAATTGTGTCCCCTAATTTTTTTTAAGCATATAGACTCATTATTGTAGACTAAATGTTATAATTTTTATTTTTAAATGGACCATTGTTAAACACCGCAATGCTTAATCTGAAAATCTCCCCCCCCCCAGATTATTAAGGTTCTATTATATATATATATATAATTATTTTTATCTGAATATATAGTGCCTATGTAACTTGGTATTGTAAATACCTATTGTTATTCTAAAGCTTTGCAGAAATTAATTTTGCATTGAATATATCTATCAAAGTATATTCAAGAATTTTTTTTATTTATTTCTATACGATCTAATTTAAAATTGAATGATACATGAAGAAAAAAAGTTCCTTTCCAGAAGAATATATCATCTTTCTCAAAACCCCCTGTATTTTATTGGATAACTAACAATTGAACTAACAGTTGTACAAAACAGATATGGAAGAGAATAAGTTTCATATATTGATTGGAAACATTCAATTTACTAATTTTTTAAAGTTACTAAACAAATGGAGATAAAAATGGCTTTTAGTTATTTTCTTTAGTTATAAATGCACAATTGATACATTTATGCCTGAACTGAATGTTTTCTTCATTGGAGTATATTCCATGAACTCTGTTATCAGTCAAGTATATAAATTGAAGTAATAATTTTAGCCATGAAAGTTTTATCTTTACTGATTCATAACCAACTTTTTATACAACAAATCTTTTTTCTTTTAAACAAATAATGTAAGGAAAAAATATTTTATTTGATATTTGTGTATATATATTAAAAGTGTTAATTTAAGTTTTGAATTCATTTATTAAAGAACAATGAATTGTTCATTCACTTTTAAAAATTTTTTTTAAAGTAAAATATCTGAAATCATTTGGAAAAATGATTTAAAAAAAATATTTTCAAAATTGTAGCATCTTCATCATCTGGATCTCTTACAAAATCCTCGAGTTCCATCTCCTGCATTACCAATCCGCACACTGTCATCGTCACTTCAGTTGCCAAAGGTGGTTCTTCGAACTGCAGAGCTCTCATCCCTGCCAAAAGTACTGTTATGAAAAAACCCATGAAAGAAACGCTAAAGGTAACAGTTAAAGTGAGTATGTATAATTAATGGATATTTTAAAATTATATATTCTCATTCATTACTTTGTAAAGTTTTCAATAAAAAGATACCTGAAAATTCTTCCAAATGTATATTTTCAGGGTGAGAGAAGGATAATTAGTTCTTGTTATAGATAGCTCCTCCCTCTTTCTTATTCTTCACCAAATGAATTTTTATATATTTGCTTTATTTTATCAGTTATATGATGTGTCTGTGATTATGTGTAAAAAGATAAGAATTTGAAGGTGTGAGCTTTTTTTATCGTCAATCATATATCATTCAATCATCTATCATTGTGTTTTTGTTTATTATGGTTTGCAGTTTTGTAAATTTCTTATTGGAATACATTTTTATATAAAATTTTAGTTTTTCTTTCAAATTCTTTTTACAGTCGTATTGTTAAAAAACTTAAATATTTTCTCAAGATTTCATCTTACTTTAGATGTATAGTACTTTCAATTTTGATTTGAAATTTATTTAAATTCATTGAATAAAATTCAAATACTGCTAAGTATTTATTTTAAGGATTTAATCATTTAATTATTCATATAATAGAAACCCAGTTCTACACCATCAGTATCAACTCATTCCATGGAGATTTTAGTTAAACACCCCAAAGCACCAGGTAATAAATCCGAATTTTTGAAAGCTCTGCGCAATGAAACTAAGGAACGGGATGAAAGCGAGAGAGATTATGCTGAAAAAGATCTTTCCACGAAAAATAATGTAAGTTTTAGTATTTGAGGATTTTTTAATGCTTATCTTTATTTGAGCATCTTAGCTTTCATTAAAATATAATTCTTTAAAGGATATTTAATTGTATTTATTATACATAATTTCAAATTCTCAATCAAATTTTTGATATTCATGTTTGAAAAATTGTTAAATTATGGAGACATTTACAAGTTAATGCAGAATGTTATAGAGAGGGAGGGTAAAAGCTTATCTCTTAACTATATACATATTTGTAGTACGAATGATTATTTTGTTTAGTATAGAGTAGCACCTATTTCATATATTGCATCAAAAATGTTTTTGATTCCTTTTTTTACTATGTTAATAATAGGGAATATTTCAAAAATTTTAGTATAACTCTACAGTACTTGAAATTTGGGATAAATGGTCTGTTTCAGTTACCGCGCTTTCATAAACTATATTTCATTACAAAGTTTACTATTGCTGAAGAATTTCTGTCAAAATTGCATTAATTTTATATTTCACATCAAAATTATTGCTGTATGAAGATTGTTTTTTTTTCTTCAGATTTAATTTATTAGATTATTTTATAATGAGCTGTAGAAGTTAAAAATATTTTTTAAAAAACCTTAGTTCCTATTTCTAACAAAATGTTGTGCAGGTTTTTTGTTCTGTATATTTTTAGCAAAGATTATGTGTTTATAAAATACAATTACTGTTAAATGATTATTAATTTATTTTTCTTCTGGATTTAAATTCATATGGTATATAATAATTATTTTTTACATTATAGTAAAAAGCCGTATTGAAATTTACTGTAAAATGTGAATTAAAATGTCTGTTTTTGAAAAATTTATAATGCAGGTGTATTTTAAAAGAAAATCCATATTTTAATATTTTACTTTTTCTGTAGAATTTTCTGCAAAGTTCATCAGAAGAACCTCATGTAAATGGAATTGACATTTCTAAGCTCTCATTCAATGATGAAAAAGAGAAAAGTATTTTGTCAAGTTCCCTGGAAGCTGAAGAAAGGTGTGAATTTTCTTTTTGTCTATAATTTTGCTCAATTTCTTTATAATATTTATGAAAGATATTTAGATAAAAATTGTGTATTTAACTTCTTTGGATGTGTTTACATTTCCTGATTAATCAAGTAAATTTTTTTAAAAAAAATCTATTCAAAGGCTTTTTGAGGTAAATTGATTCTTTAAGGATAATAGGGATAAGGATTCTTTAAGGATAATAAGGATAAGGATTCTTTTTTTTTAAGGATAATACCTATTTTGGTAATTTCTAGAAGATATGAAATAACCTTTTTATTAAAAATTAAATTGTATTCAAAATTTGAAATCTAAGCTGTCATATATGGTATTTATTCTAAAATCAAATTAAATCTGGAATGTTCTAATATTTAATTTTGTTGTAGGTGGGAGTTTTGTAACTGATCAATTTTATTTTCCTGAAAAGATATTTTTGTTATGTACATTTTTATGTTTATAAAATCTCTTTTCAAAAAGTTCAAAATGACATTTGTTCTACAGTAAAAGTTTATTTGTGCTGTAAAGTTTACATGCAATGCATGTAGCTGTATGTGCATAGTTGTTCAAACAAAACACTGCTTATCTAAACATTTTGCTACTTATGAGTTAAAACTGCAACGTATTGCAGTGGCTTTGCAAAAAGCAACATAGATCAATGTTTCAACATGTGACTTTGTTTTAAGCTCAGAAGGTTAGCAAAAAATTGCCATCAAATACTCTTAGTGGTATATGGGCTAGATAATTTCTTTGAAGTGTATGTGAGTAGTATTGGGTATTTCATAAAATTGTTTTTTTTTTTGACAATTGAGGTGCAAAACGTGACCACCAAGCTAAAGTGAAAGACTCCTTATTCCATAGTTTCAGTACCTTTTACAACCCCTGGCTGGGCAAGGTCGACTCAGCCTTTCATCCCTTCAGTGGGTCGATGCATGAATACCAAGCTTACTTGCGAACTAAACACTGGGGTTTTGCATCAGACTGATTACTTTACCAGAACATTTGCTCATACATTTCAGTGCTCAAGATCATGAAAACTGACATAAGCATAGTAAGCCTTGGCCCTCATAGTCTATTGAGTCACTGAGTTTAGTTTTTAGTCCCTTTTACACATGTCAAATGTATATAATGTTAGACAGTAATCACTTTGTAGCACAGTGAACTTACATTGCAGTTATGTGTGATACCTTTCATAAAATACATTTTCTACTGAGTGTTTTATGAACTGATTGTGTATACACACAAAAAAAATATAGGCGTTAAATTTTATGAAACAATTTTGCTGTAATTCTGTTTCAAGGTTGTTACGTGAAATGGGATGGAAGGAAGAGGTTTCTGATGATGAGAACTATGCCCCTTTGACAGAAGAAGAAATACAGAAATTCCGGGAAATTCAGGAAAACTCGCAAAAGGTATATCCTTAAATTACTTTTCTCTAATTTCTTGAATTATCTGTCTTTGCAATTAAAGCATCAATTGGATGGTACTTATCTGTAATATTTAGTATCCTGAATTTATTTTCTTTGGAAATGCTGAAATTGAATTTTATCAATTATGCTATTTATGAGTTAAGAATAAATTCAATTCTACTTCTTTTCATCATATAATTTTTGTAGTACATTCATCGTTTTTTATAGTTAATATTTGTCATTTGAATAAAGGATAATCAGAGTACAGTGCAAAATTTTGTAAAATAACATGGTTGACCCCCCCTAGACCAGCAGCTCTTACATTTTTGATCTTCGTAGACCATCTTTTTGTATCATGGTGACATCATGTACCCCAAGGTTTTAAACATCTCGCCCCAACTTAATATTCTTCATCAAAGTACAAGTTCTAGTAGAATTTCTTCATTGGAGACTATTTAGTAATTTTGTCTAGTATGGCACATATTTCAATTTTTCTCATGAGGCTTTTTAGTCTTTAAAAGAGAATGTTACATGAGAGATTCTGTGGACCCCTAGGGGTCTACGGACCAGTTTAAGGACTGTTGCCCTAGATGGTATGTTTCTACCACATTGTTTTCAATAATAAACACATTTTTTGATGAAAAAATTGTATTTAAGTGGATTTTACAAGTTAAAACTGGTAGTTAGAATTGTATTGAACTGTTTAAGTATTGAATTTGATAATTTAATTTATATGTTCGCTTCAGACTAATCACCTGATCGAGACATCTGCTCATGCACCTCAGCGCCCAATGGTCACGTATACTGGGATGGACACAGTAGGCCCTGGCTCTTCTGAACTGTTGTGCCATGTATGAATTTATATGAATTACTAGCTGCATGGCCGGCGTTACACAGGCTTTCTATACTTTTATAAATTTTCCTTTCCTTCACAAAATCAGCACTTCTAATACTCTTTTTCAAAATGACTTCCACCCCACCCCCCTCCTCCACTTAGCCCGGCGTTGCTCGGGCTTTTACAGAGTTTGTAATTTAAAATTCCCTGTTTCAAAATTTTTTTGTTTCTTTTCTTTGTCAGACAAGTTTATTACCCCCTCGGCGTTGTACAAAATTTTTTAAATGCATAACATGTTGTCAAGGAAATTCCCTTCTCACTTTTAGAGCTGTCGAGTAAGTGAACAGTGGGACTTTAATATTCACTCACTGTACCTTTTTAAAAATAGTTGTATGCTGAAAACAGTGGAAATTTTTATAATAAAAGGAAGAGTTATTCCTACTCTAAAAATGCTTTATTGGTTAAAGTTTTATTTTTTTCCCCAGGCTTCATTTTTAAGTTAATGCCTTTAAACTTCATATATTGATTGCAAACAACAGTAATTTTTATACAAAAAATGTAACAAAAGTAATTCTTAAATATTTCTAGCAAAAAGGGGAAAAAAAACCCGAAAAGCACAATTTTTTTAAAAAAAAAACAACTAATTTTTAAGTAATTTTTTCAATCTTTGTACAGATTACGGATATGATTCTACACATGAAAAAAAGTTTCGTGAGATTAGAGATTATTTTTATAAATGAAGAAGTTATTAAGTATTTCAATAAAATTTTGAGTATTTTTTGAAAAATCGTAAAAAAAAAAAAGTTTGATATTCAATTTTGCCAAGTCTTGTGATCTTCAATATTTATAGGCGCACCTTCTTTTCTAGTGCCACCTTTCATCAAACGTAACGGGCTGAAAGTTAATACCTTCAAACTTAACGCATCGATTGCAAACAACGGTAATTTTTAAACAAAAAATAATGCTGAAATATTTCAAGCAAAAAGGGGAAAAAAACGAAAAACTGTATTAAATGTTGAATTAAAATTGTGAGCATTTTTTGAAATGTTTGATACACGGGGAAAAAATGTTTCATTCAGTTATTTTTAAAAATGAAGCAGTTAAAAAAACTTTGAAGTAATTTTTAAACAAAAATAATTCTTAAATATTTCTCGCAAAAAGGAGAAAAATGAAAAACACAATTTTTTTTTTAAAAAGCACCATAATTTTTTAAAATTTTTGTACAGATTATGGATAATATCGTTCTACACACAGAAAAAAGTTCCGTGAGATTATTTTTATAAATAAAGAAGTTCTTAATTATTTAAATAATTTTGTGTATTTTTTGAAAAATTGTAAAAAAAAAAAAAGTTTTCGATATTCAATTTCGCCAAATCTGGTGATTCTCAATATTTATAGGTGCACCTTCTGTTTTAGTGTAACCTTTCATCAAATGTAGAGGGATTGAGTAGAAAAAGTTCTGGCACCAAACAGGCTTTCGCCGCCAAACTCAGAGCTATTGTAAAATGATTTTTTTTAAAGTTTTAATTTGTTTTTGGGCTTCATTTTTAAGTTAATGCCTTCAAACTTCATATATCGATTGCAAACAACAGTAATTTTTAAACAAAAAAATGTAACAAAAATAATGCTTAAATATTTCTCGCAAAAAGGGGGGAAAAAACGAAAAACACAATTTTTTCTAAAAAACCGTAATTTTTAAGATCTTTGTACAGATTATGTATAATATCGTTCTACACACGGAAAAAAGTTTTGTGGGATTATTTTTATAAATAAAGAAGTTATTAAGTATTTAAATAAAATTTTGAGTATTTTTTGAAAAATTGTAAAAAAAAACCCCCAGTTTTTGACATTTATTTTTTTAAATGACTGATTCTAAAAGAGAAAAGCATGAACTTTTTTTAGTGTAAAATATTTTTTTCATTAGCGCGAAAAAAATGCAAGTGGAATGGTTTAGAAATCATACTGATAAAAACATTAATTTTGACTCATTTTCAAAAAACCGTAAAAAATAGAAAATATAATTTTTTTGTTAAATAAATTATACCTTATCGTGGCGAAGTAAATGATCTTTCTGATTCTGTAATTATTTTTTGTCTGAGTCTCATGAAAAAAATTAGATTGCGTTTTAAAAACGTCTGAAAAAAAAGAAGTTCCGAAATTTTGAACTTGGCCCCTGGCTGTAAAAAATGGCACTAATTATGCGTTTTAAGGTTTTTAATTAATATCTTCTTAACTAATTGGAATATCAGAATATAAATGGTAAAAACGGATTCCTCGGATCTTTCCAGTTCTTTTGGTACCTTTGGCAAGTTTCTGCATCGTGCAGTTCATGAGAAGATAGGGTCCCATACATAGATACGCTTGTTTACCTGTGAATTTTAATAGTGTAGATATAAATTATAATTTTTAATTTTAGCCCCCCCCAAATGACTATTTTACTTTTAAGTTGATTTTTCTGAAAAAGAACTTTTCAGAACACTTGAGGGAAGTGGATGTAAAAAAAAACATGCATTTTTTAACACTTATATATTTATTTAATTTCTGTATTTACTTCTGTGTAATAATGGGGAGATTTGTAGAGTCCTGTATGTATCACAATCAGGGTAAAAAATATCTTATTTCTTTTGTCGCCTGTTTTTGCTGTCCATCCTTTTAGAACAACTTTCAAAGCATTTCCTCATTGGTCACAATTTCTTTTTGTCGAGTGAAATCAATTCTGAAGGATGTCTTCCAGTCAATTATACAGGATTCAGTAAAATTCCCGATTGTCCTTTTTTCTCATTCACTGTTTCATCCCATTTGATCATGTGATGAACTATGTTGAATCTAAAATTCAAATACGAACATTTTCTTCCTAGCTTTGGGTACTAAAATAAAAGAATTGCACTGTAATATGTCAAGGAAAAGAAAAAAATACTTTTTGTATGTTCCCTCCATTTTTTTATGATGTGTAAGATGTGATTTTTATGATGTGTATGATAATGTGTAAGATGTTGATCCATTATATTAACATCTCCCATTGTATTAGTGTATTGCACTATTACTTTTGGTTTCATTTTGATGTTGTTGTGAGATTGCACTTAATCGTTTCAGAATTGTATTTAGGTAACAAGAGTCGCATTCTTATCTATTCATTTGATGATCTTTTCCCCCTTTTTTCAATTTCTTTGGAATGTTTTTTTTTTACTTTTTTGAGTGTTCCAAACATATGTTTACTTGTTTAAAAAGGTGCCTGCCCCAGTTCTTAAGATCTGCGTGACAGTCATTACCGCTGGAGATGATTGTTGTGTGTGTGGGGAATCATGGTGCACATTGCCCTGTCAGGCTCTAATCTCTTCTTTATGTTTAAGATAACTGATAAATACTCCAATATCCAGTGTTAGTTAAAATAAAGAATATAACTTAAAAAATCAAAATGAACTTGGTTTTAAAAATTTTACTTTAAAATTTAAATTTAAAAGCAGTTGAAACTAAAAAGTCCAAAAATTGATAAGAAGTTAGTTTTATGTGAGACACTTATACTGATAAAAAAGATCTTGAATGGGTGTCAGATGTCATTAAAATATACATTGAAAAGTTTTAAGTACCAAAAAAATTTAAAAGTGCACTTAAAAATTAGTAGATTATTTAATACTATCACAAAGATATGGAACTAAAAAACAGTGGTAATTTAGAAAAACTTTGGATCAATAAGGATTTGTCTTGACCCTTGAAAATTTAATGTGGGAGTGTATTTTTTAATTTTATTAATATTGTAAAGTTATCAATTTGATTAAAGAATTGTAATGTGTTTTTTATTGACTTGTCTGAATTGTGTGTGTGACTCAACTCATTGCACTAAGGTCTATTATTTGTAAGCCATCAAGCATTGAGAAAATATCTAACAATTGTTTTGTACTATTCCTAAATTAAATTTCTGCTGCATGTTCACAAATAGGAGAGGCATTGGTATGAGGATCACAGAGTATAGATAGTATAAGCTTGCCGCTTTGGGTTACTTGGAAAGATTTTGGTTATTGTTATCAAAAGTGTATAGTTTCCTTTGCATAAAATAAGTTAATATACAAAACACTATTTCAATTTATGTAGCATAAAAGTTTTTATATCAAATTGTGATCACTTCAGTGGTATATGTTGTCTCCAGTGTAATTGCCTTTTGAATAGCATCAGATTATTGGTTGTTAAATCTTTAACAAAGTGTGCTAATTTCTTGGAAAAAGGAGTATTCAAATGCTTTGATTATAGAACAGAGTTTTAGTAACTTGTGATACTAATGTTTCAGCATCAAATTTAGCATTAGAAAAATGAAGGACATTAATATCAGTTATATTTAATTAAATACAAATTAATGATGGAAAATATTGCCTCAACTTTAAATGGGTCTTATCAGTATTTTTCAATATCTGACCTTTAATAATCTCTTGTAAAATATTTAAAGGTAGAAACACACTTGAATTGTATTTATCAGTCTTGGTTCCTATTTTCTTGCGGTACTGTTTTGAATACTTCTACCTGCGTATATATTAGTTTCAGAAGCTATAATATTTCTGGGATGTTTATAATCAAATAAAATATCAAAGATGTATAAATTTGTATTAGATGAATATTCAAATAGACAGCAGATTTGACTGTAAAAGGAAATTACCATTGTACTAATGAAGAGTTATAGCAGGGCTGGCTCTAGCAATTTTGGAATGGAAAATGCTGCCACCTCCTTTTTCTCTCTCTCTATATATATTATTTTAAGTCTTAAAAAATTCAAAATAATTCGAAAATTACTTATTATTTCAAAAAAGTGGAGCGAAAGAGAAAATAGTCTGTACGCAGGCCAATTTCTTTGAAAAATAGTCTACCTATGGAGGGGATTGCAAGCATTTGTTTTAACTTATAGTAACTACACTCAAGACTAAATTAAAATACCTCCTGTGACTCTCTTGTCTACCAAAATCTCTTATTACCCTTGTCTCCTTTTGGATAGCTGAAACCGGACATCATAAGGGTGAAAGGAATGTCCGTTGTGACCTCACCCTTGTTGGGGAAAAGCTACTATTGAAAGAGGTGTAAACGTAGTAAATTTCATGCTTTAACATATATTACCACCTCAAACCCTTCAAATTTCAACATAAAAGAAAACTGTCATTAAATATACTGAGTACAAAATAAAAAAAAATAAGATGCATTAAATGAAATACCAAATTCACACCCAATAAATAATATTTCAGAAAACATATCAAATTTTTTGTAACAAAAATAAGTATTTTTCAAATTTGATCCAAATGCCGCCCCGGGCAGGGTCCAGTTTGTCCTGCCCTAGAGCCGGTTATAGTATCAATTTCAAGGAAAGTTCTGCTCCTCAGATTATTTGAACTTTCCATTTCCTCCTCACCAGAGATGTATGATAATGAACTAAAGAATCTTTTAGAGAAATTTTCAAATTTTTTTCTTGATTCTAATGTACATCTATGTTGTGTTTCTATCATTACTGGGCTACTACAGCCATCTATCAACCATTGCAAATGAAAAAAGTTAAAAAATTTGGCAGATTAAAAAAAAATGACTTTATGCAGCATCTGAGCATGTTTAGGCAAGACTGCTCAGAAATTAATACAATTTATTGTACCTTCAAATGATTTAGGTAGGCCCAAATGAATTGACAAGTTCTATGAAAAATTAAGTTTTACTGTGCTTTTCTTTAAAGAATGAAAAAATTTCTTCAGAGATTTAATATATTTTTTGTGGTACCGTAATTTTATAACATTATCATTGGTTCTCTAGAATCTTGATAGCAAAGAATTTGAGAGAAAAAAAGAGGTTTAAAAAAGGAAACAATATTTAACATGTTACATGCAGAAAATGAATTGTACTCTTATTTCTTTTTTACATTTTGTCAGTAGTGCACAGCTCACTTAAAAGTACATATATAGTATTGTATAGTATAAAATCCTCGCGCTACACTGGCAAGTCCATCATAAAATACACATGCATGCAATGCTTTAAGGAACAGATACTTAGCGTGAATTTTGGATGTACTAAATTTAATGAATTATGTTGTACTAAACTAAATCATATTACATTATTTCTTGAGCTGTGGGTAGCCTAGTGGTTACAGCATCAGAGTCCAGACCAGAATGTCTGGGTTCGATGCCACCAAATACCCTCCGAGTACACACGGAGTACATGCTCGTTAAATCAGTGGGTCCGAAAGTCTTGTGGGCTGAATCACAAGTGTAAGGGACTAGAGAATATTTCCCTCCCCTTCAGTTATATGCCTGAAAATTAGTATTAAATTGTGGAGGTTGGTATAGGTGGCGTGTGTGTGTTCCCATCTATTGTCCCTTCGGGGAATTTTGCTGAGCTAATTCGTACTGTCATTACCTGTATGTACCTGTTCAGTGCTCAAGGTCAACGACAGGCGTACTTTTTACTCCTTGCCACGAAGAATTCTGTGGACCTCGATCTGACTACGTCAGACAGGTGGCATTAGAAACAACAACAACATAATTTCTTACATTCCAAATTAAAATCAACTTTGATGTATGTGAATAATGTGAATTCTCTGGATGTTAGTTACACAACATAGTATATAGCATAAAAACAGGTGAAATGCAAAGATCTATGTACTGGCTTAGTCTTTGTGTGTGAACTGTTTTACTGTAGGTTTTGCTTGTTTCATAAATTTTCATAGCAATTTTTATCTTGAGGCATTTAATTTTTTCAAAAAATTTCTAGCTGTAAGCTAGCAGTTGATTGTAATGCAAGATTTTTAGAATTATGATTAGTATCTTGTTTTATTTGTAAAGAAATAATTTAAAGAATATTTGGTAAAATATGAAAATAATACATACCTTATTAGTTATGTGTTAGTTAAATCTTGTTTTTATGAATTTTTATTTGTTAGCTTTTAAAGAATCAAGTTATTATTCAATTTATTGTTATTTATAAAAAATTTTGATTAATGTATTTAGGGCATCTGAAATAACTTTTTATTAATAAAATTTTTTTTCAGGCTTCAAAGAAGAATGGTATTGGTCGTAATGTTTTTGCAAACTCAAGCCCTCTCCGTCTTGCACCATATCCAAGTGTGCCCCCACCGACAGAAAATTCTACTTCTAGCTCTTCAGAGTCAGACTCAGATGATCCTTAAAAACATCTAATACACTTTGTAGCTGAGTTAAATGATCACTCAAATATACTGTTAAAAATTAGCTTTTCTTTTCCTTTCAACATCTGATATGTACAATTTATGATTTGTCCTTTTATTTTTTTGACTTGTAATCCCTATGAATGTCGGAATTTAAATATATATGTTAGCTCTCTGCTATATATATATATATTTTACCATGCTTAATTATGTAAAATTGTGTTGGAATGAACCCTTTCGAATTATCCATTGGTCTTTAAAGAAATTGAATTTATCCAAGGACATGAAAAACTTTTTGGGAGTTCCATCCTGAAGTTTTTAATATACTATATTAGGATTGGTGAAATAGTGCTATTTTTGTATGTATTGAATTATTTTGAATTGCCATGGTAACACTTTTTTTTTGTTTATAACAATTTATACTAAAGCCTCTAAAAAGTGAATAATTGTAATTTTTAAAAATTTTTATTTATAGTAATATTTTTTTTCTAACTATTATTATATAATGATATTATTGTATTTCATATCAAAAGTGTATAAATTACTGTATTTAATACAGTTTGAATATTTAAAGGAAATGTTCCGTAGCTCTTTTACAGTGCTTGTTTAATTCAACCCTATTTTTCTTTCGATTTGCAAGTTGTAAAATGTTGATATATATGATGCGTAAGTTAAGTGTTATGACATTCATCTTTTAAAACTTAAAAAAAACTTTCTGCATTTATTATTGGGTGTTCCAATATTTTAAACTTTCAAGAATTTTGGAAATAATCTTGAAATATGTATGTGTATGCAGATCAAGTTTTCAGATTACATATTGTACAAACATAAGTTTGTTTACTGAAAAGTATGCACGTATGTTGTGCTAGTATATATGAAATACAAGATAAGATATTTTGTTAGTCCTGTAGGTAGTAATCATCAATGCTGACTTTTTATCTCTTCTTGCAGCATCTATGTTCAGAGATTTGCAAATGTATATGAAAGTTTGTTGTATGTGAGTAAATCAAATGTGTTTCCTTTATTTTAAAAACTTGGTTAACCTCTTTGAAAAAATGAAGATGTAATGATGTATTTTATGTGCCAAAAGAAGTTTAAAAATATATTTAAATAACTTTTTTTATGTATGGATAACTGGAATTAGGGCTTTCATTCCAACCCTTAATACTCTGTGTATTTTGAAATATACTTTTCATTGAAATTTTTTACTTGATTGATACCTAAGAAACTTATGTTTGCTATGATCTTCAAAAAATGTTTTCGAGTCTTTTGATGATTTTTTTCTTTTGATGTTTTATTTTGTATTCTCAATGTTTTGACAATGCTGTGTGGTGACTTGCTAGAGACTTTGAAATGTGCACAAAAAATGTGTGATTAATTTATGTAAATATATAAAAAGCATTCTTTAAAGGCTGATGTATCATCAAAGAATTATAGATGACTTTCCAAAGAACTCAGCCTGATTATATGCAAAAAAGGACAATATTATAACCTGTCTAGCAGGTATGAACTTTCTGCTGTGAAAAAATAATTAAAGATTGTACAGAAGTGTTTTTCTTTAAGATGTGAAAAAAAGCCTTTTCCTATATGCTTGAAATGGCTGTTAGCCTTTGTTGATAATTGAATAAAGCACGATTTTGCTATTGAAAAGTTGTTTCTTTATAAATATTATATGTATTGTTTTCATGTTAAAATATAAAAAATATGATGCTGTAGATCAGTGGGAGGAAATTATAAGAAAAGGGAGTTCTTAAAGTATATATAGTGATAACATTCATTGTTCATTCACCTCAAATCCTTTTTTTTTATTGAGCTTAACACATTTGGAGTTGCAATTAATGAGTGATCATAGATAGAAACTGAACTTAAGTAGGCTCAAATCCTAATTCTATGAAAAGATGTTTCAAGTGGAACTTTTGTATTTAAAATGAAACAGGGTTTCTTCACATGGAGTGTGGATAGTACAAGGATGGTTCCAGAAATACGTAACCCAACAAAGAAAACAAAAATTTTGGAAAAAAATGTATTTAATTATCAACATAGTCTCCCTTCAGCTCTATTACACTCTCCCCAGCAATGTTCGGCACCCTTTTTATAGTAAGAACTGTCTTGCTCCTCAAAATAGCCATTAAGTTGCCTACATTACTTCAGCGTTGGAAAATCTTTGAGTGAGTGAAGGGTTTTATGGCACAAGAGCCAATTTGGCTATACTGCGCCAAACATTTGTTAAAAAACTTAAAATGTTTTATAAAATATGTAAAAATAATGACAATATAGTTTTAAAAAGTTAAAATTTCAAACCACTTAAAACCGTTTTCAAGTAATTAAAGAAACAAAATTTGGTGGGGAATTCCTCCACCAAGTCAGACCATATCTTAAAATAAAAAACATTGAAAAAGACGCATGGAACATGTTAGTTTAAAACAAAGTTAGACAATACATGTTATTAAAAAATTAGCTTCTACCTTTCCTGTATTGGGAAAATCTTTGACCACTGTACCATTTTTTCATGTTTGGGAATAGAAAATAATCTGAGGGGGCTAAATCTGATGAATAGGGTGCATGAGGTATCAATTAAATGTTTAATTAATTAATTTTGGCCATTGCAATAACAAATTTCTGAGCATTGTCTTGATAAAACAACACTTTTCTATTGGCCAAATGCAACCATTTTTGCTTGATTTCTTTACTCAACCGTTGTAGTAAGTTCGTGCAATACTTGCCATTGATAGTTCTTCCTTTTTCAAGATAGTCCATGATAATTATCCGATGCGTATCCCAAAAAACCGACGCGACGACCTTGTCTGCAGATGGAACGGTCTTTGCCTTCTTTGGAGCCGTTTCTCCTTTTTCAGTCTATTGTTTTTTTGTCTTGGGTGTGAAGTGATGGGCCCATGTTTCATGTATGTCTATGAAATGGCACAAAAATTCTGCTTTGTTGTGAAACTTCGCTAAACACTCAATTGAAACATCTTCACAACACTGTTTTTGCTTGAGTCTGAGCAAACGGGGCACCCATCTTGCACACAGCTTTCTCGTGTCCTAATTTTCAGGTAACATGTAATGTTCTGCACTTTTTGAAATGCCTACTATGTCTGCTAGCTTGCACACTTTCAATCGATGATCATCCAGTGCCTCTTTGTGGATTTCCTTCACCATTTCTTGAGTCGTCACCTCTTTTGGTCAATCACTTCGGTGTTCGTCTTGCCAGCTCATGTGGCCTCGTTCAAACTCTACTACCCAATATTTTATCTCATAATTTGTTAGAAGCCGAAGAAAGAGTAATAAAAAAAAATATATCCAGACTTCCCAAATTCGGGCCACCTTCGTTCCTTGATGAGAAACCGCAAACAATATACGAGGCATATCCAGAAACTAAGTTCCGTTTCTATTTATATCCGCTCCAGCGCAGCGATCGCAGTTCCGCGCATGCCCGACAGACGCTCAGTATCAAGGAGAAGAAGCATGCGTCATTTTTAGATCACTGTCAGCCACGTACGCTTTGTTGTACTTGTTTACAATGTCGGTGTTGATTGAAAATCCCGCTGCGTGCGAAATCAGATGTGTAATTCGTTTTCTGAATGCTAAGAAAGTGAAACCAGTGTAATTCGTTTTCTGAATGCTAAGAAAGTGAAACCAGTGTAATTCGTTTTCTGAATGCTAAGAAAGTGAAACCAGTGTAATGCTGAATGCTAAGAAAATGAAACCAATCGAAATTTATCGGCAAATTTGTGAATTTACGGACAAACCCTCCTACGAGGATTCGGCTGGGACGTGTTTGGTCATCCTTCGTACAGCCCTGACCTCACTCCTAGCGATTTTCATCTTTTCTTACATCTCAAGTCTTTCCTTGCCGGTAAACACTTCAACAATGACAAAGAGCTGAAAGAAAATGTTTCCAACTGGTTGAAGACACAGGCGGCAACCTTCTATGAAGAAGGCATAGAAAAACTTGTGCCACGATATGACACATGCCTGCAAAATTTCGGCAGTTATGTGGAAAGGTAGTTTAAGAGTTTTACATTTTTGTCCAATAAATGTTTTTTCTGTATCTGTATACAATTTATTTTTATTACCAAACGGAACTTAGTTTCTGGATATACCTCGTATCTTAATTCCACTGCCCCTCCTTTCATTCCTAATTCAAATATAAATAATCAAGAAATCGTGGCTACTACATTTAGTCATAAAAAAAATTAAAAGATGCTTTCTGAGCACTGCTTGCATCTTAATTAAGGATAAATATTCGAATTGGCAGGAATGTAGGTGTTTGTTAGATGGAGGCAGTATGGTTTTTCTTATAATTAATGAGTGCGCCAATAAATTGCATCTGAAAAGTGAAAAGATTAATACTTTGATCTCATGTTTAAATGATGCCTCTATGATTGTTAATGGTTGCATTAAAACGACAATTTCAAATAAAAATAATATATTCGCGAAGGATTTAAATATGTTAGTAGTTAAGAAAATCACAGATTGTATTCCAAATAACACGTTTGATACCAGTGTTAGTTTGACGGATATAGTGGAGTTAGCTGATGATTGTTTTAATATTCCAGATAAAATAGACATGTTGTTAGGTGCAGAAATATTTTTTCAACTATTGATGCCGGAAAAACTTACAATAAAAAATTCAGATCTAATTTTACAAAACATGGTTTTTGGATAGGTTGTAAGTGGTAATGTTAATTCTTCTCTCATTAAATGAAACTAAAGTTCATTGCAGTTTGGTTAAGGACGAAGATTTAAATAAAACGCTGCAAAAATTTTGGGAAGTAGAAAATGTGGAAATATGGCAAACAAAAAATAAAGAGGCTAATTTATGCGAGGAAGACTATGAAAACACATTCTAGAGATGTTGAGGGACGGTATGTAGTTAAAATGCCCCTTAAAGGTGATCCAAATTGTTTAGGGAATTCCAGGGGCATTGCTCTCAAACGATTAAATACATTGTGTCTTAGATTGGAAAAGGATCCTCAATATCTAAAATTGTATAGAGAATTCATGCAAGAATATGTACAATTGGGACATGCAAGAAGTGACGGTTGAAAATGACAATTCGAAGATGAACTATTTCTTACTTCATAATGGCGTCTATAGACCTGAAAAAAGTACCAATAAGATGAGAATGGGCTTCAATGCGTCTTGTCCTACAGATAATAGATTATCACTCAATGATATTCAGTACAAAACGGAGGAGTCATCCAAGATGACTTATATGCTCAGATGATTAAATTTCGTACTTACAGATATGCACTGACTGCGGACATTAAAAAAAATATCGAATGATCCTAATTGATTCCGAACAACGCTGTCTGCTACAAATATTGTGGAAGGACAATAAGCATGACCTAGTAAAAATATATGAGCTTCAAATGGTCACGTATGGGACGACCAGTGCTCCATACTTAGCGCAACGACCATTGAAGCAATTGTCCTATGATGAAGAAAATAAATTTCCGGTAGCAGCACCAGTCTTTGGAAGCAATTTTTATGTGGACGATGCGTTAAGCGGTGCGGAAACCTTAGAAGAGGTAAAGGAGCTACAACATCAGTTAATTACAATTTTGAAAAGTGGAGGCATGGAATTGCATAAAATCTGTGGGAAATCATTCTGAACTTTCGCAGTGTATAAATGAAATCTACGATTTTTCGAGACCAAATGAGACTAAAACATTGGGCGTGTCCTGGGACCCAGTAAAAGACACCTTTTCCTTTAAAGTTGACGTGATACCAAGAGATTCGTACACAAAGAGAAGCGTTTTATCAACTATTGCCAGACTGTTCGATCCTTTCGGACTTGCGGTACCCGTGGTGGCCAAAGCCAAGATGTTTATGCAAAAGCTTTGGAGACTTAGTATTGACTGGAAAGATCCACTCCCAAATAAAGTGTATCATGAATGGCACCAGTTGTTAATTAGGCTAGAGAGCCTCAATAGCATCAATATCAAAAGACGTGTAGTGATTGAGAATCTATCTATAGAGATTCATGGCTTTTCTGATGCGTCAGAGCGTTGCTACGGAGCTGCAGTGTATTGCAAATCAAAAAATAATTCAGGAGTGACTTTAGTGAGATTTATTTCTAGCAATTCGAGAGTTTCACCCATTAAGTGTCTAACTATTCCCAGATTAGAGTTATGTGTAGCTATCCTTTTGTCCAAACTTGTGAAAAGAGTGATTGATGCCTTGAAACTAGATTCAGTTAAAGTTTATCTGTAAATTGATTCAATGATAGTGTTGTCTTGGCTACAAAAAGCACCGATGGACTTTAAAATATTTGCACAGAATAGAATTGATAAGATTCAAGATTTGTTCCCTGTACGGCAATCAAGACATGTGCCATCCAACCAGAATCCTGCAGATTTGATTTCTCGTGGAGTAGATCCTGACAAACTTCTGAACCAAGAACTGTGGTAGAACGGTCCAGAGTTTCTATCTTGCAGTGATTATCCGAACAAAACTGTGAACATTAGTGAAAACAACGATGCGTACATTCAGAACTGAAGAACAGTGTTCGTGAAAAACTTGAGAATGAAGTGCCGGTACTTAACATTTGTGTGAATGACTTTGTGAACAATTTGTGTAATATTAGTAACAATTATTTAACCATTCTGCGTATCTTAAGTTATATATTTTTAGGTTCGTGAACAATGTGAGGAGGAAGTTCAAAGCCAGTGGCAGATTAGGTAATACAAACTTTGATTTTAATCAAAACATCAATTTATTTTGCCTAAAGGCCATAAGTTGTCATGTATAATAACTGAATATTTGCATAAGAAATACTTTCATGTTGGTGCTTTTTCACTTTTGAATCATGTTCGCGAAAAATTTTGGCCTCTCGATGGTCGCAGTCTTTGTAGAAAAATTGTGCATAAATGTATTTTGTGTTTTAAGTGTAAACCTGTCATAAAACATCTCAAATAATGGGCAATTTGCCTAAGGAGAAGGTTACCACACACACCACCACTGACTTCCCCTTTAACTGCTCGGGTGTCGACTTTTGTGGTCCTTTCTTTATAAAAAACAGGCCAACGCAAATGAAGTTTGGTAAAATCCTAGGAGAGGCCACACCCTTGGCGACAAAACGAAAAAAGCGCTAAGTGAAACCGACAATGGCGGCAAGTGAATACAGAGAGATAAGGTGGATACGTAATGAAAATATATGTGAACAATACAGAAATTAAACATTTAAGATAAAAAAAAATAAAAACAGCACTTACTTTCTTACTGCTGATCTTTTCCAAGTGGAAGGTTACAGCATAACAACAGATTTTAAAAAAAGTCTTGAAGGTCTCATCGCTAAGTGAATGATCGTGTGAGCGCTGCCATTTTTATTCTGCGAGGTAATGGTCGAACATACCTTCGGCGTGGCTGGTGTAATTTCGAAGAAAGCGTTTTATTGTCGACCATGTTACATCATGCCGATCGTTACATTTAGGATATTCATAACTCTAAGCAATGAAACCTTCCTTCATACACTATCCAATCAATTCCTTCTAACCTTTCGCATGCAACAAAGTAAAAAATTTTAAGATACACTCGGGAATATTGAAAATAGCGACCCAAGAAGAAAGCATCGGATTGAAATGAAATTTAATACACATAATGACACAGATGAGATATTCACTTGATCTCAAAAACAAGACAATTCAACGAATACAGGGTGTACAACGACACAAATACTGGGCAACTTCAATAGCGCGTTGGACCACCTCCAGCTGCAATACATGCCGCCACACGGTCCGGCATTGAGTTGATTAGACACTTTATGTTGTCCTGAGGCAGATGGGCCCACAAATCTTGAACAGCCAACTCTAAATCATGTACCGAGTGACACGATGGAATCTGCCATTTTAACTGATCCCACACGAGCTCTACATGGGACAAATCGGGTGAGCGGACCGGCCATGGAAGAGTCTGAAAATGATGTAAAGTCTTGAGCAACTGTTGCTGTATGCGGACGAGCATTATCTTGCTGGAAAATTGACCATTACTGGAGACCATTTAGGAAAGGTCCTACATGCGGTCAAAGAATGTCATCAACGTAACGCTGGCCCGTTAAGGTTCCACGCTTTACAATTAAAGTGGACCGGCTATCATAGGCTATGCCCCCCCCCAGACCATTACACCAGCTGTGCGGGCAGTGTGACGTAGAACAGTGTGGGGGAATTGTACCGCTCACCAGGGCGCCTCCACACCCGTACACGGTTATCATCTGTCCCCAAAACAAACCGGAATTCATCACTAAACACAACCTTTTGCCAATCTGTGACATTCCACATTGATCTGGCTTGGCACCACTGTAGACGTAGTTGCCGATGTTCCGGTGTTAAAGGGAGTGCACGGAATGGGCGCTTGGATTTAAGATTTGCTTCAAGGTGTCTGGAATTGCTACGCCTACGTCTGCTCGTATCGTTGAACGAGTCACTGTGGGGTCCACAAATGTTTGCCGCACGATCCTTCGATCCTCTCTCCTCGTGGTCTTCCTGGTCGCTCCAGACCCGGTTTTCCGCGCGTGAGTACCTTTTCGTGTCCACTGCTCCCAACAATTTCTAACGGCACACTCCGAACGATCCACCTGGCCTGCAACATGGTGCGTCGACCAGTCTGCAGTTTTCATCCCGATTATCAGGCCTCTCTCAAACTCGCTTAACTGTGAAAAATGTCTTCTAGCACGCTTACCTGGCATGTTTCGCTTACCAAAGCCTTCCTACAATTGGCGGGTAATCATCACGTTTATGAATCTTCGAATTTGCGCTGGCTTATATGGCACCCTCTTCCTGATTGTAGCGCTACCTCGGTGTGTATGAGCATGCGTATTTGCACAAAACTTGGATCATTTGTATATCACATTACGCTGTACTTATTTGCAAAGTTTCGCGATTGTACTTAGCTTCCTTCTTGGGTCGCTATTTTCAATGTTCCTGAGTGTATATTCCTTCACACACGCAACTATTCCAGTCCGGTCCCCCCCAAAAAATGAAACTCGAAATACCCGCCGACAAAATACGAAAATTCCAGAAATAGTTAGGTTTACCATATCTAGTGTATCAAAGTAGGGTTACCAAGATGGCACAATTATCGCCAACCAAAATAATTCGCGCCAAGGGTGTGGGCTCTCCTAGGACTGAACCGGAAGTTAGCATAAAATCTATGTTTGTATATTTATCTGTTTTGTGTTTAAAGCTGTACACATCGAAGTAGTGTCTGATTTAACTTCCGATGCATTTTTTGCAACATTGAAAATATTTATGCCTCGAAGAGGGAAATGTGATAAGAAAGAAAAAGTAATGTAAAAATGGGAGATTTAGTGCTCTTAATTGAAGAGAATTTGCCACCATACAAGTGGTTATTAGGAAGAATTATTCAGGTTTATTTTGGAGACGATAACAAAATTCGTGTAGTTAAAGTGAAAACACGATTTGGTACTTGTAAAAGAGACATATTTAAAGTTTGTGTTTTGCCAATGCCAAGTGATTAAGTACTGCTGATAAAATTTATTTTTTTGTGTTTTAATTAATTCAAGTGAATTGTTTTTTTTTTCACTTTCAATGAATATAGTGCGTTTCTTAAAGTGTCTTTTGTGCAATTTGAGTGGTGAACAATTTAAATACATTTTGTGTAAATAACTAATACAGTGAATGCATGGTGTAACCAGGGCAATGTGGGGCGGTCTGTCAGTTCACGGCATACGAAGCGTCATCTGTGTCATTACCAAAGTTGAGTGTGTGTTGTTGTGTCTTTAGAAACGAATGTGTGTGAACAGTGGTTGCAAAAATAAAGTGTTATGGTGATAGAGACTCGTGAGTCCACTGCTTAAGTGTTGGAGTTATCGACATAAAAATATCTTTCTCCAACCCATCTTACCCTTTACCAAAACTTTATGATGTGTTTGTGTGTTTTCTATATTAATGTCATTAAAATTATCCTTTTGAAATATATCTTCCGCCTCTTTTCCCCATCGAACGGGTATTGTTGGGCCACAAATTTCGAATTAAATTTCTGACCCAAAAATTCACCCACAACACCCAGAACTATTAAAATGTCTACCCGACACTGGTGCAGTTTCGAAAATGCAGGTACACTCTCACTCACTCGAATCTGTAAAGCAAGAGTCTACCCGAGTCTACACTTACCCGAGTAGTACAAAAAAGAATCACAAGACCTTTTATTTTTAATCTTTATTAACATCATAAACAGAGAATTTCACATACTAAAAAAATCAATAAAAACTGACAAACAAATTTTCTGCCTCTTCTTATATACAAATCTCAAAAATAGTCAGTGCAATCTATTAGACTTATCAATAAACAATTATTACATAAATGGGAAATAAACATTTTACCTAAACAATAACACAATAAAACCATATTTGGAAAAAATATAAATTAGTCTGGAATGTCAACATTGGCTGACGAATTCACAACAGGTATGTTACCCCTTCGGTGTTGCACGAGTTTCTTCTGAGTGTTTAAATTTATCTCCATGAAAATTTCCCCTTTACCTCTCGACGGCAGCACTTCTAGATGTGTATATATGCACGACGTGAGGGATTTCTATATTAATGAAGTTTCTTCCACTGCTTTTTCTTGGCAGGCAGGTTTCTTTTCCATCCGTTTCGCCTGGTGTTGTACCGACTTTTTAGAGAAAAAAAATCGTTCTCCCTCCCCCCGCGATAAGAGTTATCTTCAAATTTCTATTTTCGATTAATAATTTACAAAACCTGAAGCAAGAGATGTGCGATTTTATTGTTAAAAATTTAGTAATGGGTAACAGAAAACAATGCCGCTATAGTTTTTTTTTTGAGAACTATTAATTTTTATATCCATTTTCGTTAAATAATAAAATAAAAATTTCTACTGTTAGCCATTGAAACAACTGCTTATTTCTAGATGATTGATGTAGGATTAAAAATATATGTAACTATAAAAAAAAGAACAACTGAGGAAAAAAACTTTAGAAATTTTGTTTACATTCACTGTATAAAAAAGATTAAAAATCAAAATCCTTCTATATTTTCTTATATATATATATATATATTTAAGGTTTTTCATTAAATCATTTTTTCAAACTCATTTTTAGTTGTGATGTATTATAAAAAACTAAGCTCGCATTCATTATTTTATATGTATAAAACAATAATTGCCTTCTTAGAATTTAAAGCAATAAAATGGATTCGGAATCGGGTAGCCAGGCGTTGCACGGGCTTTTTTGAGTGTAAAAATTTTCCCTTCCCCTCTCAATATCAGCACGGTGGGTGCGATTTTCATATTAGTATGCCATTAAAATTCCCTTTTTTGAAATTTCACTGACTTCTTTACCGGCCGGACTGGTTTCTTTTCCCAACGTTTAGCCCAACACTATTTGCCGAGTGTCCCCATTGGAATTTGCCCTTTCCCTCTCGACACCGTCCCTTTTGTGTGTGTGACGGGTCTATCCACGTTCCTTTCATATCTAATCCTCTTGGAAAATATTGGGTCCTTAAAAATTATATTATAAAGCTTTCTCCCGAAGAAGAAGACGTGACCATGCAAATTAAGACTTGTATATGAAGTTGAAACGTTCAGGTTAAAAAAAGAGAGATAGAGTAGACAGTTAACAGGAGCAGGGATTAATTAAACTTGATGAGGCATAGATACTGAGTTGCTGATAATTACGATCTGTCAACCAAGAATTAAACTAGATTAGGAAGATAAGAAGTAGAAGCTATTGACTATAGACGTAAGTGTCTAATTATTTAATATCTTCTCGTATCTCGCATACCTCGTTAATTTTTTTCCATATTTGATAATTGGGTGCATCTCTCAACTTTGGTTGCTTGAATTGGTGTTGTTGTTGGTACTGTGAATAAATTGAGTTATTTTGAATGTAGCTAGTCTTCCTTCCGCTTCTCCCACGTGGCCGCGGGTGCCGAGTGGTATAGGTATCGGATCGTGGCTTGCCTTGTCACGAGTTCGAGCCCAATACCACTAAAGACCCGCCGTGTAGGGCAGCGATGCACGTTAAATCTGTCGAGAGCTGAAACGTCCACCCCTTGGTGTGGTGTGGTAGTTAGGAGAGGGGGTGCCAGCTCAGGTGTCGTCCATGTCACTTGACCATGGTTCAAAATTACGTGGTCCGTAGCCAAAAGCCCTCGTGTAGCTGAACAGTGCGACGTTAATATTCAATCAATCAATCAATCAATCCGCTTCTCCCACATCCTTAGACTCGTTGGGCAGACCTTTACACGTGTGAAAGACGATGTACTATTTTATTATTAAATAATTAATTTAATAATAAAATGATAGAAAACACTCCTTTATAAAAGTATATTAATTTAAATCCATTATCGATAAATAATTAATAAAAGAAATCTTACTATTATCTATTAAAACTGAAACGATTGCTTATTGCTGGAGATTTAAATATATGTATAAGTATTTATATTCTCTCTCTCTCTCTCTCTATATATATATACATATACATATATAACCCACCATTATAGGGGGGGGGGAGCCTAGACATTTGTTTATATTCACTGAAAAAAACATTCAAAAAGAAAATAAAACTATCTGATAAAAACATTTTAGTATCTTATTATATTTTTAAGGTTTTTCATTCCACTGTGTTTCAGTACATTATTTAAACACGTATCTGACGCAAAAAATGTATATTATACAAAACTCATATCTATTCATTAATTTAATTATAATTTTCTTCTTAGGATCTGAAATTATGAAACTGATTAGAAAAGTTTATTTTCCAATTAATCGTGACATGCCGTTTGGTCAAGAAATAGCATTGAAACAAAAGTCTAGTTTATTGACAACTGCAAAAAAAAAAAAAAAAAAAAAGTGTAAGTGGCAAAAAAAGAGGAGGGGTTGATTGATTGATTGAATATTAACGTCGCACTGTTCAGCTACACGAGGGCTTTTGGTGACGGACCACGTAATTTTGAACCATGGTCAAGTGACGTGGACGACACCTGAGCTGGCACCCCCCTCTCCTAACTACCACACCACACCAAGGGGATGACGTTTCAGCTCTCGACAGATTTAACGCGCATCGCTGCCCTACACGGCGGCTCTTTAGGGGTACTGGGCTCGAACTCATGACATACCTGCCATGGTCCGATACCCTAACCACTGGGCTACCGCAGCCCAAAAGGGGAGGGGTAGTAAGGTTGCCGAAATCATTTTTCCGCGCATGCACTGTAAGCACTCAAAATCTTGAATTCGTTATAGGTTTACCACAATGAATTATTGGTGGAATTTGGCAATTTTAGAGATATTTTCATTGCATTTTTTAAGCCACGGGGAAATGAAAAAAACTGCACTTTTTTTTAGTAAAAAAAACCAATATTATGTAAAGGATGTTTTTTTTAGAGGTATAGAACTTTAAATTGCAATAAAACAACGATGTATTATTCGATTGACATGAATTTTTTTTATTCGAAAGATAATCTTGTGGCATTACATTTTAAATATGATTTCTGGCATATGACTGCCACGGCTGGCTCGGATGTAGTCCAATCTAGACGTCCAATTTTCGATGACTTTTTCCAATATTTGTGGCCGTATATCGGCAATAACACGGCAAATGTTGTCTTCCAAATGGTCAAGCGTTTGTGGCTTATCCGCATAGACCAATGACTTTACATAGCCCCACAGAAAATAGTCTAGCGGTGTTAAATCACAAGATCTTGGAGGCCAATTCACAGGTCCAAAACGTGAAATTAGGCGGTCACCAAACGTGTCTTTCAATAAATCGATTGTGGCACGAGCTGTGTGACATATTGCGCCGTCTTGCTGGAACCACAGCTCCTGGACATCATGATTGTTCAATTCAGGAATGAAAAAGTTAGTAATCATGGCTCTATACCGATCACCATTGACTGTAACGTTGTGGCCTTAATCGTTTTTGAAGGATTCCACCAGCCCATAAAGCGCACCAAACAGTCAGTTTTTCTGCATGTAACGGTGTTTCGACATACACTTGTGGATTAGCTTCACTCCAAATGCGGCAGTTTTGTTTGTTGACGTAACCATTCAACCAGAAGTGCGCTTCATCGCTAAACAAAATTCGCTTATGAAAATCGGGAACAACGGCAATCTCGTTTTGGGCCCATTCGACGAATCTACGCCTTGCTTGATGATCGTTTTAATGAATTGCCAAACCAAACTGAGAATAAATCACTTGACAGCTGTGAAATCGGTCGCCATCTTGGAAAATAATGCCAACTTAAACTTCTATACCTGAAAAAAAAAAAAAACAGAAAAATGAAAATTTTCAAAATTATAAAATTCTATAATTATTTTTGGGAATTTTACTATATTCCGTTTCAACTTCAAAGTCAAAGGAGCTAAGGCATGAAGTGTCGTTTAGCTTGAGGACAGGTTTTCGACGCCAGTAGCAAAAACGTGAATTTTTTTAAAGTTTAAATTTTTTTTTAGGATTTAATTTTTAAGTTATGCTTTCCAGATTTCCTACATCGATAACAAACAACGGTAATTTTTAACAAAATGGTTAAAAAAAATCTTGCGTGAATGAATCATTGTAAAAAGGGTATTTGATGAAAAACACAAAAACTTTAAAATCTGTGATTTTTAAGCAATTTTTCAATTTTTGGAGAGAACACGAATAATAACGTTGACACACGAAAAAAAAAAGGTTTGTGTGATTATTTTTATAAATGTCAAATTTATTAATTGTTTAATGAGAATTTTGGGGTCATTTTTGAAAAATCGTGGAAAAAGAAAAAAAAAATCAGTTTTCGGTCTTTCATTTTTTTAAATCATTGATTCTAAGAGGGCATACATATATTGATCTTTTTTAGTACAGAATTTTGATTCATTACAATAAGAAATTCATACAGAACGATTGAAATTTTTATTTCATTAAAACGGATCAATTTATTTATTCATCATAGGAAAAATCGTAAAAAATGCAAAATATAATTATTTTGTGAAAAAAAATAATATATATATACCGTATCGTGGTGGAATAAATGATCTTTCCGGGGTTTTTGTCTGATTTTGATACAAAACATTAGATTTCAGTTTTAAAAACAGGGAAAATGCCAAAAATTTTCTACTTCTTATTCTTCTCTCTCTCTCTCGGAGCATTAGTGGAATAAACAGCTCACGGGTGTGAATCAATTACGTAGTTAAAAGTTTTTATTAATATCTCTTCAATCTCTTCAACTAAATGCATTATCATGAAAAATTGATCAAAATGGCTTTCTTGAATCATTTAAAATATTGTGGTAACTTTGGCGCGTTTCTGCGTATAGCGGTTTGTGAGAAGATAGCCTCACATACATATATGGATACGTTTGCCTACCTACGAATTTCTATAGTGTAGACATCTACAAATCTATAACAATTGTATATTTCATCACACTATGTTATGAGTTGATTGTCCCGCATTGAATTGTTCACACACCAAAAAATATGAATTACATAACTCATGCATAAATATACATTTTAAACATAACAATAAAAAATTAACAATATAAGCAACACGATTACAAGAAAATTTATTCAATTATTTCAGTCACATAATTCTATATTCAGAAAGCGAGACAAATTAAGAAATTACATGGGAAAAATAGTTTTTACATCTGTGATAACGAATTTGGTCTTTCAGTACTGAAATCTAAATTGTTTAAAATTTCAAATTTTACATATCGGCGAAATTTTATATTTCCTTTTTATTTTAATAGCGAACATACATGAAACTTCCTGCTATAGGCCCAATAAGGTTCCGCTTTCGAACAAAAGTTTCTATTTTGAAATTCGTTCTTATTGAATCATCAAATGACTCTTGCAACTTTTCATCTCTAGGTTGCTGATAAATCAGAAAGATGATTCTGTGAGGCTCTGTAAAGAAAATAAAAGTGAAGATGAAAAGTAGAAATTCTCTTCTATACTTATAATCTTATTTAAAAGCTAATAATGTGAAGTTTGACCAGGGTAAATTTAAATGCATTTTAATATCAAACTTTTTAAAGGAAGTTATTGAAAATAAGGTTATTTATAAAAACCAAAATTCAAGTTAAATTTGAAAGGTAATCAACCCCGTCACATGATATTATATAATAAAAATATCAAAAATATTGGATTTCTGCATATTTTTTCACGGAAAAAAAAATCAAGTATCATGTTTATAAATATGTGATGAATACCCAACCCTTTATATGTCTGTCAGGTTAAACTTCCTGACGAGGACTACTCAACCCACCTCTCGCATAAGTACTTTGACTTTGACTTCCGCTGACTAACTTCAACCACGTGAATGAACGGCACTCTCTCTCGACCGACGCTTAAAATAGGCCTGCTCTCTAGTCATGGTTTTGGGGATACAGAATGAGAAATATGGAATCCCTAGAATAAACTGTCTTATAATAAAGGCTGCACTTTTCATCATTCCTATCAATCACAGCACGTCAACTTAGAATTACTCCTAGTCATGTTATATATGTATCAGAATCAAAAGTTATTTAAAAATACAAAATCAATCATAAGTAGACCAGAGCAGAATGTATTAAGAGTCATAATAGCAAGGAATGTCTTTTGCTAGTGCATAAAACCCCTTGCATACTCGCACAGTTATTTATTGATAAAATTTTGAAAATGAGCTTCTAATAATACTAAAACATATTTCATTGCTACTAACAACAGCCTTATTGACACGACAAACTCTAGAGAGGCAGCGATATGTGCTTGAGTTTTGTCTCGTTGGAAATGGGGCTGAAACTGGCAACATTAATGTGCATGTACGAAAGCTGGTCAATCAAAAAGCCTAAGATGCTGGAGCATCATACTCTAATAGTGTCTCCACCACCACAACAAGGCTTTCAAATGTGGAACTTTGTTTAATGGGTCCATGGGTCTTGGCGCTGATCATGTTGCTTTTACACACTTAATAGGTTGTCGTTTACATAAAAAAACAAGCTCTTAGGTGAAAACCACTCGATGTTCTTCGATGATCTGTGTCAACCTTACACGATACCATACTAATATTTGACGACGATGCAATGTTTTTAAAGGAGCACTCTAGTGCAATCCCTATGGAAAGTCTAAGACACCCAATTAAAAATTTGTAACTAGTGTTATAAAAAAGGCTAAGAAGTATGTATGAAAAAAATCATCATCTCAGTCACAAAAAACCCATGACTGTAACTAAAACAATAGTTTTAGAAATGTTGCTCTTTATCACAAGGATACAGTAAGATGCCCAACACAATACAATAAGACGCCTAACTTTCTGCAAAACAATGAGAAATATGAGTAGGAACGAAACGACATAAAGAGATAAAATAAGAAAAGAATCATGAAATCTCTAATGAGGTATTAGGCTGACATGATATTTGATAAGTCTCCAATTTTGATTTAGAATAATAGTTGGACATATATATAAAATGAAGCATTTGGATTGAATTCTAGAAACTAAGCCATGAAATACTGTATGTGTTGAATCCTTGTTAAAATATAACAATAAATATACGCAATGGCCTGTTAGTTTTCTAAACTAGAATAAAAACTTTAAAAAGAGTGTATTATGTGTGTGTGATATATATATTATTTTTTCTTATTTTTTTACTCAAATAAAATAATATAATAAAATATCTCATATATATATATATATATATATATATATATATATATATATATATATATATATATATATATATATATATATATATATAAAATCAGTATTTAGAGAATTTGAGATTTTATTCCTAAAATTTTTTTTTCAATGCTTTTATTAAAAGTCAAACTTACCTGAACCGAACGGAGGATTTGGAGGTGCGAAAGAAGAAACTACGTATCCCTTATAAAATCTATCTCCTGGAATATCTTCAACGACCCAGTTTCGATAACTAGCAAGATAAGGACTCGTAGGTTTCGGAGAATCCGGGTCTATAACGAAAAGTTAGAATCGTACATTATTTAAAAAAGACCCATAGATCGGTGTTTCTCAAACTGTGGGGCGCGCCCCCTGTGGGGGGGGGCGCGATTACCTTACAAGGGGCGGGGGGCACGAGCATATCGAAAATAAAAGATTTAAAAAAATAATTAATTTACTGGAATGAATTAAAACAAAATACTTTCAAACCTAATAAAAATACACTTTTACTCTGATATAGTTTATAGGCACGCGATATGAAGTCATCAAAAATAAAAACGTCTTCAACACCTAATTAGCTATCTTTGATCCTATAACCAAATAAAAAAACTTTTATTTTATTTGCTGTAATCCCGTGATGAGAGATTTTTTATTACGTTTTCTTTTTAATTCTAACATACTGTTCTTTTAGAGAAAAAACAAATCCCTGACCCAGAATCGAAAAAATTTAGGAACATAAAAAATTCATCACTTCATCCGGTATACTTTTAATGTATCAGTGCTGCACAGAGTATTTTATAACTAATTAATTAATATTAAATTAAGAATAAGTTTAATAAGTATTAACGACTTCCATGGGCTTCTCTTGCAAAGCAAAGTTTTTATAAGGAATGCTTATGATTAGAAATTGACCCTCTAAGTTCTTTTTCTATATTTAGCTGATATCTATATTTTGTCTTCTAAGCAGCCACCGCATTTTAAAATATGTTCAATTTAAAAAAATTAAAGGAAAAATAACATAATAATTATCCTATTACTTAATTTTTTTTTGCTTTAAAGTAACATATACAAAATTTAATACTTATGTTATTAATTTGTATGGTTTATAATTAAGATCGCGTATTGTAGCTTTAGCGTCAAAGTGCATTATCATTGCATTCAGTACATTATTAATGTATAAGGGGGCGTGATAAGAATTGTGATTGAAAAGGGAGGCGCCAGTATTGAAAGTTTGAGAAGCACTGCCATAGATGGTGTCTGAATCCTTTCATTGATTCTTATGAATTAGATGGATAGCTGCAAACATATTAAATGAAGTTTACGGATTAAGATCTTTTAACTAATCCGGAGACTGGCACAAATTTTTGTGTTTGTAAGAATTTAGAATTTTAACAAGAACTTTGAGTGATTTATGATTCAATGAGCAGGACCGATTCTAGAGTGGCGGCCGCCCGCAAGCAAGTACCTAATGCAGTGTTTCTCAAACTGTGGGGCACGCCCCCTTGGGGGGCGATAACTCTATGAGGGGGGACGAGTTTGTTGAAAAGTCGAAAACAAAAGACTATTTAAAAATTATTAATTGACTTAAGGTAAACAAAATACTTTCTATTATACTAAGATGCAAAATACGCTTTTACACTGATGTAGTACATTTATAAATGTATCAGTACTATACAATGTATTTTATGATTAATTTAACAATACTAAGTTAAGAACAAGTTTTATAATTATCAGTGACTCCCATGGGCTACTATTAACACTTATCTTGATAATTTATACAGTTTATAGCTAATCCCTCAACTGCCGATTAAAAGTTATACGATTCGCTTCCCAGTGCCACCATTTTCCACGTAGACGTGCGTATTTCGCTGTTTGGGGGGGTGAGGGTGAAAAAGAATAAATAAGCCAATCCTCTGAATTAAAAAAATCCTTCGCAAACACTTTTATTGCATTCCAAAGCATTCGGAATAATTTTATGTGGATAGCAGTGCACAGACAAGATCGTACTTCGGAAAGACGTATATATACACCCAGGAAATTAATGCTTGGGCTGAGAGAGACGCTTATATACGTCGGTGGCATGTAAGAGGTTAAAGTCGTATTGTAGCTTTAGTGTCAAAGTATAGTATTATTGAATTCAAATCATGTTATTGTATGGTAGGGGGGCGCGATGAAAATGATGATTGAATATTGGGTCGCGAATATTGAAAGTTTGAGAAGCACTGACCTAATGTGATAAAGAATTTTTTATATTTTGACGAATATTTAAAGTTGACGTTATAAACTAATCTATCAATATAAGAATAAAAAGTAAAATATTTGTAAAAAAAGCAACTAGGCACAAAATTACTTCTTCCCTCCATTTTGTTTTTCTAAATTGTAAGACTATTATTATACCGAAAACGTTTAGTTTCTCTATACGCAAATTGAATTTAAAGATTTCTAAGGTAATTTCTCTCTCTCTCTCTCTCTCTGTATATATATATATATATATAAGGTTAGATATTTTCGCAAAACCAACTTTCTCAAGAATAATTTTTGAGACGCCTTTGTTAAAGCATCGTTCCAGAATGCACATTCGGTGTCGAAGCTATGGAAGTAAAAACTATTTCTATTGCGATATTGCCGGCTCTGCCATAAACTTTTTTAATAAATGAGACATGTGTGTAAAGAGTAGACATTATTGGACAATGGGCCAACAGATTGCACCTTAACATTCTATTTTTCTTAAACTATGCTAAGCTATTGTGAGATCGGGATTCATTTCGATTTTTCAATAACTATTTAAAATTCAGCATATTTATTCGACTTATTATAAATTTTATTTTGAGAAATTCGTAAAAAAATTTGCTTGATTGCTAGAGCTACATGTGGCCTGTGGTCGCCCCTTGTTTTGGCTGCCCGTGTGCGGTGCAAGCTCTGCGCACCCAGAGTTGCCAAAAACTTATGCAACAAAGTAGCTAGGAGAGAGCGAAAAAGTAGAGAATTGATTTTCACTTACAATTTATAAATATAATTTGTGACGGCTCTATCCGCGACCTTCTCATTAACAAAAATCTTCTTGGGTAATATTTGGTCCTTAAAAACTATTTTATTAGAACGCTCCAACTGAAGAAGAGAACGTGAACATGTAAATTAAGTCTACTATATAAAGTCTAGGGTTTCGAGTTAGTAGGAGAGAGATAGGGTAAGTTGTTCACGGAGAAGTGGTTAATCAAGTTTAAAGTGTAACATAGATATTTAGTATATTTGATAATTATAATAATTAAGGTGACGATTTGTCACTGGAGATCGAATATAGATTAGATAGATAGGAAGGCAGTGATCTTGAATTGAAGTAAGTGTTACTGATAATTAAAATCTTCTCATACCTCGTTAATTGTTTACATATTGCTTTAATTGGGTGCATCTCTTAGTTTTGATACACCGAACTGGTGTTGTTGTTTGTGTAACAAATAATCTAAGTAATTTTGAACATGGCTAGTCTTCCTTTCCTTTCTCCCACATCTCTAGACACGGAAGTGAGATCTTTACATTGACACCCAACTTATCCTAACCCAGATATAGGAGTCGGAACAAATTTTTTTAGGGACTTGCCTGAACTTTTTTTTCCCGAATAGGAAAATGTGATTGAATTTTTAGAGAGCTTTGATAATAACACCACGTATTACGAGATATCTGCAAATTTGGTTTGTGCCTACCTAAAGGATCACCTCGTAGACAGAGCGCATGATTCTAGTTTATTCTTATGTGCGTGGCACATCAACGGATTTCGTGCAACTAAAGGAGGCGGTCGGGTCCCGTCGGTTTTTGTTTATAAATTACTAAAGATTCAGAAAACTCTGCGGTTGGAGAAGAATGATAAGTTATTGAAACATATTATAATGCGTCTCGCATATCAAGTAATTGATTACGTAGAAGTGAGGAACCCCACCTTTGAGGCCCAACTTTTGCAATTAGTCGCAAAGTACGAGGAAAGGCATGGATGCAAAGGAACCCATAAATCACACAACATAAGCACGTAAAAATAGTCGAGTATAGACCGTAATCGAACCAAACTGTGAGCGTTAACCACATCCTTCTCCAAATGATTTCAAGCTATGTAGAAGAAATCATGAAAACTGGAATCAATTTCTCAAGGAGTTCGCGTATGTCATAAGAACAGCTGTGCACGAGACAACGGGTAAAACCTCTGCAGAATTATTTTTAGGACGAAAATTAATAACCCCATTTCAGAAGTTGGTGTTGATAACGAACGGAGCAGGCTTGGTTTGTGGTAATATTGAGAAATTATTTGAGGAGGTGAGGTGGAATACTAAGATTCAACAGAATAGATGGGCAAATTATTATAATAAGAGAAGACGGGAGGTTAACGTTAATGTAAAGGATCTGGTATTGTGGTGTAAACACAACCTATAAGCTCGGTGAGCAAGAGGATTGTGAACAAATTTAAACTTAACTTTGAAGGTCCATATGTGGTGGTAAAGGTATAGAATAGCAATGGGGTTATTTGGAAATGAGGTAAGACGATAACGATGAATATAGATTAGGTACGGATTTATCAAGAGGAAAAGATGAGAAAGAAGAGAAAAGAAAGACGATGCCCCCCCAAGAGAAAGGGATGAAGGTGTTGTGGAGACAGGCGGATTGGATGGTGAAGGATCTAAGGCAACACATGTAGAAAACGAGGAGGGTAATAGATCTAAGGCAGCACAGGTAGAAAATGAGGATGGTAATAGATATAGAACAACACATATTTAGAAACTGAGGGTAGTAAAGGCTTAGCCAGAGAGAAGAACATTAATGTGGAGCAATTGCGAGGTAAGCGAATGATAAGTGATGGGTCGTCTGAATCTTCCAATAATCCTCAGAGGCAGCATTGGAACAAAAGGAGGCCACCAGTGAGAAGAAACTGGCATAAACGAAGTGCGCCATCTTCATTTGTTGCAGATTCTGAAATTAAAAGGAGACCCCATGGAAGCTTTGAGAAAGAGGTCAGTTCACCATCAATTCCATCAGGTCCCGGAACAAGGATGGTGACTAGGAGAGAGGCAGCCACGAATGGCAAGTCCTGTTCGGAAGGTCCAATCCCTGTCTACTTCGAGGAGTGGAAAACAGCGACGGACAAGTCCTGCCTGGGAGGTCAAGTCCATACCCCTGCACAACAGATTGCGCATCAGCGAGAGGCAAGCGGCCGCTGGAAGGACAAGTCTATACTTGACAAGAGCTGGAGGAGTGGAAACAACAAAGAGCAGGAAGGGCAGATTTCAGTCCTACAATTGGCGTGGGGTAAGGGAGCAGACGAAAATGGATTCCGTACAGAGGAGGATTCGTCCTACAACTTTTCGACAGTCACCAAAGCCAAAGATCGGCAAGTGTGGAGGTGCTATATGGTGACCATATAGCACCTATATGAAAGACCATAAAGAATGATTGCCAGGTTGTATTGTTTCTTTTTTTCCCTACTGACAAGAAGTCAGGTTATTTTTGAGAAAAGTAAGTCTAGTTTTGTAAAGGTTTCTAGTGCTACAAAAGTTGACACTAAGTTGGGTATATTTTTGCCATTTGAAAAATGAACTTTTATATGTAAAATTTATTCCAAAATGTGGAAACATTTGTTTATTTACATTTGTTTTACTACCAGATAAGACTTGGCTGTTGGGCGAGAATTTCTTGTATTATTTGTTTATAATATAGTATGTTTAAAAATTGTATGTATTTATGAACGTAGGTATATAATATTTGGTTTGGGACGCGGCGTAAATATGTAGGAATAATTAATATTAACACTAACAGCGCAGCGCGAATAGATTGGGAGTTTTGTGAAAAAACCAGATTGTGTTTGCTTATGTGAAAGTATATATTTAAAATGATTGGTATTAGACAATAGTAACTCTTCCGAGAAGTGAAAGCAATACAACTATCTTCGATTTAACTAACCTCTGTTATTTGTAGGTTAAAGTTGAGGGATTCCTCGTTAGAGGAATAACCTAATGCCGTACCTGAAATAACTCTTTCCATACTGCAGAGAATTGCCACCTTGTACCACGTTGTTTGAAATGCGGTAAAGAGTATGCTACGAAAGAATGCGAAATGGACGTTAGGCAAGACAACCCCTATCAGGACTATGGTCATTCGGCGTGCTATACAAAATGTCCCACGTTTCTAAAGCCCAAGAAAGATTGTGAGGGATCAAAAAGCGTTTTGCCAATTAATCCTCTTGGGATATCTTTGGTGCTATCAATTCGCGTTATTCACAACTAACCCTTCGGAAGTAGAGAATTGTGATATTTAAATTAACTTACTATAAATATTTAGTTGAGATTTTTTAACTTGAGAGAGATGAGAGAAGATGTACTCGAGTCAGGTGAGATTGCTACTAAAGGCATAATGTTCGAATTATAGTGATTTGATTCTTATTAGGAGGGAACTTTAAAGTGACGATTGCTCACTAGGATTGATTTGGTATTAGATTGAATCGGATGATAGGTTTGATCCTTCATTTAGGTAAGGATCAAGTTTGCTAGTCTCCTAATCGTTAGCGTTTTATTGTAGTTGTTCCACTTTCACGGTTAACATTGAGATATTCTCTTACTTTTATTAGTTGAAATTGTGTCTGTTCTTTGTGTGGAAATAAACATATTAATTGGATCATGTCGAGTGTTTCTTCCTTTCCCCCACAAATCTAGGGGCCCGAGAGAAAAGCGCAAGCCTGTTTCAAGGTTCTCCATCAATTGAAACAATAAAAGAAAAAAAATTATAGCAATAGTATTAGAGAGGGAGTTTCTTTCGCTAACATTTTTAGTGGAGAAACCCCCAATCTAACTTCATGTAATTAAGACTATGTAAAATGTCGTTTTGTTCTGACAAATCATCTTTGGTGCGCAAATTTTTACGGCAATGAGTGTATGTATGGAGTTATATATTCATAATTATACGTATCAACAAAGCAAAATGACTTACCAAACATGACTAAAGTATGCAGTTTCCTTGAGTTCATAGCTCTAAACGCTATTCCTGGCTGATACTTAGTCTCATTTGCATTTAATACAACTCCGCAATCTATTCCATTTTCCGTTGTATATTGAACCTGTAATATAAGTTTTTAAAATCTAACATTTGCAATTTATTTTCATATAGTAAATTTATACTACGTAATTCAATTAAATAAAAAATAAGGATTAATTGCAACTAAGCACAAAATAAAATAACGTGTGTTAAAATAGCCTTGGAAAAAATGAAACGATGAGGGCACACACACACACACACACAAGTGTATTAACTTTACATAAAATAAATAATAATAAGTTGCCATATGTAATTGAAACCAGGAAAGAAAATGCAATCATTTGGTGTACGACATGTGCGTTCTTTTATGTGTGTGTGTTTCTTTCTTTTTTTAAATTTAAGAAACTTTCATTCATCGATGTAATCAAATAAATTTGTTTTGATGCTTCTCTCTCTCTCTCTCTCTCTCTCTCTCTCTCTGTATATATATATATATATTTATTTATTTATATGTATATTTATCTTGTTCAAATTTTTCAATCGTTAATAAAATACTCTATTAATCCAATCAAATTCAATTAATCTTTTTAAAAATTGTACTGGATGACACTTGATGTTAATACAGTTTTTCCAAATATTAATTCATTGACTCTATTGTTGTAACAATGTAACTGTTAAAACAATGACAAACATTGCCCTCGAAAAAAGGTTTTTCACCCAAACTAGCCAAACCGGTTATGCATTGTAACAACAATGCAAACAAATCAAGCCCTATTTTTCAAGCATACTATTAAATGCTCTCCCTATATAAAAAATTATATATATATATATATATATATATGTGGGATTATTGTACGGTTCTAGGGTATTCAATAATCACACTCTTGTTTGTTTCTAATCTAACGTTTAATTACACAGTTCTACTCACTAAGACAGATGTTTACACATATAATACAGTATTTACAATTCGATTAAGCCCCTCGGGCTGAGAGTGACCTGCGCGTCTCTCTCCTGGACAACGGGTTGGTGGGTCCCTACTGGACACCGTTCTCGCCACTTCCTTCAGCCCCGATCATCGACCTGCGCGTCTAGAGTCCGCTGGCTGAATTCTGATCTTCCCAATAATACTGAGGTACAGGAGTGTTGAGAGTGACCTGCACGTCTCTCTCGTGAACAACGGATTGGTGGGTCCCTACCGGCCACCGTTCTCGTTACCCTCCCTTCAGCCCCGGATCATCGATCTCCTCGTCTAGAGTCCGCTCGCTGAATTCTCCTCCTTCGTTAACTCCCGGTGACTGCCTTGACAGCGCCCCTATTCAATGTTCATGTGGATATTTCCCCACAACTCTCGGCCATCCATAATAGCAGTGTCCTCACTGCTCACGCACTAAGGATCTGAAATAAACAAACTAAAAAAAAAAACAAAAAAGAACAAAGGTTAATATACAGTCACACAAACATTTGAAACAAGTTAATTCCTCCTTTTCTCATCAATGCCAAGTCCATGGCTTCATCTGGTCTGCTGATGCTGACGTAACATTGGGCCCCCTCATGGTCTCCAATCTTAGCCACATCATATCGGTCATGGGGTTTCACTTTGGTCACCTGGTATGGTCCAAAAATTTTTTATTCTCAGTTTCAATTTGCTTCCAAACTGAGTCCTCATGATTGCCACCAAGTCACCTTCTTATACAGATGCGCTTCCTTCCGTTTTCGGTTGTAAGTTCTTCTGTTTTCTTGAATCTTCAAAATGTTCTGCTTTGCCTCTCTTCTCAGGTTATCTCGATGTTGGAAGAGTTGCTCTTGACTCTCTTCTTCAAGCAGATTTCTTATCATGACATCTTCAGGATTCTTCATTTTAACTCCTATGAGCAATTCAAATGGTGAATAACTTTGTACTGCGTGAAGGCACACTGTTCAGTACACGCCGTAGTGAATCTACATGCTTAAACCACTTAGTCGGGTCTTCGATGGACATCTTGGTCAATACTGGAATTAGTACTCCATGGATTCGCTCAACCTGTCCATTCCCTCTTGGTACTCCCGTTGTTATTTGCACATTGCTAATTTGCTCATCAGCACAGTAGTCTTCGAATTCTTTAGATCTGAACGCTCCTCCTTTGTCACTAATCACTCGTGAAGGATTCCCAAAAGTTTTCTGTTGCAACTTCAGTCTTTCAATGGCTTCTTGAGCTGTAGTGCTTTTGGTTGGATACAACCACGTAAACTTTGTAAATGCATCAATAACAGTGAATATGTGATTATAATTTTTATTGGTCGTTGGTAATGGTCCAATAAAGTCCACGTGATATGTCGACAGCGGTAGATCTTCTTTAGGAATAGGGTTTAAAAGCCTTCTCCCTTTCCCCTTCTTATTGACTAATATGCACTCAACACAGTTCTTAATAACGTTTTCGATACACCTTCTCATGTTCGGAAAATAATAATCTCTTTTCACCAACTCCTCAGTTTTTGTCGCTGCAAAATGTCCAAATGAGTGAGCTTTCTTAATCACATCCACTTGCATCATCTCTGGAACGACTAGCAACTCTGATCCTCACTTCTCTTGTACAGGATTTTATTACTAACGATGAATTCAGAAGTTTTACCTTCTTGCAACAGCTTCTTAATAGTCCTAATATATTCATCAGATTCTTGAGCGTTCACGATCTTGTATGTTAGTTCATCACTAGTCACTAGCATAACAGGATGTCTGCTCAACGCATCCACATGTTGCATTTGTTTTACAGGACGATGGACTACCTCGTTATCAAAATCCGTTAGAAAAATCGACCACCTAGCTATCTTTGGTGTTAATTCCTTCTTTGTCGAGTGTTTTCGCAAATGCTGCACAATCCGTTTGAATTCGGAATTTCCTTCCCAGTAGGTAATTTCGAAATTTTTTTCAGAGCCTCTATAACCGCCAGTACTTCTAGTTCATAACTACAAAGTTTCTCTTCTTGAATGGAAGTCTTTTGCTCATGTAATGGATAGGATAGAAACCCATCTTCACCTTGTTGTAAAAGTACAGCACCTAGCCCTAGTTTGCTTGCATCCGTATGTAATTCTAACTTAGCACCTTCCTTAAAAGGATGTAATACGGGTTCACTGGATAAAGCGTTCTTTAGATTTTGAAAAGCTACTTTTGCGCATGCCCAAATTCAAAAGGATTTGTTCCTCTTAACAAGTCACTAAGGGGCCTAGCTATCATGGCGTATGAAGGGATATATACTTTCTAAAATACCTTGTTAGCCCAAGGAAACTTTGCACATCTTTCGCGTTTTTAGCTCCGGAAAGTTACAAACTGCCACTGTCTTTTCCACCGAAGGTTGAATTATACCGTTCTGGATCACATGCCCTAAAAAATTAATCTTCCCCTGAAAAACTGACATTTTTTTAGATTTAGTTCAATGCCGTATCTGGACGCGGTTTCTAACACACGAGCTAATTTTTACAAGCCTTTTTTCATCAGTAGCCGGAATTATTATATCATCTAAATAAATAATTAATGTACCGTCTCTTTAGCAACTCTCTAAACACGTAATTAATGTATCTTTGGAAATAGTTACTGCTAATAGACAACCCAAATGGCACTTTTAAAAATTCATATTGGCCAGTTTCCGTTACAAACGCGGTATATTTTCTACTGGCTTCATCAACATCTACATGAAAAATGCATTCTTTAAGTCAAGCGTTGTGAATATTTTCCCATTCCCCCAACTTATCTAAAACCTCTTCAATTATAGGAAGTGGATATCTATCCTTAACTATTTTCTTGTTTAATTTTCTGTAATCCATACACAATCGCATTGTTCCATCTTTCTTTTTACATACCACAACCGGAGATGAAAAATCGGAACAACTCTCTAATTATTCCCTGCTCTAACCACTCATCTATTTGCTTTTCGACCTCTCTCTTTTCAGGCAAAGATAGCCTACGCGACCTCTGAGCAATGGGTTTTTCATCCGATAAAAATTATTTTCATTTTCAGAGCAGTTGTCTCTGTTTTATTCGGACAGTAATTTTCTATCAACGTCTGGACTTTATCCCTTATTCCACTGTTCGAAATGTGTGAATTATACAAACATTCATCAAACGTCTCCGATACCTTAAGTAAAAACAAATTAGACCCATCAGTGATCTTCCCCGAGTTAGTTACACCCCCTGTCAGGTCCACGTCATTTTCTCTCCCCCTGTTTCATTTTGTAAACACACCGGCCTGCACGACGCGTTCGTTGACCCCGCTTCTCCTGAGCCACTCTTTAAGAATTCAAAACCTTCGAGGGTAACAATATTGCTGCCTCGATCCTGCACACTGCCGCTAGTATTTTTTCTTTTCCCCACCCTTCAATGAGATCGTAAATTCTGAAACATTCGCACTTCTCTTTTCTCCAAAACAACTCGTCAACACGATTTGAGAATGAATTCTTTTTCCTTCCGAAACGTACTTTGAATTGATAATTACTGAATTCGCACCTGAATCCAATGTTGCCCTTAGTGGGATTTCATCAACAATTACATCTATGTACTGCAATTCATTAAATAAAAAGTCATTTTGATTAGAAATAGAAGTTTCAATTTGATTTTCGGCATGACCTGTATCCGTATTTCTCTTTTCTGAGTTCATCGTTTTCTTCGTGCAATTCCTTGCGAAATGCGGGCCTCCACAAATATAACACGATACTGTTTTGTCGGATCTAACACTTTGGTTATGTTTTGAAACTGTCTTTGGAATTGATTTGTATAACCCATGTTCGCGCGGTTCTTACTACAAACATCCTCGTTTTTACTCTTAAAAGTATTTGGGTTCCGAGAGTCATGCAGAGATCTGTTTTTCGAAATGAAAAATATATCGCACGCTTTTCCTAATTCATCTGGCGTCATCCACTGATCCGCCTGCATAATTTTAATATGTGAAGCAGTTTCTGGGTCTAAAGTATCTAAAAATTTATCACTTATCATTAAATCAACTAAGGATTTAAAATCAACAACGTTCCTAATTTTCAAGTAGTATTTAAACATCGCACTTAAACGTGGGCGAATTGCACATGGGCTTCATCTGCTTGCCTTTTGGCTTTTCTAAAATTAAGTAAACACTCCTGCGCAGTGGGCTGAACTCTCTTAAAATTAATGATTTAACTAAATCGTACTCTTTTATTTCGTCATCTTTTATGTACAGTAAAACATTGTGTGCTCTCTCACCAAGAATATTAATAAGGATTTCCGCTTTCAAGTTTTCGGGGACATTTTTACTCTAAATGACCGTTCTAGGGATTGGAAAAAAGACCAAAATTTTCAGTTTTCGTTGGGATTTGTATAATCAGCGTTTTTACACTCTTAATTAAATTTTCTAAATTAATTGTATCTCCTTTTGAACTTTGTTGTGTTGCTTGCCCTTCTGCCAAAGCTTTCTGAAGTTCAATTTCTCGTTCAATTTGCTGTAGTTTAATTTTTTCTAACTCTAGTTGTGAGTTGGTCTCTTGCAGCTGCCGTTCGGCTTTCGCCTGCCTGTCCTCGACGGACAAATTTAGCAGATTTATCACAAAATCGGGATCGTCTTTAAAAGCTGCGGATTTTTCCAATTTGGTTTTCAATTCAATTATTGTTTCTTTAGACGTCGCTTGTTCTCCAATTTCCTTGAGAACATTTATTAAGTCCTCCTTTCTTGTATTTTTGTAGAACGACATATTATATACAATTATACTTATTAAAATAGAAGGATATTAAAAGGTATCTTTACCTTTTTTTTTTCGTGGAACTCCCTTCTAATGTACAGGCAAATAGGTATCCAATGAAATGCACACACAAATGTTCTCAGTCCAGATCGCGTTAGTTGCAGTATTCACAGTCCTTACAGTCCATATCGCGTTTATTCAAATATTAACAACAGTCCTCACAGTTCATATCGCGTTTGTTGAAATATTAACAACAGTCCTCACAGTTCATATCGCGTTTGTTGAAACGGTTCTAGGGTATTCAATAATCACACTCTTGTTTGTTTCTAATCTAACGTTTAATTACACAGTTCTACTCACTAAGACAGATGTTTACACATATAATACAGTATTTACAATTCGATTAAGCCCTCGGGCTGAGAGTGACCTGCGCGTCTCTCTCCTGGACAACGGGTTGGTGGGTCCCTACTCGGACACCGTTCTCGTCACTTCTTCAGCCCCGGATCATCGACCTGCGCGTCTAGAGTCCGCTGGCTGAATTCTGATCTTCCCAATAATACTGAGGTACAGGAGTGTTGAGAGTGACCTGCACGTCTCTCTCGTGAACAACGGATTGGTGGGTCCCTACTCGGCCACCGTTCTCGTTACCCCCTTCAGCCCCGGATCATCGATCTCCTCGTCTAGAGTCCGCTCGCTGAATTCTCCCTCCTTCGTTAACTCCCGGTGGCTGCCTTGACAGCGCCCTCTATTCAATGTTCATGTGGATATCCCCCACATATATATATATATATATATATATATATATATATATATATATACAATCAACTCTCGATAATTCGAACTTTCGATAATACGAGCCTCTCGCTAATTCGAAGTATATGCTCAGCCCCTAGAAAAACTCTTGATATTTCGAACTAAAACCATGCGTTTTGGTACTCTCAATATTTCGAAGTAAAATTTGTGGTTAGCCAGACTACAACACGCGATAATTCGAACCTTCAATATTATGAAGTTAGATTCACTTCCTGTACTTAATTATTCCACGAGCGGTTTTTTTACTGAACTTATTTTCAGTCCAAATTGTGCATGTTGATAGAATAACTCGTTTGTTTATTATATTTCCGGTATTTGCTAAGCAGAATTTTGATTTATTCCTAAGCCATCTGTTTTATCTTTTTCCTTTGATACCCAAGCTTTAGATGGATAAAGGGAAAACTGCCTTCTTTTTTATTCACTGTGCAGTAATGAGTGATGCTTCCTTTTACGAGTATTGCACAATAATTTTGATTTGCGTTGAGTATTTATTACTAATAATGAATCACATTTAAACAGATGTTTTTTTTAAAAATAAAGCACTCAAACTACATCCAAGATAATTCAGCAGAATCATTTTATGGCAGAGAATTGAAAGCGAGAAATAAAACCTTTATATAAATATGTACGAGGCAAAGACAGGAGAGAGAGAGAGAGGGATTTAATTTTATTCTACTATTTTTTTAAAAAAAGAGCGGTAATGTGCCACTAAGAATTGCTCCACGTGCCATAGTTGTCAACCCCTGCTATTAAGTATACCCCGTAGCTGAATGTGAACTGTGAATACGCCTTGTGTTCATTTTAGATTCCAAATTTTAAATTAAAAATATTATTTTACTAAAGTTGTGGTGATTTACGTTTCCTACCTGTTAATTTCGATAAACCTTGGGCCACTACTTTACACCTCACCTCAGTGTCGACTTATCATGTAAAAGGAGCGACATGTCTTCTTTTAAAAAGTACATGTGCTTAACAATTTCTGAAAAGCAAAAGGTGCTAGAATCAGTTGAAGGTGAGAGGAAGGTCGATGTAGCCAAAGCATTTGAAATCCCACTATTCTGAAGAATAAAGAGAAAATCTTTACTGCATCTTCGAGTAGAGTGAGAAAACGCGTTAGTAAAGGTAATTTTCCACGTCTTGAACAGAGTTTAGTTTCATGGATGAGACAGTGTCGAGGACAGAATATTCCGATGGGTGGCTCTTTATTGAAGGAAAAGGCTAAAGCATTCGCCAAAGATTAGGAATCGAGTTTTCGGCTAGCGAGGGATGGCTTACAAATTTTAAGAAAAAGAATGGGATAGTGTTCAGAAAAATGTGCGGGGAAAGCTCAAGTGTCGACATTAACATTTGTTCTAAGTGGCAGAACTCGCTTTCCGATCTAATAAAGGAGTACGAACCACGTAACATTTTCAACACGGATGAAACCGGACTCTTTTTCAAGTGTTTGCCAGAAAAAACATTTACATTCAAAAAAGAAAAATACCATGGAGGAAAACATAGCAAGGAAAGGTTAACTATTTTACTGGTTGTAAACATGGACGGCTCAGAAAAGATTACTCCTCTCGTCATAGGAAAACCTGCAAAACCTCGGCGTTTCAAGGGCATAAACTGGTTCCCTACCAAATACCGCTCAAACAAGAAGGCATGGATGGCCACCGAACTCTTTAATGAATGGTTGATCTCACTGAACTCGGATATGAAAAGAGAGAAACGACATATTCTCTTATTTTTAGACAACTGTACTGTGCACAATAACGCACCACCTTTATCAAATGTGAAACTTCAATTTTTCCCTCCAAACTCAACCTTAAAACTTCAGCCACTCGACCAGGGCATCATACATAATTTTAAAACTTTTTATCGGCGTGAAGTCGTTAAAAGCGTTTTGGATAACCTCGAAAATCAGCAGAATGTAACTACTATTTCTATTTTAACAGCTTTGATCATGATTGAAAAGGCTTGGAGAGCTGTTACTCCTTTGACAATTCACAGCTGTTTTAAAAAGTCAGGCTTCCCCTCGCCGAATCTGGTTGATATGGACGATACACTCACTGAATTTAATGCTGAACCATCCCTTTGGGAAGCTCTTCCAGAACAAGATTTGACGTTTGACGACTACGTGTTGGTTGTCACGGACATTGCTGTATGGAGAGCTCTATCTGACGCTGAAATTGCGGCTTTGGACCACAATAATACAGAAAATGATGAAGACGAATCGGAGGAGTTGACTCCGGTAACTCTGTCAGAAGCTAAAGTGTGTCACTAAACAAACTACGTTACTTTTTCCTTCAAAATCATGTTGATGTAGACATTTTACAGACTTCATTTGTTCTAGAAAAATCTATTGACAAAGTTAGATTGAATTCCTTAAAACAAAAAAAAAGATAACAGATTTTTTCGACAAAAAGGATTAATTATATATAGTATGTATATTCTCTTAATAGTTGTTTTCAAGACATAAGTGTATTCTTTTAATATAGGACTTTTAACTTCTGTTTTATATTTTTATGCTGTATTTATACAGTATAAAAATATAAAATTGAAGTTTTATATTAAAAAGTGTACTTTAAAAAAATTATGTACAATTGTTGCTTTGTTACATAGTTTTAAATTTAAATGTGTTAGAAAAAAAAACTTCTCTTCGTGTATTTTGAGAGTTTTTTTCCTACTCTCTTGATAATTCGAACTCTTGATAATTCGAAGTTTTTCATTGGTCCTTCCAACTTCGAATTATCGAGAGTCGACTGTATCTTGTGTTCAAATTTTCAATCGTTTATAAAATACTTTCTATTCATCCATTTGAAGTAGGAATTGATTTTAAGTTTTTTTATATTACTTGTTTAAATTTAATACACTGCTTGTCAACCAGAATGCAACAGTAGGAAAAATAAGAGATCAAAGTCACAAACTTATTTAGACAAATGTAATATTCACAAAAGTACTATTATCCAAACAAAATAATCACTCACAGCTTGCACGACCAATGTGTCACTGCTATAAATAGCAATAACATTAGCTAATACCTACCAATTGGCTAGAAGAGTAAGTAGAAACAAAAGATGGAGTTATATGTAAGTGCTATAATATTCTAAATACTCTCTATAACAGCAATAACAGAAAAGAAAAGAAGAAAACGACGCACCAAGAAGGAGTTGCCCAATTGTAATGAAATTTCGTATGCAAAGACATTTGCACCGAACATGTAAAGGATTAAAGTTTCGTTTCTATGAATGGATAACGGGAGTACAACGCATCGGAACTGCGCACTCAGTACGTGTCTATAAGAAGCAATTCTCAATCTGATGATCAAAAATTTCTGTTGCTTTGCGATTTAGGATACCTTTCAACGACTGAAAAATGCCTCGCCGTAGAATTCGAGTTTTAAGGAGCAAATGTTAGAGTTTGAAAGAGGTCGTATCATTGGATTGAAAGAGGCAGGTTTGAAAATCGGAAAATCGCTCGTTATATGGGTCGAAGTGATGCGGCCATTGGAAGATGCTGGCAAGAATGGGTGGACAGTGGCAGATTTCAGCGTCATGATGGTAGCGGTCGACCTAGGGTCACAGCGCCTGATTCATCGTTATCAACACTCAGACGTGTGATCTGCACACGAGTGTCCACCATGACCATTCATAGACGGCTGGTAGAGCGAAATTTATGCTCATACTGACCGCTACTCAAACTGTCACTTACGCCTGCACTCTGTCGAGCCAGATTACGGTGGAGCTTGGCTCGATCAGGTTGGGATCATGCTGATTAGGGACGTATAGTGTTTAGCGACGAACCCTAATTCCAATTGTGTGCCGACGATAATCAACGACGTGTCTGGAAACGCCCAGGGCAGTGTGTCTATCTTTCTTTCACTATTGCACGCCACACAGAACTCAACCAGGAGTTATAGTCTGAGGTACCATTTCTTTTGACAGTCATCATTAGAGGCACACTTACAGCACAGCAGTGCGTAGAAGACATTCTGAGAACTGTTTTGCTACCGTTCGTTTTGCAGTACCCCGGTCTTATTTTTCTTCAAGATAATGCCATACCACATGTGTTGCTATGAACTGTCTTACAAAATATCTAACACTTCCTTGGGCAGCTAGATCAACATATCTCTCTCCAACCGACCACATCTGGGATATGATGGGAAGGCGAATGCATCTACCAGGGAATGTTGATGACCTGTCCCGGCAATCGGAGCAAATTTGGCAAGAAATACCGCAGGAAACCATCAGAATGCTTTATCACTCTATGCCACATCATGTGGCAGCTTGCATTCAGGCTAGAGATGGGTCTACACCTTATTGAGCTCCTTTTTTTTTGTAACTATGTAATCTAATATATATTATAAATGTGAAAGTTTGTGAGTATCTTTGTGGGTCTTTCACGCAAAAACAACTGAATGGATTTTAATGAAACTTTAGAGTAATATAGCTTATACATCAGAATAACACATAGGCTAAAACGTATAAAGATATTGTGAGAAGTTTTCGAAATATAACGACAATTGTCAAAAAAGTTGGAAAAAATTCTGTCATTTGCAAAAAAGCCCGTGACAGCATTCATCTATCTTTTTTACCCCTTCTGTTTTGTCTACGCCATGCCTCAGTGCTCTTTCGCTTTTCATTGATTCCCTTCATCAGTGTCGTCACTGTTTTTATTTCATAATAAAGCTAGATTTCGAAGGGAGAGGTGGTGGCAAGATTTTAACAGAAAATAAATACAACAAAAAGGAATATTAATGTATTATACTTCCTGATGTAAATTATTTACACTATTTTAAGCTTTCATTACACAAAATTTTTAACTATGATAGTGGAAGGAAAACTATGAAATTAAAATAAAATATCAAAATGTTTTTATCATTTAGTTTTTTTCTCTCTTAGAATGTTTTTTTTTCAGTACATGTAAATATATATCTACGCTTCCCCCATACTGTTTATATATATATATATATATATATATATATATATATATATATATATATATATATATATGTTTTTTAAAAGTATTTCTATAAATTAATTACTAAATTAATTATTTGTTAATTAAAAAAGTACATTGTCTATTATTTTGGATAAAAATACACATTTCAGAGACATTTTTAAGCTAACTAAAGAATCGTTTTCTTCTTATTGCTTCACATTAATAATTTTTTAACTAATGCAATATTGTTTTTTAAAAGTCAGTGGGAGGAAAAAGTGAGGGGGAGGGAAAGAGGAAGCAGTAATTTTACACTAAAAAAACCGTGTTATGCCGGGCTAGAGGGAAGGGAAAAAACCTGTCTTAAATCGAAAATATGTGAAACAAATTTCGAAAAAGGGAAATTTAATGAAATAATTTTAGAAATCACTCACATTGCGCGCGTACAAACACACACATAATTGCTGGCGTCATGAGGGAAAGAGAAAGCCCATGCAAAGCCGGGCTATGCAGCTAGTTTTGAAATAAATAATTCAATTTTTCCGAAATTTTAATCAGTTTTCTATTCTGTACATCAAAAGTGTCAAACTCAAAGGCTAACTTGTGTCAAACAAACAAGGTTTAACTTTATGTGGGCCGCAAAAAATATGAATATTTATAGAAACGTTGGTTTAATTCAAAAATACATTATATAATAAGCATATATAAAAAAAACAAGAAAAATTTATGTTTACGTCTTTACACTGACATCTCTTCTCTGCTTCTATCTTTTCTATTTCAGAAAAATTTTATTTTATTGTATTATATTATAATGTGTGCCAATATATTGGCTGGGCAGCAAAAATTTCGTCTTGGGCCGCGAGTTTGATACCCCTGCTGTACATAATCTTTCTACGACCAATTTTTTCTCTATCGAAGAACTCGTTCTTGGTGCGTAGTTTTTTTGTGTTATAGAGAGTACAATATATATATATATATATATATAGGTATAGATAGATAATATAAATTTTCTCAGAATAACAGTTAATAACAAATATTAATGCGATATCTGTGCCTCTTTTTTAGAACATGAATGTTGAATTTGGGGCTCGAAGTTGGATATACATGCGTAGATTTCATCTTCCATGGAAATTAGATGATTTCTATTCTTACATTTAATACTTGTGAAACAAAATTACGCATGCACGATGTTGAAAACTGTATCAATCAATATATTGCTTTTCAAAGAATTGTTGGATATTATTTTTGTACAGATCCAATAAATAGCCAAATACTTTCATATAATTAATTTGCATGTACGAAAAGTTATTTAAGTATTACCGCCACCGTATCTTTGACACTATATGAAACGAAGTACACGGTTGTCAAATCAGCGCGTACGACGCATGCGAAATCTAGGTTGCCAACTTGGCAAGATATCTTGAACGTTGACAATTTTGCATAGTACGTAAGTACCTACGAAATTATTAAGTTTCGGTACTTATGTATGATACCGTCTCTCTCTTTCTCTCTCTCAATCAATTTTTCCCAACCAAAAGACGTTACCAATTCAAAATATGTCACCAAATGCTGTCATCATTGCTATTACTGTGTTTGAACATGCATGACCACTGTTGCCTCTGATGGTCACCAGTGGTGTAATAAAGCATGCGCCAACTGAACCTGGGCCTAGGGCCTCGTTCATTTTAAACTCAGCCTTAATAAGATCATGATTCGGATAGTTTCGGCTGTATTATCATAGAAACTGGATATTTCGGATGATATGTCAACTTGCTACATGGAACGACCGTGGTCCATGCATAGGCCTAGGCCTACCACCATTCACAATCATTATTCATTCAGTCAAAAAGCGATAGTCGGCCGCGATTGCAAGTCATATACATTGATTTGCTAAAGGTTATTATTTGTACGAGTATATGACGATGTATACTATGTCTTATCTAACTTTATGGGTCATAGTTGGGGCCTACTTTTGCAAAGAGCCTCAAGAAGTCTTATGACTTCTCTGCTGGAAACAAATAGCGGTATTTGGCGACGTATTTTTATTTGACTATAATGGTCAAATGTATGATATGTATGTGCTAAACTAAATTTGTTTCTTTTCACTCGGTTGAAAGGATATTTACGTATTAGAGGCATCAACTAATTTTGCAAATCAAAAGACTTCGCCAAAACAGAAAAATATCGTCAAAGGCTCTGTTATCGCTATTATTATTGTCATACAACATAAGCGAGAGAGATTTCCACTATTGCCTGCATATTGCGTCTTTTGGTCACCTGTTTTAATTTGATGACATTGGTCGATGTAATACTACGTAAATACCAAGGAAATTTTATCATGACAGATGTATTGATTTAAAGGTTAGACTATACGGATGGAAGAGCGCTAAAAGTCCCGCTAGATGTGTAATGGTGTTGGTTATCGATGTACTATTCATTTAATGGAATCTGTTAATATGTGTCTTGTGATATTCCCCTCTTGGGAGAATATCTCTCGGAGTATCAGCGTGAGCTAGAGGCGTAGGATTATCGAAAGAACAAGAAGGAAACATAATCTTAATATATCTTTATTAAGATTTGGCAAAATATGCAACGATGGCAAAATACGCAACACACATATATAGATAATAACGACTTAATCTAACTCGGACCACTATTAATAACTGAATCGCCTAAATTCAATTCTAAAACAATCACTGATTCGAATATTAAATAGTCAATCCTACCTTTTTGTAGTCTGAAGAATCAATCACTAATATCTTTAAGGCAATCTTGTATTTACTTGTGTGCACTGGTATGCACCTTGATTCTCTATAACTTTATCAATTATAACTTCTAATCCCCGCCACGTAACGCTATCCAAACTTGAACCATGAACTATATTAACATTTATCTACTTGCTATCAACAGCCAAAAATTACCATCAGTTGCCATCTCGCTTACTCTAAGTTCCGATATTAAAAAAGTTTGTTAATTTGCATCTTTCATTCACACTTCAATTCTTGGATTTGGTTGGAAAAGAGTTGCCATTAATTCTGGCCCAAAGAACCCAAAGGACATGTTAAAGAAAAGAGGCGTGAGCCCGTCACAGTCTTTTTTTCGGAGATCTAGATATCTGTATGTTACATTTTATATATTTATCCCCTCCACAGAGGATACGACTTTATCTGAATGGTTTGAAGCCAGAAATAGTTCCTTGAGAAGAATCTCAACCCTCCTATAATAATAAATCTGTGAAACATAACTCGGTACTAAAATTTGATATATCTACCCCATCAAGTTTTTAAAAATTTTCGCCAATTGTGTGATAACATAACAGTACGGCAGTGTTTCTCAAACTGTGGGGGCGCCCCTGGGGGCGCGATAATCCTACGAGGGGCGCGAGCATATCGAAAATAAAATATTTAAAAATAACTAATAAAGTATTTAAAAATAATTAATAAAATATTTAAAAATAATTAATGTACTGGAATGAATTGAAACAAAATATATTCAGAGATAATAAAAATGCACTTTTACTCTGATATAATTTATAGGCTCGCGCGCGCGATATTAAGTCAACAAAAAATAAAAACTTCTTATACCTAATTAGCTATCTTTGATCCTATAACCAAATAAAAAAACTTTTATTTGATTTGCTGTAATCGCATGATGAGAGATTTTTTTTTTTTACTACGCTTTCTGTTTAAACATAACATATAATTCTTTTCAGAGAAAAAACAGATCCCAGACGCAGAATCGAAAAAATTTAGGTACATAAAAATTCATTACTGTCATTATTTTTGAAATACTTCACATTATAGCTGTAATCTGTTTAACCTTCTAAGTTAATGGTACAGTTAGTTATGACCCCTCTCTTTTATGTGTTTGTTTCTCATTTAGGGAAGTTGTAAGTAATGTATTTCTCTGTTACGCTTTTTTCCATGCAAAAGAGTTTTATTATATTTGGAAAACCATGGAGAGCACACTTTGAAGAATTACTTGGCCAAGACTTATTTTTACGAGTACTCTATACATATAAAGCATAACGCGAATAACGTTTTGCACAATTTCATATAATCATAACGATGCACTTTTTACCCGGAAGTGGTCGCGTGGGACGCACACAGCAAAACTGTTCTGGCAGAACTGTTTAATTGTTACCAAAGAAAAATTGAAAAGTCCTTGAAAGTAAGTATGAAAACTTTCTCTTAGTTAAATTATTCACTGGAATAACGATTTGTATCGTGTACAATAAAATAATTAAAAAAAAAAGATTAGGGTGACTCAATAAACCCGCTCGACCGTATCCAGTGCGCGCCTGCTCCCCGGTTAAAACATGTTGAAGTCTTTTCGCTTTAAATATTAAAAATAATACAGTTATTCTTCATCGGAATTTTATATTATTGTTCATTATTTAACATCAAATATAAACGCTAATTCTGTGAGGCTTAAAATTACCATTCGCTTAAAACTAATTATAATTTGAGCAACCATTTTAAAAAAATCATTATACATTTTTGTAAACATTGTCGAGCATTTGGCTTTGCACTCCTTACAATTTAGCTATTATATCAATAATGTTTTATTTTCTTATAAATGAACTCGGGCAAAGAGCGGGTACTTCAGCCGGTAGACGTTCAATGTATCAGTGCTGCACAGAGTATTTTATAACTAATTAATTAATACTAAATTAAGAACAAGTTTAATAAGTATTAACGACTTCCATGGCCTTGTCTTGCAAAGCAAAGTTTTTATAAGGAATGCTTATGATTAGAAATTCACCCTCTGAGTAGTTCCTTTTGTATATTTAGCAGATATCTATATTTTGTCTTCTAAGCAGTCACCGCATTTTACAATATGTTCCAATTTAAAAATTAGAGAAAGGAAAATAACATAATAATTATCCTATTATTTTATTTATTTATTTTTGCTTAAAAGTAGTATACAAAATTTTAATACTTATGTTACTAATTTGTATGGTTTATAATTAAGATCGCCTATTGTAGCTTTAGCGTCAAAGTGCATTATTATTGCATTCAGTACATGATTAATGTATAAGGGGGCGCGATAAAAATTGTGATCGAAAAGGGGGCGCAAGTATTGAAAGTTTGAGAAGCACTGCAGTACGGTTATTTTGATTTTTAAAGTTTGGTACTTAGTTTGCTATCGTGGCTATGTACATTATTTCTATTTTTGATTTGATTTTTATTGTGTGGCAATTCTATTATTGTCAAACAATTTGATTTTTTTTAAAAAAACACTTAACTGTCTTTATAATGAACACTGTTGTCGCAGTATTCGGGTTCCATTTTTGCAATTTCTTTCAATAGAACACTGGATATCTTTAAAGTTATTGGTGAGTATCAGGGTTTTTTTTTAATAAAAAGAATATTATTACATATCTTGGGATTCGTGGATTTTATGCTATTCGTTTAAAAAGTAAAATGGATCTTTAAGACCAATGAGAATTTATTGTCGAAAGACATGCCTTAAAAATACAGAATACAGGGCGGTAAACTTCGCCCCATAATGTTTTCACACCTTCTGCAGTGTTCATATACAACTAGTGCAAGTGCGTTTATTCGCAAGCAACTTTTCGATAGTGGACTCTTCAACAGTCCAAAAAGTTTAAAGTGCAAAATAGGGAGCCCCTTGGCGAGAATTTAATGTTTTAGTGACCGATTACGATAGCTAAGCAACTTTTTTATATAAATCTGTAAGCATATTTTTTTATTGATATTTTTTATTTCTTATTAATATTTCTTTATTCTCCTTGCAAAATTCTACGTAGAAAATTCTCGGAATACCTATCGCTAAATTAAATTGTTTGGCGATTGATTCTGGTCGCAAAAAAAATTGACTTCACTAAGGGGCCCCCTATATTCTACACTAAAACGGCAAACAATACTAACTGAACTTACGCGAGTGGCTGCTATTTATAGCCTTGCGTGGATATCTTTAAGTCCTTTTTTAAAAGACCCGCTTACATCATATATGTAACGGTACTTACGTTTTATCGCAACTTATTGGCGATATTATACGAAATGAAGCACATGATCGCCAATACAGCGCACACGACATCTGCGAAATTGATGTTGCCAATTTGGCAAGTTATCTTGAATGTGGGCTGTTGTTGCGATAGTATGTAAGTACCGATCTTAGTAATCTCTATTACTTTCCAGAAGCAAACGTATGATCACTAAATTGCGAAAAATGGTCGCCAGTATGGTCACCAAGTTGCCAAACATGATGCCAACTTGTCTCTAGCGCCAACATTTCGCCCAGTTTCCGTTGAATCGCCATTATAATGTAAGGATCGGCGTTGCTTGCAAATATTAAATTTTTATTATAAAGTAAATAAATTTAACAGAAGGTAATATTAATGTATTCAGCATCCAGTTATAAATTATTCACACTATTTTAGCATCAATTACATAAAAATCGTAAAAATATTAGTTGTTGGTATTATCGCGACCGTATTGATGACATTATATGAAGCGAAGCCGATAGTTGAAATATCAGCGCGTACGAGCGTGTGAACTCGGGTTTGACAATTTGGCGAGTTATCTTGAATGTTGGTATTGTTGCGATAATATGTAAGTACTAAATCGTGTAATTAAAAAAAAACACCGAAAGGTTATTTAAATGCGTCCTTTGAACTGATTTGTTTTTTAGGGGCTCTGATCTCTCTTTTTTTCAATATTAGTTCGTATTTCGTTGATTTCGATCTTTACACAATATGATAGAAACACGAAAATTATTCTAAAAAATGTTAGAAATTGGATACCGAATGTTTAATTGTGGATCTTATGACACAAATTTGCATTTCAACCATAATAAATCTGTCAAGCAAAATTATTTTTTTAATGATACCAAATTGCAAATTTCCAGTTTTTTAACATGTGAAATCAGAGTTGCTAATTTGGCGAGTTATCTTGAAAGTTAACAGGGTTGCAATAGTACGTAAGTGCCTCTTCGTTAAATAGTTTATTATAAAAGTAAAATTTTCAATTTGTTAAAAATTTTAAAGTACAAGTGAACTGAAAGCAATATTTTCTTATTTTTTGAAAATCCATTTTAATATTTACTTAATAACATGAATGCAAAATAAATTTTATTCGACTCAAGTGTAGTATATGGGGGGGGGGGAACCTTTCGATTTGCGATTTTTATCTAGGTATCATGGTGAGAAAATGAATTTTCATTCTGGCTTCCGAATACCTATCGCTAAATGAAGTAATTTGGCGACCAATTTTGGTCGCCAAAAGAAATTGACATCACCAAGCACCCCCGCCTTTATACTAAACTTTAACCCTTTTAGTCTAAGCATTATTATTTATAAAGTTTGCATTATTAATGTTGCTTTTTATAATTTCTCAAAGAATCAATACAAAAATATTTTGAAAAGTACAAGAAAATTCTCTTACCGTTATTGCGCCTTGTGGGGTAGTGGGTATAATATTTGGAACAATACGCTTTTCTCGAAATTTATTCATATTACAAGCACCTTGCAGGAATGAAATGCGCAATGAAGAAATTATAAAAATCCAAAACACCAGTTTGAATGGCATGTTGGAATACTGCATATTTCACAAAATGCGTTTCTTATATATAAACTTACAAAAAGACCTGCAACGAAAAAAAAAATATCTTGCTTGTTGTAAGTAAATTTCATAAGTAACGTGAAGCGTGTTTATCAACTCGTGTAGCGAAATTCAAAAGTAAAGTAGGAGGAAAATTACTTGAGCAAATAAAATCAAGTCCAAAAATTCATCAAAAAAAAAAAGGGCTGTTAAGATTTCAGAGAAATCACTTGCACCTGCTAGATTAAAAGTTCAAGAATACTACTTCAAAACCTGCTCGTCTGTTTTCATATAATAAAATTGATTTTATTATATGAAATTTATTCTAACGTGTTTGCTTATATGGAGGTGTAGATGATCCTGCAAATTGGTAGCGGAACTATCTGTCTGGAAACTAGTGATAAATCATACTTAGATAGACATTTATTCAATTCTTATAATTAGTTCACTCTCTGTATATACTTTTTCATGTGTTTATTTATTTTGTTGAAATTTTCAATCGTTATTAAAATAATCATACTTTGGCTCAACAGTAGTATGGGGGGCACTTTTTGATTTAGTGATTTTTCTTCGGATTTGGCGATTTTTATCTAAATTTCATGATGAGATATCGAATTCATTCTAAAATAAATAATAAATAATTCTGAAAAAAGTACCTTGGTGAACACTTTTAGTCGCCAAAAAAATAGGACTGCGTCAAGTGGCCCCTCTATACTACACTTTAACACAATCAAGTTCAAATCCATTTTTTGAAACTTGTAGTAGATGACACTTGATGTTAATACAGTTTTTTCAAACATTAATTAAAGTAATCAAGTTTAATTAAATTAATTATCGGTTGTTGATGCCACACAACTTAAATTCGTCTCTCGTTGTAACAATGTAACTGTTAAATCAAAGATAAAAGTTGGCGTCAAAAACCTGTTTTTCAGCCAAACCGGGTGTGTATTGTTACAACAATGCAGAGAAATCATGCTCTTTTTACAATCCTTACTATTACTTCACTCTCTCCCTGTATATACACTGGTGTGCAAAAATTAAGGACGAAGTCGAAAAATTAGCATATCAGCTGAACGAAGAGGCAGAGCGGACAGAAAGACCAATCAGAAGATTAAGTAAGGTGATGTACGGTAGCACATGCGCAGATATGCAGGTAGACGTAATGGGGGAGTGTCTGAGTAGTATAAAGCATATTGTCGGGGTAAGATCAGTATTTCTGGCAAAGAGATTGCACGCCGTATAGCAGTTAAAATCACACCGAGTTGCTGCCTCAGCGAGAAATGGCGAATAATCAATTTGTTAGACGACATCTGGATGCTTTTACCCGAGGTCGAATCATTGGGAGAAGTTGGAGGAAGGCCGCAGTGTGACAAGTGTGGCTGCAGAGTTCGGAATTGCTCACAGCATCGTTTCACGACTTTGGAGACAATTTCAAACTACAGGAACAGCTATCCGGGGGTTCAGTAGTGGTCGTCCACGAGGAACCACACCCGCAGATAACCGGTACATTGTCTTACAGGCCAGAAGAAACAGGCGGCAGACAGCGGGAGAAATCGCTAGACACACGACACAGGCGACTGGACGACCGATATCGCGTTTTACCGTGGCCAGAAGACTGCACGTTGGTGGTCTGTTTGCACGACGCCCTGTACGGTGTGTACCTTTAACGCCTGCCCTTCGGAGAAGGCGTTCTCTGTGGTGCCGGGAACACCGGAACTGGAGAGACAATGAATGGGGACGAGTACCCTTTACAGATGAGAGCAGATTCAGTTTGAGTAGCGATTCTCATCGCATACTCATCTGGAGAGAGCGGGGAAGCCGCATTCATCCCTCGAACATCATTGAAAGGGACAGGTATGGAGGTCGCGGTGTTCTTGTTTGGGGAGGCATCATGCTTGGTAGTCGTACAGACCTTCACATCTTCGACGCAGGTTCAGTCAACGGGACCCGTTATTGTAACGAGATTCTTCTTCCATATGTGCGTCTTTTTAGAGGCGCTATGGGTCTGCAGTTCCTTTTGATGGACGACAATGCACCATGTCATCGCACAGTAGCTGCCGAACAGCTCTTAGAGAGTGAGGATATTGAACGTATGGATTGGCCGGCACGATCTCCGGATCTCAATCCCATCGAGCATGTATGGGATTTTCTAGGCAGACGCTTGGCAGCTCGTACCTTACCACCAGTAACGATTCGGGAGCTTCGATTGGCGCTGCAAGACGAATGGGCAGCAATGCCTCAACAACTCATTGACACCCTCATTCTCAGCATGAGCAGACGCTGTGAAACCTGCCTAGCAGTCAGGGGAGATCATATCCCCTACTAAAGACCGGATGTTTCTTGCTGGACAACCATCACAGGGATGTTTCGGCCTTCAGTCGCATTGCGCTCCATGCTACTTTTTCAATCAAGCTTTTTTTTATCCCTCTGATTTCTCTTTTAGTAAGTGTTGCTTACATTACACATGTCCTTACGTATTGGGGATCTTACGGTATTAAATGTGTTGATTTGGAAAGCTTTTGTACAAAGTTATATTGAAAAAACCGCCTCGTCCTTAATTTTTGCACACCAGTGTATATGTATTTCTTATTGAAATTTTAGATTGTTAATAAAATACTTTCAACTCATCCATTCAAAGTAGAATTGACATAATTTTTTTATATTACTTTTTTTTCTTCAGTATGCAATGAAAATGTCATTACTGAAGCAATTTGACAGAAAAACTTTGCTTACGATTTTAATAACTTCTGATCTATTCATATAAAACATAATAACTATAAATGTAATGATTCTATGTTTTTTGCATAATTTTTATGTAATATACGTTAATACATCATATTGCAATATAAGAGAGATATAATGTAATCTGCCTATTGAGTTGAATTCGTCTTCAAAATCATACTTACGCTGATGAAAAATTGAAGAACAAAAACATTTCCGTGGATTTTCAAAAAATTATTGTGCCATTTCTAATAACAAATGGTAGTTATAACAAAGCAAAATGCTTATTTTAAATGTCTCATCAAATTATTTCTCTTTTTTTAGAAATTTTATTCGAATTAAGATAACAGATAAGACCTACACAACAAACCATTCTCGGAGCAGCTTTAGATTTGTTTGCAATTCTGAAGCCTTGTAAATATTTTTAAAACACTTGGAAACAATGGCAAAAAGACAACGACTGGATGATGAATTACGATAGAGAGCAGTTTGGAGTTTGGAGGCAAGTCAAGCCTAAGCGGATTTTACAGATATTAGATCCAACTCTAAGGGAGCAGAATAACATCCAGATAACCAGGTATATAGCCTCGAGAGTCACCACATGCAAGAATGACTTACTTGGAATTAACTGAAAAACACACACAAAATAGGTGGGTGACAATTACCTAACATGAAGATCAGCTCTCCACTATTCTGGAACCTCAGTCTTAAAATACATTCATGTCCATAAAATAAAGGCAATGCAAGTTTAAGCAAAGAAAGAGTCAGAAGCAAAACAAATGTGATTTATTTTTAAGGCATTTTTATTAAACAAAAGTTAAAGAGCAAAAAAGATGCTATATATAATTGTTATCATTAACACAAAAATTGCGATTTTTGCTCCCTGGAGCAAATTACAAACAACAACAACAACAAAAACAATGACCACAAAAATAAACAAACACCCTAAACAAAACCTAATATTACATGCTTGGTATGATGGTTAATACATAGTATGTCTCCCTGACGATGCATTACAGTCCCTAGAACGCCTAGGCATGCTGAGTATCAAATTATCCATCTGATCATGGGGAATATTACACCACTCATCAAGGAATGCTCTCCGAGGTTCCGATAGACATGCAGGAAGTGGTTGACGGTCTCCAACTCATAGGCCAAGCATATCCAACACATGTTCTACTGGACTGAAGACCGGTGAGAATGCTGGTCAGTCCATGTGTATTATATCCTCCGATGGAAGGCATTCATTTATGATGTTTGCAGAGTGAGGATGGGCGTTGTCATCCATAAACATAAATTCGGTGGCCATCGCACTCCGAAATAATGGTACATGTTATTCCAGAATGACGTCCCGATAGATAAGGCCTTTTAGGGTTCTAATTTGAACATGCAGGTCAGTTCTGGAACGCAGAATATTTCCCTCCCCCCAAACGAAGAATCCTGCATCACCGAAACACTGTTGTTCAATGATGTTCTCTTGGTGGTAACGGATATCTGACACTCTTCATATAAAAGTCCGGTCAGAATCAGACTGCAAGCTAAACCTTGACTCGTCGGAAAACATCACACAAGCCCACTGTTGCGGTGTCCACAATCCATGCTCTCTACTGCAAGCTAACCGCAGGCGAAAGGGAATTGCAGTAAGTGGAACACATCCGACAGGTCTACGAGCACATAGACCAATCTGCTCTGAGTGTCTGTAAACGGTCCACCTTGAAACAATCGTAGCAGTAACAGAAAAGAGCTGACGAGAAAGGTCTGATGCTGTGCTCCATTGGTTTCTTTGGGCAGTAATTGCGAAATATATACCGGTCTTTATTCAGCGTTGTAACTCGGAGGCAATCAGTGCTGTAACGTGTACTCACATTACCATCATTTTGGAACCGTTGCCAAAGCCTGGAGATGACACTCTAGACGATTCAAAGATCCTCGGATACTTCCAGCTGGGTACATCCCCATTCCAGAGGGCCGATAGCTCTACCACATAAAAAATCATCCAAAGGAATCTTTTGTGTTATAACTATGCGGTTATTGCACTGAAAGAATCATAAAGCCCTTGCGAACAATTTTACTTCTTTGCCTATATTTCTTATATATATCTTTAACTCTCACATTGTGACGTACTATCCGTGTCATCTGGTGGCTTCTTGCAATTGCATATGATTCTTGAACTCGTGTGTAGTCATTTTACGAGTGATATATTCCTTTTGGAGTTCAATTTCGCGTGACTCTGAATTATGCTTAATTTACCAACGTGTATATTATTTACTGAAGGCAGGATTTCATGCCAGGGGACCAATGATCTGTCTTCCATTCACTCTGACCAACGTGTTATGAGTTCGAGCCTAGTACCGCTGAAGACCCGCTGTGTAGAGGAGCGATGCACGTTAAATCTGTCGAGTGCTCAAACATCCTCCCTTTGGTGTGGTGTGGTAGTTAGAAGAGCCAGCTCAGGTATCGTCTTAATCACTTGACCATAGTTCATAATTACGAAGTCCGTCGTCAAAAGTCCTCGAGTTGCTGAAAAGTGCGCAGTCAATACTCACTCACTCACTGCCATTCACTTAAGGGCATAAAAGGTTGTTCTAAACGTAGTGCGAATAACATCATGCATCGACAAAGGAACAATGGGTCTGAATTCTCTTGACAAACTGACGATTATGACGCACAATGATTTGTTTAAAGTTGAATGGAGAGTATTTCTTCATGAAGTTAATTGATTACTGAATTTGAGGTTACATTTAATTTCCCTGAATCACATGGAATATTGAGCAAGTGTTAAGAGAAAGAACTTGAGACATCACTAGGATAGTATTTAAAAATGAAAGAGTTGTGTCAACTGTTGCATGCAATATATCATATCAGTTATCAATGGAAAAAATGGAAATTCATTAATTTAATATTGTTGCAAAGATTTACTGGATTTTAAGGGGTGCTGGAAAGCTAAAATTTTATTTTTTTGCCAATTTGAGATTTTTACATTTTCAATTTGTATAGATTCAAAACTTTCTAAAAATACCTTACTTTAACCTCTAGGGTATTTAGAAGCCCTTAAAACCTATTTTTAAAATATCATTGAATGTGGGCCACGTCCATTTTAATGGCGAAAAATGTAAACAAAGAACTTCGTTTTTGCTTAAAAGTATAACGTCTGATATAAACCAAAACATGTAACTTTTATTTTAAATTGAGCCTTCTATTTTTTTATTTCCTAGCCGATTAGAAGTCTCACTGTATAGATTAAAATCAATTTATCTCAAATGTAAATTTTAATATGCGATGTACCTTTTCTGAGAAACTACTGTTCACAGGTATGAAAATTTTTTGTGAAATATTTATAATGATGTCTTATATATACTGAAATGAGCTTTTTGTACAAAACTCAAACATTTATTTTTTACAAATTTTTTAAGTGAAAAATGGGTCAAATTTTACAATGTTTGATAAAATATTTCATAATTAATTAAAAAATTCAAAATTAGCTAAAAGCTCATTTCAGTATAATGAAAGAGATGTACTTTAATTGAATGAAAAATTTCAAGCATGTACATGTAACAGATTTTGAAAAAAGGTACATCGAAAACAGCCAATTTAACATTGTCAGTATATATATAGAGAGAAAGACAGGGGTTCCACACTCCCCTAGAAAATTTATAAAGTTATCAAAAAGGCTTTAAGAATATAATTTAATTTTGTTTAAGTAAAACAGAAACATGATAATTTTATGAATAATTCCGCAATTTATAAACCATGGCTAGAATATAGAACCATGGTGGTAAAGAATACTAATCAAAATTTTTTAACACTAGTTTTTACTTCTTCTCTCTTCACTTTTTCCTAATAGGAAAATGCCGGGTATTGCGAACAAACTACCTAGTAATTTTTGAGTTCTATTCTTATATTTCTTTGCACGCAGAGTATCAAACCATATTGAAGATCTCCTACTTATTTGTAAAGAAACCTTTTTCTGTATCTCTTATCATTTTCCGAGATAGGAACGCTAGCTCTAATGTTTGTGACTCATGTAGCGCTGTAACTAATTTTACCACGTAGCGCATGGCCACGATACATACCCACGTTTAAAATAGTGTAGCTATCACCCTTTTCAAGTTAAGGAAGATAGGAGGAGAGGCAAACAGGAATGTTTTTTTTATGAATAAATAAAATATGAAAAGAAAAAAATTATAAAAAAAAGGCTGAATTTTAATTGAAGTTTCTGGCCATTTAGTATATTAACATAAAAATTATTTCATTTCGAAAGATTTTTACTTGAAAAAATATAGTTAAAATGCAAATGGAAGCGCACATTTTAAAGAAAAACTAGTTACTTGGCCCGGCGTTGTATGGGCTTTTTCGAATGTACAATCTATTAACAATGGAGATTTCCTGTTTCCCACTCGATGTAAGCACTTCCTTCTGTTTGTGTAATTTCTATATAAATGTCATTAAAATTCCCTTTTTCGAAATTTCTTCCACTTCCTTGCCTCGTCGAACGAGTCTGTTTCCCCTCCGTCTAGCCCGACGTTGCACGGGCTTTCACCACGATTATTACTTTATCCCCATGGAAATATCCCCTTTCCCTCTCGACGCCAATGTGGGATTTCTAAATTAATGCCTTTGAGATTCCTTTTTTCGAAATTTGTTCCACTTCTTTTTCTTGCCCGACAGGTTTCTTTTCGCTCGGTTTAGCCCGGCATTGTACGGGCTTTTTAGAGTAAAGAATTCTTTTCCTTAGGGATAAGATCTTTCTTCAAGTTTCTATTTTCGATGAACCAATTGCAAAAACATTACTGCTTTAGATATCGAAAATATTAGTTTAAAACCAGTGTTTCTCAAGGAAGGTGGGGGCGCGCCCCCTGGGGGCGCGATGACCCTACAAGGGGGCGCGAGCGTATCGAAAATTTAAAGATTTTTTAAAAAAATAACCGGAACGAGAAGTAAAACACAAAATGCTTTCTTCCATAATAAAAAAAATACACACAACAACACACTGACATAATTTATATTTATTATCTAGCTTTTTCCGTCATCAAATAGCTATCTTTGATCCCAAAACCAAATTAAAGAAAAAAAAACATTTTGTTTTATTTGCTGTTTTTCCTCAATGAGAGATTTTTTTATTACGTTTTAACATAAAATATTACTCGTTAAAAGAAAAACGAAACTCAGACCCTGAGAAAAATTCTAAGATAAACAATTCACCGCTGTAATTATTATTGAAATACTGTACATTAGTTGTAGAAAAAGAAAAGGAAGTCATGATTCACTTTTTCAGCCAGGCTGCATAGTACGTTTGCTAATCATTTGATTGACCTTCAATCTTATGGTATGGTTATTATCAATATTAGTTCCCCTCCCATCTTTCATGCGTTTGCTTTTCGTTTAAGGAAATTGTAAATAATTGAGTTTTGCGATATTTGGAAAAAGAATTGATTGGTTTAACATTTCTGTAGGATAATTGAAAAGTGTCTGATTTGCGTCTTATATTATGGTCTTGTACTTTTGAATCATTTTTTAGTTCAGTTTTTTTGGATTTTTTTCTCAAATCATCAAAGAATTGAATAGAATTTGAAAGAAGGTAAGTATACTTTCTATAAATTAAAATATTCACTAGAATTCCGATTTGTATCGTGTACAGTAAAAATAATTCTAAACAAATGATTGGGGTGACTGAGTCCCCCCGCACAACCATTAATGTTAGTATCGAGTACGCGCCTGCTCCCGGGTTAAACTTTTTGAAGTCTTCTCGCTTTAAATGTTAAAAAGTAACACAATTATTCTTCATCGGAATTTTATATTCTTTTCATAATTTAACATTAATTCTAAATGCTAATTGTGTGAGGTTTAAAATTACAGTTCTTTTAAACAGTTATTTACAATTATAGCATTTATCTAAAAAAAAATCATTTTACATTTTTGTATACAATGTCGTGCACACAGTTTTACTCTCCTTACAGTTCAGCTATTATATCAAGAATGTTTTATTTTTTTTTTTTAAAATGAACTCGTGCGAAGAGTCGGTGTTTCAGCCAGTATACGTTTGATGTATCAGTACTGAAGAAGGTATTTTATAAATAATTTCTTATTACTGAATTTGGCCGCGGTAGCCGAGTGGTATAGGTATCGGATCGTGGCTTGCCTTGTCACGAGTTCGAGCCCAGTACCACTAAAGACCCGCCATGTAGGGCAGCGATGCATGTTAAATCTGTTGAGAGTTGAAACTTTTTCCCGTTGGTGTGGTGTGGTAGTTAGGAGAGAAGGGTGCCAGCTCAGGTGTCATCCACGTCACTTGACCATGGTTCAAAATTACGTGGTCCGTCGTCAAAAAAAAGTTATGCAGCTGAACACTGCGACGTTAATATTCAATCAATCAATCTTATTACTAAATTAAGAACAAGTTTAATAATTATTAGGGACTTCCACGGGCTTTTCTTGTAGAGGAAAGTTTTTCAAAGGAAGGTTTTAATATTAGAAATTGACACTTAAAGAGTTATTTTTCTATATTTAGCTGAGATCTATATTTTGTCTTCAAAGAGGCCACCGCAGAAAATCCGGTTTAACAAAGGTAGGATGTTGAAAATGGTAACAGTATACGAAGTTCTTTTGTTTTCAGTACAGAAAATTCATCATCCACCTCTACTCAAAATTCAAAGAGGGATTTATAACAAAATTACCTTTTAATTTTTCACTGGATGTGAAATCTATGAAGATTTCTTCTTCGGAAGTTGAGAGCCCTTCTGGAGTATCTTGAAATAGATCCCTAATCCACTCGTAACTTGCTACCAAGCTGTCCTCATCCAGAAAATACTTTTTAAAATTCTTTGCCAACATAGCTAAATGATTTTACATGTTTTAAAAACAACTTTCACATGTTGTTCTACAGATTTGTAAGTTTTAACACATAACCAGCTGGGGCTTTTTTTCCATCATTTACTTCAGTAGTGGTAAATCCAAAATTTAAGTATTTTTGAGAAGATCGCCTTGATTTAATTTTCGGAACCATGCTCGTTCGTCTGTGTACTTGTTGATTCTTTATTATGGTCGAATGTTTGCTTACGACTTAAAAATGTATGTATGATATTGTTTTAATCTACTGCCGTAAATACTTAATTACCGTGAATTACAATTAACGTGGAAATTTAAAAAAATGTACATTCAAGCTAGATTCGGTAGCTGTAGGAGTATCGAGTCGACCAAAACTGACTGGAATTGTACGAGGAAAAGCATTTTTACATGTTTTGCGCAGACGTCCGATAGGTTGCCCAGACTTACGCAAACGTACCCTATAATGCCAGATGTGATGGATATGATAGAGAGCGACATTGACTAGACTATTTTTCTAATGACATTTGTGCTTTGAGAAATGAATGCTGCAGGAAATAAATCTTTAATTAAATACATCATTTTGCGATCTGTTCCAATTTAAAAATTAGAGAAAGAAAAATAACATAATTCTAAGTAATATATATTTTAAGTAATTTTCTTAAAATATATATTACTTAAAATATACACAAAATTTAATATACTTATAGTATTAATTTGTACGGTTTATAATTAAGATCGTATTGTAACTTTAGCGTCTCTCTCTCAAAGTGCATTTTTATTGCAGTAAATACATTATTGTTGTACAGGGGGCGAGACAAAAATTATGATTGAAAATTGGGTCGCCAGTATTGAAAGTTTGAGAAACACTGCTTTTAATGTATGAGTGGCGCACAGAGTATTTTAGGACTAATTAATTAATACTAAATTAAGAACAAGTTTAATAATTATTAGCTACTTCCATGGGCTTGTCTTACAGAGCAAAGTTTTTGAAAGGAGTTTTAAGATAAGAAATTGACCCTCTGAGTTCATTTTCTATATTTAGCTGATATCTATATTTTGTCTTCTAAGCAACCACCGCATTTTGTAATATGTTCAATTTAAAAATCATAACTTAGTACATATACAAATTTAATACTTATGTCATGAATTTGTACGGTTTATAATAAATATTGTTGCTTTATCGTAAAAGTGCATTATTATTGCATTCAGTAAATTATTATGTATAAGGGGGCGCAATAAAAATTGTGATTGAAAAGGGGGCGCCAGTATTGAAAGTTTGAGAAGCACTGGTTTAAAACAATAACAAGTAATATAAATTTTTTTTTGTAAGTCAATTCCTATTTTGAATGCATGAATAGAAAGTGTTTTTTTGCCTATTAAAAATTTGAATAAAATATACATATAAATAACTATATATATAGGGAGAGAGTGAACGAATAGTAGTAAATGAAAAAAGAGCATGATTTGTCTGCATTGTTGTAACAATGCACACCCGATTTGGCTAATTTGGCTGAAAAATAGGCGTTTTTCATCAACAAATAAAATACGCAAAAAAGCAATTATAATAATGATCAGGCTAAGTTTCAATTTTCATTTCTAGCTTTTACAATGATTAGTACATTTGTTAAAAAAACTATTTCAATTGAAGCTTTGAGAATTACAAATAACTAGTTGTCCTGTACACATGTCTTAAATCCGAAAATTACAAACTTTTTTGAATAAGTTGTAACAATCTGGACCGTTTTGATGAAACTTTTTTATAAAGAAAGTTATTACAATGCCTCACATCATCACATGTACAGTTACCACAATTCGACCTATCGATTGCGTGTGAGTATGTGTTTATTATGAACTAAGTAGAATATAGAAGTTATTCTGAATAGAAACTTGAACTTGTTTTGATTAAAGGGTAAAAAAGATAAAACTCGAGCTATTTTTATAATAGGTATATTTTTTAATGCACAAAAAATAAATTTATCTTAACGCTATTGAATGTACAATGATTTTGATTAATCCTTGAGGGGCATAAACAAACAAATGCGATGGTTTGCCAAACCTCGGACATGCAACATATACTAATTGGCAGTGCGAAAAGTAAGGGTTTTCTAAATCTAAGCCAAAAATTGTCATTGTTTGACCTTGTGACATAATAATGGTCATAGCAAATACCATACGAATCGGAAATTGCAAACATTTGAATGGGTAGGTGAGTCTGAAAGAATCATTGGGATCTGTGGTAGAAGTACAACTTCACCTTGAAGTTTGCCGCTCAAAAGAGTGACCTCAAAAATATTGCCCATGATTTTTTTATGAACAATCGCGTGCCCTTACATAATTTTGGTGCATTTTTAACTAATTGCGATATCGGACCGAATTGTGAATCTAAATCATTCTCGAATCCACTTGAACCCACACAGAAAATATCATCCAAATCGGTCCAACCGTTTAGGAGAAGTTCAGTCACATACACATGCACAGAATTATATGCATAAAGATATATGCCGTACTGTGGCGAAATGAATAATCTTTCCGATTCTGTAATTATTTTTTTGTCTGATTTTGATAGAAAAATTAGATTGCAAATTTAAAAACGGCGAAAATATCGGAAAATTCTTCCCTCTTCTTTCTTTTTTTTTTCTTGCCACGCATTAGCAGAATAAACAGCACACACAGGGGAAAACAATTATGCGCGTTTTAAGGTTTTTAATTAATATCTTTTTAACTAATTGTGATATTGGACTGAATTTTGAATCTAAACCATTCTCGAATCCACTTGAACCCACACAAAAAAATTTCCATCAAAATCGGTCCAGCTGTTTAGAAGGAGTTTAGTCACATACACGCGCACAGAAGATTTTTATATATAAAGATATAATTTTTTTATGTCAATTCCTACTTAGGTCGAAAAAGAAAAAAATTATTTTAATTATTTTTTATTAAGTAATTACAATTAATACAAATATGTACATACGTATGACAAAATCACAATGTTAAGGTGTAAACACCTATTAAATTAACATTAAAAAGTTTTAACCACATTTGTAATTAAATTTTTTAATGTTGAATATAATGGATAAGAATATAACTTAAAACCAGTGTAAAAGGAATACTGATGTCTAACTAGCATATGATTATTTAGGTTAAGTTAAATCTTCATCACACAAACTTAATAAAAGCTGTTTTATCAAATGGTGCTGCCATCTAGAGAAATAATATAAACTGAAAATTTCTCTTTAACTATAATTAATTAATTAATTTTAGTTAATGAGTTAATATTTGAAAAAAAAACTGAATTAACATCAAGTGTCATCTACTACAAGTTTAAAAAAGTATACTTGAACTTGAGTGGATGAATAAAACGTATTTTATTAATGATTGAAAATTTGAACAAGAAAAATAAATATATATAAGGAGAGTGGGAACTAATAGTAGGAATTAAAAAATCAAAAATATTTTTTACTTTATATATATATTAATTAAAATGTGAATGGAAGCGCCCATTTTAAAGAAAATGTTTGTTTGTCCAACTCTTTTTTTTTTTGCACGATTTTGAAAATATACGGTACACTAATTTTTAAGGATGTCTTTTTTACACGCATTTTCTGCTTTAGCACGAATTTCAAAAAAATTTGGTGGTTCGTACCCTTTGGATGAAGACGATTTGATCGAATTTATGACAGTTTATGATAATGAAGAAGTCGGTAATGACGAAGTCGAAGGTGAAGTTCAGCAATTAACAGCCGATTAAATTTTGCTGCAAGTATGGAATAACATTTTCTTTCCCGTGATCCTGACATAGAGCAAGTATTAAAATTTTAATGCTATCTTTCCGTTTTGTGTAATAGGATATCAAAAATTATATTAAGCAACTTGAGAAACCAAAAGAATTGTCACTTAAAACAAACTTCGTAACAACAACAAATCCCAACAAAGGTCGTTAATAAAGAACGAAATTCTTCATCTGAATCAAAACCGACTGTTGTACTAGACATATCAGACACATCTATCTACTGATGATAGCCTTTTTGATCCTGATCGTAATAATCGTGCACGCTTGATATTAAGCAGTGATGGATAATTGTTAGTTAGTAGTTTTATTTACCTAATTTCGCAATTTGAATTTTTATATGTTGTACGTACTTACAGACTGTATGCTATTTTTATAATAAAAATGTATGGTTTTGACGTGAATACGCATTTAAAATTGCTTCCATAGCGAGAGGCAATTAAAAAAAACGAATGATAACGAAATCGGGGGATACAGTTTGGTGTTGCAGCTATATAAAGGGTGTTTTTTTAGAGGTATAGAACTTTAAATTGCAATAAAACAACGGTGTATTATTCGATTGACATGAATGTTTTTTTATTCGAAAGATAATCTTGTGGCATTACATTTTAAATATGATTTCTGGCATATGACTGCCACGGCTGGCTCGGATGTAGTCCAATCTGGACGTCCAATTTTCGATGACTTTTTCCAACAATTTTGTTTAGCGATGAAGCGCACTTCTGGTTGAATGGCTACGTCAACAAACAAAACTGCCGCATTTGGAGTGAAGCTAATCCACAAGTGTATGTCGAAACACCGTTACACCCAGAAAAACTGACTGTTTGGTGCGCTTTATGGGCTGGTGGAATCATTGGTGCGTACTTCTTCAAAAACGATGAAGGCCACAACGTTACAGTCAATGGTGATCGGTATAGAGCCATGATTACTAACTTTTTCATTCCTGAATTGAACAATCATGATGTTCAGGAGCTGTGGTTCCAACAAGACGGCGCAACATGTCACACAGCTCGTGCCACAATCGATTTATTGAAAGACACGTTTGGTGACCGCCTAATTTTACGTTTTGGACCTGTGAATTGGCCTCCAAGATCTTGTGATTTAACACCGCTACACTATTTTCTGTGGTCTATGTAAAGTCATTGGTCTATGCGGATAAGCCACAAACGCTTGACCATTTGGAAGACAACATTTGCCGTGTTATTGCCGATATACGGCCACAAATGTTGGAAAAGTCATCGAAAATTGGACGTCCAGATTGGACTACATCCGAGCCAGCCGTGGCAGTCCTTTGCCAGAAATCATATTTAAAATGTAATACCACAAGATTATCTTTCGAATAAAAAAAATTCATGTCAATCGAATAATACATCGTTGTTTTATTGCAATTTAAAGTTCTATACCTCTAAATAAAACACCATTTATCTATCCTCTCTATCCAAAATGCAATTACACCCCCTGATGGCTAAGAGATCAAAAAATGTTTACGCTAAATAAGGACTGTGACTCATCGCACGCGGGTAAAAGGGTAGCACCGCCATTTTAAGGTAATTTTGCCGCGTATCAAGATTTTCATTTAGTATAACTTTTGACTCGGAGAAGCTACGACGTTCGTTTTAGTTTCAATCGTCAGCTCTCATCAAAATCTATCGATTGTGTATAAAAAAATTAGCGTAAAATAGTGACAATGAATATAATAAGGTGTTAAAATAAAAAAGTATTATCAAAAATATATAATGTTGGCCTATACGCATCAAAACGCCAAGTACAAATACAGAAATCGCATATGGTTGGAAAGAGCTTCTCAAGAGCAATCAAATGGCACCACTAGAACACTATATGTAGAGTCAAGCAGCAGTGCCCGGAACGTAAAAGAATGAATGCGGCCAAGCTGATCAACAACGGTGCCAGTACATCTGCAGCTGGGGCAGTTGAAATTATGCAAGCGGATGATGAAATTGATTCTATATTGACTCTTGACCATGCAGGCATCAATTGTGTATGATCGTCGTTTATGAAGACATATTGGGCATCAGCTGGTACACGTTCCCTACGACATTTGTCAACAATCCATTAGGATACAAGTGTGATATGTGTGATAGTCTATGGTTTCTACGCTCATTGAAGTCAAAAAAGGAAAAACACTTACCGCTACTTAACCCTTTGTGGGCCTTGGGAACATTACTTCCCATCTACATGATCTTACAAAACACACCTGTGGGAAGCGCAAAACCCACTTAAATATAATGGACTTGCTATTATAACGATGGGAAGACTAATTTTTTGTTTAGTTTTGTGAAACTGCACATAATCCAGTGATCATGACATTTAAAACTGGGCAAAAAGTATAGTAAAGAGGATGTACCTTGTTCACAAAAGCTGTCGCTGTATACAATGAATGGGAAGGGTTGATCACTTCGATCAAAGAAAAGAAAGACACCGAGTAGGATCTGTAAAATAGTGGCATCCTATTATTTATTTTCTTATTGACCTTGCCATTATTAAATAGTTTCATACTGTGGCAAATGAACAAAAAGAACAGAAGTTTAGACCAGGTAACATTCCACATAGCATTAGCAGAATGTGATGTTCCCTTGCGCATCTCAGCATGCTTCACATTTTTCGTGGCAAGTAATCACCATTAAACGTAATTATCTCTATGACGTTGAAATGGTTCCTAGGAAAGTAATCTTCCCATCCCTAAAATTTGAACGCAAACATTAAATTGGCAAAATAAAATATATTTCCTTAAATGCTATTGTTTACTTGTTAATAAAACATAAAAAAAAACTGCGAGGAATTCAAAAAAAAAAATAAATGGCACATGAAAGGGTTAATAATACTGTCCCTGAAGAGCTAGTGGCTGACTTTAAACTGTGCGCTACGTGTAAAAACTCGCTGGACTCAGACAAAGTGCCCACGTTGTCACGTTCGAACGGATTTGTGTATCCACCTAAGCAACACGGGTTGCCCGCATTAGTTCCGATTTGTGCACGTCTAGCATGACCGCGACTGTCATTCATGCAGATACGTCGGTTGCGACGCCATTAATGTACCCGTGGATGTGGAAACAATGGTACAACAGCTACCGCGTCAATTGGACGAAGATCAGGCGTTCAATGTTAACATAAAGAAGAATATGATACATGAATTTACGTATCTGAGCGGCGTTGTCAAAAAGTCAGTGGTAAAAGCTTGGTTATGTACAATTCAGAAATTAAACTCTTTATGTTACGATCGCTAATAAAATATTCCAAAAACTTTTCTAAAATTATACCCGATTACGATCATGATCTTACTACACCAATTATGATTGTCGGAGACTTTAATGTTAGTCTCACAAGACCGCGTATTGCCCGGCTTCATGTTCAGCGAGTTCAATTTGTCTTTACATCGAAATTTCTCCAGCAACTTTAGGTAATACCTGTATTGATTTAAGGTTTACCAGAAATCTCGATGTATCCTGTATGCCATTTGTGTTGTACTTTTCGTATCACAGACCTATAATTATTAAAGTTATTTTATGACACAGTAATTGTCTTTTTACTTGATTTTTTTCCAGAACCCGTTGAAACGAAATAGTTGCCATCATAAATAAAAATATGGAAACCCGGAGGACTTCTTAGTGTTTAAACATGGTTATGACATACTTAAATAATAATATTTTATATAAAAAATATTATGCGGTACCACCCCACCACGAGACGTATTCATGAACAACATACGACCGTGTCCATGACACAGCCACATCCTCTTTTTTGTTTCATAAATATGTGATGTGGATTTCATTATTACTTTCTTTAATTCCTACTATTAGCTCACTCTCTCTATATATAATTTATTTATATACATATTTACACTATTCAAATTTTCAATCGTTAGTAAAACACTTTCTCTATTCATCCAATCAAGTTCAAATAAAATTTTTTAAACTTGTAGTGGATGACACTCTCGATGTTAATAAAGTTTTTTCAAATAAAAATTAATTAATTAGATTAAATTAAATTAACTATAATTTTTGGACGCCAAATTAGATTCGTCTTCATTCTTGTAACAATGTAACTGTCTAAACAATAACAAAAGTTCGCATCGAAAACCGATTTTTCAGCCAAACTGGGTGTACATTGTTACAACAATGCAGACAAATCATGCCCTTTTTTCAATTCCTACTATTAGTTCCCTCTCTCCCTATATACACTCACTTCCAAAAGTTAAGCACGAAGATGTAAAATGCAAAAAAAAAAAAAAAAACAACAACAATTACTGCGTTGACTGACACAAAAATTGGCAGTAAAGTAGCATATATATTTATACATAAAACAAAATCAATAATTATATACAGAAATGAAAACAATATTAAATTTTTGTAAGTTATCTGATAATGTCATACTGGAGACTTAAGCAGAATTATGTATAAAGTGAAAATAAACAGCATAAAATGAAAAAAGGACATTAATAGGGTATGTGATCCCCCTTCATCTGTATGCAAAGTTTACACCTTCCGACCATGCTTTCAATTAGGTGGTCAACCACCGCAGAATTAAGCAATCGCCATTCTTCATGTAGAGCAGTTTCCAGCTCAATAAGAGTGGCTGGAGGAGGGAAACGTGAAGATACAGCACGGCCGAGAGCATCCCAAAGATTTTCAATGGGATTAAGGTCGGGCGAATATGTTGGCCATGCCATACGCGCAATCCCTTCACTCTCCAGGTAGTCATCGACGATGTCACCTTTATGGGGACGTGCGTTATCGTCCATTGAAACAAAAGTAGGGCCAACTGCTGCAGCGTACAATCTCACAATGAGTTCTAGGACTTCATCTTGATACCGTACAGCCGTCACAGAACATCGTTTAAAGATGTGCAGGTCGGTACGGTATCCTAATGAAATCCCTGCCCACACCATAATGCTTCCGCCTCGGAATGCGTGATGTTCGGTGATGTTTTGGGGCTGATTGCGTGTTCCTTGTTTACGCCATATCCTTATACGCTTGTCATCTGGCTCCAGAGAAAATCTTGACTCATCAGTAAACATGACATTGCCCCAGTCAGACACAGTCCAATTGCCATGTTCCCGGTACCACTTTAATCCTGCCCCTCTTGATCGGACGGATAGAGTAACAAAAAGGTACCCGAGCATACAGTTCATTCATATGTAATCTTCGGCGTACAGTAGCTGCAGATATAGCCTTACCAATGGACGCTGTAACCATAGATGTCACACGCGTGGAGGTCGCTCTGCGATTCCGCTAGGCTACAATAGCAATATATCGATCTTCCGCGGGGGTTGTAACCTTCGGGCGACCGCCTAAGGGCCTTAGGACAACTGTCTGCGTGGTTTGGAATTGTTTTGATAAGCGTGAAATTACAGAATGATGAATGCCGAAGAAAAGAGCAACATCTGTGATCGACTGTCCTGCTTGAATGCGCCCCACAGCGTGCCAGCTCTCAGAATCTTCCATTCGTTTTCTGAAAGTCATAGAAACACGTATGTCTTGAAAACAAATTGTACGAACGTTTTAAACACCTTCTATCAGCACTAACAATCAACTTCTGTAACCCTTCATAAAGCTGGCTTCTTATAAGACTGCTCTTTTTGCATATTTCTTCACATGAAAGCACGATTGGCTGTTACCTAACATATTTTTGCATACTTTCATCTACCTCTGCAGCGAATTGCATCCTTTTCAATTCTGAAGGGCTTCCGGAAATTAACATTTCCCTCTCCGTTCTTAATTTTTGGAAGTGAGTATATATATATATATATATATATATATATATATTTAAATATATAAAAACAATCAAATTATCAATTTAAAAATTGAAATATATGAATCCCAAAATACCAAAACACTTCAGAATATCAATGGCGAATATAAAAATATAATGTTCCATAATTTTCAAACAAAATTAAAAATTATAAAATAAAATAAAAATTTATAAAATATCCAAGTGCAATCTCGGACTTAGGACCGATAAGTGGGGTTAAACTAGTTTGATGGCGCCAACCTTCCCCCTATTGCAACTTGGTAATTTAATTGGAAAATTTTCAAATTTCAGAAAAAAAAAATTAAAAAGTTAAAATTAAATCATTATACTTGAAAAATAAAACTATTCGCCATCACATTCCGAAAGATATTGCAATATTAAAATTTAAAAACAATTTAGTACATAATATAAGTGAACCCTCAAACTTCCAAGATGATGCACACATCTTTAAAATAGTTGTAAAGGTAGAAAAAATAAATTCATCCGAAAGTTCAAATCAAAAAATATTTGAGATCCGAAAGTTCAAATCAAAAATTATCTAAAATCAAAAGTTCAAGTTAAAAATCCTAAAGTTCAAGTTAAAAAATCCAAAAGTTCAAGTTAAAAAATCCGAAAGTTCAAGTTAAATAATCCGAAAGTTCAAGTTAAATAATCCGAAAGTTCAAGTTAAATAATCCGAAAGTTCAAGTTAAATAATCCGAAAGTTCAAGTTAAATAATCCGAAAGTTCAAGTTAAAAAATCCGAAAGTTCAAGTTAAAAAATCCGAAAGTTCAAGTTAAAAAATCTGAAAGTTCAAACTAAAAATTTCTAAAAACCGATTGTTCACATTAAAAACACAGTATATTCACAAATGAATAGAGTAAATCATTAAAAATACAGTATATTCACAAATGAATAGAGTAAATCATTAAAGACTCACAATATCACTATATATATATATATATATATATATATATATATATATATATATATATATAGTTCTTGTTCAAATTTTCAATCGTTAATAAAATTGAGTGGTGAGAATCTCTTATTAGAGCAGTGCTTCTCAAGCTTTCAATATTTACAACCCAATATTCAATCATAATTTTCATCGCACCTCCTTCCATACAATAACAACGCATAGAATTAAATTATACTATGCTTTGATGCTAAAGCTGCAATGTGACTTCACCACTTAAGTGCAATCAGCGTATAAAAACGTCTCACCCAGCCAAAGCATTAATTGCCCCGGACGTATATATACGTCTTTCCGAAGTACGATCTTCTCTGCACACTGCTATCCATAAAATTATTCCGAAGGCCTTAGAAAACAATGAAATGACCTTGACAGTGTTTTCAAAGGATTTACGTATTTCAAAGAAAAAAGGTTTTACTTATTTATTCTTTTTCACCTCCCTCCCCCCCAATACATCCCATTCGCGCCCGTACGTGGAAAACGAAGGCATTAGAGAGCGAATCCCATAATCTTTAATCGGCAGTTAAGGGATTAATTATATATAAACCGTACAAATTATCAATTTTAGTAATACCGTAAAAATTCTAGCCCTTAGCCACGATGAATGTCGTAGGTCTCGATCTGACTTCGTCAGGCAGGTGGCGTAGGTCACAACAACAACAAAAACAAATTATCAAGAAAAATGTTAATTTTTGTAAACATTTTATACATGCGAAGCCCATGGGGTCACTAGCAATTATTAAAATGGTTCTTAACTTAGTATTGTCAAATTAATTGCAAAACACATTGTACAGTACTGATACATTTCTAAGTGTATTACATCTGTGTAAATGTGTACTTCATTTTTTATTATGTCAGAATGTATTCTGTGTTTGCTTACTTTCCCCAAATTTATAATTTCATTCAATAATTTTTTGTTTTCGGCTTTTCAATATTCTCTCGTCCCCCCCCTAGGGGACACACCAAACAGTTTGAGAAACGCTGTATTAGAGGAACAATGCCTCTTTTTAAAATCCTATTTTTGTTGAGATATTGCCTCAGTTGCTGGTGTGATATGAGGAGCAACTGTTTGTTGCAAATTATCCTTTTTCGTTAATTTATGCCAAAAGTGTGTGAGCGACTTCCTCTTGAAGTCGCTCCCTCACCATCTTGCCTACCTAAGAATGTGGGAGGAATCAAAGCAGGACCAGAAACTGTCATTATGACGATTATTTATTTTACTCAAGCACACTATTCAACAACTGTTTAAACCTTAAGTGAATGTCCTAGGCGATGATAGGGAGAAAGCAATAAACCTTAAGTGGACAAGCGCAAGTAACCAATTTAATTTAACCTAATCTATCGTGAACTACAAATTTCCAATCCACTAATTTAATACAGTAGCAAACATCGCTCTTAACTTAAGCTGCGAAAGTCAACCTTATGATATCTCACCTTTGTAGCGACTTTAACAGTTTCTCAGCTCCTTCTTTTTACAATTACAAAACTGACTTTATATTGTCGAGCTAATCTACATATCAGGGTTTCTTCTTGAGAGGGATGACTGTGAATTAAACGCGAATGCTTGCCCAAAGATTCCCCAAGAGGATTAGTGAGAAGATCCCGTAAAGATAAGTCATAAGTGTATGTTCAAAGGTATGAACAGGTTAGCTATCAGTAACATGATTTCCTTCTCATGGCTTGGATTATAAAAAAATTAATACCACTTCGCACGTAGAAAGGTTTTTCAATGAAAACTCTAGATATATTAAAGCTCTCTCTTTTACTTATTTTCTTCCCTATTTATTTTCCTTTAAATTTAGATTGGAGCAAAAAAGAGGGGCTGCAAGCTATATAAGAGTGCATTAAAGCCCATTAAACTGTTTTCTTGTGCAGAATTATTTATATAGAGTAGTTCACAGTATAATGTAGTTAAGAAGTATTACAAAAAAAAAATGTTCTTTCGAGCGTATTTTGACTATTATCCAAGCTATAGAAGATCTACCGAAATCTTCCATTAAGGATTACTTTATTCAATATTGTTCTTGTTTATTCATATTCAAGAATATTATTCATGTTCATATTCATATTCATTTCCTGTGACTAAATCACAGGAAAACGTGGAGTCCTTGATTTTTCAGCACACAAAAGCACATTGCGATGTAATATACAAAGATAAGAAATTATTTATCACAGACATGGTAATCAGGGACGTCTTAAGGCCTGGGCCAACTGAGTCCGGGTCTGGGCCATGAGTAGAAGCCTCGTCTCGTTCTCAACTTGGATTCAGTAAGATTATGATGTGAATAATTATAATCCATCAAATGTCATTTCCGGAAATATTCTTCGAAAAACTGGGATTTTTAATTAAATATGAACTACGGTAATAATGGCAATAATGCATTACTAAAGAGTGTTTTTTTCAGGTATAGAAGTTTAAGTTGGCATTACTTTCCAAGATGGTGACCGATTTAACAGCTGTCAAGTGATTTATTCTCAGTTTGGTTTAGCAATTCATCAAAACGATCCTCAAGCAAGGCGTACATTCGTCGAATGGGCCCAAAACGAGATTGCCGTTGTTCCCGATTTTCATAAGCGGATTTTGTTTAGCGATGAAGCGCACTTCTGGTTGAATGGTTACGTCAACAAACAAAACTGCCACATTTGGAGTGAAGCTAATCCATAAGTGTATGTCGAAACACCGTTACATCCAGAAAAACTGACTGTTTGGTGCGCTTTATGGGCTGGTGGAATCCTTCTTCAAAAACGATGAAGGCCACAATGTTACAGTCAATGGTGATCGGTATAGAGCCATGATTACTAACTTTTTCATTCCTAAATTGAACAATCATGATGTCCAGGAGCTGTGGTTCCAGCAAGACGGCGCAACATGTCACACAGCTCGTGCCATAATCGATTTATTGAAAGACACGTTTGGTGACCGCCTAATTTCACGTTTTGGACCTGTGAATTGGCCTCCAAGATCTTGCGATTTAACACCGCTAGACTACTTTCTGTGGGGCTATGTAAAGTCATTGGTCTATGCGGATAAGCCACAAACGCTTGACCATTTGGAAGACAACATTAGCCGTGTTATTGCCGATATACGGCCACAAATGTTGGAAAAAGTCATCGAAAATTGGACGTCCAGATTGGACTACATCCGAGCCAGCCGTGGCAGTCCTATGCCAGAAATCATATTTAAAAGGGAATGCCACAAGATTATCTTTCGAATAAAAGAAATTCATGTCAATCGAATAATACATCGTTGTTTTATTGAAATTTAAAGTTCTATACCTCTAAAAAAACACCCTTTATGTCATGTCTGTCAACCATGTCTAGGCATAGGCCTCATTAAAAATTTAGTCATAAGGTGACATTCAGTTTGCCTGGGATTGTGCGACATGCACTTTTATATGTTACGGGTTACCGCTTGTATGAGTATACCACTAGTATGAATGCTTGTGTGTGTATCCCAGTGCTTCTCAAACTTTCTGTATTTGCGACCCAATATTCAATCATAATTTTCATCGCCCCCCCCTTCTATACAATTACAATGTATTGAATTCAATAATACTATACATTGACTCTAAGGCGGCAATACGATACGACTTTTACTTCTTAAGTGCCTCCGGCGTATATAAACGTCTCACTCAGACAAAGCGTTAATTTTTCCGAATGTATACATACGTCTTTCCTAAGTATGATCTTTTCTGTGCGCACTGCCATTCATAAAATTATTCCGAAGTCCTTGGAATGCAGCTGTAAACTTGTGGGTTCTTTTCGGATCGTGTTCGAATTGTGAAAAGAAAATAATTGCAGTCAGGATTTTGTCCCTCTGTTTTATTACACACCTTCCATGTGACATTTCATAAGAAAAAGAATGTATTAAGATGATCCAAGATTACAATCCATCATCCCTTCGCCTTTCTTTATTCGACCACGTTTTTCGCGCCATCGCTCTCCTTTTTCTCCTGGTTCGGACTCGTCTGCCCTGGTCTCTTCTGTCGTTGCCAGGTCCTTCTCTCTATATCGTGTCTCGTTCGACCTGTTGCCAGGTGCAGGCAGTAGATCCTTACAGCAGCAAAAAGATCTTGACAGTGTTTGCGAAAGATTTACTTATTTCATAGGATTTGCTCTTACTTCCTTTTCTCCCCACCCCCTCCAATACATCACATACACACTCTTGCGTTGAAAAGGGTAGCGTTCGGGAGTGAATCACGTATCTATCAATTAATCAGCAGTTAAGGGATTAATTATAAACGGTTCAAACTATCAATAGAAGGGTTAATTTTTGTATATAATTTTATTTATGTAAAGCCCATGGGGTCAATGGTAATTATTAAACTCATTCTTAACTTATTATTCCTAAATTAATTGTAAAATACATTGTGCAGTACTGATACATTTATAAGTGTATTATATCAGTGTAAACGTGTATTTATTTCTTATTATGTCAGAATGAATTTTGTTTGTTTCCTTTCAATAAATAAGTAATTTTTTTTAATAATCTTATGTTTTCCTCTTTTCAATATGCTCGTGCCCCCTCGTAAAGTTATCACGCCCCCTAGGGGGACGTGCCCCACAGTTTGAGAAACGCTGGTGTATCCTCTCTCCTCTCTATTGTCTGTGTTTCTACTGTCTTCAATAATTTAGTTCTTTTATTTTTCACAGTGTAGCTCTTATTTGAGATCTACTTGATGTTAACATCAAGACCTGGCGGACGATTCAGCGTAAGGTGAACATAGGGTGATGGAATGTAGCAATAGAACAATCATAATTTTGATAATTTATTTAATTTAATAGATATATGTTATACTATATTTTTTTATATATAATTCAAACAATAAAGAAGTATTACATCTATTGGTATTCTGTTTTATCGATAGGTATCAAAAGATTGGAGTCTCAATCTAAGGTTTCCTTTCTGAATGTTTCAGAAATGACATTTTCAACGCGTACTGAAGAAAAAATAAATGTTTGTTGAATTAAATACATTTCTAATTTTAAGACAGTATTCCGCTACAAAACTCTAGAACCATCTAAATTTCCTTACAAGCGAACATATTCCTACACATCAGCTTTAGTAGACATAAGTATTTGTGCAATTACTGCAGCAAAGTTCTTGAAGTTTTAAACTTGATTTCTCTTTGAAATACCAATGCATATTCGTTGATTTTGTAAACTTGATTTTATTTATCAAAATGGTTTTTTAGCCTGCTTTACTTTTGAATTTCGTTACACGAGTTGATAAGCACGTTATGTCATACATATGAAATTTACTTAAAAACACGACATAACATACTTTCTCTTCACAAGTTTTTTCGTGAATTTGTAAAAAGAAATCATTATGAATTATGCAATACTCTATCATGGCCTTCATTGGATTTTTGTAATTTCTTCATTATGCATTTCATCTCTACAAGGCACTTGCGATTTAAACAAATTTAAAGAAAAGGGTATTGTTCCAAAAGTTATACCTCAAATGCCAACAAAAGAAGTAGAGGTAAAAATTAGAGATTTTTAAAAAAATATTTTATTCTTGTGGTTGGATCCTATTTTAGCCCACATTTTTTATTTATGGCTTGGCGAATTATTATCCTTATATTGAATAGAAGTTCAACACGGAAAATTAAGCTGTTGCACACTTCGGCACGGTTTGCTGGTTAAAGTCTAGAACAGGGGGCCTCTCTGCGAAAATAACTTTTGGTGACCAAAATCGATTGTCAATTAATTTTTTTTATAAATTTTTAAGCAATTTTTTCTTAAATTTTTTTTATTTCTCATTAATATTTATTTTTATTGCAAAAAGTAGTTTGTGAAATCTCTGAACACCTATCGCTAAACTGTTGCTTGGCGACCGATTTTTGTCTCCAAAAAATTGTTTTTGCCCCCTATTTTACACTTTAATCAAATTGAAGTAATTTAAGTTGTAAAATCAGGTTAGATTCTTGTTGAACCCCATGCTTTGGTGACAATTTGGTGCCAAATTTTAGGATCAAGTTAGCAAATCTTGTACGCAAGTTACCAGCTTAGAATTTGGTTCAAGTTAGCCATTTTGAAAAACGCGGCTTTTCCTGTGACGCTTTTTAATAAAAATTTTTGGTGCCAAAATAATCAGAGGGTTCAACTAGAACTCAATAAAAAAGCAATTTCTATAATATAAAAAAATTATATATCTTTCCAAAATTAATAATAAATTAATCAAAAAATTAAAAATATAAATTCGAAACATATATAAGAAATGGTTTAATTCTCTACTTTACACCCCAGAATTATTAATCGCCAACTTGATGATTTTCACCATATTGGATATAAATCCAATGCAGGAAAACCAGCTAATGGCCCAATTTAGTTCCATTTTTATTCTTCACTGCTAAAGTAACAAACAAAACTGGGATTTTGCCATGCTTGTTCTATATTCAATCATAATTAATATAACTTGGTGACAAATTTGAATATATATGTGCAATTGGCAACAATGCAGTTAATAACATTAACTGTAGTTCTACTAAGAAATTACGGCACCTACGTATTATCGCAACAATGGCAACATTCTAGATGAGTCGCCAAGTTGGCAACCCAGATTTCGCATGTGTCGTACGCGCGGAATTAGCAACCATGAGCTTCGTATCACATAATGTCCCCCGTAGGTTGCGATAATACGTAAGGACCAGAATTAAGATTCGTATGCTATATGTTTTTAGCAAGATTATAAAAATACATCAAATGCAATTTTAGTGGCCAATACAATATCATCGTATTGTTATGTTATCAACCTTAGTGAAATTATCTGCATCATACCAATATCAAATTATATCCATAAATAATCACAATAATAGTTAGAAAGAATTTCATTATTACTATTCTCAAATTTTGGTACTTGCGTATTATTGTAACACACACACACAATCGCTAACTACGAGGACAATTCGGAAACTAACCGCCGTCTCGGCGGGGCGCTGGAAGTACGGTTTGGAGCGCCCTCAATCGAATGCATGAGCAATCTCTGATTCAGTAAGCTTCCTGTCGACGAATGAAAGTGTTGTAGGGCCAAGAGTTTGCTAGTTATAACGTGACAAAATGTATACCGCCGTAGAAAATCCCGCGAAATGTGAGGTGTGAGGAGTGGGTTTCTTTAGACCAAGAAAACTGTCAGCAGTGGATATCCATCGTTAATCGTGGGCCCTATACGGAACAAACATTATAAGTGAAGGTGTAATTCGTCAATGGGGATACGCTTTTTCAAGGACGGAAGAACAAACATCCATTAGGAATCATGGAGTGGGTGCTGATCTCATCAAAGAAATCCATGAAAAAATTCGCGCGTTTGCTCTGTAATTTCACAATCTCCCTAGTTTCAGAAATCTTTCCAAACATTTAGCGGACAGTTTAGAATGAGACAGTCATGGGAACACGCTGTGGCACATTGGTTTAAATCGCAGGCGGCCACTTTTTATACAGAAGGAGTTGGTAAATTGGTAAAACGATACAACAAGTGCTTGAATAATGGGGGATACTATGTTGAAAAATAGAGGAGATTGTACCTTTAATATGTAAATAAAAATCCCCCCCCCTCTGTCTTAGTTTGTTTCTTTACAGCGATTCGGAGGTTACTTTCCGAATTGCTCTCGTATATTAAATCTCTCCAAGTCAGCAACCCTGATTTCTTATGTGGCGTACTCGCTGAATTGGCAAACATACGCTTCATTTCATTTAATGTCGTCAATAGGTTGCGATAATACTTAAGGACACCTTTTGGCAAAATTATATGAAACGAAGCACATCATTGCCAATTCAGCGCGTACAACACATAGGGAATAGGGTTGCCGATTTGACTATTTAATATAGAGTTGGCGATTGTTGCAATAATACGTAAATACCCAAATTTCGTGATATCAAAACATTATTTTCGTAACTTATTCAAATATTGCTACATACGTATTAGCGTCACCACAGCAAAATTTGCGCCCCGTGAATCGCGCTAGGACATCAAAGCAATAAAGATTCTTACGTGTTTTGTTCAAAGAAATATGATTTTCATGGCGCAATTTTGGCTGCCGTCACACTAATACATAAGTACTCTAATATTAATTAGATACCGATGAGGTACTATACAGACACTGTACGGAGGTTTGCGCTAACCTTTACAAATTTCGACAAGTTGAAGCCGATGACGTTAGAATATACTACCTTTTAATGACTCAAAAGTCTATTTGAGGCAATTTCACAAAATTGCGCGGTGTAGATGAGTTCTACTATTTATAACATTTTTCGGTTTTTTCCGTTTGACCGACGCGCTAAGCAGACTTTATTGGCGAAATCGCTCAATATAAGCATGCTAATAAATGTTAATTCTCATTGGCGTTTCAACCATTTTTGTTGTATTATGAAAAATATGTTAATGATAAAAAAAGACCATGACTGGTTACTAAAATGGGGTTGTAAAAGGTTACCAACGCGAATATTACATTTGGCATCCAATGTATGATTTTTGGTGACTATCACTTGAGACGGTTCGGAAAAATAACCATTTTTCTAGTACTTCGTAAACAACGAGATTAAGCTTATAGTATCACTCGTTGCGTACTTTCATCACATCAAGAGATTAATTCGCGTTAAATCAAGAGATCGGTCACCACAAAATTTCTTTCTATTATATATTCATGCAACTTACAGTACAGTTGCAGTTATTGACAGTTTTGTATTCCCTTATTTATAATTAAGGATTCCAAAGAAGAACATATTTTTTTCAACAAAACATGGAATAAAAAATTATTAGCATGATAGGTGGAAGTTTTGTGGGACAGAAAAAAATCTTTTATAACCCGCAGACCACTTTGTAAGATTTTATGAAAACTTTTACATCAAAATAACATCCGTTTGCGATTTTGTATTTGTGTTAACTAAGATTTTACTAAACATTTTCTTGGTACTTACGTATTATCGCAACCTATTGTCGACATCATATGAAACGAAGCACCTATTTGCCAATCGGGTAGGAAATCGTAGTTGCCAACTTGGCGAGTTATTCGTAGAGTTGACGATTGTTGCGATAATACGAGTAAGGATCATTTTCTAAGATCACAATTGAACTTAAGAGACTTAATGATGCTATTAACTCATGCAGCAATATCGATGCCATAGCTACAAATTCCACGTTTTGGCGACTTACGCAGTCCATAAGTTATGTTCAGCCTCAATCTGTGCCTTGCAACACTGTTCTCAATTCGGTAGGCAAAATCCATATGATGACAAAGCTGCAGCAAACATCTTGGGAGAATTTCATAAAAATATAAACGAATTGACATTTAAACAAAATGATGTTATTGTCAAAAATAAATTCAAATGATTGTTCCACAATTGCTGCTCTAATGGCACTGGATTACCCATTTTTAAAGACAATTTCTCATTGAAAGAACTTAATATTGATCTGAAGGCCATGGATCTTATTAAATTTCCGGATCCCGATGACATCCATAGTGTTATATTTGATCATATTGACCTCATGGAATGCGAAGACTTCTGGACCTCTTCAATCTCTTTTGGAGACTGGGTCGTCTCCCGCGAGAATGGAGCAGGGCAAACATTATCCATATCCTTAAGCCAGGTAAAGATACTAGCTCCCATGAGAGTTTTAGACCCATTGTTTCTGCCTCCTTTGTTTGTAAACTAATAGAGAGACTTGTCCTTGCTAGGTTACGATACCATCTGTATTATAACGATTTACTTCCAAGGGAACAATTTGGTTTTAGAAGAGGACATAGCGCTATCAACCAGATTTTGTTTTTCTGTCCAGAAGAAACGCGTAAAATCTCGATCACGTAGGTCTAATTCAATAGGAAGAAAAGCCGATTTTACATCAGCAGTAAATGTTATAGGATATTTTCGAAAACATAATAGCAGTTCTAAAATGTTGGGATGCAAATTTGATATCGTTTATAAACTTTGGTTTAACGATGAATGTCTATCTTCGTGTGCTGAATCCTCAAACACTATTCAAATACGGCTTATGGTTTTGTCGCTACGTATCACTGCATGATGGGGTAGGTAACACATCCCTGACTATCCGATAAAGAATCACAAGAAGTAAACTCAACAATACCTTCCCTAACATAGTCATCTATTATATCCTTATACTCGCAAAAAACTCGTGATCATATTTAAACCTACAAACCAACCCCTCAAAACGCTTACGTGCGACAGTTTTATTATTTTGTAAGGCCTCTCTCATACCTGGCTTCCATGGCAAACTTACACGATATCGAAAATCTACGAAACTAACTGATTTATCAAACTCACATAGTTACTGCGCGAATCCTTGTCAAGTATTCCTAAACTTTCTATCTTCCAGAATCTCCTTAGCTCAGCCGAAATAGATTACTTTTCACTGTGAATCAAATGTACCGAAGTACAATCACTCCGTTCATCGCACTTTCCCTGAAGAGAACATCCTGGACTAGTCTCGACTGCAACCAATGATGAATCTAGTCTTTTTATCCGATGTGTTAAGGACCAATAAAAATAGGAACCTTTTAACAATGAAATTTCACAATTCTCAGAAAATCCATTACAACTGAATGTTAGCCTAAGCCCTTTCGTCTTCATTTCTGCCCACGCATCTGGATTAGGTAGGCTAAGTGTTGCCTTTGAAATTTCCTCAATTTCCAATGCCTCAATTACAGTCTCTTCTCCACTTAATATATATATATATACATTTCTTAGTCTAACCTTAACCTTGCTACAAGTTTGTTTTTTAGGAGTTTTACAACCGAAAGAAAAAATATTTAGCCTTTCCGAACTCAATTTTTCAACCCCAACCTACGAAACACATTTTTTTATGAATGATTTCTCACTTCTATTATCAAAAAGACAAAACATCTTATCCGATGAGGAACGACCTATAATTTCGGCCTTCACACACTACAATAAAACTCCACCTCTGTTATGAAAAACAGAACAACTTTCAACTTCACCGCGCAAATATGAAGTTAAATCAGTGATTTGGGATTGTTTTTCATTGTGTTTTTTATTATATTCTAATGCTAAATCAGGCGGGATAGCTTTCATGATTATCGGAAACAAAAAACAGCCATATCAATTGGGAGAGATTTCAAGAGATTTAAGTCTGTGAAGATTATGTGAATTTCTAACTGATCATATAAATTTCTTAACACAAAACGATTTACGGACAGGGGTCAGATTTAACAAACAATTCATATGAAAGACAACAAAAAGTTCTTTACGACCGATTCTATCTTCTAAAATTTTCACTGCTTTGGCATAATTTTCTTATTTTAGAGTTAAACCTCTTATAGCCAATTCTGCATCAGATGTTACAACCAATTTCAAATAGGAAAATTTGTCCACATCCTTTAAACTCGAATTTCCATGTACTGCGGATTTAAATCTGGCCCAAAAACTGGATAAAACTACTGATATCCTTGTCCGAAAAAGATTTTAATGTGAGTTTAGGTAAACGCGGTTGATTTGTTAAAACATAACAAACTGTACTACTTAAAGGAAGTGTTATGTTTTGTGCGATTGATTTTTCACCGAATTTTGAATAGCAATGTTCGATATTGATCCTACATAACGCGCGTTCAGCATGGATTTTTATATTATAAATTTATCTCGATATTCTTCGCGAGTTACGATTTTATCTTCTAGACTCTCAATATCTATCAAACTCTCAATTTCCTTGTCGAGTGTACTCAGCTCTTCAAATTTAGAAATTAATTGCACATCTATCTCATGTACTGTTGTTTTATCGACTGAATTGCTTATTTCGGATTTTAATTTATTAATTTGTTTCGTCACGTGGGACCTGAAACAGATCGAGTCTTTTTTGATTTTCCTAATATTGCCTGATTTGCTGCATCCATTTTAAACCAAAACACTATAATTGCAAACAAATATACACAAATGACAACACCAATTCTAAATGCAACTTAGTTCAACTTTCAAACAAAACCCAGTTTAAAACTTTGCATACAAATAAACAAAACCATACCAGAGCAACCTTCCAAATACTGACAGCTACGAATAAACCCAAATTAAATATGATAAAATAAGCTAAACTAAACAAATACCAAATTCTAAGTGAGACAAAACGAAAGTACTTATCACCACCATGCAGCATTTTCCGGCTAAAGATGCACCAATGTCACAAATATTATACAAACGAAGTGAATTGAGTGTGTATCCAAGTGTTGGTTAGGCAGTCCACACAATAAGTTGATCGATGACACATTTTAGATATAGGAATATTTAATGAGATACGAACTCGCCGCGATGCGGCTTACATTCTACGATACACATTACACACACTAACGATCTTTACAATTTTGATACTGATGCGACGCTATTTTAACTTATTAATATTCTCAAATCAACCCAGGTTCCATAATTTCACATCGCATCATGGCCAAAGTTAAAATAAACAAGAAAGAATCATTTAACAGAACGAACTTTTAACGTTTAAGATAAATTTATTTAAGCACACTTAAAAAGGATTTTTACTTCTACTACAAGAAGATCAAAAATAATTAAAACTTAGCTTGAGAGAGAGAGAGAGAGGAAGTAAATATGGAGTGGACATGATGGTTATTCGGTCCGGGTTGGAGTTTCAGCGGGTTTTTAAATGCTTATTGCCTTTCTGCAAATCTGGGAGAGGCTCTCTCTGGTCTAAATTCGAGTACGTCCCCTTTTTATCCCGCACCTCATCACTCCAAAATCCTGGAGCTGAACTCTTTGCTCCCTCCTGTATAATTTCTCTGATTGGTCAGGGTCCAGGCGCAGTGTTACACCACCTCAAAATTTATGCATTCACTGAACTTTTGTGACGCGGGAAACTTTTTGACGCTCCCTACCAGAGGATTTCACCACATCCGGGCAAGGGGGACTCGTATAAAATTCTGAAATTGCTGAGGGGCGATTTCTAAAAACATGAACAATTCTGGCCTCCCATCAATACAGAGGTGTGAACAGTAGCGCCCTCGCATGGGCAATATTTCGGCACATAAATTTTTAGTTTAATATTAATAAAAACCAAAGTTCACTTTTATTCACAAAAGATTGAGCAAACATTACACTCTCAATCTTGATCACCTTGTATTTTTTAAACTTAAAAAAGATAAACATTTATGGTGGTCTCCTAAGTCACTCTATTCTTCTCCAAGGCGAGATGGACTCAAGTTCATTTCCGGTCGTAACTGCGCAGCTGATGCAAACACACTTTGAACCTCCTACATTTCTCTGGTTAGGCCAATATTGGAGTATGGTCTCCTCATCTATGTATGCGCTTTTAAATATTATCTGGAAAAGTCGCAGAGATTCAGCTGAGTGCTGCTAGAATCATTTCAGAACTCCGACCAAGCTGTTCGAATAACATTGTGCTCTTTGAGAATAACCTACTCCCACTATCGTTGAGAAGATCTGATTGTCTCTCAAAATATTATAATAAGCTTTCCAGTTTCGGTGATCAGCATAGAACGTTTACGTATCTTCTGAACTGGACTGAAAACCAATGACTGAAGAAACATGGCCCATTTTCTCTTGCAAAGACGCTGGGATTGCCTTCTGCTAATGTAGAACCTCATTCTTTATGACCAGTGTGGGCTTTGATCTGAAACTTGAAGAAATTAATTTCTATGAAGAATTTCTGTCTACAGATATAAAACACTCTGAGATTCCGGATCTCCTCACACAGTAGGTTTTGGAAAAAATAAACGGTATCCCCAAGACATCTTTAAAGATCTATTCTAATGATAGCAGATATGACGGTGGAATTTCTGGCATTGGAGTACACATCCTTACTCCTATCGGAGTCATGGACATTAAGATCAAAAGTACAAATCTTTGTTTCGTTTTTAGATCGGAACTTATTGCTATAAGAAGGGGTTTGCAGTTCGTAAATGATACCGAGGTTCAGTTTCAAGACGTTTAGATTTTAACTGACAGCCGTGCTTGAGTACAACATCCATCTAATTAGACATCTTAGGGAACCAGACTAGTCTTGATGTCTTTAATCTTCTTGATCAGATTTATTCTAATCATCGCGTACATTTTCAGTGGGTTCCATCTCACGTGGGGACTGATGGTAATGAGAAAGCGGATTTCTTAGGCAAGATTGCAACTGAGGAGGGAGGGAGCCCTACTTGGGTCTCTTGCATTCAGTGAATTATCCTCCTTTAAGAAGATTGAACTCAATCATCTTGGAAGAACTCTTCCTATTCATCCTTGGTATTTCGGAAGAAATCCAGAAGGTTCATTTAAGCTTATGCGTAGGAAATACCAGACTGCCTTCTCGCGCTTTGTAAGCGGCCATACAAAAGCTTTCACTTTTCATACGAGTCAGAAGATATTTCTGTAGAGCCACTGATATTATTCCGACCTGCTTTCTCCTACCCACATCTTGACCTGCTTGGATTTTAAAAAGGACGAGGTCCTCCCTTCTGGACCCTCTTCTGTTTTTAGAATTTTTTGGGTTCTCTCATGGATATTGTCTATCATTGCTAGATAATCTGTGATTACAAAGAGCAACTATTTCCTTTTTCTAAATTATTACAATTAAAAATTTTTTAAATTTTTATATACGAAATTGTACCCTGACTTACGCAGTTATGACTAAGTCCCACCTTTCACGTAAGTTAGAAGTATTACTGTATTAATAAAATACACATAAGCGCTTTAAAAAACATATATGTTATGTCAAATGATTGCAATTTCTTTCCTGGGTTTATATACATATCCCAGTACTTATGTACTAATCGCAATCTATTGGTGACATTATATGATACGAAGCACCTGGTAACCAATTCCGCGCGTAAGACATATAGGATATCGGGGCTACCAACATGGATAATTATAAACAGAGTAGGTAATTGTGATAATACGTAAGTACTGATATGTCACCTCTCTCATTACGATTATATTTTCTAAGTAAAATTACCCTCAGAGTTTGGTTTTTGCACCTACCTTTATTTTGAAATTATATAATAAATGTTTTAATTTTTTTTATTTGAAGCGAATTAAGAAATCAATTCACAAAAAGATTCATAAAATGAAATTTTATTGTATTTTAATTATAATATATTACAGGTCATATATAAAGAAAAACCTATAGAATGTGGAGATGAATTGCTTCAAAATGATACTCAGTATCAGCCAACATTAAAATTCACTGGTTTAAACGAAAGAAAACTTCATACTTTATTCATGTTTTGTGAGTATTTTTGTTTATTAATATATATTTACATGCACGCATAACTATGCAAATATTGTATATATATATATATATATATATATGGATATATTCATACCTATTACTACAAATTTGCGTGGGCGGAAAACAGCTAATAACTCCAACTAATTGAATAATAAAAAATGTTATTTACGTACTATCGCAACAATGTCAACGTTAAAGTTAACTCGCCAACCTTTGCGCTGTTTGCAAACCTCTTTTCGCATGTGTCATACGAGCTGAATTGGTGACCATGTGCTTCGCTTCATATACTGTCGATAATATGGTTGCGATAATACGTTAAGTGCTTAAAAATTTATTAATAAACAAGGACTAACAAATGACTACACGAAGTAAATCGATGCATATACAAACAGAAAGAAATATTAAAACACATGAAAAGCAGCAATGGAAAAACGCACTTGTAAACAAGTTTTACAGGGCTCTAGAAACAGCTGTCTAGAACAGTTCTCCTAGCAAGAATTTAGGCAGATAAAGCCTCTCGGTGTCCAATCGTAAACAACGCACAAGCAGATTCTGTGAACTTCACTGACTTTTATATAGCCTTTATAGCCTAGAAATGTCTTGGTGGATTCAATATTTGTGACCCAATTTTCATTTAAAATTTTCATCATGATCCCCCCTCCCCCGTATACAACTAAGTATTGAATGAAATTATAATGTACTTCGATGATAAAGCTACAATGCTACTTTAATTATAAACCCCTAATTATCAAGATAAGTATCAAATTTTGAAAGTGACTATCCCATGAAAGTCATTAGTAATTACTAAACTTGTTTTTTTATTTAGTATTGATAGCAAAATTATCAATTACTTTTTATCGTACTGATACATTTAAAGGTATCTTATATCAATGTATATATGTATTTTACATTTTATTATGTCAGAATGTCTATTTTTTGCTCCTTTTTCAGTAAATTGATAAATATTTTAAATTTTTTGTTTTCAACTTATCGATATTATCGCACCCCCCTTCCACGAAGTGTTATCACGCTCGCCCTGGGAAGGTAGAGGAGCCCAGCAGTTTGAGAAATGCTGCAGTTACAACTCGAAGGTTTCTTGGCAATATAATTTGATATAAAGGGTGAAAAAACCGCCAAACTCGTAACCCTGGTCATATAGTTTCTAGATTTTCCATAATCTTATTCAAGTCACTGCTAGGTAGAGTACTTTCCCTGTAAAACTCCCCCCCCCCAAATAGTAAATCATTACAAGAAAACAACATATCTGATGTGTTTCAAAACAGACACAGGTGTATGACAAAATAATGCAAACACCTGTAAATAATGAAATTTTTCGTTAGTAAGGTGTTGGACCACCTTTGGACTGACTGACAACTTGAATTCGACGTAGAAATGACAAATAAAGACCTTGAACAAAGTTCATTGGCATTCACATCCATTCGTCGTGCAGGGCCGTCTCGAGTTCAGAAAGTGTGCGCGGAGGTGGAAAACCGAGCACGGACTTAGTTCCTTATAAAGAATCAACAAACACTCAATAATGTTCAGATCAGGTGACTGGAGACACAATGTTAGATGTTCCACTTCATAATGCTCATGTAACCACGTTTGAACACATCGAGACGTATGAACAGTGACGTTTTCCTCTTGGTACCTAAGACGCTCTCCCGGAAAGAGAGTCTGAAGCATGGAGTGAAGATGATATAAGAAAATTCTTTGATGATGGTCGCTTGTGATCATCCTGCTCAATACAACGAGAGCACCTCTTCCATGGGAAGCAATTGCGACCCACACTGTTACAGTACCCCGTTCATGTTTCCCGGTTAGAATCAGGCAGTCAACAGCGGCCTGTTCAGGCTTCTTCTGAAAAATTCTCGCCCGATGAGCACACATACGGTGGCCTGGAATAATGTAAATGAGGATTCATCAGACCAGATGACTTATTCCCATAAGTCTCTTTAAAGCATTCTGTGCGAAACTAATGGTCTCGAAAGAGATATGCTTCTGATATGAATGTTCACAATACATAACTCCAGTTAAATATTTTTCATGGGTACGGGGTTCTGAAGGTGGTTATTCATCTTGGACTTTACTGCTGCAATGTAGAATTGCCTTTTCTGTTGACTCCTCCTCAAAACCCAGCTATCACGTTGCTTCAAATTCGACTTTCACCCACTGCAGAGCTTCACAGAAGCAATCTTATCCGGATTGAATGTTTTCATAACCCTTGACACATTGGTCCTAGAAGCATCCACAAGGTTGGCTATTCTGGAAAAGGACGCTCCAGCTAGACAAGCACTAATCATTAAACCTCTTTTCACGTCAGAGGGGTAGGAAATAATGACGCTTTGTTAAGAACAGAATTTTCTCATGCAACTTCTCACAATGTCAAAGGCTTGACTCATACATTTCCTTTTGCCACCAATAGGTAAGTAACAGTAAGTCCCCAGTGAGAACAATAGAGGGGAGCCTGTCAACTGTCAATAAAACTCTCCCTTCCCTTCAATAGAGCCATCGTCCAACACAAATGTTTCCTCCCCGTTCCCCGTTTAACCAGTTAGATAACGACTTCCCTCCTCCTGAAAGCACCACGTCCAACTAGAGGATTCCTTCTCCCTGGAGGAGTTGAGGGTATACAGCTTCTTCTCTGATAAGATAGGACGTAGAGTTGAGGGATATGCTTCGTGATGGTAACGAGTTGAGGGGTAAACAGCTTCTTGCAGTTCTGTGATTGGATGTCGATATGACATTGATAACCACACACTTTCTTATAGTGTAAGATGAAATTGGTACGTGTCCAATATTGTCAGAGCAGGAAAGAACTTAAATGTGAGTCAATAGGGACAAAACTTTAAAATATTTTCTGCGGGAGGTCTATGTTTTGGTGAAAATATTATTGATGTAGTTTGGCCAATAGTTTCCAACTATTAACCTTCTAAATCTAAAGTGGGCATTAAGTCGATCGCGATTGACCGGTGGACCACGAAGACATTTTGGGATGACAGTCTTTACTAAGATCTAAGACGTGATGCCAGCCGTAGAAATTAGTTTAACTCTCATGCTGGTGGTAGGAGTGAATAAACGTTGATGATCAGCTTTTTCAGTGATAGCACGAGATTGACTAATGAGACATCATCCCACATCCCACGCTTCAGCGGGATTGGGCTCTCGTCTGGACGTCATGCCCCACGTTATCCCGGAACCCGGCAGCTTATGGGTTAAGTAAATACGTCGGTTACACAGATTCATCGGTTCACCTACGCTTGTTTTTCTCGCTTCATTATATACGTATACGATCCCCTGTCTAGCGGTGATTCTCTCATAATTGTTCAGGCCGCGGTAACCGAGTGGTATGGGTATCGGACCGTGGCTTGCTTTGCCACGGGTTCGAGCCCAGTACCATTAAAGACCCGCCGTGTAGGGCAGCGATGCACGTTAAATCTGTCGAGAGCTGAAATGTCCTCCCGTTGGTGTGGTGTGGTAGTTAGGAGAGGGGGTGCCAGCTCAGGTGTCGTCCACGTCACTTGACCATGGTTCAAAATTACGTGGTCCGTCGCCAAAAGCCCTCGTGTTGCTGAACAGTGCGACGTTAATATTAAGTCAAGTCAATCATAATTGTTCAAATTTTCAACTTGACAATGCTGTGTTATTGGTGTTTTTAAAGCAAAAATTGCAATGTTTCATGTTTTGAAATATTAGTACAATTTTGAAAATAAGTGTTATGAGCGACTTACCCCTGAAGTTGCTTCTTCACCGTCTTGCCTACCTAAGAGTATGGGAGAAGTAAAAGCAGAACCAGAAACTTCCATTATAACCAATATTTATTTTACTCAAACACACTAATTAACAACAGATTAACCTGTAAGTGAATGTCGTAGGAGTGATAGGGAGAAAGCACTAAACATTAAGTGAACAAGCGCAAGTAACTCATTTAACCTAAACTAACCTATCGTTGATTACAAATTCCCAATACACTAATTTAATACAGTGGCAAAAAAACTGCTCTTAATTAATTTACTCATAATTAATTACTTCACATTAAATTTAATAATTGGAATATGTGCTTGCATTTTTCTTTTTACACAAACTGTCGAAGTCTAGACCCACTGAAAATTATCTGCATTCACATTTCATATTCTGTTTTTATATTTCATTTTTACACTTTTGTTTTCGTAGCCACTAACGTTGAGAAATATTTTGCTCTTAAATTAATTGTTCTAAATGGCATTAAAATGTTTATATCTGTGTGAAAATTCTGTGTATTTTGTATGAATTTGCAACCAAAAATTTAAGACTTGTTCTTGCTTAAATTTAGGTTTAAAATAGAATCTGTTGATATGCCCATAAGTTGTTCCCTCTCCTTAAGTATAAGTGGGGTTTTTTCCACAATTGTATTAATGGTGCATTTTCCATTATAAAACTATTTAGTTGTACAAAACTTTGTACTAACGAGTGTAAAATTATTTCGTGGAGTTCGAGATAGCAAACAATAGAAGATTCCACTTGGGGGCACATATAAAGAAAAACTCGTTTTAATATTCTTTTCTTACATTCAATAAAAGTTTAAAAAGTATTACAAAATAAAGTTTATATTATGCATAAATAAAATTTTTAGTTTTTGATGAATGGGATGAGCTTTAGTGTGACGTTAATGTTCACTCACTCACTCAAGAGATTTAGCTAAATTTGCTTTAGAGCTTTACAGCCTACTAGTAAGTAATGCCCATGTGGAAAGGGTATTTTCGAGAGCGATGTCTACAAGGACAAAACTAAGAAATCGAATGTGCCTTAAACTGTTGGATTCAATTCTCAGAATCAAAATGACTTTGAATGAGTGAGTGAATATTAACGTCGCACTGTTCAGCTACACGAGGGCTTTTGGCGACGGATCACGTAATTTTGTATTACGGTCAAGAGACGTGAACGACATCTGAGCTGGCACAGCCCTCTCCTAACTACCACACCACACCATTAGGAGGACGTTTGAGCTCTCGACAGATTTAACGTGCAACGCTGCCCTACACGGTGGGTATTTAGTGGTACTGGGCTTGAATTCGTAACAAGGCCAGCCACGATCCGATGTCTTGACCACTCGGCTACTGCTGCCAAAATGACTTTAAAAGAATGAAGGATAGCTGATTTTATTTCATCGCCATAAATGCTTCTATAGAATTCAGGAATTTGTAAAAAAGACACAGCAGAGATCACGATACTGAGCTCTAAGTGTTTGAATGTATTTTAATTTAAAGCAATTAAGAGGACTTGGAACCCTAAAAATCACAAATCTATCGTTTTTTTTATTTTCATTTAATCTTATTCTTTGCATTATTATCTTTCGATTGATATATCACTTGTGCATGTCGGAAAGTTAGAAGTTGAATAAAACTTCATTTGGAAACAAATTAGGCAATTCAACCACACACCCTTTTTAGAAAAAAAAAGCTAAAAAAGCATTTTGATTAAAAAAATCTAATTTATAAAGAGAAAAAAAGAATGTTCAATATATAAAACAGAATATTTCCGAGGCAAAATACATACAATAATTTTTTTCCTTTGTGAAATGTGTGCATGTAACATTTTTAAATAAAGGCATTTTAAATTAATAATTTTATAACTTCAGTTCTTATTCCTGATATATTTTTCATACAAATGTAATACTTTAATATTATAAGAAAAACAGCTAAAATTTCTGTCGTGACAGAAAATTTTTTTTTTTAAAGTTTTTCTTGAGTTTTCTTGTGCAATTAGTACTGTCTAAAAGTTGATCATTTATAAAAATGTGTGGGTTGAAAACATATGAAAATGCAATTATTTTAAATAAAAACGTGTAAGTAATATCTTAAAGTGGTATTTTAAATTTAATTAAGTTTATAATAATTATTTTTTTAGAATTATAAACTTTAAAGTGGTTTTTCTCAGTTTGTGTTTTTCGAAATATTAGTGCATTCAAAATGCTACTCCTTCCACAATTATTTACCAATCACTTCCATTTTTTCTCTGCGTGTTAAAAATAAAGCATGTAATAAAATTAGGGATCCCTTTTGCTATAAACTGAATACTTTTTAAAAAAAATAAAATGTAAGACATGTTGGCTTTTTCGTTGATTTTTAGCCTGTATATCAACATTTTATTTTTTTTCTCGAAAACGAATGAAGTTATTCTAAAATCGATCCCTAAAGTTGTTAAGAACATCCATAAGAATATTATAAAAAAATTTCAGGTCAAAAAATTAATTTTTACAAAAGGAGAAAGATTTTAAAATTTTCCCAATTTTCTTCAAAAAATTTAAATTTTTAAAATTGTGTGAATAATATATGAAAATTTTCATCTGGTAACATTTTCTTGAATAGAAACATTGTATAAAATGTTAAAATATAATTTTTAAATACGTAAATAAAAAAGTTTGCTCAAAGGGTGCCAAGTCCCCTTAAAGCATTTTAATGTATTTTTAAAAGTTCACACACACACACACAAAAATTGTCAAAATTAAAAAAATTATATTTATGAAATGCAAGTGAAAATCGATTCGCTACTTTTTGCTACTCCCCCTCTTCGTGCTACTTTGCTGCATAAGTTTCTGGCAACTCTGTTCCAGTGTTGATAAGTTATGTTCACGGTAGAGTAATTCTAGACAGCGCTTCTCAATCGTATTTCATAACCTTTCAATTTGCTTCAAAACTTGACCTTGAAAAGAAAAAAATAAATCTCGCAGTCAGCGGAGAAAGTGAAAATTCAAAAAACATTAAATGGAAAATAAAAAATGCTTTTATATTAGTAATAAGGATTCCACTTATACTTCCCCGTGAGATTTTCTAATTCTTTCCAGCATTACTGATTTGGTTCCTTCCACCCAACCTAACCTTAGAATTAAAAAGTTTAATGATATTAATCGTTCTATATTAGCTGACCCCAGTTTTGACGAACCCGGAAAAATAGTTATGATTATAGGAGCGGAACTTTTCTACCAAATTATGAGATGGTTGAAAAGCAATATCAGATAATTTAATCCTCATTAATTCAGTTTTCGGATTTATTGAAAGTGGATCTATTGCTACAACTAACCATAAAAATAGTTGTTTCTTAATTTCGGAATCGGAAAATATCGATAATTGCATAAAGGAATTTTGGGAAATAGAGGAAATCATCATGGATAAACCTTTAAGCAAAGAGGAAGAATTTTTTGTGAAATGCATGTTAGAAACCCACATAGACGTGATTGTACTGGTCGATTTATCGTTTATATGCCTGTCCAGGATGAGGAGTTATCTACTCTGAGTAATTCTCTAATTTTAGCTCAAAAGAGACTTACCAAATAATAAAGAAATTAGATAGCGACCCATACATGAAAAGCTTTATTGCGAATTTCATGAGGAGTTTGAATCTCTTGGTCATAGGCAAAGGATCCCTGATAATTGTCGTTCTCCTATTAATTACTATTTACCGCATCATGACGTTTTTAAGTAAAAAAAAACCCTACAAAACTTCGTGTGGTTTTTGTTGGGTCTCCCCTACCACAAGTAGTCGAAGTCTGAATGATATTTTTCTTTCTGGTAGAGTTCAGGAAGATGTTTTTAATATCATGCTGAGGTTCAGAAAGCATAAAATTGTTCTAACGGCCGATATTAAACAAATGTTCAGACAAATTTTAATTGACCCAACCCAAAGAAATTTATTTAGAATGTTATGGAAAAGTAATCATTGGGAAAAACCAATAGAATATGAATTAAATACTGTGACTTAAATGACACAAAAAGTGCACCATTTATAGCCACACGAGTCATTAAACAATTATGCTTAGATGAATCGGACACTTTTCCATAGACAGCTGAAATTATTCTATCTGATATTTACATGTACGATATTGTTACTAGTTGTCAAAACATTGAAACAGCTAAAATTCTCAAAGATCAATTAATTGAAATGTTTAAAACGTGTAGTATGGCTTTACATAAGAGGAATTCTAACAATAGTGAACTTTTAGATATAGAATATTCAATCTCCAAAAAACATTTATTTGATCAGCTTGAAGAGTGCACAACCAAAACATTGGGAATCGTGTGGAATCCAAAGTAAGATACACTTAATTTTAAAGTTTCAGTAAAAGAAAAAACTATTTACACCAATAGAGAAGTTCTATATACGATAGCCAAATTATACGATCCTTTCGGACTAATTGGACCTGTTATAACAAAATCAAAAATATTTCTTCAGAAACTTTGGCCGGAAAAAATTAATTAGGATGACTCGCTTCCTATAACATAGTGTGCATCGAGTGGAATAATTTTATTTCTACTTTAAAGACAATCGAAAATATTTCCATCAATAGGTATTCGTTGACAGACAATTCTAAACGCATAATTTTACTAGGATATTGTGATGCTTCAATTGATGCTTATGGAGCAGTGGTTTATCTGCGAAGTTATTGTGTAAATTATACTCCAACAACAAAATAGCTTGCCAGCAAATCACGAGTTACCCCTTTAAAGACGATTTCTATTCCTTGACTAGAATTGTGTTCCTGTCGTTTGCTTTCACAGTTGGTCAACAAAGTTGTGATTTCATTGAAACTGAACATTATCAAGAAATTGTTATTTTCAGACTCTACTATAGCTACAGCGGGACTAATTCATCCCCTCATCAATTGAAAACATTTGTTGCAAACAGAGTCTCGAAAATTCAAGTTCTTTCAGCTAACTATCAATGGAAACACATTTCATCTCGTGATAATCCTGCTGATCTCATTTCCCGTGGAGTTAATCCTTCTGATCTCGAACACCTGGAACTTTGGGTGGTCAGGACAATCTTCTGCCATGGAAAATATTATTTATGATTCACGCCAAATGACTTGAATTCTTCTGAAAAGGAACTATATTTGACTGAACTTAAAACTGTGACTTGTACAAACTTAATTCTTTCGGGAGACAATAATTTTATAAATCAAATTCTCTCTTTAAATAATAATTTTCATAAAATAATTAGAATTCTTAGTTTTATTTTCAGATTTGTTTTCAACTGCAGAAATAAAGACCAATGGAGTGGTCTTTTGACTGTCCAAGAATTCAAAAATTCCCTAAGATTTCTCATTAAAGAAGTACAACCAATGGTATTTTATAAAGAAATAAATAGTTTAAGAAAAATGGAAATTGTCAAAGGAGCTGTAAGTAATTGAAATATTTTTCTTGATGAATTTGAATTAATTCGTGTTGGAGGGAGATTAGATTATTTGGACTTATCATTTGACCAGAAACACCCAATACTCTTACCGAGAGATCATAAACTTACTAATATTATAATAGAACATTTTCATCTAAATAATTTGCATGTTGGTCCTCAAACGTTACTTCATCTTGTTAGGGAAAAATACTGGCCGTTAAATGGGAGAAACAATGCTAGGAGAATAGTTCATCAATGTATTAAATGCTTTAAAGCCAAACCTAAAATAGAAGAGCAATTAATGACACAATTACCTAAAGAAAGAGTTACAGTAACTGCCCCCTCTACAAATACTGGAATATATCTTTGCGGTCCTTTTTTATATTAAATATAAAAATCAATGTATGGGAGCTTTAAACAAAATTTATGTAGCAATATTCATTTGCTTCTCAACCCGGGCTGTTCACTTAGAAATTATAAGCGACTTAACTTCTGATGCCTTAATTGCAACATTAAAAAGATTTCTTGCTCGTCGAGGTATTCCCAGCATAATATTTTATGATCAGGGCACTAATTTTGTTAGTGTTCATTCAGAATTAAAACAGTTATACAAACTTGCGGAAACTCCCCCGGATAATTTGGTATCTTATTTGATTTCTGGAAATTTTTGCCTCCTAGATCTCCGAATTTTGGTGGACTCTGGGAAGCAAGCGTAAAATCGTTTAAATATCACTTGAAAAAGACAATTGGTAATTTTAATTTAACTATTGAAGAATTCTTAACAGTTTTTAACCAAGTTGAAGGTATATTAAATAATATTAATAAGGTATATTAAATAATACCAATCCCCCCTTATCTTCTGATCCCAACGATTTTAGCTCTTTGACACCAGGATATTTTTTAATCAGTCGTCCAATTAATTCCATTCCTGAATCTAAAAGAATTGATATTCCAGATAATCGACTTTCTAGATGGCAACAAGTTCAAAAAATTAATCAAATTATTTGGAAAGAGTGGTCAAGGGATTATTTAAACCATCTTCAACAACGCGGAAAACGGAAATTTGAAAAAAGCAATATAAAAAAATAGTCTTGTTTTCTATATATTTTAAAAGAAGAAACCCTTCCTAGTTGTACATGGCCAATGGGTAGAATCCAAGATGTAGTAACAGGGAATTGATTGATTGAATATTAACGTCGCACTGTTCAGCTACACGAGGGCTTTTGGCGACGGACCACGTAATTTTGAACCATGGTCAAGTGACGTGGACGACACCTGAGCTGGTACCCCCTCTCCTAACTACCACACCACACCAACGGGAGGACGTTTCAGCTCTCGACAGATTCAACGTGCATCGCTGCCCTACACGGCGGGTCTTTAGTGGTACTGGGCTCGAACTCGTGACAAAGCAAGCCACGGTCCGATACCTATACCACTCGGCTACCGCGGTCACGTAGTAACAGGGAAAGATGGAAAGGTTCGAGTTGTTATGGTAAAAACCTCTAGAGGTATTTTCAAACGCAGCATTTCTAATACAAGTCTTTTACCAATTCTCAATACTTGAAATGTATGCTTTATTTTAAATTTTATTGGTTGAAATGTCTCTATGTCAAAATTATCCTATACAATGTATTTGTGCATCTGTATGTATTAATAGCATTTTTCTTGTTTATTATTGTATTAATAGAATTTATTATGATTGTTGAAAAAATTAATTATCACTTGAAAACCAGAGGATTTCAAGGTCGGCGGTGTTAATTCCCATGTAAACTTTGGCATGTTGGCGCCATATCTTAGCGAATTTTGGAATTGTAAATTGTAAACAAATAATGGCAACGCATAGGGTTGCCGCAGTAATGTGTTTGTATCAAATAGAATGCTTTTGTAAAAATATTTCGGATCGTTCGAAAGACTTCTCTCATATCGGAAGTCGCATTAATAAAATTAAGATCTTTCTAAATAATAATCTCGAGAACAGTTCATTTAAATTAATAACCCAACATCAGTTTTCCTCTTTATGAACAATTATAAATTCCTAACTTTTTTAGATGCCTAGAAATCCTGACAGAATAAAGCGGCCAAAACCTAATGCAGATAATATAAGAATTATCAGATATTCAAGATTCTCCCATTCCACTTATGATAAAATTCTACAGTAACTGATGAAAGGGATACTATTGAAAAGAGGGATTTTTGTTTAACAAGAATACAAGGCAATAAAACTAAACATTTTTATGTGACAGAAATAATAGAGGTTAAAGAAGAACACCATAGTGTTAAATTTCTGAAGATTATTACACGTTCAAATAAGTTTCTTTATGATAAAGAAGAAACTTATGAAATTGGTAACAGAAATCTTGTATTCAAACTGTCCAAACCACAATCTGTTGATGTTTCAGAGCTACAATGTATGCAGCTCACTTTTGGAACCAATTTTCTAAATTATAATGTTGAATGAAAACATCTGTGATTCACATTGCAATTTAAATGGTTACATGATGTATCTATGTAACAGCTAATATTGTTTCTTTTATTAAATTCATGTGTGTTTTTTTTCTATTGATTACAGAGTTAAACCTGACTTTCAGGGAAAAGCCCTAGGTACAGCAGCTGCTGTCCCTAGGTACAATAATATTGTACTTGGGGCCATTTGTGAAATTTTTTAAAAATCCCTTTATTTCACAGAATATTTTAAGTACTTATTTTAACTGCAGTTGGATGGTAGTTAGTATAATAGAATGTATATCAGTTTCACATTTTTAAACAAGCCAGGGGATCTGTTTTTGTGCAATGAAAAAATATGGCCCTAGGTGCACAGGTTTTCCCTACTTATGTATTATTGCAATCTATTGGCGACATTATATAAAACGAAGCACCTGGTTTCCAATTCAACGCGTGCAACACATAGGAAATCGGAGGGTACTTATGAAATATCGCAAAAATTGCCAACTCTATTAATAACTCTCCAAGTTGGCAAACCCAATTTCCTATGTGTCGGACACACTGAATTGGAAACCTGGTGCTTCGTTTCATAAAATGTCGCCAATAGGTTGCAATAAGACGTAAGTACCAATCGGAGTTGCCCCTTAGCGAGTTATTAATAGAGTTGGCGATTGTTTTGATAATGCGTAAGTACTGAAATATGTTATGTCTGACGTACATGAAACACCATAAATTTAATAAATTATAGTTTAAAAAAACTAAAAAAATGAGTTTATAGTTAATCGTGCTAAAAAATAAAAAATAAATCTTATTATAAGAACAAAATGATTAATGGGAAAATCAATGTCATTGTGGTAAAAGCGTTGTGTCCTTTGTACTACATTTTTACACTAACTCTGCTTTTCGGAATAGAACTAGTAAGAAATTATAACAATTGATATCAAGAACCCCCTCTTTTTTAAATGCACACTTATTATTTTCCCATTTTCTCCACATTCCAATTTCCATAGTTTATCTGCTTCTTTTCCTGGCATTTTTAAATACCTTGTGTTCTATTTTTTTAAATTCTGGCACTCATATTTTTCTAATTGATTTTCTACAAAAAGGTACTTACATGTTTGTTTCCTAATGTAATTCCACTTTTGTCAGCAATAAGACATTCTTTTAAATTATTTTCATGTTGAGTTCTTAGTGGGAGACCGTCATCTTAGATTTAAAACTATTGGATGCCAAAATCTTATTTGCAGCAATTTGAAAGCCATGTCTAGAAGATGACTGGTGTGTAGTGTACTGATAACAAAATTAGTTCTAATATATACTACTATTATATAAACTAATGCATAAAAAATCACAAAATCACAAAATAATTATATATATATTGTTTCAACGTGTGGTATTTCCTGTCCAGTAGTTTTTACAAATGTTAAATTCAGAAAGACATGCCTTCTTGTGTAATATTTAGAAAATCATACTTTCAAAACCTTTTATCTTGTTTCTAAATTAAGAATGCTTTATACTTAATTTGAGTTGATTTCATTTCTTTTTGTATAAGCAAATAATTCAATGTATACTACATTAAAATATAAGCTGTGCTGTACAATTAAGTATGGAGTTGACTTGATATTTCTGTAAATTTGAATATGAAATTACTGTTATTTCCATACCAGGGTGTAATTATATGGAACTCTCTTTTGATAGATTATATAGTGATTATAAAAAAATTACACACAAATAAAAAATAATTCTTATGGGTGAAGACATGTTGTTTCAAAAATCTCCCTTATATTCTTGTTTATTTTTTTAATGTATGATATGTATATGTATAATTTCCAGAATAAATATTTCAAAAATATGATTTTGGTGTGTTTTTTTTTCTTGTTTACAGAGAATCATTGAAAAACACGCATTGAAAATAAAATGCTGTACCCTAAGTAATGCTGCACACTAAATTATGGTTCTACTGGTACTTAGGATGTTATTTTTTCTTCTAAATGGGTGCTAAAAACTTCTCTAAAAACTCTTTCCAGTTGGTCAAAAACTTATGCATTTTAAATGTTTTGTAAATGTAAAAATCTATTGTTTTAGTTTTTTTTACATTCTTCTTAGGACTGATATTTTTAATTATTTTAATTTTTGTGTTATTAAAAAAACATTATCTCGTAAAAATTATAATATTTGTTTTCTTTGGTGTTAGGCGAGTGTAAAATCAGTTGATATAAATAAGAAACGAGCTTAATTTGTAATATATATTGCAATGCGTTTTTCTATGTGTGTTTCTGTTTCCATCTGGATGAATGTGTTTCTATTTAAACAAAACAATTGATAAAGTGCTTACACACCTGTCCTAATGAGTGTTACTTTAGTCAAAAGATTTTTTCTTCATGCTTCATAATATGTAAAAAACTATTCCTTTCTTACTCTGTTTTGAAATTTGTATTTTGTAAAATCTGTCATTCATCATAATGTTTAAAAGATATTTCTAATAACTCTTATTATTGAAAGATTGAATTTAAATAAAAGTTAATTTTCTGCTTGTATAGGATTTTAAAGAAACAATATGCTTATAGGAACATAAATATAGCTTTTAATGAACCATATTGCTTTTGGAACTAGTTCAAATGCTTACACATTTATTTAACTATTTCATGGAATCTATTTTTGTTATTTTCAAAGATTTAAAACTGAGGTATAAATTCGAAGACATACAATTTATGATCACATAATAGTTGAATTTTTCCCCTTAAAGTAAAACTTTTCTTGGTACTTGAGGATTATCGCAACCGTGTTGGCGACATTATATAAAATGAAGTACATGTTTGCTAATTCAGCGCGTATGACACATATGAAATCGAAGCTGCCAATTTGGCGAGTTATCTTTAACCTTGGTACTTTTGTGATAATACACGCAAATACTTTTTTGTTACACTCGGTAAATGTAAAAGAATTTTGATTTCGAAGTTAAGTGGTAAAAATTTCATGAAATATATATTAAATAATATGTAAGATGAAAAAAGTGAAATTTGCAATTTGGGTATCACATATTTAAATCCCATAAGATTTGAGTAGATAATATTTTTCTGTTAAAAATTCATATTAAATACAACAGTATTGAAAATGAATGCTATACATACTCATCTTATTGTTTCAAATTCATATTTGATACAGCAACAACTTCAAAAATGAGTGCATTACATACACATTTTCTTGTTTCTTTCTCAAATTTAAAACAGCAACAAACTCAAAAATGAGTGTGTGCATTACATTTTTATTTTGTTCTTTCATTCTTAAATTTGATCCCGTAACAGACTGAAAAATGAGTATGTAAAGTCTCCATTTTGAGTACGTGTTTGTGATAAAAAATGAGTATGCGCGATTATCAAATTTAAGCACGTTTGAATCGAAGATGTTTTAAGTATGTGAAGTACTCAAAAGTGAGTATTTTGCTTTCAGTTTTTAACAACCGAAAGTGTTTTTTCTCGCAGAGTGCTTAAAGAATTATTATACCATTCTTTATGGAAATATTGCGAAAGTTCTGAGAGAGATGCCGGAGGAAGATATCGATTCTGCATTGAACGCTCTAAAATAGAGACCATAACGTATCAATTATATTGAGGTCGGTTGACTGCGCGGGGCAATGTAGATGTTAAATTTCATCCTCGTGTTCATCAAACCTTGATTGGACAAGTCCCGCTGTATAATTAGGTGCATTATCCTCGTGAAAAATTCCATTTCCTACAGGAAATATGTTTGAATCGTAGGAAGGAGCTGATCAGCTAAAATTTCTCTATACTTCTCCCTAATGATCCTTTATTTCAGGGTTACGATTGGACCAGCAAAAAATCCCGACACAGCTGCCCATATCATGACCGATTCACCTCCATACTTGACAGGTGGAAGGAGACAATCACGATCATACGCTTTTGCAGGCGTCCTCCATACTTGTACCCATCATTTTGTATTGAAAAGTGGGAAAGACGATTTGTCAGACCACATTACTGTCTTCCACTTATCAATTGACCAGATTTAGTGAGTGTGAAACCACTGTTGACAACGTTTGGCATTAACATCTGTGACAAGTGGCTTGGTAAATGCTGCTCTGTCGTAAGTATTCTGTTTATGAAGATGCCTTCAAATTGTAACCATTAACACTGAAGAGCCCGGATGCTGATTGAGCTCTACGGTCGCCTTTTCTGAAGTTGTTCGCTTTTTTAGAAATAACAATCCGCTTCTATACCCTTCGGTCTCTTTCACTGGGTTTCTCCTTTTGTCCACTATTTTACCTTGCCAAGCTTGACTTGACATGCTGTGTTATATTGTCATGTCTTTCCCCCTCTCTCTCTCGACACCGCACCTCTAGAAATGCCTAAAGGTTGGAATGTTTTAGTCACACTTTCTTCAGCGAGAAGGGCTCCTACAATTTGTCCTCTTTGAAAATCTCAGAAATCCAATATTTTACGCTTTTGAAAAAAAATCCAATACTTAAGGAACATTAATAAAGCTACCACATACTACCAGAATATATACATTTCTATTTGTAAAAAAATTAATAGCTATCATTATATTTTAAGGTTTACGAAGCTCTTTCAAAAATGTCGTTTTTTTCGCGGGTGTTTCCATTATTCTGATAATCATTTGTATATATATATATAACTTTCTGCAACTATAAATACACTTTTTATATTATAATTTTAAATGAAAAAGAAATAACTGAAAACAATCAATATTTTTATTTTCCAAAGTGGGGGTAATTAGTGACATTGGTCTGCCTTCCTTTCAATCTAAATTTAAATATTATTCTGATGAAGACGATCACAGTGGCATACACGGATTACTCTAATGACAGAGGTTTGCATTTCAAAAAGCACAAGAGTGAGAAAGAGGAAGAAAACTCATTGGTAATTTAATCTCGAACTCCACACAGAAGGAGGAATATCTGTGATATTATACACAAATTAAGTAAAATATTGTATATAGAAATCCTGAGTTGAAGTTCTTAGTTTTGTAATTTTTCTTGAAAAATGTGCTGAATCAGTAATGAATATTTTCGGTGTATCAAAATACAATTTAGCACCGATATCAATAAATTATAATATTTATAAATATATAGTTTTTTATTACATATAAAGTACAATATTGCATACGTAAATTCGTCTGTGTAAAAACATTGAGAAACTTGTCTCCTTTACGCATTAGATATTGAATAGAAATTCAAAATTACAATCCGTTGATATTTTGGAGTTTATTTAGTGTTACACACATTTGAGATGACAAAAATTAAGATATCAACTGGAAAAATTTTATCTATTTTTTCAGTACATATATATGGGGAATACGTGTAACATTAAGATACTTTATTTTATGTATTCTAAAAATTGCCAATATATATTAATTATTGCCCTTCCTAAATAATATAAAAATAACAAGGAAATATGCACACTAAAATAAATTTCTATTATATCAGTTTCACAATCAAAATTACAAAATATAAAACTTAGCAAAACATTTTTTATTTGATGAACGAAAGTATTACTACACTTGTCTAAATTATTTGCTGTAATGTTGTACAAGTTCCTTCTATAATAGATGCAAAATTTGTGATGAGAATTGAAATTATAACCCATCTTCTCCCAATAAATTAAACATTTTTCAAGCAAAAAATTGTTTAAAATTTCTGTTATTTATAATTATAAATTTAAAAAAATACAAAAAGATTCAAAGTTCAATCATAAGAACCTAATTTCCAAATTTTTTATTTTCTAGTTATATTTACCAATTATATTTCCAGTTATTCAGCTAATTCAAAATGAATAAAAATGTAACAAAAATCGTTTAAACACGAAACTGTGGGGACTGAAATATTTTTTCGTGTTAAAAGAATTTCGTCTTAAAAGATATTGAAAAAAAAACATACATCCAACAAAAATATTTTTTTAATTAGGGTATTTTTTATTAATAAAGATATGTATATATATTCTTGTATTAAATAAAGATCACTGAAACTTAATGAAATTTAACACAAAATGCTCAAAGATTTTGAGAAACAAAGCATTTATTGCAGCATTTCTCAAAAAAGGGGGGGGTTACCCCCTAGTGGGGCGTGATAATCCTACCAGGGGGCGAGAGCATATCGAAAAGTCGAAAATAAAAAAAATTAGGAAAAATTATTAATTTACTGAGGGAATCAAAGCAAAATACATTATGAGATAATAAAAAATACACATTTACATTGATATAATATACTTATAAATGCAATTAATTTAACAATTAATTTAATTAATTTATTGACAATTAATTTAACAATACTAAGTTGAGAACAAGTTTAATAATTACCAGTGACTCCAGGGCCAAGTACAAAATTATATGCAAAATGTAATACTGATCATGATAACTTGTACTGTTTATAATTAAAGTCGCATTGTAGCTTTAGCGTTAAAAGTACGTTAGTATTGAATTCAATACATTATTATCGTATGAAGAGGGGTGCCATGAAAATTATATGATTGAAAACTGGATCGCAAACATTGAAGGTTTGAGAAGCACTGATTTATTGAGTTTTTGGAAAATTTGCATTGCCTTTTTTAGCATCAAATTGTTCAATGTCGCACATTTTGTTATTCATTTCACCATTGGAATATGGGTCTAAATGCGCGTACTTTTTATGTGTGCGCACTTTTCTTATGTTTTTGGCGTGTTACTCATTTTTCAGATGATGTGGGAACAGAAGATGTATTATTCATTTCATTTTCGTCGTCGAAATCTGCATCAATAATATTTTTTGAGTTTTGAACGAATTCCAAAATGTCTTTGTCTGCCATAATTGGGACTGTACACCAGAGCTGATTTACCCCTTTATCTAACGATGGTACTTATAAGTACCACTCACTTTAAACTAGCATAGAATAACCATGTTTACGAATATTCTGTCGATACTTAGCAGGAATATTCTTTGAAATCCACTTTCCCAAGATATATGGCAGCACGGGTTCTATGATGAGTATTTTAGAGGAGAAGGCGAATAGTTTTAAAGCAGAAATTGCTTTTTCAGCTGACGGTTTTTTCAGCGGATTGCGAGAATTGTCATTTTTGTTCCGAAAAAATAGTATGTCAAAATTTAAGTGTCTTATTTTCTTTTGTATGTTAATAAAGACCTTAGAAAAACATTTGACTATTTATTTTAAGTGAACAGTGAGTATAATTAATTTTACAGTTAAATAACTTTAATTAATTAATTAGCTCTAAAGGATTAAATTTCCCAAAGTGGAGTATTTCGTTTATGTAAAACTTTTAATTTTCAATGTAGCGATCCGAAAAAAAATATTTCGTGAAAAAAACTGCAGTAAATCATAATGCGGTAGATAAAGGGTTAAGCTCATTTCCGCCCGTGGGTCTGGAAGATGTATACAGGCTCTCTTGGCACTGAAATTTATAACCTCTATTCATAAATCTGTTTAAGTCCAGCTTATCCGGCACCCCAAGCGCCCAATGTGTAAACTGGCACTGCCGTACACACATCATTATCATTTACTGCAACGGATTCATCGGATGATACAGTAGAACAGTTCAATAACACAGAAACTTTCTCAAAAATTTCATTAAGTTTCCGCTCAGTTTCAATATCTTCCTTCTCCAGAAGGGAAATTTTCTCGGGTTTAAAATCTTTTGTTTCGTGTTAAGAGAAAACAAGTGTAATATATGAAGAAAAATCTTAAGTCAATTCTTACTCAGATCAATAAAGAAAAATTTTATTTTAGCTACTTTTTATTAAATAGTTACAATTAATATAAATATGTATATACATATGAGAGAATCACAGCATTACGTTGTAATTCATTTTTATTAATTATCATTAAAGTATCATATTGTCATCCAAAACAATCGTGTATATAAAATTTCACTTCAACTGAATGCTTTAAAACGTGAGGAAAAAACCTTTTCAAGTTTTGACACAAGTCGCCAAAATGGTCTCTAAATTGCCAACGCGGCTCTGTATTTGTAATTCTTTAAATAGTTAGTTTTAATCAATTAATTTTTATTAATTATAAATAAATTATTGTATAGTCATCCAAAATAATCATTTACATTAAATTTCAGCTCAATTGAGCTCTTTAAAATGTATTTTATTAACGATTGAAAATCCCACCAAGATAAATAAATAAATAAACAAATAAATAAATAAATAAATAGTGTGAGTTAATAGTAGGAATTGAAGAATACCGTTGTATTATATCGCATTAACTGATATTTCGTCTTAAGCGTTTTCGTGTTAAACGTATTTCAATGTAATTCAAACACCATCATTATGACTTTTTAAATAATATGTCATTCTAATGTTTCGTTATAGCCCCTGATTATCCGGACACTAAAAACCCGTATCTTGCTAATTATCGCAACTGGGTCCTTGAAGATATTCCAGGAAATGATTTTTATAAGGGATACACTGTTTCTTCTTACAAAGGCCCACAACCTGAACCGTTTACGGGTAAGTTTTACTTTTATTCAGATTGTTCTATTCCTTATACAATGGTGTGCAAAAATTAAGGACGAGACGGTTTTTTCAATATAACTTTGTACAAAAGCTTTCCAAATCAACACATTAAATACCGTAAGATCCCCAATACGCAAGGACATGTGTAATGTAAGCAACACTTACTAAAAGAGAAATCAGAGGGATAAAAAGAAGCTTTATTGAAAAAGTAGCATGGAGCGCAATGCGACTGATGGCCGAAACATCCCTGTGATGGGGGTCCAGCAAGAAACATCCGGTCTTTAGTAGGGGATATGATCTCCCCTGACTGCTAGGCAGGTTTCACAGCGTCTGCCCATGCTGAGAATGAGGGTGTCAATGAGTTGTTGAGGCATTGCTGCCCATTCGTCTTGCAGCGCCAATCGAAGCTCCCGAATCGTTACTGGTGGTAAGGTATGAGCTGCCAAGCGTCTGCCTAGGAAATCCCATACATGCTCGATGGGATTGAGATCCGGAGATCGTGCCGGCCAATCCATACGTTCAATATCCTCACTCTCTAAGAGCTGTTCGGCAGCTACTGTGCGATGACATGGTGCATTGTCGTCCATGAAAAGGAACTGCACACCCATAGCGCCTCTAAAAAGACGCACATATGGAATAAGAATCTCGTTACAATAACGGGTCCCGTTGACTGAACCTGCGTCGAAGATGTGAAGGTCTGTACGACTACCAAGCATGATGCCTCCCCAAACAAGAACACCGCGACCTCCATACCTGTCCCTTTCAATGATGTTCGAGGGATGAATGCGGCTTCCCCGCTCTCTCCAGATGAGTATGCGATGAGAATCGCTACTCAAACTGAATCTGCTCTCATCTGTAAAGGGTACTCGTCCCCATTCATTGTCTCTCCAGTTCCGGTGTTCCCGGCACCACAGAGAACGCCTTCTCCGAAGGGCAGGCGTTAAAGGTACACACCGTACAGGGCGTCGTGCAAACAGACCACCACCGTGCAGTCTTCTGGCCACGGTAAAACGCGATATCGGTCGTCCAGTCGCCTGTGTCGTGTGTCTAGCGATTTCTCCCGCTGTCTGCCGCCTGTTTCTTCTGGCCTGTAAGACAATGTACCGGTTATCTGCGGGTGTGGTTCCTCGTGGACGACCACTACTGAACCCCCGGATAGCTGTTCCTGTAGTTTGAAATTGTCTCCAAAGTCGTGAAACGCTGCTGTGAGCAATTCCGAACTCTGCAGCCACACTTGTCACACTGCGGCCTTCCTCCAACTTCCCAATGATTCGACCTCGGGTAAAATGATCCAGATGTCGTCTAACAGATTGATTATTCGCCATTTCTCGCAGAGGCAGCAACTCGGTGTGATTTTAATTGCTATACGGCGTGCAATCTCTTTGCCAGAAATACTGATCTTACACCATGCTTTATACTACTCAGACACTCCCCCATTACGTCTTTTTGCATATCTGCGCATGTGCTACCGTACATTACCTTACTTAATCTCCTGATTGGTCTTTTTGTCCGCTCTGCCTCTTCGTTCAGCTGATATGCTAATTTTTCGACTTCGTCCTTAATTTTTGCACACCAGTGTATTTCGTAGAATATTGTACCAAATTCTTCAAATTCTGACTTCTTTGCTTATTTGAGATATTTTAGAACGTTTACTATTTTATTTGAGGAAATAAAGAATATTAATATATACATCTTAAAAGTTTTCTTCCCTCTGCTTAGAAATATGAGTGCTTGAAACGTTTATTTTTCAGTATATCTTAGAAAGGATTCAATACATACACAAAAATTCACGGCTTAGTTATAAACAATAAATTAATCCGAATTCTTCCTTTTATACTTTTTAGCTTTTCATCTAATTGGAAAGAAAAAAAGAAAAGATTGGGAAACACCATCCGTGCGTCTATTTAAATCTTATCTCTCTTTAACACTTATCGTTATATAACTTAAAAACCTCCTTATTTAGATTATTTCTTAGTTTTTTTTTCATTTTTTTTCTCATTCTTTCTCCTCATTTTTCATTGCCATTTTTTTCGTCATTTTCAGTAGATTAAAATACAAATCTATTTCTAAGTAGTATAATGTTATGTAATTTATTACTATTATTTTCCAGAATTTCAGTATTACATAAGTACTTGTATAACATCCCGGCATATTTACTTACATAATTCGTATCAGATTCGTACACCAAATGAAAGTTTTCCAACAGAAATAAAAGAAAGAAATAATTCGCGTTCTAATGAAAAACCAGTTGTTAGTGTCGTATTATACACTATTCGGACAATGCTGTGGGATTTTACCAGCACCAGTACTTTTGGTGGCATGTTGATTTGATCTGAGTGCTCTAGTGCTTAGAGACCCGAACTTGTTATGATGCATTTGCAAGTCAGAACAAAAAAAAAGTTCCATCTTCAATCACTTAAGCTCTTTCCTTCTATCTTTCCTAATTCCTAGATTGATGCAATACATATCCTTTTTACAGAGAAAAGCTGTATTTGGTTCTGAACGATATTTAGTGAAGGTAGTTTTTCCATCCATTATTGATTTCCAGTTGTATCGGGTGTAGTTTCTGGAGTTTTTTTTCTTTTCTTAATGCCAGTCTTTAACTGAGAAGGTCTATCTGCTGCATGCGCCGCAGCCGTTTTTACACCATTAGTTACGATTTCTTAGGAGGGAATGTTAGACTTTTCCTAGGGATTATATTACGGCGCACTTTTAAAACATTGCATCGTCGTCAAATTTTGGAATAGTATCGTGCAAGACTGACATAGATCGTCAAATTGTAACGGCCACCCCGCGATGTCCATTAGTGTGGGAGAGTCGGAAGGAAGATTAGCCATATGAAAGTAACTTGTATCTATTTACTATTACAAACAACACAAATTCTATTAACCAAGTTAAGATATCCACCAATTACTAAACATGGAAAGCAATAGCAAGGTAGACTACACACGAGAAGTCTTAATAAGTCGGATCACTTACATCCAGGCAATACACCTTCTAAGTCCAATTGACCTAATCCAATTTAATTTCTAGTTGACAAATCGTCAATCTTAAATATTACACTAATCAGCTACGAAGAATTCACACCTCACCTCAGGTTTAATCAATCACTGCTACCCGTTAGTATAGTCTGACCTTTCTCTCCCTCCTCCAATTTGAAAGTTAAATCTTAATATACAAGTCTTAATTTACATATTCACGTCTTCTTCTTCGGGGGAAAGTTTATAATAGAATTATTTTTAAATATCCAATATTCCCCAAGAGGATTGGTATTCGAAAGAACGCAGATGGAATCGTTACAAAATAGCATCGAGTAGTTTTCACTTAAGAGTCCCATTTCGGTTTCGGTGAAAAAGGCAATCGAGTCGGTGAGTGAAAGCAACGAGATTAGCACGAAGATCCAATATTCATTGCGCAGATTAAAACGTCTAGAAAACCTGATGTTGTTATAGGAGACACTGTTCAGTATGATGCTAAAGCACCTTAGAAGTAATAACGAGTGACTTGAACAGGCCAACGTTCCTGTACCTCCATTCTTGTTACCAGTTTCAAATGAACAATGCTCGACCCCATATATTGCTGTCTATCTTGAATTTATCTACAATATATGCTGTTATTAGAAAAAATTGAATGTGTTTTTGTAATATTGATAGGACATTAAAAATTTTATTAATAAATTATTGACAGGATATGCAGATTTCATATATTAGCATAAGGCATTCGTCAGTAATTTCACATAAGGATTTAACTTTAAAGCATCGTACTCAGTGGCGGCGCGAGACCTGAAATTAAAATGGGCAAGATACATTTCGCGAGGCCATCTGGTGGCGTAAGAAAAAGGTTTATAAAATAAAAACCAATTTTTATTCATAAAAAAAGAAACCAAACTTTTTACACATATTTATTTGGCACATTAAACAATAATGAAAAAAAAATTAAAGGAACAGAAATTTTCTACTTTTTTTTACAGTTATTATCAACAAAATTCGAAAGGCAATGTAAATATTTGGGAAAATTTCTTTCAAGTCGTTCCCTACGACATATTGGAGCAGATCTTTCACGTCTGTAATGGTGTTAGGTAAATTTGGGATCATATTTTGTAATTCTTCGTAAGGTCGGAAATCACTGCTCTCACCTACTTGCAGGACTGTGTAATTCTTGACAGTTTTTCTGCATTTGCACTTTTGGAATATTTTATAACTTGCTTAAGTCATAGAGAAAACCAAATTTTTCAAAATGGGGATTTAAAGACATAAATCTTGAATCCATATTTTAATCCATATCCATGGTATTAAAAAGTCTGTTTCATACCGGCCTTTGACAGATTGTAGGGCTGTCGAGAGCTGAAACGTCCTCCCGTTGTTGATTACCGCCTTCATGAAAAGCCCTCTAACAGTACGTTAATATTCAATCAATCAATCAATTGACAGCTACTATTTTATTTTAAAAATCTTTTGGCAAATCATAACTGCTTTTCTCAATAAACTTACGAGCGTCAGACAAGCATTTCCGAATCTAGTTTGTCGATATTCTTTCATCCAGCTACAAAATGTACGCAAATTTTCAAGAGTAATGCATAAATTGGCTTGTACAGATTGCCATAATTTGCTTTTGGTATTGACACGCTTTAATAAGCCATTCCATACATGAAATGGTTTGATAAATTCCAAACTGAACATTTCATTTAAAAGGGAATCCCAATCGCTGAGTGTGTTGGATTGTTCCGATTGGTTTTTAAAGTTTTTTATGCATTCAACAACATCATCCAATTGTAATAATGCGGCATTCACAGCCTCAATTCTCACCTCATTCCCACCTTGTGTCTGATAAATGCTTAATAGTAAGCTTTAATTTATCTTTGATAATTTTTCAGCGTTTGCTTGAACTTGAAAATAGCAAAAACTCTGAATAAAGCCAAAAAATATTTTTGTTGCCACTGGCGAATTAGCTGTGTCTACCAGTAATAGATTCCAGCTATGACAATCGCAAAGTGTGAAAAATGCTCTGGGATCTATATTTAATCTATGAGTTTTAATTCCACTATTTACGCCAACCATATTTGTACCATTGTTGTATTATTTTGTCCACGATCATTCTGAATATCAGTAGTTTTTTCTGTATTTGCATTGGTCAAATATTCCCCAATCGTTTCAGTGGCATCAAGAAATCCGATCAAGTTTTCTTCTATACCTCCAGTTGATGTACTACAATATTTTAAGGTGACATAAATTTGTTAAATTTTACTACGTTCTCTAGTGCTGTCGAGTAAAAAAGAATATTTTTTCTCTATCTTACCAATCACTTCACTGGTAACTGTGTTTGACATGATTGTGATAAATTCATTTTGAATATCGTTGCTTAGATAATGATGTGCAAGTTGTTTATTATCAATGTGATTTATGTGTTCACGTAACGTAGTATCATATTTAGATATCAATTTAAATAAGTCTTTATCTGAAGTTTTTTTTTTTTCCAGAATTCTTAGTGTCTTCGTCTGTTTTGAGAGATTCTCTGTGACCTCTAAACGCCAGATTATGATAGGCTAAGAAATTTATGATATCAATTAATCTCCCAAACAAATAGTACCAATGTTTTTGAGATTAGAGAATTCACCTTTTGTTTTCTCAGTCTTATGTTTTCCCGTGATTTACTTCCTTCTCTAAGGTTATCCATTGGAACATAAAGGCTCTACGATCTTTAGTATCCTAATGTCTGTGTAGAATATTAAAGATTTAAGTGTTTCCAATCACAGTACCCTTCCTGTACCATTTGAGTGTTTGTAAATTGTACAAATTTTCTATGGAAAACCGAAAACTTTGTTTTAAGAACTTGAATAAAACAACCAGCGACGACGTTGTGTGCGAGTTTCACCATTATTTTGTTTTCTTGACAAATGAAAATTGGAGCAGTGTCTTTAGGATAATTCAACACTGTTATTTAACTCCTGTGTGGGACCGCTTTGAACTATATCATCACCGATAAGCATCTGTTATGGGAAACGTACAGAATCTCGGGTGAAATCTGAAAAATCCTTGTTTCACTACGTCACTGGCCGATTCGTTCACGGGTGAAAAACTTATCTCAATCTCTTCTTGATTGTGACTTTTGTTACTCAATGTGAACGCAGAAATCTCAGCGTCAGATTATGATTGGCAACTTTTTATCCTATATCTATTTCCGATTTTCGTCGTTCGGTATCAATAATTAGTGCATCTGGAATAACTTCCAAATTCAACGCAGACTCAGATACGGTTAAATACTTTTGAGAAGTCAGAGGAACCGATTAATTTGATTCCGTACTGCCAGATTCAGTCTGTCCGAGAAATTTTCTGCCTCAACTTTAAACCTGGTTGGATACAACTCTTTCAGCTTTTTTAAAAATTTTGTTGCACCATATTCCAATTTTCTCTCTTTATCTCTATCTCTCTTAGTGCCTAAGCCTGACATGGTCAATAAATTATGAAAAATGCCCAGTACCACTATTATTTATTCTCACACATCAAATACTTTAAAAATTTATAATATGATACAGAAACATGAAGCGAGACTGCATCTGCATGCGATAATTTAATTGGCTTTCTAATAATGGAATATCCCGAGCTATGCCTCGTCTCTGTGTGTGTGTGACCGGGGACTCTCCCGCGAATGTTTCCAGACTAAATATGAGCGGAAACGACAAAGTTGAGAAATTTTTAATAAAAGAAAATGGAAAACAACGAATTATTTATTCATATCCTTTCATGTACCTATTACAAAAAAGTTGATAGAACAATTTTTCGATATCTTATGACGAAAAACAGATAGAGATGATAATTATCTAATTTATTAATTATAAAAAAACCCCGGGGAGTGCACTTTTGGAATTTTCTTACTTTTCGCTTAATTTATTTCGGCTTTTAGGCGCGGGGCCATATGCACCACGATGCTGTGGTCAATGGCCCACACCGCCAACACCTTACGCCACCTCTGATTGTACTTGTGGCTACTTCTAATTGATCTCGTGTTTTTAATTAACTATTAGAAGTGATAGCACCTTACATGTCAGATGGGTAAACCTCTAGCCGAGTACCCCTCAACCCACCTTCCCCGCATAACTACTTTAACTGCAACTTGATTCCCTCGCTCTAATCACGAGCACGAACTTCAATGTCGGGTTTTACGATACACGCGCTCTAGCCATGGCTTAGAGTACAGAATGATTTATTGACGCATTGCAATAAAATAAATTACCTATGCGTTATTAATTGACTCCAGACATTACCAAACACGCCTGTCAGAAGTACTCCAAATCATCTTATATATATATATATATATATATATATATATATATATATGTATGTATTAATAAAGGTCCAGATAATTATAAAGCAGGGTGTTACGGAATAATCGAAGTTTGTTCTGGAAATATCCAGTAAATCGGGTTTTACTTTTAGCAGAAATCCATGAACCCCCGTTACCGTTTGATGATTGAATGTACTAGTTTTCAGATATTCACATAAAATCAACAATAGTTCAAATTCTAAATTTACACATTTACAGATCACGCCAATACAAATCCACAGGTACAAAATCGCAAAAAGCAAAATGAAGTGTACAGATGTTTTCTTGCTCCTACTCTTCCAAAGATACTTCCTTACATCTTCCATATATATTTTTGAATCTTCCAATAAGCTTCTATCATCAAGTAACCCTCCTTGGATCTTCTACATTCTCCTTAGTTTTTAGGTATATAGTTTTTTCACCAAATTTGGTGATTTAGTGGCATATAGCAATCGAATTTATAAACAAATTTGAACCAACAATATTATTGACGGAATATTTGACTGAAAATAGTTATACCGATCACAATACTCTTTCGACAGAGAAGTGCATAAAGTCCGAACTATCTGTTACAATCTTTCAAAAGTATTTTTTGCGTAACGTCTTGGAAAACTGGAACAAATAAAATGCACTGCAAGAAAAATTAAATACTATATTAAAAAATTGTTATTTGAAATTAAAAATAATCTTTTATCTGGAAATCGTGTGTTTATACAGAGTCACTCACTTCCAGATGGACACACTTACAAGGTATGTAGGGGATACAGAGACGACTCGAAATCACATAGGAATGCAGAGTCGCAAATGTCGTAGATGGTGCAAAGAAGCAGAGGAAAAGACCAAAAACAGCAAAGTATTCCTGAGATAAAAAGTACTTTATTGTAAGGTTGAACTACATCAGGTGCTCGAAATTACGAACAGAAAACGTCTGACAAGTCTGACAGCAACGCTGTATGGAATTCCTGATGTTCTTAAAAACTCCTCCAAGCAGTCTTGCGGTAGATGGCACTGAACTGAAGGTTTCATGAACCCCGACACTGCTGAAATTCGTCATTTACGATCCGTTTCCCGAGGTAATGGGAGGAACTTGTATTCAAACGTGGAACTAGTTGACGTGCTGATAGTGAATGGATGTGCTTATTGTAACGACCACTCCACTCGGTAGTTATACCAAGAACGCTACCCGAACAGACGTGTTCTACATTATACCACTTTTGCAAGTGTGAACAGAAGGTTATGTGAGATTGGTTCTTTTTTGAGCTAAATGGTTCTTTTTCTTACGAGATATCCGTTTTTTCATTTTGAAAACCTGATCACTCGAATATCTGTAGCTGCCAGGAGGATACATCATGTTTCCAGGAATCTTCCAGAACGTCAGAAATCCCATGCAGCGCCGCTGTCAGATCTGCCAGATGACTTCTGTTCGTAATTTAGAACACCTCTTGTAATACAACTTTTCAATAAAATGTGTTCTGTTCCATAAATGTGTTGCTATTTCTGTTCCTTTCCTCTGCTTCTTTGTACCATAGCTCGCAACTACGGCTTTTGCGACCCTGCATTCCTATGGGAGAGAGAGATTCCGGGTCGTCTCTGTACCCCCTACACACTCTGCAAGTTTATCAGTCTGGTAGTGAATCAATCTGTCTATCGTGTTTATACACGAAACTTTCAAAACCTAGAAGAGCTTTAAATGACAAAAAAGTAGTTTTCTGACTGGAAAAATAATATGCTTTTGCTGCAATGAAATTTTTTAAGGGTAGGTAAGTAAGTATGATAGATTTCTTAATGAATTGATATCGTAATTTTTAATTTCTTTCTGTAAATTATTACAATTTCATTAAAGAGTTTTATAACTAAAACCCATTGAAAATTCAACATTTAACTAGTTCTTTATATATATATATATATATATATATATATATATATATATATATATATATATATATATATATATATATATATTTATATAAACCTTGGTACTTACGTATTATCGCAACAATTCTAACGTTCAAGATAAATCGTTCGCAACCCCGATTTCGCATGAGTCATATGCGCTGAATCAGCAACCATGGGTTTCGTTTCATATTATGCCGCCAATACGGTTGCAATAATACTTAAGTACCTAAACTTTAATTTGATAAGCCTTATTAATGTTCAAAAGTTTTATCTTAAAGTACATTTAAAATAAATTGCACTTGGTCAAATTTACTATTAAGAACTTAGAGAAAAAATGTAGACATTTTTAATTTTCATCTTTTTTTATTTTATTTACAGAGCCTCAGAGATACATCTTTTTGGTATATGAACAACCCAATCCAGATAAACTGCAGGAAAATATGGATGATCGAAAAAGAACGAACTTCTATGTACGCACTTTTGTCAATATACGTCACCTTAAAGGCCCTATAGCTGGAAATTTTATGTATGTCCGGCATCAATCTAAAATATAAAATAGTACGCACGTATATATAGTGATAAACATTTATTTCTGGATGTTGGAGCCACTGTATAATAAACCAGTCGATTCAAATAAATCCATAGATTGATCCAACCATCCGTCAATCAAATATATAAGCTTCCAAAAGTTAAGATATAACATGTATTTGAGGTTTTCCTTTTATAAAAGGTTTAGCAAGTTTTACACATATAAAGTTCATTACTATTTACATAAATGTAGATCGATAACGACAGAGATAGAGAAATTTTTTCGCTATTATTGTTGTTTTATATCCTGTGGCAATCAAAGAATCACTGTTCTAGATTTTTCCAGTAAGACAATCTCCCTGCTTTACAGCATATGTATAAGCTTCTAAACATTCAAATAGTTATTTTACACAAGACATTTAAAACAATTAGGCCCTTCGATGCTGTTTTTTTAAGTTTTAGACAAATTGTAAGTTGTGCCCACTTCAGTTGATGGAAAGGTTTAAATAACTAGACAAATTTTGTAAGGCTTTTAATAAGATCTTTAATATATTTGTAGTTTTGGGAGTACTTTCTTATACAGTGCTAGATCATAAGTGTGATAAAGAGGTAAATCATCTTTATGTACTGGGTGAAAAAATTCTACCTCCTTCTTTTTCACGGTTTATTTGGATACAATACACATAATTCACTATTTTATTTCTAACTTAAAAAGCTTCAATTAAGGCATAAAATAATAATTTTCTAAATCTTTTCAGCAATTTTTCACAAATCTCCTCGCTTGAAAGCATTTCTAATTAATTTATTTTTATTATTGCATATCATTTATGATTTTATTACTTTTTTATCGTCCATATACTTCTGTAGTATAAAAGTTCCCGGACCTGTGTCCTTCTCACAGGTGTACGTTGGAGGGGAAATATATTTTTTAGTGGTTGGCAGTACTACTAAAAAATACACAGCTATATGGAATTCATTTCTGATGCTGTCGGCGTTATCTGTAGATCATTTCGGACAAAGCGAAATCTTCATTCGTCGGATTTTGAAACGACACAAAACGAGTCACCTTCTGAGACTCTCGAGATGCTGAAGTAAGTATAAGGAAAGCGATGCCATGAGAAAAACGGCTGTGTACTAGTGGCATAAGTGTTTTCATGAAGGTAGCACAAACACCGAAGACGACCGACATGACGACTGGGTGCCCCCCTTCTACCACAGATAAGAATGTTGAGCGCATTTGAGAAATCATGTGTGCAGACACCCGAATAACCATTGATGCTCTTGACCCTGAACTTGGAATTTCATATGGAAGTGTTCACGGCATTCTTCAAGATTATTTGAACGTGCATCGTGTTTGCTTACTCACTTTGCTCTGAAAATATTTTCACCTGAACTAAAAAAAATGAGAGTGAACATGTTCAGGGATTTGATTGACATGGCTGATGAAGATGACGAAGCTTCTTGAAAAAAATCGTGACAGGGTGCTTTCTTAACAACCATCAGACAAAATGTCAATCAAGTGAATGGAAAGCAAAAACATCACCAAGGAAGGCTAAACCTCGCTTGCACAAAAGCCCAGGGAAAATGCAACGAAGCAACAGAAGAACCTCTTAAAAAATGAATTTTTGGAGCGTTTTGAAAAATTATACGAACGTAGGAACAATTATGTGGATGAAGAAGGATAGTACTTTGAAGTTTAATAAGAATAAATTACAGCTCTATTTTTTCAATAATTTGTTATTGACTTATTCCAGAAACGTTTTGACTCTTCCATGTATACATATATTACATGTATATTACGTTCAAAATAGTCATTAAACTGAATATTTTAATTTGTCTCTTTATAACAGTTCTTATTTCTACTACATAACTTTATTGTGAGAAAATTCAGGTTTATCGAGACACTTTCTGGCTTCCTTGATAAAACGAGTAATCGTCAATATCTCGTGGACACAGGTGCGGATTTATCTGTCATTTCAACAACAGAAGCAGAAAAAAGAAAATAATCTGACTTTAAACTTTACGCGGCTAATTCAACCATTATCAAAAATTATGGCTCAAAAGTTAAAAAATTAGACCTCGGAATAAGATGACAATTTATATGGTCATTTACTATCACGGATATCAAAAAGCCAATTCTAGTAGCGGAATTTTTAAAACAATTTGGATTACTTGATGACCTAAAATGCAGATGATTCCTGGATTCAGTAACTTTCTTGCATGTCTTGGGGAATACAACCGAGTGCCAGTCTCTTTCTTTGACAACTTTAGATTCATCATACAGGAAGCTCTAGCTTTATCGCGGGAATTCAAAAACATCACTAATGAAAATTCTTGTAAAATAGAGATTAAGTATAATGTTAATCATGCAATTATTACAACAGGTCCTCCAGTATCAGCTAAAGTGCGTAGAATATCTCCAGAGATGTTAAAAATTGCAAAAAATAATTTATATTCATGCTCGAAAAGGGTATCTGTCAACCTTCGAATAGTCCTTGGGCAAGACCCTTGAATATGGTCAAGAAGAAAGATGGCTGTAGGATCCGGAGATCGTGCTTTAAATGCCTTTACACGACCGGACTGCTATACAATATCTTACCTTCACGACTTTACCCATCCATTAGCAGGATGTCAAATATTTTCAACTTTAGATCTCGTACGAGCATATCACCATATACTAATTGAAGAATCCGATATCTAGAAAACAGCTATCTACACACCTTTCAGATTTTTCGAAATCCCTCTGATGACTTTTGGGTAAAGAAATGCTGCTTAATCCTTTCAGAGGTTCCTCGATTAAATATTTAGAGATCTCCCTTACTGTTTTGTGTACATATATGACATTACCATAGCTTCCCTAAACTTGGATGAGCATATTAGTAATTTCAAAGACACTTTTCGACGCCTTGAGGAAAATGGACTTGTTCGGAAAATTTCAAAATTCATTTTTGCTAAACCTGAAGTCGAATTCTTAGGGTATCATGTTTCTGTAAATGGTATCCGTCCAACCACAGAACAAATTCAAGCCATTCTCAATTTCAACATACCAAGTACAATTAAGCAGCTGAGAAGATTCCTTGGGATGCTGAACTTTTATCGACACTTTCATCCAAATGCAGCTAAACATCAAACAAAATTAAACGACTTTCTGATTGGGATAAACAAATGAAAATAAATTTTTTGACTGGGATCCAGATACAATAAAATTTGAATACTGTAAAGAGCAATTATCTGAATCATCCACATTGGCACATACTTTGAGTAACGCTCATTTAGCAATCATGGTCGATGCTTCTAACAACAGTTTTGCTGGAGTTCTGCAACAATATGTCAGCAACCACTGGCATCCTTGAGCATTTTTCTCTATGCGACTGACCCTACACAGGAGAGGTACATTACATACGACAGAGAACTGTTTGCTATGTATTCTACAGTTAAACATTTTAAGTACCATTTAGAAGGTCATGAATTCACAATATCTACGGACCATAAGCCACCGATTTTTGCTTTCAATCTACCGTCGAACAATGCCTCACCTCAACAGCTACGACATCTTGACTTCATTAACCAATACACAAGTACAATGCAACATATATCAGGCACCACCAGCAATTTATTATGCAGTAATAGCAACAGCTCAAGACAGTGATCAGGAACTCACCAAACTCGCTTCTCGTAGCAATTACAATTTAAAGTTTGATAAACTACCAGTCATCGGATCAGAGTACATGGTCACCTGTGAAGTTGAAGTGCCCATGGTTACCTCGACCTTACATTCCTGCAGCTTTTCGCAGATAAATCTTTGAACGCTACCACAGAACATCTCATCCTGATATTCGAAGCTCTGTCAAGTTAATTTCAAAGAAATTTTTCTGGCCAAATTCGTTACGTCATGGTCTCGAGGCTGCATTCAGAGCCAGAAATGTAAAGTATCTAGGCATGCCTTCAGTCATATTAGTACATTTCCACTAGTCAGCAAACGCTTTGATGAAATATTCATCTTGACATAATCGGACCATTACCTATAGCGTCAGGATATTTATATTGTGTCACTATAGTAGATCGTTTCACCAGATGGCCTTAAGCTTTACCTGTCATCGACATTCGTGCCGAAACAATAGCAATTGTAGTTTATCGTGGCTGGATTTCAATATTTGGTTCACCGTCTTACATAATTACTGATCAAGGTACTCAGTTTGAATCAGAACTGTTCTATGAACTCTCCAAATTATTAGGCTTCAAGCGCAAGCGCATAACAATCTACCATCCTCAGGCTAACGGTTTGGTGGAGAGATGGCATCGCACTCTAAAAGCCACCATTATGTGCCATAGCGATGCGACTTCGCACCAATTCTTACCCAACATCCTCCTTGGACTGCGTACTACAATTCATGAAGATTTGAAAGCTACATCAACTGAATTGGTCTTTGGAGAAAATTTACGTTTACCTGGCCATTTCCTACATGACTCAAAACTTGCATTTCCCTCCAGTTTAACACAACAGCTGCGTAACACTTTCACCGACCTACGTCCTGTTCTACCAGCTCATCATAAAAAACAGAAACCATTAATTTTCTGTGATCTTGCAACGTGTACTCATGTATTTTTGTCCGTACTGATTCCTTCCGAATTTCATTAAAATCACCTTACGAAGGACCACATACCCTATGATCAAGCTATATGTAAAGTATTTTGAAATCAGCATTAAAGCAGTTTCTCGAACGATCTCTATTGATAGATTGAAAGCCTGTTTATTCGCTGATCCTGATCCTTCTAAGCAAACTTCAGTAGATAAATCTTCAGCCACAAGCACTTCACCATTAACTGTGTCAGCTACTCCGCATCACTCACTACAGAGCACTTCTGAGCAGTCATCGAAGCTTCGAGTGAGCTTTGTTGAACCTCCTACTCAATATGTAACTCATTCTGGTCGTGTAGTTCACCCATCAAAATGATTCCTGTTCACTCATGGAGGAATACTGTGGTTGCCTGAACTGAAGAGAACTAATTTAACTCTTAATTGCTTCTTCATCATTTGGCAACACTTATTATCATTCCATATTGCTTACCTTTCTCTAGAACATCGTGTTACAATGTATCCCATTTTTTATGTAGTAACAAGCAACATTGGAGTTCATTTACTATTTTATGAGATGTAGAACATCGTTTTTGCTAAAAGCAACAATATTTTGAACACGCATCTCATTGATACTTAATATCTTTCTCTATCCCATCTTACCCTTCACCAAAACTTCATGATATGTGTTTTTGTACGTTCTATATTAATGTCATTAAAAATAATCCTTTTGAAATATCTTCCACCTCTTTAACCCGTCGAACGAGTATTGTAGGGGCACAAATTTCGAATTAAATTTCTGACCCAAAAATTCACTCACAACACCCAGAACTATTAAAATGTCTACCCGACACTGATGCAGGTTCCAAAATGCAAATACACCCCCATTCACTTGAATCCTTGAAGCAAAAGAAACCGCTGACTCGAGTAGTAAAAAATGAATCACAAGGCCTTTTACTTTTAATCTTTATTAACATCATAAACAGAGAACTTCCACATACTAAAATCATCAAACGAACTAAGAAAAAAATTCTCTGCTTCTTCATATATACAAATCTCAAAAACAGTCAGTGCCATCTATTGGATTCCCATCTATAAACAATTGTTACATAATGGGAAATAAACATTTTACCTAAACAATAACACAATAAAATCATATTTGGAAAAAATATAAATTATAGTCTGGAACGTCAACATTGGCTGGCGAATTCACAACAGGTATGTTACCCCTTCGGCGTTGCACGAGTTTTTTCCGAGTGTTTAAATTTAACTCCATAAAAATTTCCCCTTTACCTCTCGACGGCAGCACTTCTAGATGTACATATATGCATGATGTGAGGGGGATTTCTATATTGATGACATTAAAATATCTTTTCCGAAGTTACTTCCACTGCTTTTTCTTGGCATGCAGGTTTCTTTTACACCCGTTTCGCCCGGTGGTGTACCGACTTTTAGAGGAAAAAAAATCATTCTCTCTCCCCCCACGATAAGAGCTATCATCAAATTTCTGTTTTCGATTAATAATTTACAAAACGTGAAGCAAGGAATGTGCGATTTTATTATAAAAAATTTAGTAATGGATAACAGAAAACACAATGCTGCTTTAGTTTTTTTTAGAACTATTAATTTATATCCATTTTCGTTACATAATAGAATAAAAATTTCTACCGTTAGCCATTGAAACAACTGCTTATTTCTGGATGATTGATGTAGGATTAAAAATATGTAACTATAAAAAAAAGAACAACTGAGGAAAAAAACCTTAGAAATTTTGTTTACATTCACTGTATAAAAAAGATTAAAAATCAAAATCATTCCATATTTTCTTATATTTATTATATCTTTCATGTTAAAATCGGAAAGACCATTCAAATTTATTTTGAGAGGACTTCCCACTTCCACCGAACTTGAAGCTGTTAAAAAAGAAATCGAGTCGGAGGGTTTCAAAATTCACAAAATTTCCCGTTTAACTAAATTCCAAAGCAAAGCCCCAATGCCACTGATTTACATTCAATTAATTAATTATCTAAATGCCGACTTAATTTAACGTAGATATGTTCGGTACTCGTGTACCGTATGATGAATCCCGTAATAGACGGCCCAACCAGTGTTGGCGTAGTCAGGGATTCTTCCACACTTCGGAAGTCTGTCACCTCCCAATGAAGTGCCTGAAATGTGCAGGACCCCATCAAACAAAAGACTGTACTTTGCAGTTTGAGGATCCCCTCCAATGCGCAAATTGCGGTGAAGAGCACGCAGCTAATTGGAGGCAATGTCCACGTTTTCCAAAAAGCAAAAAGGCTCCAACCATCAAAACAAAGGTGGAAATATTAAAAATAATAATCCGAAGCCCTACAAAAACATTAATCAAAGGAATCAAAATACTGTACCGGAGGTGACGCCCTCGTCACAAAATTTGAAAAACAATAATCAACTTCGGTCTCCTCAAAGTAACCGTACCACAGACCCTAAACTACTTTACTCCAAAGTTGTCTCGGGACAAATTCCGGCAAACCAACCAAGGAAAAATATAAATAATAATAATGATAAAAAAAATTTCGGTTCTCTTCTGTTCTGTTTTTGCCTTTTCCAATGATGCAGGAGTAGACCAAAATTTACTTGCAAAAGCATTTCGGCAGGCTTTCTCTGCCCTAAGAAATCTAAGTGATGCTAACGAAAAAGCCTACGCAATTTTTGAAGCGTACGTAGCAATAGTACAAGGGCGCAATTACGCCCCAATGCTCACAGCCTAACATTCAATTCCAACTTGCAATCTTTGTCGATTTGCTTGTAGAATGCGAACGGACTTCGACTCAAAATTTGTGAAGTCCGCAACTTTGTATCAGAACAGAACCCTGATCTGTTGTTAGTTCAAGAAACGAAACTATTACCCGGTCTAGAAACACTTATTGCGAATTATCGTCTTCATAAAGACGACAGAAATAATTTTCCGTTTACTCGAACAGATAGAGGTACCACTGTTTACTGCAAAAATAATTACGATCATAACAGAAGTTCCATTACCGACTCTGCAGTATATGGATGCAACCGCAATCTAAATTAAATTTAATAATCTCCTCCCCCCTATCCGAATAGTTTTAGCGTACGCTCGAAACATAATTAAAATAATAGAAAATTCCCTGATAAAGATTTTCTCAAAATTCTTAGTTCTAGCCAAAATATTATCATTTCTGGAGACATAAATGCCGCGCATCGTGCGTGGAGGAACGTAGATCAAATGCATTTGGCTTTGCTCTCCGCAAAATTGTTAATAATAAACCGAATGTGAGGATTGTAGCACCGCACCCTCCTACATATATCAACGCTAGCTCTAGACCGGATGCAAGAGAATTCTATTATTGATCTAGCAGTTCTTAAAAATATCCCCTTCAATCATGATATTAGAGTTATAGATGATCTTGAGTCAGATCATCTACCGGTCATTCTTACTCTATATACTGGCTCTGCTCTAATCAAAATTCCGGATCAACTCTTCACCAATTGGAAGAACTTCAAATTTCTTTTAAATAACAAATCACTCCCCATCTCTTCTTCCTCCAGCAATGATGACCTTGAAATTGCAATTGGAATGCTTGGAGAAAATATTTTTGAAGCTCTTATAGAAGCTTCAAAAAACCAAAATTTAAACAAACCTCATTAAAACTCCCCTCCAAAATTAAAGCTAAAATTCGCCACAGAAATCGTGTTTGGAAATTTTGACAAAGTACTAGAGATCCTACAGTGAAATCTGAGTTCCAAACACTCAGTCGTGAGGTTACGAAAGACAGACACTTTTCCCGATCTCGTTGTGAATTTCACACAGCGGCACTTGCGCCGGAAACAGGCACTCTTTGGAGGAAAATCTCCCTATTCAAAAAACCGCCTCAAAACATTCCCATCTCCCTAAAGGGTGCACTTGGAAGTGTAGCAAGAAGGCGGAAGAAGAAGTCCTCTGGAGAAGGCGGAAGTGATTGCCGACAGCCTTCAAAAGCAGTTCGAACCCAACACTGAAGCTGAAAACGAACGTTTTACAGCTCATACACAAAGGAAAATTAAAAGATTCCTGGACGCTCCTACCTGTCTAGACCTGGAAAAAACAACGCCAGGGGAAGTACAAGAATATATTAAAAAGCTTAAGATCAATAAATCTCCTGGATTGGATTTAATTACAAATCGCATCCTTAAAAATCTCCCCCTCAAATTCGTTCTTTATATGCTGCTCAATCTATTAATGGAGAACTGTCATTTCCCTAAGAATTGGAAGACTGCCGTGGTGGTCCCCATACTTAAATCCAATTCTGATGGTACTCGATCTCAAAATTACTGTCCAATCTCGCTACTCAGTAGCTTGAGCGAAGCGTACGACTTTGTTCTTTTGAATCGCCTTAATCAGCACTGCATAGCCAGGAATATTATTATTCCTGAACAGCATGGCTTTGTCACACAGCGTTCCACAGTAACCCAGTTACTTAGAGTTACTAAGCTTATTCATCACGGCTTTCAAAATAACCAGGCCACGGGTAGGCTTTTTGTGGACATAGCCAAAGCCTTTGACAAAATTTTGCATGTTGGTTTGCTATCCAAGATGATGCAACTTGGGTTTTCGGACCAACTTATCAAAATTATACACTCCTACTTAAACTCCCTTGAATTTAGGGTAAGAGTTGAAAACAGTCTCCACCCCGCGTAAGATTCTCAGTGGGGTACCACAAGGATCTTTATTAGGGCCCAAGCTCTTTAATCGATACGTCAACGACATTCTCAAGGCTGCCGAAGTCCACTTAGCGATGTACATGGACGACACTGCCATTTTTACCCAAAACATTTATAACCGCAATATCATTGAGCGGCTACAAAATTATGTCATTCGGCTCGAAACCTGGCTTAACGACTGGAAAATAAAGGTTAATACATCTGAAAGTGCATGCCTCCTCTTTACGAGACAGCGGTGCATCGGAAACCTCCCGCATGTCAACATTTTTAATCAACCTGTCCCCTGTGTTACTGAATGTAAGTACCTTGGGTTAATGACACTAAATTAAACTTTTCTAAACACATCCGTTCCGCCCACCAAAAGGCGGCTGGAATGAGAAGTACTCTAAATCGCTTGATTTCTCCCAAGAGCAAGCTCGCATTAAGACACGAGGTTTTATTATACAAAGCCATTTTTCGCCCCATCATGCTGTACGCTTCTCCCATCTGGGCAGGGGCGGCAGTTACTCACCTGAAAAGATTGCACACTTTTCAAAGCATTCAACTGCGTAGAGCAGCAAACGCACCTTGGTTTGTCAGAAACGAAGTCTTGCATATATGTAAAGATCTTAATGTTCCTTCCGTTCCTTGATTTCATAAAAAAAACAATCAGAAAATAACGGTTACCACAGATTTCAAATGAATCTATCAAAGAAATCCCGGCATACGATAGTTTTATTCCTAGCTCTTCTAAGAGACCTAGAGCATTTCTCAATCACTAGTATCAACACTTCCTAGCTCTGAAAAGGACGAGAATGTCTTAATACGAATTAAAAAATTATGTGAGCATTATTGTTATACTAGTTGTTTTCTTTTGCAAGACTTCGCTCACTCTAATTATCCCCCCACCACGCCATGCAAGTTTTTGATCGCGTTTAGTGTGGCAACTTCACTCCTCATGATCTTATTTCAAACTTCTCTACCTTTTCTTACCTTCTTCCAAGTGATTATTTAAAATTTCCTTTTAATAACCGCTCGCAGTTATTTAAGAGGTAACAAGTAGCGGACTTAAAAATATTTTTCTCTTAAGCCTTGTTATTAAAGAAATTTATCCCTTCTCTCCTCGTTCCATAGAGATGTGGCAGACGATTGAAAGACGGGCTTTGCTGTCATGGAGATGTGACGTCATTTTCTCTTCGTTTCCTATGAAAGCGAAACAGAAACTAAATCAACTTGGAGAGTGGCTTCCCACCCATCCCTCCACCAGTGTTGTTGCTCTGCATTTAATGTGGACTGCTATCTATTTTTATACGTAACTTCAACAAATTGTTCTCTGTCCAATTTATTATGATGAGTGGATAATAGAGCTTTTTCTAAGGTTCCACGTAAATGTATAACCGTTACCTTTAGTCATCCCAGGATCACAAAATTGTTAATTCTGGGGAAAACTATTTATATATGTTACCAATGATCTTGACAGAGAATCCTTCAATGTAACAGTCTTAAGGGGAACTAAAATAAATCGATCATGTATCTTCTTTTTTGGGAGTGGCAAACGTTTTATTAGAATCTTAAGGTACTTGTTTTGATCGAGTTTCCGGCGCGACCACTTTTGTTCAAAAATATTTTCTTGAACACACACACACAAGCTGCATTTTACCTTATGGATAAATTAGTGGTTTTAATTGGGATGTTGTACGACTGATTACGGTTTATAAATGTAAATTAGCAGAATATATAAAAAAAAGAAATGGTTATCTGTGTGTGATCTCTCTGAAAGGAAATTGAAACTGATCAAGCAAGGGAAACACTTGCTGAAATAATGCATATTAATCATGATAGCGAAAGTAAATTTCAAAAAAGCAATGAACATGAAAAGGAAAATTTTCAATAGCTACATTAAGAGCTCCATCAAGAAAAATACCAAGCCCCAAGTGTACCGCCTGATACACTTCGATCTGCCAAAGAGATACAAGCAAGAAAAAGTTCAACGGGATATTTGTCGATCAATGGATATTAAAACTACAATAACGTGAACGAAATGTGACAGTTTTGCTTGCAAATAACTTTCCTGTAATATTATTGAAAAATGTCTGTGATTTGTGTCCTTTATTAAGGTCACGCACATTTGGAACAATTTAGTTCAGTTTTATTGGATTTTTTCTCAAGTTATCAAAGAAAAATTGAAAAATCCTTCAAATAGGTATAAGTATATTTTCTCTTAGTTAAATTATTCACTGAAATTGTGATGTTTATCATGTATATTAAAAATAATTGTAAAAAAAAATTGAGTCAATCCGCGCGATAAATAATGTTAGTATCGAGTACACACCTGATCCCGGGCTAGAATATTTTGAAGTTTTCTCACATTAAATATTAAAAATAACACAATTGTTATTCATTGGAATTTTACATTCTTTTTATTATTTAACATTAATTCTAAATGCTAATTCTGCGAGGCTTAAAGTTACAGTTCGTTCAAAACCATTTATAATATGAGCATTCATTTCAAAAAATCATTTAACATTTTTGTATACATTGTCATGTGTGTGCACTTGGTTTTACTCTCCTTACAATTAAGCTATTATATAAAGAATAATGTATTATCATTTTTTTAAAAATTATAACTCGTGTTAAGAGAGGGTACTTCAGCCAGTATAAGAACAAGTTTAATAATTATTAGTGATTTCCATGGGCTTATCTTGCAGAGCAAAGTTTTTCAAAGGAAGGCTAAAAATTAGAAATTGATACTCTGAGTTATTTTTTGATATTTAGCTGAGATCAATATTTTGTCTTCAAAGTAGCCATCGTAGAAAATCTGGATTCACAAAGGTATGATGTTGAAAAAAAAAATGGTAATAGTATACAAAATGCTTTTGTTTTCAGTGCAGAAAATTCAGCTTCCATCTCTATAGAGAATTCAAAGAGTGATTATAACAAAATTGCCCTTTAATTTCGTCACTGGATGTGAAATCTATGAGAAGATCTCTTTTTCGGCAGTTGAGAGCCCTTCTGAAGTATTTTGAAATGAATCCCTAACCCATTAGTAACTTGCTATCAATTTGCCCTCGTCTGTGTACTTGTAGATGCTTTATTATTGCCGAATGCTCGCTGAGATTTAAAAATATATCTATGATTTTGTTTTAATCTACTACCTTAAATAGTTAATACCGTGAATTACAATTAGTGCATGAATTATGAAATGTACATTCAAGAGAGATTCGGTAGCTAATAGACTCGGCCAAGACTGACTAGAATTGTACGAGGTACAGCATTTTTTTACATGTTTTGTGCAGACGTCTGTTAGGTTACCCAGACTCACGTGAACGTTCGCGAGAATGCCAGATGTAATGGATATGATAGAGAGCAACATAGATTAGACTATTTTTAATGACATTTGTACTTTTAGAAATGGATGATGAAGGATATAAATCTTTAATTAAATATCATTTATCAATCTGTTTCAATTTAAAAATTAGAGAAAGAAAAATAACATAATTAACTTATTACTTAAAAGTATAATTTACTTAATATATATATTACTTAAGAGTAACATATATAAATAATTTAATGCTTATCTTGTTAATTTATACGGTTTATAATTAAGATCATGCTATAGCTTTAGCGTCAAAGTACATTATTATTGCATTCAATGTATTATCATTATATAAGGGAGGCGTGATAAAAATTGTGATTGAAAATTGGGTCGCCAGTACTGAAAGTTTTAAAAGCATTGTGCTAACGAATCGACTCATGTTTCCGTTTTTTATAATCATTTGATATTTCGGACCCTAAACTTTAATGACATCTATCTTCTTCGGAAGACGTCTGGGACCCTAAATTTTCTATTTAGTATTGTTTGTTTGATGTGTACTATCATCCCTTAAGGTTTTGCCGCAGAGTTTAGATACACCCTGCATATATAAGTGTTTATATATTCTCTCTTTATATAAAACCCACCATTATAGGGGGAGGAGCCTAGAAATGTGTTTAAATTCACTGAAAAAACATCCAAAAAGAAAATAAAACTATCTGACAACATTTTAGTATCTTATATTTTAAACGCATTTCATCCCACTGTGTTTAAGTAAATTATTTAAACACGTATCTGACGCAAAAAATGTATATTATACAAAACTGATACATATTCATTAAATTAGCTATAATTTTCTCCTTGGGATTTAAAATTATAAAACTGATTAGAAATGTTCATTTTCCAATTAATCGTGACATACCGTTTGGTTAAAAAATAGCATTGAAGCAAAAGTCTGTTTTATTGACAACTGAAAAAAAAGGGAAAGAAAAAGCACAAGTTGCAAAAAAGGGAGGGGTAGTAAGGTTGCCGAATTCGTTTTTCCACGCATACGCTGTAAGCACTCAAAATCTTGAATTCATGGTAGGTTTATCACAATTTGTGGAAGTTGGCAGTTTTAGAGATTTTTTCATTGCATTTTTTAAGGCACGAAGAAACGAGAAACTACACTTTTTTAAATAAGAAAATCAATATTATGTATGAAAAAAAGACAGAAAAATGGATATTTTCAAAATTATGAAATTCTATAATTATTTTTTGGAATCTTACAACATTCCGTTTCAACTGAAAAGTCAAAGGAGCAAGGCATGAAGTGTCGTTTGGCTCGAGAATTGGTTTTCGACGCCAGTAGGCAAAACGTCATTTTTTTTTAAAGGTTTAATTTTTTAGGATTTAATTTTTAAGTTATGCTTTCCTGATTTCCAACATCGATAACAAACAGTAATTTTTAACAAAATGGTAAAAAAAAAAATCTTGCGTGAATGAGTTATTGTAAAAAGAGATATTAGATGGAAAATGCAAAAACTTTAAAATCTGCGATTTATAAGCAATTTTTCAAGAGAGAACACGGACAATAACGTTTGACACACAAACTAAAAAGTTCGTGTGATTATTTTTATAAATGACAAATTTATTAACTGTTTAATTAGAATTTTGAGGTCATTTTTGAAAAATCGCAAAAAGAAAAAAAAAAATGAAAAGGGAAGAAAAAACAGTTTCGGGTATTAGATCATTTAAATCTTAATCCTGATCTTTATTAGTACAGAATTTCGATTCACAACAATAATAAGAAATACAGAACGATTGAAAAATTCTTTTCTTAAAAACGCATCAATTTATTGAATCATTTAAAAAAAATCTAAAAAAAATGCAAAATATAATTGTTTTGTAAAAAAAAAATTATTCCTTGTGGCGAAATAAATGATATTTCCGAGTCTAAAATTTTTTTTGTCTGATTTCGATACAAAAAAATTAGATAGCAGTTTTAAAAAGGTGGAAAACGCCAAAAATTCTACTTCTTGTTCTCTCTCTCGGAGCATTAGTTGAATAAACAGCACACAAGAGTGAATCAATTATGTAGTTTAAAGTTTTTATTAATATCTTTTCAACTAAATGCATTATCACGAAAATGATCAGAAGGGCTTCTTTGGATCCTTCAAAATCTTTTGGTGCCTTTGGCGCGTTTCTGCGTACAGCGGTTTCTGAAAAGATAGCCTTACAAACATACGTAGATACGTTTGCTTGCCTACAAATTTTTATAGTGTCTAAAAATCTATAATAATTGTTTTTTCATCGCACTATGTTATGAGTTGCATTGAATTAATTGTTCGCACACCAAAAATCATGAATTACATAATTTATGCATAAATATAAATTGTAAACATAATAAAAAATTAATAATATAAGCAACAACGATTATAAGAAAATTTATTCAACTAGTTCAATCGCATAATTCTTTATCGAGAAATGGAGAAGAATTAAGGAAATTGCATGGGAAAACTAGTTTTTACACCTGTGATAAAGAATTTGGTCTTTCAGTAGTGAACTCTAAATTGTTTAAAAATTGAAATTTTTAAATATATCGGTGAAATTTTACATTTCATTTTTATTTTATTGGCGAACATACATAAAACTTCCTGCTATAGGTCCAATAAGGTTCCGCTTTCGAACAAAAATATCTATTTTGAAATGATTTCTTTTTGTATCATCAAATGTCTCTTGCAACTTTTCATCTCTAGGTTGCTCATAAATCAGAAAGATGATTCTGTGAGGCTCTGTAAATAAAATAAAAGGGAATATGAAAAGTAGAAATTCTTCTATATTTATCTTATTTAAAAACTAATAATGTGAAATTAAATCAGGGTAAATTTAAATGCATTTTAATATCAAACTTTTTGAAGGAAGCTATTGGAAAAAATAAGGTTTATTTATAAAAACCAAAATTAAAGTTAAATTTGAAAGTTAATCAACTATGTTACATATTATATAAAAAATATCAAAAATATTGGATTTCTACATATTTTTCATGGAAAAAAATCAGATATCATGTTTATAAATATTGATGAATACCCAGCCCTTTTTATGTCAGTTAGGGTAATTTTCCTGCCGAAAACTACTTGACCCACACATCCCGCATACTTTTGACTTCCGCTGACTAACTTCAAACACGTGGACGAAGGGCACTTTTTCTAGTCATGGCTTGGGGGGTCCAGAATTTGAAATACAGAATCCCTAGAATAAACTGTTATATAATAAAGGCTGCACTTTTCATCTCTCATTCCTATCAATCACAACACCTCAACTTAGAAGCACTCTTAGTCATGTTATATCTTTATATATAAAAATCTTCTGTGCGTGTGTATGTGACTAAACTCCTCCTAAACGGCTGGACCGATTTTGATGAAATTTTTTGTGTTCGTTCAAGTGGATTCGAAAAGGGTTTAGATTCACAATTCGGTTCGATATCACACGCTTAGTTAAAAAGATATCAATTAAAAACATTCAACTCAATATTTACCTGCATTGCTGTAACAACGTTATTGTTATAAAAATAACGTAAGTTGGCGTCGAAAATCAATTTTCAGCCAAACTGGCCGCATCGGATCTTCATTGTTACAAAAATGCAGACGAATCATGCTTTTTAGCGTTTTCAATTACTATCTTTTCAAATAAGCTTTATATATATATAATTCTTCTGTGCGTGTGAATGTGACTGAATTCCTCCTAAACGGCTGTACCGATTTTGATGACATTTTGTGTGGGTTCAAGTGGATTCGAAAATGGTTTAGATTCACAATTCGGTCCAATATCGCAATTAGTTTAAAATATATTAATTAAAAACCTTAAAACGTAATAATTGTTTTACCTTTGTGTGCTGTTTAGTCTGCTAGTACGCGGCAAGAAAAAAAAAGAAATTAGAGGGAAGAATTTTCCAATATTTTCTCCGTTTTTAAAAATGCATTCTAATTTTTCTATTAAAATCAAACAAAAAAATATACAAGGATTCGGAAAGAGTATTCATTTCACCACGATATGGCTTATATATAATCTCTCTATATAATTCTTTAGTGCGTGAGCATGTGACTGAACTCCTCCTAAACGGCTTGAAAGATTTGGATGGTATTTTTTGTGTGGGTTCAAGTGGATTCGAGAATGGTTTAGATTCATAATTCGGTCCGATATCGCAATTAGTTAAAATGCGCTAAAATTATGTAAAGGCACGCGATTGTTCATAAAAAATCATGGGCAATATTCTTGAGGCCACTATTTTGAGCGGCAAACTTCAAGCAGAAGTTGTTCTTCTACCACAGATCCCAATCATTCTTTCAGATTCACCTACCCATTCAACTGTTAGCAATTTCTAATTCACTTGGCGTTTGCTATGACCATTAATAATTCACAAGATCAAACAATGACAATTTGTGGCTTAGATTAAGAAAACCCTTGCTTTTTTCGCACGGCCAATCTGCATGATGAAAGGATCAAAAGCCAAAAAGCACCCCCCCATGCAGATTTCACATTCATACTTCAAAAGAACAAAAATTACCCAATACCAAAAAACTTCATCACAAAATTTCCTTATAGCCTCTTTAGGTAAGGGTTTAGTAAAACTGTCAGCAATATTATTTTTACTATTAGTATACTTTATTTCAAAAAACTGACTATCTAGTAAATGTCTCAAAAAACGAAATCCGATGTCAATATGTTTTGTCCGATGGTTTTCAACAGGCGAACGGGAGAAATTCATAGCGGCTTGATTATCACAATAAATAACCGGTAGTTCAGAATAGTTTAATTTTAGCATCAAATTATACATTCATTAATTACATTTTGAATCCAAATAATTTCTTTTGCAGCTTCCGTTAAAGATATATATTCCGCTTCCATAGTGGAAAAACTAACACATTTATGTTTAAATGTACGCCAGGAAATAGGGACACACATTATGTATCATTAAAATTAATCCTCCAGTAGAAACACGATCATCCCTATTTACTGCAAAATCTGAATCAGAGAAACAATTTAACTTTAATCTCTCAACACGAGATAAATTTAGTTTTAAATCTCTCGTGTCACTTAAATATCCTAATAATTTCAGTAAAATATTTCAATGTTTTATTCCGGGAGATTCTTGAAATTGGGAAAGGATGTTAACAACATAACTAATATCAGGCCTGGTTCGATTTGCAATAAATGACAAGCAACCTAAAAGATTTCCCATAAGGAAATTTAGACATTTCTTCTACTTCTATAGCACTTGATGAAAGTCTAATTTATATAGAACTGTTCCTTTTGCAATAGGAAGTGAAGCATGGGGAAAATTATATTTAGAAAATAATATTGATAAAATTACAAATTTTATCAATGTATTGTTTCTGGTGAATAAAATACTGTTCATTTATATCAGAAAATTCAATATCAAGTAATTTTGTAATTTTTCCCAACACTTTTAAATAAAATTTTTTTGTAACAAAGAAACAACACATTATCAATATCCTCTTGTGATTTACCAAACATTACAATGTCATCAATATATACTACCAAAAGAACATTTTCCTGATAAATATAAACACGATTGTACCAATTTAGTTTAACAAAGTCTAAATTTTCAAGGGCGTTATCAAATTCATAATACCATTCTCTTCCACTTTGATGCCTTTTTCAAAAGACAAACATGGTTAATTTTATTCAAGCTTTCAAAACATTGAGGTTGTCTCATATATACGCGTTAATTCAAATTAGTAAATAAATAAGCACATTTTATATCCAATTGACAATGAGTCTATTTTAATAGGCATACAAATAAGACAAAAACAATCTAACAAGAGAAAAAATTACTACGGGACTAAACGTTTCTTCGTAAGATTCTCCCTTTTGTTGGTTATGCCCCTGTGCAACCAATCTAGCTTTGTATCTACAAATTTTGCCATTACTATCAGTTTTAAGCGTATAAACCCATCTACATCCTATAACTTTAGAATCTTGAGGGGAGGAAACCAATTCCCATACATCTTTTTCTTTCATTACTTTAATTTCCTCTTTTATTGCATCTTGCCATTTATCAGACTGGGGAGAGTTTTTAGCATCTTTAAAATGTCTAGGGATCAAAATTTCAATATTTGAAGCTTCAGGACGATTAGCGTTATAATCCACAGTTAAATTGAAGTCAAATAAACTTTTATCATATAGTATATCATTATCTTTAAGATATTTTTCTACATCATTAAATTACCTTAATCTAACATCTTTATCTTTAATACGATAATAAATATACTTTTTACCGTTTTGACGCAAGATTGCTTCTCTATAAAAAGGAATTGAACTGCATAATTTTAAATTAGATGCGTTTTCACCTGGAGCGTTTACTCTTGAGCTATCGCCAACTACAGCTTTACCCGATTCGTCAGGATCATCATAACTAAATGTGTTAAAAGAATTATTAAATTTAAATTCCATCCATTCTATTTTTCTACTATTAGGGCTAGGGAAGTTTAAAAATGCCGTTTGAAACTCTTTTAGATGCATCAAAAAGTACGTTGCAAGCTTCAACTAGCTTCTTCTCATCCAGTAACCAAATACGGTATCCTCTAGTTGAACAAGCATAGCCAAGTATAATTACGTGTTTTGCTCGTAAATCTAATTTATTCCTGAGCTGCTTGGGAATTCCCACATAAACATGGCCTCCAAATACCTTAAGATTTGATACAGTTGGCTTACGGCCAAAATAAAGCTCATACGGGGTTTTTATCTTTAAATTTATGACAAATTCTATTTTTAACATAAGTAAAACAGACTAAAGCTTCTGCCTAAAAACATTTTTCAATTCCACTGGTATTAAGAATAGCCTTAACACAATCCATAGCAGTTAGATTAAATCGTTTGGATACGCTGTTTTGCTTAGGTGTGTAAGTATTTTTCCTCTAACATCTAATACCTCGTTCATTCAAATATTTGGAAAATTTAGAATGACAAAATTCCATACCATTGTCACTTCGTACACTTAATATTTTACGATTCAAAACTCTTTCCGCATTAGCTTGAAGAGATTTAAAGCATTCAAAAACTTGAGATTTTTCTTTAAGAGGAAAGGAGGTCACCATTCTGGAAAAATCATCAGTGATGGACAGAAAATACTTAGCTCCACCACATGATACAACAGGTAAAGAACCATGTACATCCATGTGTACCAACTGTAAAGGTCTAGTACTTCTTATTCTACCAATAGGTTTAAAAGAGACGCGATTCGTTTTAGCTAATTTACAACTTTCACAGTCTAATTCTTCATTCTTAAATTTAGGTAAACCATTTACTGCCGAAACTTTACTAGTTTGGACTAACTAGTCAATATTCATATGACCAAATCGATTATGCCACAGCACAATATTTACAGAATAATGCTTATTTCCCACTTTTACATTAAAACTTTCTACATTGTTATACATATCTTTAACATGATATTTGGGTTTTAAGAAATAAAAGTCATTGAACCTTTTAGAAAAGAATAACTTCTCGCCTTTGGATGAAAAAACCATAATATACCATTTTCACATTTAAAGGTACAATTTGCTTTCTCTAATAAAGGTGCTGATAACAGATTTCGTCTCAATTTAGGTGAAAACATAACGTTTTTTAAAGTAATAGAATGCTCTCTTCCAGTTAACTTTATATAAAATTTAACAGTACCTATACCTTCTATTGGACTTCCTAATCCACCTACGGCTAATGACATAGTTTTACCCTCTATATTTTTTAAATCACTAAACAAATTTATATTATTGCAGAAATGTCGCGTAGCAGCAGTATCAGTAATCCAATTGAATTTATCAATTACTTCATTTACATTAGTCTCCGTAACAAAAATTTCGTATTTACCTTTTTCTTCAAAACAATAATTTAAAATTTTGAGGAATTAGAATTTAAATATTTACAATTTCTCTTTAAATGCCCTTCTTGCTTACATAAATAGCAAGGCCCTATTCTATCTTTAATTTTAGATTTCTTAAATTTAGACTTATTTCCATCCGGTTTTGGATTGAAATTTTCAGAAACATTCTGTTGTTTAAATTTACTAGTAGCATTCATAACAGAATTATCAGTAAATTCTAACTTACTTAAATCATTTTTTAACTGTTTTAACCAATTTTCTTTGGCAATTAATTCAATCTCAATTTTACCAAGTTTAAAATCCTCATCAGGCCAAGGGTACAAAATTTGTACTATACCTTGAAATTCCGGAGAAAGTGTCCCGATTGCTTGGAAAGCCCAGTACATGTCATTTAATGGATGTCCGACATTTTTTTAATCTTTCGAATTCTGGCTATAAATACAGCAATACTTTCAGTGTCTGGGTTGAACTTGATAGAGAAAAACTCATCTAATAGTCGTATAACAGATGCTCTGGAAACAGGTTCAACTTGTTCCTTGAGAATAATCCAAGCTTTAGATGGACTTGTAGTGGAAGATACCAAAGTTCTGTATTGCTCGTCAATACCGTAGTATATTGTTATTAGAGCTCTATCCTGTCACTGTTTTTACTCGTACTTGTCACGTCTTGTTACAGCAGTCTCATCCAAGGGCGGTTCCGTTCCTTCTATAAATGACCAGCAACCTTGTTCCATAAGGAGGAATTTCATATTCTCCTTCCACGAGTTCCAGTTCGACTTGTTAAGTAGTTGAATATGCTCTACACCAGCAGCCTCCATATTCAAAATTTTAAAGTGGAAATTGATGACAGCCGGCCCCCGTCACAAAAACCTTTGTGAAGTTAGCATTCAAAGAATTCAGATGCAGACCTTTTTTTAGAAACACTGGATCTTCAGGAGTCGGGTCACGACAAAAGACTGGGCAGCACTACTGGTTTCCTTCCGAATGTGCAAGGTAACTGAGTTAAAGCATGGTTACTACTGCGTTGGTCGATTAAATGGGTCAAGATCTGGGCCCATAACCTTTTCTGTTACCTGAAATTTGCAGGTAACGTATGGTTTGACTCTGTAGGGAAGCACACAGCAATTGTATTTTTAAGTTTATTAGTTGGTAGCATACATTTCTGGAACTCACCTGATTCCATAAAGAAAAATACATACATATACTAACCACCTCTGACGTCAGGACCAATGAAAAACGAACACGATTTGCAATGACGTCAGATACGGTTAACAGTTAACACAGATAAATCTGCATGACGAAAGGAGCAAAGGCCAACAAAAACAAGTTTGAGTTTCTATTCAGAATAGCTTCTATATTGAACTTCGTTCATAGTAAATACACTGCTGGCCACCGTAAATGCAACACCAAGATAAGAGATAGCACAACAAAATTTATTTTGTAAATAACATGTTGACCAAGTATCAAATGATTAAATTTATAGACATCTGTGAAGTGTGGTTCTTGCCAGAATCAGAGTAGCCAGAGTAACCGCCATTGTTGGAGGTCCCCACTGCCACAGGCCTCGGCATTGATTCAAAGATACTTTGGATGTGTTCTTGGGGTACAGCAGACCAAGCAACTGCCCCACGTTGCCAAAGTCGATCTGGTGTGGCAGCTGGGGGTGTAATCTGGGTCAATCTTTGAGCAACCATGGACCACATGTTTTCTATCGGCGAAACATCCAGAGAGCGAGCCGCTAGGGAAGCAATTCAATCTGGTTATTGAAGAAGAACCTTTAGACAATGCGTGACACGTGTGATCGCGCATTATCCTGTTGAAATATGGCTGTGACCAAGCCCTGAAAGTAAGGAAGGACAACTGGTTCCAACACCTCGGAGATATAGCGCTGGCTGTTTAAAGTACCGGCAATGCGTACTAGAGGAGTGCGAGAGTGATATCCAGTACCACCACATACCATAATACCCGGTTCAGGACCAGTGTGGCGGTGCATAAGGCAGCTGTTCAGCATCCTCTCTCCACGGCATCTCCAGACTCGAATCCGATCATCGTGGTGTTGCAGACAGATGCGTGACTCGTCAGTAAAGACAACTTCATTCCAGTCTGCCACCCACGTCCTTCTTTAATCGCATCATTGGCGGCGGAGACGTCAGTGGTTCTGCGTGAAGGGTAGACCAAGAAATGGACGTCTTGCGGACAGACCATTCTGCTGTAAACGGTGTCGAATGGTACGCGCAGACACTGAATGATGCGTTACAGACTAAATGTGCTGTGCTACGGTTCGTGATGTGACTGAGCGATCCGTCACTGCCATGCCTACAATTTGCCTGTCCTCACGTGAAGTGGCACACTGAGGTGGATACGATCGACCATGCCGGTCCATCGTACCCTGCTACATCCAGCGGTCACATATCCGCATTACAGTTGTTTGGTTTCGTTCAACACGACTACCTATTTCCCTGAAAGATAATCCACAATCTCGGTAGGCCACTATCCTCCTTCTGTCGAACTCGGATTCTTGGTCAAAAGCTGATCACTGTTTTCCACGAGACATAACTGATCGTTTTTTGAAAAAACCACAAGAAAAACACAATTGCCGAACATGAAATCGTCGAAATCTCCAAACCTTAAACGGCGTTTTGAGGTGGCGCCCCAGGCACGCGTGATGTGTGTCTGCGCTGAAATTCTAATCATTGGCATATCTCACCTTCGCTAATACATGTTGTAAATTTCATGTTATTTGCATGCTTCCTTCAGGGTGTTGCATTCATGATGGCTAGCAGTGTACATACGCATACGCAATCGATAAGTCGAATTGTGGTAACTGTACATGTGATGATGTCCGGTATTGTAATAACTTTCTTTGTAAAAAAATTCATCAAAACTGACCAGACTGTTACATTTTATTCATAAAAGTTTCTAATTTTTGGATTTAAGACGTGTGTACAGGACAACGTCTGTCGGGACCGCTAGTAATATATATATATATAATATATATATATATATATATATATATATATATATATATATATATATATATATATATATATATATATATATATATATATATATATATATATATATATATATATATATATATATATATATATATATACTGCTCAAAACAATTAAAGGATATTGTAAGTTTTATATAAAAAATAAAGATATAAGCGAATTTTTTTTGCCGAAAATGGAAGAAGAGAATCAAAAATGCAAATTTTTCTGATTTTCAAACTGTGGAGTATACTAATTTTGAGTTCGACGTCAAAAGCGTCACTTCAGCGGCAGCGAAGGAAATTTGACGTTCGACTGAAATGGAGACAAGGATGATCGGCATTCAGTGACTGCTTTGTTTCGATGAGTACGATGTCTCAGGGAAGTCATTTAACCGATTCAGAAGCTTGGAGAGTTGTTGGTAGGTTAGAAGGGGGTCAAACTCAAGCTAAAGTAGCGCAAGCCATTGGAGTGTCACAAAGTGTGATTTCCAGGATCTGGAACCGTGTTTTGGAGACTGGAAGTGCAGGACGAAGACCAAGTCAAGGTCGTAGACGGGCAACAACGCCCAATGAAGATCGTTATTTAGTGTTAAGGGCTCCGAGACACTGAAATATGAATGCTACTCTTCTCCAACAACACCTTCGCTCGGCTACTGGCACCACGGTTTCAACTCAGAATGTCCGAAACCGGCTCCATCGTGTAGGTCTGTATCCTCGCCGACAGATGGTATGTGTTAGACTAACATCAAGGCATCGTCACGACCGCAGGGAGTGGGCAACAGAGCATGTGAACTGGAGGAGAAATGAATGGAGCAATGTTCTTTTTTCTCACGAGTCCCGTTTTTCTGTTCATCCGGATAATAGGCGTATTTTCATCTAGGGGGACCGTGGCAGTAGGAATAATCCTGCGTTCGTGCATGAAAGTGTCAGATTTGGTAGTGCGGGAGTGCTGGTGTATGGTGGCATCTCCATTGACGGGCGCACAAACCTCTACATCATTTGAGATGGACCTCTGACTGCTCGCCGATATAGGGATGAGATCCTCAGACCTATTGTCGTCCCTTACGCTGCAGCAATTGGAGATGACTTCATTTTATTGGACGATAACTGCAGGCCACATCGTGCTAACCTAGTGGAGGATTTCCTTTTCGAGGAAGGAATCGTATGAATGGAATGGCCAACGTGTTCTCCGGACATGAATCCAATAGAGCACGTTTGGGACGCTCTAGGAAGACGAGTTGCTGGCCGCCAACCACCCCCACAAACTCTCCAAGAACTAGAAAGAGCTCTTCTGGAAGAGTGGGACAGAATCCCCCAACTCGTGATTAATAGCCAAATTGACTCCATGCCTCAGAGGTGCTCAACGTTGCTGGACGTCCGTGGAAATCATACCCCCTACTGAAAATGATTTCCTTTGAAGAAAACACCTTTTCTTATTCTTTTTTTCTCATATGCACAAATTGTGTTTTTTTCCTTTTGTACACAAATGCGCAATAAAATGCATTTTTTTCTGCCAAACATTTGTAATTTATTCTCATTTAACCTACTACGTCTGTCGAACATGTATCAATCAGCTAAAAGGTTTCCTAACCACAAGGTCCACCTAAAACCGCAATATCCTTTAATTATTTTGAGCAGTGTATATATATATTTCTATATATATATATATATGACAGAAATTAGTATAATATATCAAAAACAAGAAATAATAGACAATGAAAATAATGAGCAATAACGTAATAAAAATATAAAAGCTAAACATGAAGATTGAATTCATAGAAAAATACAAAAAAGGAACTACAAAAAGGAACCTAGTGAGTCAGAAAGCAATTTCGGAAAACTAGTTTGAAGGCGCCTACCTTTTCCCTTTGCAACTCGGTAGGAAAAAGCAAATAAAATAAACAAAAATTCAAAGTATATAAAAAAACAAAAATTCAAAGTATATAAAAAAACAAAAATTCAAAGTATTTAAAAACTCACAGAAAGTATGATAAAACCACTGAGACTACTATTCTGCTACAAATTCTCTCCAAATTCTTAAAGCAGAAAAATCCCAAAACGATTGCGTAAGAAAAGTAGAAAAATTCTAAAACAATTATGTAAGAAAAGTACTTTTCAAAAAAGAATTTAACAAGATTTCTTTACTCACAGCGCTTTTTCCAAGAGAATCAAGAGTCTTGAAATTAATGAAAAGCAATTATTCACCGAGTTAAAAAACCTGAATATACATAAACGCATCTTTTGAACTATCTTTTAAACTATCCAGCAAAGATAGATACCAATACAGATGACAATCAAATTTGGTAGGCTTTGGATTGGTTGATTGTCAAAAAAGTAAATTTGTTAGACTCTAATTCGTTTGGTTGTCAAAAATGTGTAAGCTGTTCAAGATGTGTGTGAAAAGATGTAAACTGTGATATGAGGGTTATCAAATAATCTTCACAGCAAGACCACTAACATGCTGACTTTGAAATCCTATTGTTGTGTGGTGGATTTGGAATTAGAAGTAGCAAGACGATTAAAATGTATTTGTGATGAATAGAAGTTCTTAAGAAGTTAAAAGGGTATTCATGATCTAAACAACATTGAAATTTTTTTTTATATTATTGTATTTATCTATTTTGTGCGTAGTTATCATTTCTAAATAAAAAATTCAAAATAATATTTCTGCAAATTGATAAATGCAAGTTACTATTCCATATAGGAATTTTAATTATATGGAACTTAAAAGAATCTCTTTTGTCAAAAATGTTACTGACTACATTATTATTAATAAGATGCAAGTCTCTAAATCCAAGAATTCTACCATATTAGAGTTAATGTTAGTTTTAAGGAGGTTGAGATAGTCAGGGTAGAACGTAATATTTGGTTTGCATTCACCGTTTTTACCAAAAATTATTAGATCATCTATATAACGATAAATCAAGAAATAATAATTTACAATAAGATCAATTTAATTAAAATCTAACTATACGTTTGCTAAACAATTACTAGGTGGACCACCCTGAGGTAATCCTTTGATCTGTTTATAGTGGCCGCGGTAGCCGAGTGGTATATGCATCGGATCGTGGCTGGCTTTGTCACGAGTTCGAGCCCAGTACCACTGAAGACCCGCCGTGTAGGGCAGCGATGCACGCTAAATCTGTCGAGAGCTGAAATGTCCTCCCGTTGGTGTGGTGTGGTAGTTAGGAAAGGGGGGTGCCAGCTCAGGTGTCGTCCACGTCACTTGACCATGGTTCAAAATTACGTGGTCCGTCGCCAAAAGCCCTCGTGCAGCTGAACAGTGCGATGTTAATCTTCACTTACTCACTTGATCTGTTTATAAAGATTCTGATCAAATGCAATGAAATTTTCTTTTAATACGAGATAAACAAGAATATCAAATTTTTCTTTTTTCATTCAAGTATATAATTCATATTTATCATAAAATCAACTGTAGAACTCTAATCATATCGTCAATATCTATAGAATTAAAAAGGTCCTCAAAGTCAAAGCCATGCATGGAAAAAATTAACATATCCTTAGTAACTCTGGCAATCTCTAAGCTTTTTTTTTAATTATTGATGTGTTTTGTAAGTTATCAATTAAATTTTGAAGAAGAGATTGCAAGATCTTCCCAGACTTCGTGATATATGTATTGTACCCAATAGTGATACTACTGAATTTTATAGGGCTTTTATGAAATTTTGGTGTTAAAAAAATACTTGGATATTTAATATAATTTAGATGAATATTCAGTCTTTTGCTCAAAGCTAAAAGCCGATTATCATCTTCTCTATTATTGTGAATTGATTTTTGAGATGCATTATTATTTAAAATGTGATTACTTAATATTTTACTGTAAAAATATTTGCATATTATGACATAATTAGCAGAGAGACCTTATCAACATATGTAATCACGAAGTCATTTTGGATATTTTCTATTGATGATTTAAGATCTTTATACATAATTTCATTTTCAACACTGAAATCTAGTTCCCGAATTTCTGTTGCTACATAGGATCTAAATTGATTGAAAGCTTCAATCGGCATTCCATATTTAATTGCAATTTTAAGGTAGAATTTATCTAAATCCTTTATGATTTGTTTCATAACGTTAGATTTATTTTTTGTGATCATCAGTCTAAAACCGGTACCTTTTTTCATAAAATTTCTTAACAAATCATCTTTCATGATGCCAAGGTCTCCCGTGACAACGTGCTGATGATAATCATCAATATAGTCCCGATATAGATTGCATTTACGTGATTCTGTACTTAGGAGCTCCGCGAGACTTGATTATAATTAAATATAAATCTACCAAGTTTCTTGTTGTATTTGAAAGCCTTTTTAATAATAACATTTTTAATAGGAAAAAAGGATTGAGATATTTTTGAAATATACCTGAAAAAATTAATTTTGTTAAATGATTTATTCACATAAATAATAATGTACAATATTCTGTAGTGTAATTTTCACTTGCATCTAATTTAATATTCATTTTTTGTACTAAATAGTTATTAAGGTCTCGAATCATATGCATACCATGAGAATCCTGAAAATTACATCTGCTTAAAATGTCTGTCATAATTTTAATTTCAGTTTTATTCATGCCAAACATAAATGATTTAATTAAGCCTGTGTTGTAGTTATCATCAAGTTTATTAGCTAATTCTTACATACAGTGGATAAAAAAAGTATTTGCACATCTACATTTTTGTTTGCAACTCATAAAAAGAAGCATTAAAAATAAAAAATTAGTATTGCCACATCAGAATAAGTTTAATCATCCAAAAAAAAACAGAAAAGTTACAATAATATAAATAACAATGCTTTTTTTGTAACGAAATTTAAATATCTCGTATCAAAAAAGTATTTGCACACCTGCATGAATGCAAAAGAAATAAAATATATAAGCAAATTTCAAATAACTTATATTTAGTATGCATTCCTTTAGCATCTATTACTGCTTGTAATCTTGCTAGCATTGATTTAATTAAATTTTCTGTAGCAGTAGGGTCAGTATTCGACCACTTTTCAATAAGGGCTTGTTTAAGGGCATATTTGATTGAAATCTTCCTTTTTCTTATTTTTAAATCCAAAGAATTCCACAAATTTTCCAAAGGATTTAAGTATGGTGATCGTGGTGGAGTGGCAAGTTTTCTGGGTACACGATAAAACAACCACATACGTGTTATACCGGCACTGTGCTTGGGATCATTGTCTTGCTGAAAATAGTACGAATTACTGATACCCAATTTTATTGCACTTTGTGGCAAGTTATCTTGCAACACATCAGTATAAGTTCGAGCTGTCATTAACCCATCAATGAAACACAAATTACCAACTCCTTTGCTAGCCATGCACCCCCAAATCATAACAGAACCTCCTCCATGTTCAACTGTAGGTAACACATTTTTGGTATGAAAATCAGTACAAGGTTTTCTCCAAACTAATTTCCTGCCATCTGATTTAAAGATATTGAACTTACTCTCATCGGAGAATATGACATTTTTCGAGAAATCAATTAGCTTATTGATATATTCCTTAGCGAATTCAAGTCTCTTCAGTCTATTTTGTTCAGTTATGAGAGGTTTTTCCCTTGGAGATCTCCCGTAAATGTGTGCATCGTGCAGGACATTTTTGGGCACAGATTTAAACCCCAGATGTTGAAGCGACATCATTGGCTAATAAAATTGCACTAACAAATGGATTTTTCGATGCTTTTTTTATGATTTGCCGCTTCATTCGCAGTGAAAGTTTCTTTGGGCGTCCAGAGTGCAAGTTATTTGATGTAGATCCTCTTTCTTTATGACGTTTTATAACATACCGAACAGTAGAGAAGCAAACATTTACTTTTTTTGCCTATTTCTCGATAACTTAGGTCATTTTCACGTAGAGAAACAATTCTTTCTCGCAACGAAATCGGCAATTCAGATTTCTTAGGTGCCATTACAATTTGAAATCGACAGTCAACTGATAACGTTTCGACAACACCTCCTTTTATAGTCGTTTATATGTCGTCCAATATGTTACTATATATAAAGGGTGTTTTTTTAGAGGTATAGAACTTTAAATTGCAATAAAACAACGATGTATTATTCGATTGACATGAATTTTTTATTCGAAAGATAATCTTATGGCATTACATTTTAAATATGATTTCTCGCATAGGACTTCCACGGTTGGCTCGGATGTGGACGTCCAATCTGGACGTCCAATTTTAGATGACTTTTTCCAACATTTGTGGCCGTATATCGGCAATAACACGGCGAATGTTGTCTTCCAAATGGTCAAGCGTTGGTGGCTTATCCGCATAGACCAATGACTTTACATAGCCCACAGAAAATAGTCTAGCGGTGTTAAATCACAAGATCTTGGAGACCAATTCACAGGTCCAAAACGTAAAATTAGGCGGTCACCAAACGTGTCTTTCAATAAATCGATTGTGGCACGAGCTGTGTGACATGTTGCGACGTCTTGTTGGAACCACAGCTCCTGGACATCATGATTGTTCAATTCAGGAATGAAAAAGTTAGTAATCATGGCGCTATACCGATCACCATTGACTGTCACATTGTGGCCTTCATCGTTTTTGAATAAGTATGGACCAATGATTCCACCAGCCCATAAAGTGCACCAAACAGTCAATTTTTCTTGATGTAACGGTGTTTCGACATACACTTGTGGATTAGCTTCACTCCAAATGCGGCAGTTTTGTTTGTTGACGTAGCCATTCAACCAGAAGTGCGCTTCATCGCTAAACAAAATTCTCTTATGAAAATCGGGAACAACGGCAATCTCGTTTTGGGCCCATTCGTCGAATCTACGCCTTGCTTGATGACTGTTTTGATGAATTGCCAAACCAAACTGAGAATAAATTACTTGACAGCTGTTAAATCGGTCGCCATCTTGGAAAGTAATGCCAACTTAAACTTCTATACCTGAAAAAAAAACACTCTTTATATATATAAAGCACTTATCTCTGATCTTTATTTATACAATCCAAAACAGGAACATTACGTTTAGCAGTACGAGATGAATTCTTATAATATTTAGAGTTCCAAACAATTTGAGTTTTAAAAATTCTAACATCACAAGGTTTACAATCAGAAGGATAAGTAAAAAAAATTCTGATTATCAAAACAACTCGCATATTTTTTTGTATTTTTTAAAAAATTTATAGTTTTTTTGTATGCCAACGCAGAACTTTTGTGTGCCCATTTCCAGAACTATCTAAAGCCATACTTAAATATATACCAAATCACCAATATAAAGATTCTACAAAATGGTAAATGGATGACGGTGGTACAGATACCATTATACTGTACCACCGAGCAATGTCATATCCTGGTATAACAAATTGCCAGTCACATAAAACTTGTTACATTTCAAATTCATATTTATTTAAAAGTTGAATGTATTTTGAAAAGAGCCAAATAAAATATTATTAGCAAAAACTTCTCCAATCACAAAAATATAAAGTGAAACAATGATCAGCATCTCCGTGAAATCTAATTCACTCATAAACAACATATCCACGATTATTATATAGGCACAAAATCAGGAGTTTGCATAATATTTTTAAATAAACAAGATAAACACACAAAGAAAATGAATAATGTAAATTAAACTTAATAATAGAAAAACATTCATAGACAAGATTTTGAATCTAATGCCGATCTCAAAATTCGCTATAAGCAAACATGCTCTTAATACATCCATAACTGAACAATATCATTATTAAATAGATTCATACATAGATAGGCGCAAAGAAGCCAAATGAATGCATAAAATATATATGACAGAAATTAGTATAATATATCAAAAACAAGATATAATAGATGATGAACATAATTAGCAATAACGTAATAAAAATATAAAAGCTGAACATGAAGATTGAATTTATAGAAAAATACAAAAAAGGAACTACAAAAAAAAGAACCTATATATATATATATATATATATCAGGCTCAAAAGTTATTTAAAAATACAAAATCAATCACAATTAGACCGGAGTAGAATATATTAGGAGAGAATCTTCTTATTATATTAGAAAGGAACGTCTCTTGCTAGTGAATAAAACCCCTTGAATACTCACACATTTATTTATTGATAAAATGTTAAAAATGAGCTGCTAATAATACTAAAACATTTCATTGTTGCTAACAACAGCCCTAATGACACGATAATCTCTAGAGAGGCAGCGATATGTGCTTGAGTTTTGTCTAGTTGGAAATGGGGCTGAAACTGGCAACAGTAATGTGCATGTACGAACGCTAGTCAATCAAAAAGCCCAAGATGATTGAGCATCATACTCTATAGTGTCTCCACCACCACAACATGGTTTTCAAATGTGGAACTTTGTGTAATGAACCGTGGGTCTTGGCTCTGATCATGGTGCTTTTACACACTTAATAGGTCTTCGTTTACATAAAAAAAGGAAGTTTTAGGTGAAAACCACTCGATGTTCTTCGACGATCTGTGTCAACCTTACACGATACCATTTTAATATTTGACGACGATGCAATTTTTTTAAAGGTGCACTCTAGTGCAATCCCTATGGAAAGTCTAAGACACCCAATTAAAAATTTGTAACTAGTGTTATAAAAAAGGCTAAGAAGTATGTATGAAAAAAATCACCATCTCAGTCACAAAAAACCCATGACTATAACTAAAACAGTAGTTTGTTACGACCCGCATGTGCAGAGGGCGCTAGTAGTCCTCCTTGTTTACATTTCGTCAGTATGCTTGTAATGCATCCTCGGAGCGGACGTACCTACCGTCCTCAATAAACAAACATTTTTAAAGTATACAGTCCACGCCTTTTGCTTGAGCAGTCAAGTTATACATAACTCAAAGTCTGCTCATAATCCGTTATAGACATTTCTAGAATAACCACACCATTTGTGGTTAAAATCAGAGCTATCGACCTCACCCAGTAGTGGTCGGTGTCGAGCCCGAGCCAAAAATCAAAATGGCTCCAAAAGAACTATCAGAACTCACCGTGTTTAACAGAAGGAAAACACATCTGCTCAAACAGATCACACGCATTAGAAACTCCTTGGAAAATGTGGATTCACCATTGAATCAAGTTGAAATAAGAACTAAACTCGCATCGCTTTCTGAAGTGAAAGCAAAAATAGACAAACTTCGGACCGAAAGCTACAGGGTTCTTTCGGATGAAGAGCTCATGGATTTCGAGGCCAGTTTGGACACGATGGAAGTGGACGCAGATAATTTAGAGGTGAGTCTCAATACCTTACTTGAATCTTCTAATGTGAATACCTCTGAATTATCTGTGAAAAATGATTTTGCTAATTACAATGTGAAACTGCCATCCATTAATTTACCGGAATTTTTGGGACAATATATTGATTGGTTGCAATTTAAATCCCAATTTGTATCATTAATTCATGATAACGCTTGTTTATCAGACTCGCAAAAACTATATTATTTGCAATCTGCCCTGAAAGGCCATGCAAAACAATTGCAAACAGTAAACGATTCTTACTCATCTTTATTTGAAGCTTTAGAAGGTAGATACGAAAATAAAAGATTAATTGTAAATAGTCATATTGCTGAACTTTTAAATCCTAACAAAATAAAATTTGAATCTGCTTTTCATCTCAGAAGTTTAATAGATTCAATTCAGAGTCATCTTAGAGCCTTAAAACAACTAGAATTAGAACCTAACGCTTTGTGTGAATCAATGTTAATTTTTGTTATAACTCAACGTCTAGATGATGAATCGCGTAAACAATATGAAATGGAATTACATTCTAATGATTTGCCTAAGTGGAATAATTTTTTAGACTTTTTAATAAAAAGGAGCCAAGCCTTAGAAAACGTACAAAGAAATTCTTCGTTGAAAAACAAGAACGAATATTCTCCAAAATTCAGATCATTTGTCGTGAAAAGCAATGAAAAAACCTGTCCGTTATGTCCTTTAGAGACACACCCAATTTTTAAGTGTAAAATGTTTCACGAGATGTCTGTTCAAGAAAGAAGCAACAAAGTGAGATCCTTAAACCTATGCTTTAATTGTCTAGGCCATCACCTTATTAAGAACTGTTTGAAACTGAACAGGAAATGTAGGGTTTGTAATGCGAACCACAATTCTCTTCTTTGCAAAACAAGTGTTCCCCGACCGATATCAGAGCCACACCAAAACAGAAACCTCCCCTCTCCACAGAGTTCATCAGGTGTCATTTATGACCCGAGTCCAGCCAATGTAATAAATCCTCAAACCGCGACGTGTCTTTACAATGAGAGTGGGGAGAAATCTATTTTGCTTTCGACCGCGAAGGTCAAAGTTCAGAGTGCGACAGGGGGTTGGCTTGTAATGAACGCGATCCTCGATTCAGGGAGTCAGAAATGCCTTTGTAGCTTGGAAGCGTCAAATTTCCTCGGGTTGGAAAAATACTCTATGAATTCAACTATTGTAGGCTTGAATGGAGCTTGCATTTCAGTGAGGAAAAGAATTTCCGCTGAAATTTCGAACGGAAGTTCATTTAAAAGAAAACTTAACTTTCTCATAGTCCCTAAAATTACTGGATGCGTTCCTACACGACCATTGGATTTAACAAAAATAAAATTGCCTCCAAATATAACATATGCAGATGCGGAATTTAATATTCCCAAACCAATTGATATTCTCCTGGGAGGTGAAATATTTTATGAATTATTAAAAAGTAAACAAATAAAATTACATGACAATTCAATAATATTGCAGGACTCCGTATTTGGTTACATTGTAACAGGTTCCATTCAAAACGAACCATCGAACTATATATTATTTTTGCAATTTCATCCAAGATCAGGTTGATAGAAATTTAACAAAATTTTGGGATTTAGAAGCAATAGGAATTAAAGCAGAGTCTAGTTGTGACCCAGACGACCAAGCCATGCAACATTTTAAATCTTCAATACGTTTCAATAGTGGTCGTTATGAAGTTGGGTTTCCTTGGAAGAGCCATACACAAGAGTTAAAAAACAATTTTTCCGTAGCAGAAAAACGTGTAAAATCCTTAACAAGAAGATTCATTCGTGATCCAACTCTGTACATACAATATTCCGAAATTTTGAAAGAATATGAATCTCAAGGAATAATTGAAAGGGTTCTAGAAACTGAAAAACCAACTGATAGAGCAGTATTCTATTTACCGCACCAAGCGGTCTTTCGCCAAGAAAGCCTAACTACAAAAATGCGCATTGTTTTCGATGCAAGTTCTCATGAAGATGGACAACCATCTCTTAATGACTGTATATGGTCAGGTGGGAATTTAAACCCAAACATATTCCACCTGATAATTTCTTTTCGCTTGAACACGATTGCTATCACCGCAGATATAGAACGTGCATTCTTGCAAATCTCATTACGTGACGAGGACAGAGATGCAGTTAGATTTTTGTTTCCAGACATTAAATCAAATCAAACAGATCCCTACAAGTTTCAAGTATATAGATTTAAGCGTGTGATGTTTGGAGTCAACGTAAGCCCCTTCTTGCTCTCCGCAACAATTAAGCATCACATCGAGAATTACCGTGAGCAATATCCAGCAGCAACTAAAATGCTTGACACTTGTCTCTATGTTGATGACGTAATCAGTGGTGCTGATGACATCTCCCAAGCCTTAAAAGTGTCAAAGGATGCTGAAACAATCATGAAGAATGCCAGCATGAAATTATGCAAATGGAATTCAAATGATCAAACATTGATGACAACTTGGGAAAGGGAAGGCCTTGAGACACATCCTCGTCACCCGGACGACAGTTCTAAAATCCCTTCGTCAAAGGTTTTAGGGATACCGTGGGATGTTGTCCACGACTATTTTACAATTGATGTTAAAGGACTTCTGCAATTGGACACGTCAAAACCCATCACAAAAAGAATTGTGCTTCAATCAGCTGGGAAAATATACGATCCAGTTGGGTTCTTGTCACCCTACACAATTAGGCTCAAATGCCTATTACAAGAACTTTGGCTACGGAAGTTATCCTGGGATGACGAGCTACCGCCAGATATTCATGCAGTATGGTCACAATATGGTGGTTAGAACTTCCATTTGTATCAGAGTTGAAGATTCCGCGAAAGATCCTCGATTCCAGTGGAGATTCAAGTGAAGTCCAAATCCATACCTTTTCCGATGCCAGTCAAAAAGCATATGGAGCAGCCGCCTTCTTGAGAGTCAAGCACAAGGACAGAGTCAGCGTTGATCTTGTAACATCCAAGAGCCGTGTTGCACCTCTGAAAAGATTATCCCTGCCTAGATTGGAACTGATGGGCGCTCTGCTTGCTGCACGCTTAGCGAAGGAAGTCAAGAAAATCCTAGATCAGAAGTGTTCAACCAGAGCCCTTTTCTGGACGGACTCTTATGTCACCTTACATTGGATCAAAGGTCCAAGCCATAGATGGAAACCCTTTGTTGCGAACAGGGTTCGCGAAATCCAATCCCTCACCGATCCTAACTCGTGGTTCCACTGTTCCGGCAAGGACAACCCAGCAGATCTACTTACTAGAGGAATCTGTGTAGACGCTCTAACAACCAACTCCAAGTGGTGGAATGGATCCTCGTTTCTACGTCAAATTGACTTCCAGACCAAAGGGCTAGATGAAGCGATCCCAGAAAGGGTGTATTTAACGAAAATGAGAAAGAACTCAAATCCAAAAGAGGACATTTCCTTGACATTGACAGTGACTAAAAACAATTTCCTTGAAAACGTTATTGATATTTCAAACAACTATGTAAAATTAATTCGTGTTGTAAGTTTTCTTTACAGATTCATACACAACTGCAGAACCAGAATTACAAAGATAAAGGGACCCCTTACTTCACAGGAGGTAAGTCATGCTGAGAACTGACTGATCCACTCATTGCATGAAAGGGAGTTCTATGAAGAAATGCGCAAATTGTTGGCAGGTGAGCCTATTCCTATGAAAAGCAAATTAACTCCACTTAATGTTTTTCTTGATGAGAGCAACATCATTAGAGTAGGAGGCAGACTTGCCAATTCAAATTTAAATTAGTGCTAAATTCCCGACCACTCACTCCTTTGACGTCAAATTTCGATGATTTGAATGTCAAATTGACCCCTACCGAGTAATCGTGTAACACTTATCCCTTTAATGTCACGGGCGTTGATTTTGCAGGCCCATTCTTCATTAAGTTTAAAAATCAAAGAAAAAAGGCATTTAAATTCCACTTAAAAAGAGTCGTGGGGAACGCACATTTAACTCTCGAAGAGAGTTCATCACAATACTTTGTGAAATTGAGGCTGTGCTAAATTCCCGACCACTCATTTTGACGTCAAATTTCATGATTTCGAAACACTGACCCCCTGGACACTTCTTAGTAGGTAGACCCTAACATCCATAGTTGAACCGCAAATAACTAATATAAACGAGAATCAGTTGTCGAGATGGGAAAGAGTAAAAAAAATTACCCAACATATATTAAGCTTTGGAAACGCGCGATTATTTGAATAATTTAGAAGAACGTCACAAGTGGAAATTTAACAAAAATGTTTCTGTAGGAACCTTAGTTTTAATCAAAGATGAAAATCTTCCTAGTACGAAATGGAGTACCGGAAGAATAACTGAAATTTTTCCTGGCACCGATGGTAAGGTGCGAGTTGTGAACCTGCGTATGCCAAACGGAAAAATATTAAAAAGGACAATCAGAAATCTTTGTATATTACCTGTATGAATTTTGTTATTAGTAATTATTGTATGTGTATAAATTAACTTCAATCGTATTTAAGTATCATAAAATGTATTGTGTATTTTTCATTTAAGTACTGTAAATATTGTGTATTTTTCATTTAAGTACTGTAAATATTGTGTATTTGCATTTAATATTGTGCATGCCTTTTTGCTTTGTAAATATTGTGTATTTTGTATGTAAGTATCGTCAATTGCATTATGTATTTGTATTGAAATTTCATTTCAATGGCGGGGACTCTGTTACGACCCGCATGTGCAGAGGGCGCTAGTAGTCCTCCTTGTTTACATTTCGTCAGTATGCTTGTAATACATCCACGGAGCGGACGTACCTACCGTCCTCAATAAACAAACATTTTTTAAAGTATACAGTCCACGCCTTTTGCTTGAGCAGTCAAGTTATACATAACTCAAAGTCTGCTCATAATCTCGTTATAGACATTTCTAGAATAACCACATCATTTGTGGTTAAAATCAGAGCTATCGACCTTAGAGCATCAGACTCCAGAGCGGAAGGCCTGGGTTTGATGCCCGATGCCACTAAATATCCTCCGAGTACACACGGAGTACGCTCTCGTTAAATCAGTGGGTTTGAAAGCATTGTGGGCGCGAGTGCAGGGGGCTGAAGAATATTTCCCTCCCCTTCAGTTATACGCCTAAAATGTTGAGGTTGAGATCGGTGTTGTCGCCATCTATTGTCCCTTCGGGGAATTTCGCCGAGCTAATTCGTACTGTCACCTGTATGGTGCTCAAGACCAAGGTCAACGACAGGGGTACATCTAGCCCCTTGTCAAAATGAATATCATGGATCTCGATCTGACTACGTCAGACAGGTGGCATTAGAAGCAGCGACAAAAACAGTTTTCTTAACTAGAATAAAAACATTTAAAAGAGTGTATTATGTGGTAATTAATGTTTCTTATTTACTCAAATAAAAAGCAATATAATAAAATATCTCAAATATATATAAAATAAATCAGAATTTAGAGAATTTGAAATTTTTTTTTATTTCTAGAATTTATTTCATTGCTTTTATAAAAAGTAAAACTTACCCGATCCATTAGGAGGATTTGGAGGTGCAAAAGAAGAAACTGTATATCCCTTATAAAATTTATCTCCTGGAATATCTTCAACGACCCAGTTTCGATAGCTAGCAAGAGAAGGATCTTGAGGATTCGGAGCATCCGGGTCTGTATAACGAGAAATTAGAATCATACATTATTTATAAAAGTTCCATGGATGGTGTCTGAATCCTTTCATTGATTCTTATGAATGAGATGGATAGCTACAAACATATTAAATGAAGTTTACAGATTAAGATCTTATAACTAATCCGAATAATGACGCAAATTTTTGTGTTTGTAGGAATTTAGAATCTTAACTAGCACTTGTGGGATTTATGATTCAATGAGCAGGACGATTCTAGAGTGTCGGCCACCCTCGTGCAAGTACCTAATGTGATAAAGAATTTTTTATATTTTGAGAAAAATTTAACGTTGACGTTATAAATTCATCTACCACTATAAGAATATGAAGTAAAATATTTGTAAAAAATGCAAATAGGCACAAAAATTACTTCTTCCCTCCATTTTGTTTTTCTAAACACTGCAAAGCCATTATTATACCGAAAACGTTTAATTTCCCCATATGCCTTTTGAATGTAAAAATTTCTAATGCATTATTAACCATTTTAAATATTTTCCCCAAACCTACTGTTTCAAAAAGCATTTTTGAGACGCTTTTGCATAAGCATTGACCCCCCAAAGTGCACCTCAGGGGTCGAAGCTAAGGAAGTAAAAACTATTTCTATTGCGATATTGCCGGCTCTGCCATCAATTTTGTTAATAAATGGGAGATCTGTGTAAAGCAGTGCTTCTCAAAGTTTCGATATTCGCGACACAATATTCAATCTTAATTTTCATCGTGCCCCCCTTATAAAGAGTGTTTTTTTTTTTTTTCAGGTATAGAAGTGTAAGTTGGCATTACTTTCCAAGATGGCGACCGATAAAACAGCTGTCAAGTGATTTATTCTCAGTTTGGTTTGGCAATTCATCAAAACGATCATCAAGCAAGGCGTAGATTCGACGAATGGGCCCAAAACGAGATTGCCGTTGTTCCCGATTTTCATAAGCGAATTTTGTTTAGCGATGAAGCGCACTTCTGGTTGAATGGCTACGTCAACAAACAAAACTGCCGCATTTGGAGTGAAGCTAATCCACTAGTGTATGTCGAAACACCGTTACATCCAGAAAAACTGACTGTTTGGTGCGCTTTATGGGCTGGTGGAATCATTGGTCCGTACTTCTTCAAAAACGATGAAGGCCACAACGTTACAGTCAATGGTGATTGGTATAGAGGCATGATTACTAACTTTTTTCATTCTTGAATTGAACAATCATGATGTCCAGGAGCGGTGGTTCCAACAAGACGGCGCAACATGTCACACAGCTCGTGCCGCAATCGATTTATTGAAAGACACGTTTGGTGACCGCCTAATTTCACGTTTTGGACCTGTGAATTGGCCTCCAAGATCTTGTGATTTAACACCGCTAGACTATTTTCTGTGAGGCTATGTAAAGTCATTGGTCTATGCGGATAAGCCACAAACTCTTGACCATTTGGAAGACAACATTAGCCGTGTTATTGCCGATATACGACCACAAATGCTGGAAAAAGTCATCGAAAGTTGAACGTCCAGATTGGACTACATCCGAGCCAGCCTTGGCAGTCCTATACCAGAAATCATATTTAAAATGTAATGCCACAAGATTATCTTTCGAATAAAAAAAATTCATGTCAATCGAATAATACATCGTTGTTTTATTGCAATTTAAAGTTCTATACCTCTAAAAAAACACCCTTTAGTAGTTTTCAGGCCAATTTTTACCATTCTCTACATACTGGGTACATGGAAAAATAAAGAAAAAGTGTACATTTTTTCAGCTATTACAAGAAACATGTGGTGCGAGAATGGACGGAAATGTAGTATCGCCTAGATATGTGCCATGTCACGAAGGATGCTCATATTGAATCTTTGTAAGGTACATCTTTGGTACAAAAAATAAACAAACTTTGATACACATTACCTAACTTCTGGTTTAATAAAACATTTCAATAGAGTACCTCAGAGAAACTAGAGATAAATTTTTAAAAAGTTACAATCTTTTTCTGAAACCCTGTATATGAGACAAAGCACATGATTGCCTATTCAGCGTCTACGACCCAATCGAAATCGACGTTGCCATCTTGATCGTTGGAATTATTGTGATAGTACGTAAGTACCTATTCAACTATAAAATAAGTAAAAAGATTTGCAAAATGTTATACAGTAGGTAAATAATAGCGTGGAGGATAACATCAATAAAGCGCGTATCACTACAGATTTTTCTCCACGCATATCGATTTTTTAAAAGGCCATAAAAATTTGAACAAAAAAATAAAGTACTACAGTTTTACAATATGTTTTGTAATCTACATCTCGCTGCAACCTTTTAATTAAATACTTGAGAAATTCATAACTGATCACAGGAACTGTTTTGGTATATATACAGTTGAAAAGAGATAATAATTATTGATCTGTTTCGAATGAATAAATAAAGCCTTTAACGAACACTACTTTTAGCACTTGAGCGTTAATGTATAAATGGACTCAAACTAAAAATATCAACATAATAAGATCTATTTTTGAAAGAACTGAAAATATTTAGAAACAAGCATGCAAGAAGAGATCATTTAGAATGCCCAAAAACTAATTTTTCTTCGAAGGATGCTATTACATTTTTTAGTAGAAAATGGAAAATACTCCAGCTGTGATCACAGTTTTAAATCTATTTTTTATTCTTCTAGGTTTTCGAATTATTTTTCTATCCATCCTAATTAAATGTTGGAATAATTTTTGATTATCAAATTGACTAAGATAAAAGAATTATACAAGATTATTTTAATTATATCTCAAATTTTTCTCTCAAATAATTTAATTATTTAATTTAATTATTGAATTAATATTTGAAAAAGCTGTATTAACATCAAGTGTCATCCACTACAAGTTTAAAAAAATTTATTTGAACTTGATTGGATGAATAGTAAGTATTTTATTAAGTGATTGAAAATTTGAACAATATATATATACCGGGTGATCAAAAAGTCAGTATAAATTTGAAAAATTAATAAATCACGGAATAATGTAGATAGAGAGGTAAAAATTGACACACATGCTTGGAATGACATGAGGTTTTATTAGAACAAAAAAAAAATAAAGTTCACAAAATGTCCGACAGATGGCGCTGGACAACAAACTGACAGTGACTGCGCATGAAAATCGCGTGGAAAAGGGGCTGTCATGAGAGAGAGAATCAGTTGCACTAGCAGTCGCAGCATGTTGACGTTACCTGAAAAGGCACTGTTAGTGAAGCTGTATTATCAGAATGAGGAATGTGCTAGTTCAGCGTTACGTTCCTATCGCCATACGAAGGGGATTCGAAGGGGTAAAGGTCCGTTGACAAACGCAGCTGTGGCGAGAATGATTTCGAAGTTCGAAGCGACGGGTTGTTTAGACGATAAACCCGTAGTGGCCGACCGAGCACACGGTGGAATGCTGCTGAGACGGTTAAGGATGAAATGGAGACTGTAGCGGGTTCATCTATGCACGGGGAAGTCAGCGCCCGTGCAGTCGCACCGGCATTCCATACACTACTGTTTGGTTGGCACTTAGGCGTACCCTCCGATGCTATCCGTACAAAATCCATCGGTATCATGAATTGTTACTGGCGATCCCGTAAATCGGAGGGCATTTGCGGTGTGGGCGTTTCAAAAGATGGCGGAAGATGACGATTGGTTGAGTAACTTGTTGTGGACCGACGAAGCTCATTTCACGCTCCGAGGGTCTGTCAACACCCACAACTACAGAATTTGGGCTACTGAAAATCCTAGAACTGTCGTGGAAACTCCATTGCACAAAGAGAAAGTCACGGTATGGGTTGGATTTACCACATCTACCATTATCGGGCCTTTTTTCTTCGAGGAAATGCGTGATTCTGGTTTTGTAACTGCTACCGTGACGGAGAGCGGTACGCCTATATGTTACAGAATCGCATCATCCCCAGCCTGGCTGATAAACACCTGCTGGAAAGTACGATTTTTATGCAGGATGGCGCTCCACCCCATATTGCTAGACGCGTGAAAGATCTCTTGCGCAGGTCGTTTGGTGATGATCGTGTGCTCAGCCGCCACTTTCATCATTCTTGGCCTCCCAGGTCCCCAGATCTCAGTCCGTGCGATTATTGGCTTTGGGGTTACCTGAAGTCGCAAGTGTATCGTGATCGACCGACATCTCTAGGGATGCTGAAAGACAACATCCGACTCCAATGCCTCACCATAACTCCGGACATGCTTTACAGTGCTGTTCACAACATTGTTCCTAGACTGCAGCTATTGTTGAGGAATGATGGTGAACATATTGAGCATTTCCTGTAAAGAACATCATCTTTGCTTTGTCTTAATTTGTTATGCTAATTATTGCTTTTCTTATCAGATGAAGCGCCATCTGTCGGACATTTTGTGAACTTTATTTTTTTTGTACTAATAAAACCCCATGTCATTCCAAGCATGTGTGGCAATTGTTACCTCTTTATCTACATTATTCCGTGATTAATTAATTTTTTAAATTTAAACTGACTTTTTGACCACCCGGTATATATATATATATATACATATATATATATATATATATATATATATATATATATAAGGATAATTAAATTAGATTAAAAATTAAATTCCCTATCTAGCACTTGATCATCTTTCTCAGTCCCCATATTCAAGTATCAAACTAATTACCCATTTATTTCTTCCGAACATATAGCCTAGCCAATAAACATGTCTAATTCCAGATCGTTAGATTTAATAGTCAACATATGTCAGAGAACTAATATTAGAGATATTGATTTTTATAAGAAACAAAAGTCAAGTCAAGTTGTATTCTTTTTTCTCCATTGAATTCAATTGTTTTGTTAATTATTTTATTCAGCAGTAATCTTATTGCATGTCATTAAATTTTTTTATTTTGCAATTGTGTGTTTTGATATACTGGCCATATATCAGGATTCACTATTTATCGAAAATTTCCTTATCTAAAATTAAAATTAATTTAATAACTTGAAGTTTATTTTTGGATATTATACAGTGGATAAGGGAGAATACACAATCATTATAATTTTGTATATGTCTCGAAACATTAATAGGACAAACTTGTTTAGTTTGATATGTACACCTCTCATTGTTTCTTATCAACATCCCTGAACATCTGTGAGTTGATGACGCAGATTTCTCAGAGAGATGTGTTCAAAATTAAGTAAGGTGATACAGTTTTATTAGTGAATGTGTGATGGAAGAGAAACTCAAGAATTTTTGTCTATGAAACGTATTTTTAGAAGGTTACGGAGAGATTCAAAATATTGCATGCGATATTAAGTTACAATGAATATTGTGAAAAATTTTCAGAAATACTAAAAAGTTATTATTGAAGTGAGTCCACTTTTCCGACTCAAAATAATAAAAAGAGCTCTTATATTCTTATAATTTTTATATTTTATAACGCATATGAAATATTGTTTAATGTGTTGGATAGTGCATAGAAGTTGTGTGTTATACACCGTTTTCATATTATTAATAATTTCATTTTATTAGTGTCTATATTTTTTTTATCTTTTTAAAAAATGTATTTCATATATGCAAATATGTGTAACAATATAAGGTATTACTACGATGGCGCCAGAGTAGATTTTTATACAAAATTATTATTTTAACATTTGTATAATTTCATGTATTTTTATATTTACTATCTTATTGTTTGATATATTATTTTCCAACATAATTTTTTTTGAAAATATTATCTGCTAGCTATAATATAAATATATTATTATGAAAGAATAGGAGGAAACGCGAGCTCTTTTTCTGGATGTCGAATAGATTTAAACAAGCTAATCTTCAATTATATGTATGGAAATTCATTTTTATCAATTAATATGTTGGAAGTGTCCTTACTGTGTTTGTTGTTATAGTTTCGTTTATTGTATTGCTTTTTGATTTTAGTATTACTATTGCTTAAATATTTCTACTGTGTTTAATATGTCTTTCTAAATAATGTTATGTATTGTGTTTTGTGTTTATTGAAAATTGATTAACTTTGTAAAGAAAGAAAAAAACCACGCCATGACTCCCTTTTAAAATTGGGGGGCAAATGTAAGGATAATTAAATTAGATTAAAAATTAAAATCCCTATCTAGCACTTGACTCATCTGTCTCAGCTCCCATCTTCAAGTATCAAACTAATCACCCATTTATTTCTTCCGAACATATGGCCTAGCCAATAAACATGTCTAATTCAGATTGTTAGGTTTAATAGTCAACATATGTCAGCATTAACTTGCAAGCACCTTCTTCAAAGCAGCGATACTTACCATATGTTTTTCAAGTGTTATCCACTTGAAACCACCATCATGGCGTGCTTTTTCCTCCCTGCTCTCAGAGTCAGAACAGATGTACAAATGATCGAATAAAGGTCTTCACTTTTCTAACTTTAATCTGATTCTGTCTTAAAAATCATGACAGAATTAAAGCCAGTAGGATTTACTTGCTAATATAGTTTGAAATGTTTAACTTAAATCAGTTCTTAAAGTTAAAGAATTTAAAAAAACGAGCGCAAATTATGCCAGCTATCGAAATATGCTGCGAATAACGATTACGGGACTCCGTCAAACGATATTTCTCTCTTTGCTGAGGACGTCAGATTGCCGGAATAAAAAATAGTACGGAAAAGAAAAGCGCTAGTAATCTTCGGAAGAACTTCGCTCTTAACAACGAGAAGAATGCAGTGTTTACAGTCGAACGATATTCTGTTTTTGCTGAAGAGGCCATCCAGTTTACCGTGAATGGAAGAAACATTCTAATGGAGAGAAAAAGAAAAAAAATGGGAAAGCGTGAATCCCTAAACTCCAGTGATACAATGATGGAAGGACCAATATTGAAAGAAAAATAAAAGGAACAAATCTTCGCCGGAAAGTCTGCATGATAATACAGTGAATTGACCAACATCGCATGCCATAGTGAAATACCAATATCTCGAAATAAATAAAATTTTACTAGTGAAATAACGTGACAACAGCATCTGGATTACCGTTCACGAAGGGTTTCTGGCGCTGCAAAGTGGAGGTCAGTTAAATTGTATACTTCCAATTTTAGTAACATTGAAATAACTGAGTTTTGCTGAACAGAACTTAACGAAAAAGAATAATATATGATATGATATGGTATTTAATTTTTATAATATAGTTGTGTTATAAATGAGATATTTTCTTTATATTTTAATTGAGAAAACAAAGTATATAGGTTTAGTCATACAAAATTTTGAGAAATTTTAATATACGTCTCATAATTTTACCTTAAGATGTCGAATGAGTTAAGAGTTATGATAGAAATTGTGGTGTTTTAAAGTTGAAAAATATAAATTAAGTTTTTAGAAAATGATTAATGTACTAATACTAATGATAGTTTGATAAGAAGCACAAGTAAAGTCACGTTGCACTCTCTTTTTTCCACTGAATTTAATTGTTTTGTTAATTATTTTATTCAGCAGTAATCTTATTGCATGTCATTTAATTTTTTTATTTTGAAATTGTGTGTTTTGATATACTGGCCATATATCAGGATTCACTAGTTCTCGAAAATTTTCCTTATCTAAAATTAAAATTAACTTAATAACTTCAAGTCTAATTTTGGATATTATACAGTGGATAAGGGGAGAATACAATCATTATAATTTTGTATATGTCTCGAAACATTAAGAGGACAAACTTGTTTAGTTTGATATGTACACCTCTCATTGTTTCTTATCAGCATCCCTGAACATCTGTGAGTTGATGACGCAGATTTCTCAGAGAGATATGTTAAAAATTAAGTAAGGTGATACAGTTTATATTAGTGAATGTGTGATGTAAGAGAAAATCAAGAATTTTTGTCTATGAAACGAATTTTTAGAAGGTTACGGAAAGCTTCAAAATATTGTATGCGATATTGTTAAGTTACAGTGAATATTGAGAAAATTTTCATACATACTAAAAGTTATTATTGAAGTGAGTCCACTTTTCCGACTCAAAAATAATAAAAAAGTGCTCTTATATTCTTGTATTCTTTTATTCCTATATTCTTATAATTTTTATGTTTTATAACGCATATGAAATAAAATATTGTTTATTGTGTTGAATAGTGCATATAAGTTGTGTTATTATACACCGTTTTCATATTATTAATAATTTCATTTTATTAGTGTCTATATTTTTTTTTTTATCTTTTTAAAAATGTATTTCATACATGCAAAATGTGTGTAACAATATAAGGTATTACTACGATGGCGCCAGAGTAGATTTTTATACAAAATTATTATTTTAACATTTGTATGGTTTCATGTATTTTTATATTTACAATCTTATTGTTTGATATATTATTTTTCAACATAATTTTTTAAAAATATCTACCAGCTATAATACGATCTATTATTATGAAGGAATAGGAGGAAACGTGAGCTCTTATTCTAGATGTCGAATAGATTTAAACAAGCTAATCTTCATTTATATGTATGGAAAGTCATGTTTATCAATTAATATGTTGGAAGTGTCCTTACTGTGTTTGTTGTTATAGTTTCGTTTATTGTATTGCTTTTTGATTTTAGAATTACTATTGCTTAAAAATTTCTACTGTGTTTAATATGTCTTTCTAAATAACTATGTATTGTTTTGTGTTTGTTGAAAATTGATTAAGTTTGTAAAGAGAGAAAAAAAAAACCACGCCATGACTCCCTTTTAAAATTGGGAGGCAAATGTAAGGATAATTAAATTAGATTAAAAATTAAATTCCCTATCTAGCACTTGACTCATCTTTATCAGTCCCCATATTCAAGTATCAAACTAATTACCCATTTATTTCTTCCGAACATATGGCCTAGCCAATAAACATGTCTAATTCCAGATCGTTAGATTTAATAGTCAACATCTGTCAGCATTAACTTGTAAGCACCTTCTTCAAAGCAGCCATACTTACCATATGTTTTTCAAGTGTTATCCACTTGAAACCCCCACCATGGCGTGCTTTTTCCTCTCTGCTCTTAGCGTCAGAACAGATGTACAAACGATTGAATAAAACCGTCCCTTTTTCTAACTTTTAATCTGATTCTCATCTTCAAAATCATGACACACACACACACACACATATATATATATATATATATATATATATATATATAATAGTTCCCCTTAGCATCCTTTTAATTAACTCTTTAAATAATATTCAAATAATCTTTTAATTATTTGGTGTTCGAAACTAACACCCTGATCTTAATCGTAATCGACTAATAATATTACATCATGAATCCCTTTCCCGCCCCTTATAACCAATCAGAGCTCTTATTACAAAAATGTTACGTGGGCTTCACCGTCGAGTATAAAAACCGATGTCTCTGGAAATCGCTCTCTTTCTCTTCGCTCGTTTCTCTGCAGTCATGTAGCCGGCTGCAGCACGTTCTGTGTGTGTCTTTGTCTGTGTTGTGTCGGCCATGTTTGCTTCTTGTATGTGTGATGCCGTCCATACTGGATCTTTATGTGTTTCCACACACACACACACACACACACAGAAGTGAAATAAAAGAATAAAGATTCACAGGAGTGCCTCTTCGATAGTACCGTATTCGACCTTGCTCTACGTAACATAGAAAATCACACTACCGGCCACGCCCAACCTTTGGTTACCTACAGTAATAACATCTACTCGCCACGTCTTACAATATTTTAACCAATCTCCAGAAATATAATAGGAATATTATATATATATATATATATAAATATATAAAAACAATCACAATTATCAATTGAAAAATTGAAATATATGAATCCTATAATACCAAAACACTTCAGAATATCAATGGCGAATATAAAAGATAATATTCCATCGTTTTCAAACAAAATTAAAAAAATTATAAAATAAAATAAAAATTTATAAAATATCCAAGTGCAATCTCGGACTTAGGACCGATAAGTGGGGTTAAACTAGTTTGATGGCGCCAACCTTCCCCCTATTGCAACTTGGTAAATTAATTGGAAAATATCCAAATTTCAAAAAATTTTTAAAAATTAAAGTTAAAATTAAACATTATTGTTCAGTGTTGAACAAATGGTTTTTGTGACGCCCACAACAACAGGTGCATATTTGTCGCGAGAGGGCGCTAGTGTGTGAAAAAAAAAAACAGTGTGTAAACAGTGTATGTGTAGAGTGAGAAGAGAGCGTATGAAGAACGCTCGAATAAAATTCTTTTTAGCAGTCTCGCCATTTTGTGTGTGGTGTAATCTTTTAGAGATTTTAAATTAATGTGTAATGAATCGGTGCAAACTAAACAATTATACTTTAAATTAAAAGTTAAAATTAAATCTTTATACTTGAAAAATAAAACTAATCGCCATCGCATTCTGAAAGATATTACAATATTAAAATTTAAAAACAATTTTAAAATTTAAAAACAATTTAGTGCATAATATAAGTGAACCATCAAACGCCCAAGATGATGCACCCATCTTTAAAATAGTTGTATAGGTAGAAAAATAAATATTTGTGTGAGATCCGAAAGTTCAAATCAAAAAATATTTGAGATCCGAAAGTTCAAATTAAAAATATCTAAAATCAAAAAGTTCAAACTAAAAAATCCGAAAGTTCAAACTAAAAAATCCGAAAGTTCAAACTAAAAAATCTGAAAGTTCAAACTAAAAAATCAGAAAGTTCAAACTAAAAAATCTGAAAGTACAAACTAAAAATATGAAAGTTCAAGCTAAAAAATCTGATAGTTCAATCTAAAAATCTGAAAGTTCAAGCCAAAAAATCTGAAAGTTCAAACCAAAAAATCTGAAAGTTCAAACCAAAAATCTGAAAGTTCAAGTTAAAAAATCTGAAAGTTCAAGCTAAAAAATCCGAAAGTTCAAACTAAAAATTTCTAAAAACCGAATGTTCACATTAAAAACACAGTATATTCACAAATGAATAGAGTAAATCATTAAAAACTCACCAAAGAGTATCCCATCAAGAATACGATCCATTTCTTATAGCACGACTTTTCATATTTAATATATCAATTACCACTTCATATTTTGCTCATAACATCTAACCAATGCCATGTCAATGCAAACGATTCTTGATCCAACACTAGAGTTTGACCACTTGGCATTAGATGCAAACCAGACCACATGTAAAAAACTTGCTTGATTGATTGGTCATAAATGTGTGATTGGACATATAAATGTTTAATTGGTAATAAATAATTTTAAAGTGTAGTCGTGTAAATATTGTTCTAAGTGTGTGTGTATTAAAATGTATATTAAAATGTATCCTGTGTGTGTGTGTGGAATGCACAAATTCTTCACAGCTGGACCACTAACAAGCTGACTTTGTGGACCTAATGTTGTGTGGTGGATTTGTGCATTTACGAGTTTAAAAATATTTTTAAGAAATATTTCTGATCTATATATTTTCTCAGGAAGTTGATGGGATAATCATTTTGTATGCAAAATAATATAAATTTCTGGATATTTTTGAATTTATCAATATTGTGCGTAGTTAAATTATTATTTCTCATCAGAAAATTTAAAATTATATTTCTAAATACGGATATATGTAGACAACTATTGAAGTTTGGTATCTTTATGACATTGAATTTAAATGCTTCCCTTTTATCATATATATTGCTATATAATTTGTTGTCAATAATAGTTAAATCCAAATCTAAATATAATCTCTCTCTCTCTCTCTCTCTCTCTCTCTATATATATATATATATATATATATATATAAAGAGAGAGAGAGAGAGATAATAGTAGAATTGAATAAAAGAAACATGCCCGGTAAACTTCATATTTGTAGGTCAAATAGTTCCGGAGATATCGTGTTGAGTAAGTGAGTCGCTTTTCTGACTTACACTCTTTGCCATAAAAATTTGCGCACCAAGAAGGATTGTTACAAAATTTGGCATTAAGGGCCGTGTGAGGCAGATATATAAATGATTAGAAATGAGACGTGATTGAGAATAGCATAACGCCACCATTGGGCGTTGTATGTCAGGCAAGCGGTGCTTGTTTACATGTGTTTAACAGAATCGTCAGACGTGTTTTTGGATTACCAGAGCTACCAGATTATTCTCAACGCAAAGAGCAATTAAAATCCTCTTCAGATTTTTTCTGAGCTCTTATAGTCCACGGGCTTGCCTCTGATTTACCTATTTAATAAACACGTTTGATCCGAATTCAGATTTTTCTGTAAGTACGTAAATACAACCTACGCTACAACAAGCTGTTAACCGTTAAAAACTCATTGATACTGTGAATCAGATTTCAACTTTCAACCAAATTTTACAGGAAAATGACCGAACCCTATTACAGTTCAAGGACACTGCGAAGAAAGAACAATTGCAAATTGAATGCAATCAAATAGCTGAGGTGAAGAAGAACAAGGAGGTATTGACAAGTGAGCTTTAGGACTCTCCCCTCTCCAGTACTCTCCCAGGCTTCTCCAAATCACAACATCCCAATTACCCCTGTAATTGTTGAGTTTAATAACAGTTATGAAATTAAAAGTAATGATAAAGACGATGATAATAAAACTTCAACTAGTAGTAAATCTAAGAAAAATGTCAAATAAACGGGAAAATAAAAACAAGGAATTCCCGGAAGAATTCATCTTTCTCAAGAAGCCTGATAGGCCCGACTCTCCTATTAAACCCCAGGAACCCTTAGAAACGAGCAATAATTTCTCAGACTTAGAACAGGATGTGGAGCAACCACTCGTCGATAATAGTCAAGAAACTGTTAAAGAAGTCATTTCCAAGTCCAGACCCCCACCCAAGATCTTGCTTAAAATTAAATCTAACTATACGGAAAAAATTAAATTTCTTTACGAAAAATTCCCAAATATTAGAAATAAATGTTTAGGCGATTTCATCAAAATTTACTCCATCGACGTAAAAGAGTATCGAAGTCATACCCGCTTGTTGGCGTAGGGTAACAACTTCGAATACTACGTAATTAAACCCAAATTAGAAAAGCCGATTAAAATTGTAATTAAAGGTCTCCACAATTTTACCGAAATAGATGAGATTAAAATGAGTTAAAAGGGCAGGTTTACATAGTAAAAAGTCGACCTCAGCTCATCTCTAAAAAAACGAAGGCAATCCTCCGCTTTTTCCAAGTAATTCTTCCGAGAAGTGAAAGCAATAAAACTATCTTCGATTTAACTTACCTAGGTTAGTTGCAGGTTAAAGTTTAGGGATTCCTCGTTAGTGGAATAACCCAATGCTTTAACTGAATTAACTTTTTCCATACTACAGCGAATTGCCACCTTGAACCAAATTGCTTGAAATGCGGTAAAGAACATGTTACGAAAGAATGCGAAATTGGACGTTAGGCAAGACAACTCCTGTCAAACCTATGGTCATTCGGCGTGCTATACAAAACGTCCCAGGTTTCCAAAGCCCAAGAAAGGTTGTGACGGATCTATACGCGTTTTTCCAATTAATCCTCTTGGGAAATTTTCGGAGCTATCAATTCGCAACCAACCCTTCTTAAGAAGAGAATCGGGATATTTAAATTAACTTACTATAAATATATAGTTGAAGTTTTCTAACTTGAGAGAAATGAGAGAAGATATACTCAAGTCAGGTGAGATTGCTACTGAATAGTGGTGTACACAGAAATTTTCAGGGGGTGCGTCCGGGGTCGAAATTTCACCATTCTTGTATCATGCTCCTTTTGATTTTGAAGATTTTCGGGAACAAAACACATTAAAAAATTAGTTTTCGAATAAATAATTAGCTTTAATTAATAAAATTAATCATTAATAGCAAGTAATTAATTAAATTTTACGTACTATATACTTAGAATTATAATCAATTGGAAAAAAATCAAGGGCTTTGGGGGAAGGTCTGGACCCCCAGGACCCCCTTGTGTGCGCCACTGCTACTGAAGGTATAATATTTGAATTATAGAGATTTGATTCTTATTAGGAGGGAACTTAAAAGTGACGATTGTTTCCTAAGATTAATTTGATACTAGATTGAATCGGATGATAGGTTTTGATCCTTAATTTAGGTAAGTTAGGCAAGTTTGCTAGTCTCCTAATCGTTAGCGTTTTACTATCATTGTTCCACTTTCACGGTTAGCATTAAAATATTCTCTTTCTTTTATTAGTTGAAATTGTGTCTGTTCTTTGTGTATAAATAAACAGAATAACTGGATCATGTCGAGTGTTTCTTCCCTTCTTCCCACAAATCTAGGGGCCCGAGAGAGAAGCGCAAGCCTCTTACATGGTTTCCCATCAATTGAAACAATAAAAGAAAAAAATTTTTCTAGCAATAGTATTAGAGAAGGAGTTTCTTTCGCTAACATTGTTAGTGGAGAAACCCCCAATCTAACTTCATGTAGTTAAGACTATGTAAAATGTCGTTTTGTTCTGACAAATCGTTCTTGGTGTGCAAATTTTTACGGCAATGAGTGTATGTATGGAGATATATGTTCATAATTATACATATCAACAAATCAAAATGACTTACCAAACACGACGAAAGTATGCAGTTTATTTGAGTTTATAGGTACAAACGCTATTCCTGGCTGATCCTTAGTCTCACTGACGTTTAATTCAACTCCGCAATCTATTCCACTTTCCGTTGTATATTGGATCTGTAATATATGTTTTTAACATCTTAAATTTGCAATTTATTTTCATATAGTGAATTTATATATATATATATATATATATATATATATATATATATATATATATATTACGTAATCAAATTAAATTAAAAATAAACATTAATTGCAACTAAGCACAAAATAAAAAAACGTGTGTTAAAATAGCCTTGGAAAAAGTGAAACGCTGAGGGTACAAGTGTATTAACTTTACAAAAAATAAATAATAATAAGTTGCCAAATGTAATTGAAACCAGGAAAGAAAATGCAATCATTTGGTGTACGACATGTGCGTTCTTTTATGTGTGTGTCTGTTTTCTTTCTTTTTTTTTAATTTAAGAACCTTTCATTCATCGATGTAAACAAATAAATTTGTTTTGATCCATTTTTCAATTTTGCTTTTCATTTTATTTTTGTGTTACGTTTGGGAGAAAAAATTATTTCTTCTCATAAAAAATAAATAATAAAATGAAATCTCATTTTTTTTCAAATACTTCTATTAGCTCACACTCTCTCTATAAATATATATTTATTTATTTATATGTATATTTCTCTTGTTCAAACTTTCAATCGTTAATAAAATACTCTTTAATCATCCAATCAAATTAAAATAATTTTTTTAAAAAATTGTATTGGATGACAATTTATGTTAATACAGTTTTTTCAAATATTAATTCAATAATTAAATTTAGTAAAATTAATTACAGGTTTTCGATGTCAATTCTTTTTTAGATTCGTCTCTATTTTTGTAACAATATAACTGCATTGTAAAAACAATGCAGACAAATAGAACCTTTTTTTTCAATTCCTATACTATTAGTTAATGCTCTCCCTATATAAAAATTTTACACACACACACACACATCAAATTTTGAATCGTTTATAAAATACTTTCTATTCATCCATTCGAAGTAGGAATTGATTTTAAATTTTTTTATATTACTTGTTTAAATATAAATACACTGCTTGTTAACCAGAATGCAACCGTAGGAAAAATAAGAGATCAAAATCACAAACTTATTTGAACAAATTTATTATTCGCATAAGTACTATTATCCAAACAAGATAATCACTCAGCTTGCACGACCAATGTGTAATTGCTATAAATAACGATAACAGTAGCTAAAACCTACCAATTGGCTAGAAGAGTAAGTAGCTATATTTCTCCTTAAAATTTTTGAATAATGAAAAAAAATGAATTTAATTTTAGTCATTTACTTCAAAACAAAGGATGGAGTTATATGTAAGAGTGCTATAATTTTAAATACACTCTATAACAACAATAACAGAAAAGAAAGAAGAAAACGATGTACGAAGCGATTCTCAATCTGATGACCCAAAATTTCTGTTGCTTTGTGATTTAGGATACCTTTCAACGACTGAAAAAATTCCTCGCCGCAGAATTCGAGTTCATTAGGAGCAACTGTTAGAATTTGAAAGAGGTCGTATCATTGGATTGAAAGAGGCAGGTTGGAAAAATCAGAGAATCGCTCGTTATATGGGTCGAAGAGTTGCGGCCATTGAAAGATGCTGGCAAGAATGGGTGGACAGTGGAAGATTTCAGCGTCCTGATGGTAGCGGTCGACCTAGGGCCACAGCAAATTGGGACGACAGATTGTCAGATCAGCGGTCATAGCGCCTGATTCATCGTTATCAACCATCAGACGTGCTACCTGCACACGAGTGTCCACCATGACCATTCATAGACAGCTGGTAGAGAAAAATTTACGCTCATACTGACCGCTACTCCACCTGCCACTTACGCCTGCACTCTGTCGAGCCAGATTACAGTGGAGCTTGGCTCGATCAGGTTGGGATCATGCTGATTAGGGCCGTATAGTGTTTAGCGACGAATCCTATTTCCAATTGTGTCCTGACGATCATCAACGTCGTGTCTGGAGACGCCCAGGGCAGTGTGCTTATCCTTCTTTCAATATTGCACGCCACACAGGTACGCTTCTCAACAAGGAGTTATGGTCTGGGTACCATTTCTTTTGAAGTTGGATCCCTATGGTACGTCGATGGCATTCTGAGAACTGTTTTGCTACCGTTCCTTTTGCAGCACCCTGGCCATATTTTTTCAGCCAGATAATGCAAAACCACATACCATATGTGTTGCTATGAACTGTCTTACACCTTATCAAACACATCCTCGGCCAGCTAGATTAACATATCTCTCTCCAATCGAGCATATCTGGGATATGATGGGAAGGCGAATGCCTCTACCAGGGAATGTTAATGACCTGGCCCAACAATCGGAGCAAATTTGGCAAGAAATACCGCAGGAAACCATCAGGGTGCTTTATCACTCTATGCCACGTCATGTGGCAGCTTGCATCCAGGCTAGAGATGGGTCTACACCTTATTGAACTCATTTTTTTTGTAACTATGTGTAATTCTGAAATAAATAATTCAATTTTTCCGAACTTTTAATTAGTTTGCGTTCTGTACATCAAGGGTGTCAAACTGAAAGGCTAACTTGTGTCAAACAAATAAGATTTAACTTGAGGTGGGTCGCAAAAAATATCAATATTTATAGAAGCGTAGGTTTATTTCAAAAATACATGATATAATAAGCATATATAAAAGAACAAGAAAAATTTAATGTTTACGTCTTTACACTGACATCTCTTCTCTGTTTCTATCTTTTCTATTTCGGAAATTTTTTTTATTGTATTATATTATAATGTGTGCCGATATATTGGCCGGGCAGCAAAAATTATCGTCTTCGGCAGCGAGTTTGGCATCCCTGCTGTACATAATCTTTCTACGCATCAATTTTTGTCTCTATCGGAGAACACGTTCTTGGTGCATATTTTTTTGTGTGTTATAGAGCGTACAATAGGAATAGATAGGTAATAAATTTTCTCAGAATAACAGTTTATAACAAATATTAATGCGATATCTGTGCCTCTCTTGTAGATTATAAATGTTGAATTTGGGGTCCGAGGTTTGATATACATGCGTAGATTTCATCTTCCATGGAAATGAGATGATTTCTTCTTATATTTAATACTTGTGAAACAAAATTACGCATGCACGATGTTGAAAACTGTATCAATATATTGCTTTCCAAAGAATTGTTGGGTATTATTTTTGTAACGATCCAATAAATGGCCAAATACTTTCATACAATTAATTTGTATATACAAAAAGTCATTTACGTATTACCGCCACCGTATCTTTGACATTATAAGAAACGAAGTACACGGTTGTCAAATCAGCGCGTACGGCACATGCGAAATCTAGGTTGCCAACGTGGGAAGTAATATTGAATGTTGACTTTTTTGCGATAGTATTTAAGTACCTGCGAAATTATTAAGTTTCTTCGGTACTTATGTAAATATGATACCGTCTCAACCAATTGTTCCTAACCGAAAGACGTCACCAATTCAAAATATGTCACCAAATGCTGTCATCGTTACTATTACTGTGTTTGAACATGCATGGCCACTGTTGCCTCTGATGGTCACCAGTGGTGTAATAAGGCATGAGTCAACTGGACCTGGGCCTCGTTCATTTTAAACTCAGCCTTAAAAGGATCATGATTCGTATAGTTTCGGCTGTATATTCGAAAAACTGAGAATTTCAGATGACATGTCAATTTGCTACATGGAACGACTGTGGTCCATGCATAGGCCTAGGCCTACCAAAATACACAATCATTATTCATTCAGTCAAAAAGCGGTAGTCGGTCGACCCGGTTTGTGCGATTGTAAGTCGTACACATTGATTTGTTTAAAAGTGTTTATTTGTACGAGTATATGGCGATGTATGCTATGTATTATCTAACTTTATGGGTCATAGTTGGGGCCTAATTTTGCAAAGGGGCACAGAGCCTCAAGAATTCTTAAGACTTCACTGCTGGAAACAAATAGCGGCATTTGGCGACGGGGTTTTGATTTGACAATAGAGGTCAAATATATGATATGTATGTGCCAAACTAAATTTGTTTCTTTTCTTTTCACTTGGTTTAATGATACTTACGTATTAGAGGCATCAACAAATTTTGCAGATCAAAAGACTTCGCCAATACAAAAAAATATCGGCAAAGGCTCTGTTATCGTTATTATTATTGTCATCCAACATAAGCGAGAAAGATTTCCACTATTACCTGCATAATGCGTCTTTTGGTCACATGTTTCAATTTGATGACATTGGTCGATGTAATACTACGTAAATACCAAGGAAATTTTATCACGACAGATGTATTGATTTAAAGGTTAGATTATACGGATGGAAGAGTGCTAAAAATCCCGCTAGATGTGTAATGGTGTTGGTTATCGATGTACTATTCATTTAATGGAATCTGTCAGTATGTCTTTTTTTCGGAGATCTAGATATCTGTATATTACGTTTTATGTATTTATCCTCTCCCCAGTGGATGCAACTTCATCTGAATGGTTTGAAGCCAGAAATAGTTCTTTGTGAAGAATCTCAACCCTCCTAAAATAATAAATCTGTGAAACATAACTGGGTACTAATTTGATATATCTACCCATCAAGTTTTTAAAAATTTTCGCCAAGTTGCGTGATAGCATAACAGCACGGTTATTTTGATTTTTAAAGTTTGGTACTGAGTTTGCTATCGTGGCTATGTACATTATTTTTTATTTGATTTTTATTGTGTGGCAACCCTATTAATGTCAATCAATTTGATTTTAAAAAAACACTTAATCGTATTTTTAATGAACATTGTTGTCGCAGTGTTCGTGTTCCATTTTTGCAATTTCTTTCAATAGAACACTGGATATCTTTAAAATTATTGGTGAGTATCAGGGTTTTTAATAAAAAGAATATTATTACATATATTGGGGTGCGTGGACTTTATGCTATCCGTTTAAAAAGTAAAACGGATCTTTAAGAGCAATGAGAATTTATTATCGAAAGACACGCCTTAAAAATACAGAATAGAAGGAGGTAAACTTCGCCCCGTAATGTTTTCACACCTTCTACAGTGCTCAGATGCAACTAGTGCAAGTACGTTAAGTTTATTTGCAAGCAACTTTACAATAGTGGACTCTTTAAGAGTCCAAAAAGTTTAAACTGCAAAATAGGGAGCCCCTTGGCGAAGTTAATGTTTTAGTGATCGATTACGATCGCTAAGCTATTTTTTTTATAAAAATCTTTAAGCATATTTTTTTTATTAATATTTTTTATTTCTTATTAATATTTCTTTATTCTCCTTGCAAAATTCTACGTAGAAAATTCTCGGAACACCTATCGCTAAATTAAATTATTTGGCGATTGATTCTGGTCGCAAAAAATTGACTTTACTAAGGGGCCCCCTTTATTCTACACTAAAACGGCAGACAATACTAACTGAGCTTTAGCGAGCGGCTGCTATTTATAGCCTGCGTGGATATCTTTAGGTCCTTTTTTAAAAGACCCGCTTATTTCATAGATGTAACGGTACTTACCTTTAATCTCAATTTATTGGCGATATTATATTAAATGAAGCACATGATCGCCAATACAGCGCACACGACCTCTGCGAAATTGATGTTGCCAAATTGGCAAGTTATCTTGAATGTAGGCTGTTGTTGCGATAGTATGTAAGTACCGATCTTAGTAATCTCTATTATTTTCCAGAAGTAAACGTATTGTCATTAAATTGCGAAAAATGGTCGCCAATATGGTCACCAAGTTGCCAAAAATGATGCTATAACCTGTCTCTAGCACCAACATTTCGCCAAGTTTGCGTTGAATCGTCATTAAAATGTAAGGATTGGCGTTATATATACTTGCAAATATTAAATTTTTATTATAAAATAAACATAACAGAAGGTAATATTAATGTATTTAGCATCCAGGTATAAAAATTATTTACACTATTTTAGTATTAGTTTCATAAAATTCGTAAAAATATTAGTTGTTGGTACTTACGTATTATCGCTACTGTATTGGCGACATTATATGAAGCGAAGCCGATGGTTGAAATATCAGCGAGTGCGACGCATATGAATTCAGGTTTGACAATTTGGCGAATTATCTTGAATGTTGGTATTGCTGCGATAGTAAGTAAGTACTGAATCGTGTAATTAAAAAAAAAACACTGAAAAGTTATTTAAATGCGCCCTTTGAACTGATTTGTTTTCTAGGGGTTCGAATCTCTCTTTTTTTTCAATATTAGTTAGGATCTCGTTGATTTCGATCGTTTCGAAATATGATAAAAACACGAAAATTATTCTAAAAAATGTTAGAAATTGGATAGCGAATATTTAATTGTGGATCTTATGACACAAATTTGCATTTCAACCATAATAAATCTGTCATGCAAAATTATTTTTTTAATGATACCAAATTGCAAATTTCCAGTTTTTTAACAAGTATAATCAGAGTTGCCAATATGGCGAGTTATCTTGAAAGTTAACAGGGTAGAAATTATACGTAAGTACCTCTTCATTAAATAGTTTATTATAAAAGTAAAATTTTCAATTTGTTAAAAATTTTAAAGTAGAAGTTAACTGAAAGCAATATTTTCTTATTTTTTGAAAATCCGTTTTAATATTTACTTAATAACACGAATGTAAAATATACTTTGATTCGGCTCAAGTGTAGGGAGCTTTTCGATTTGCGATTTTTATCTAGGTAGTATGGTGAGAAAACGAATTCATTCTGGCTTCCGAACACCTATCGCTAAATGAAGTAGCTTGGCGACCAATTTTGGTCGCCAAAATAAATTGACATTGCCAAGCACCCCCCCTTATACTAAACTTTAATCCTTTTGGTCTAAGTATTATTATTTGTAAAGTTTTTATTATTAATGCTGCTTCTTATAAATTCATATACTACATAAATTTCTCAAAGCTTTAATACAAATTTATTTTGAAAAGTACAAGAAAAATCTCTGACCGTTATTGCGCCTTGTGGGATAGTGGGTATAATATTTGGAACAATACGCTTTTCTCGAAATTCACTCATATTACAAGCACCTTGCAGGAATGAAATGCGTAATGAAGAAATTATAAAAATCCAAAACACCAGTTTGAATGGCATGATGGAATACTGCATATTTCACAATGCGTTTCTTATATAAACTTACAAAAAAACAAGCAACGAAAAAATATCTTGCTTGTTGTTATTAAATTTAATATGTAATGTGTAACGTGTTTATTAACTCGTGTAGCGAAATTCAGAAGTAAAGTAGGAGGAAAAGTATTTGAGGAAATAAAATAAAGTCCAAAAATTCATCAAAGGGCTGTTAAGATTTGCACCTGCTAGATTAAAAGTTCAAGAATACTACTTCAAAACCTGCTCGTCTGTTTTCCTATAATAAAATTGATTTATTGTAACGTATTTGCTTATATAGCGGTGTAGATGATCCTGCAAATTGTGGTAGCGGAACTATCTGTCTAGAAACTAATGATAAATCATACTTAGATCAACATTTATTCAATTTTTACCCCATTAGCTTACTCTCTATCTATACTTATTTATATCTTTATATGTTTATTTATCTTGTTTAGTTTTTTCATTCGGAAATAAAATATTTTCAATTCAACCCATTAAGTTTTTTAAACTTGTAACGGATGCCCCTTGATATTAATACATTTTTTTTCAAACATTAATTAATTAAGTTTAATTAAATTATTTATTGGTTTTTGACGTCAACTTAAATTCGTCTCTATCGTTGTAACAATTTAACTGTTAAATCAAAGATAAATGTTGGTGTCGAAAACCGGTTTTTCAGCCAAACCGGGTGTGCATTGTTACAACAATGCAGACAAATCATGCTCTTATTTCAATTCCGACTATTACTTCTCTCTCTCTCTCTGTATATATATATATATTTCTTATTCAAATTTTCAATAGCTAATAAAATACTTTCAATTCTTCCAATGAAAGTAGGAATTGACTTATGTTATTCTCTTGTTCTTCTTCAGTATGCAATGAAAATTTCATTACTGAAACAATTTGACATAAAAAGTTGCTTATGATTTCAATAACTTAGGAGCTATTCACAAAACATAATAACAATAGATCTAATGTTTCTGTATTTTTCGCATTTTTTTTATGTAATATACGTATATAACATATCACATTGCAAATCAAGAGAGATATAATGTAATCTGTCTATAGAGTTGAATTCGTCTTCAAAATCATACTTATACTGATGAAAAATTGATGAACAAAAATATTTACGTGGATTTTCAAAAACATTATTGAGTCCATTTTTAATAACAAATGGTAGTATTAACAAAGAAAACTGCTTTTCTTAATTGTCCCATCAAATTCTATCCTTCTTTTAAAAAAATTTATTCAAATTAAGATAACTGATAAGACATACACAACGAACCGTTCTCGGAGCAGCTACAGATTTGTTCGCGTTTCTGAATTCTTGTAATAATTTTGAAAACACTTGGAAACAAAGGCACAAAGACAACGTCTGGTTGTTGAATTACGATAGAGAGCAGTTTGGAGTTTGGTGGCAGGTTAGGTCTAAGCGGATTTTACAGATATTAGATCCAACTCTAAGGAAGCAGAACAACATCCAGATAACCAGTTACATTCCTTCGAGTGTGACCACATGCAAGAATGATTTACTTGGAATTAACTGAAAACACACAATAGGTGGATGACAACTACCTAACATGAAGATCAGCTCTCCTCTATTCTGGAACCTCAGTTTCAAAATACATTAATGTCCATAAAATAAGGATAAGGCAAGTTCAGGTAAAGAAACAGTCAGAAGTAAATTAAATTTGACTTATTTTTCAGGCCTTTTTATTAAACAAAAGGTAAAGAGAGAAAAAAGATGCTATATGTTTGTTATCATTAACAAAAAAATTGCGATTTTTGCTCCCTGGAACAAATCACAAAAAAAAAATGTTAACAAAAACTAATATTACATACTTGGTATAGTGGTTAATACATAGTATGTCTCCCTGACGATGCATTACAATCCCTAGAACGTCTAGGCATGCTGAGTATCAAATTATCCATCTGATCATGGGGAATATTACACCACTCATCAAGGAATGCTTTCCGACGTTCCGATAGATATGCAGGAGGTGGTTGACAGTCTGCAACTCATCGGCCAAGTATATGTTACACATGCTCTACTGGACTGAAGTCCAGTGAGAGATTGCTGGTCAGTCCATACGGTTAATATCCTCCGATAGAAGGCATCCCTTTACGATGTTTGCAAAGTGAGGATGGGCGTTGTCATCCATAAACACAAATTCGGCGGCCATGGTACTCCGAAACAATCGTATCTGTTATTCCAGAATGACGTCCCGATAGATTTGGCCTGTTAGGGTTCCAATTTGAACATGCAGGTCAGTTCTGGTACCCGAATATTTCCCTCCCTCCAAACGAGGAATCCTGCATCACGAAAACATTATCGTCCAATGATGTTCTCTTGGCGTTACGGGTACCTGGCACCCTCCATATGAAAGTCTGGCTGGAATCAGACTGCAAGCTAAACCTTCACTCGTCGGAAAACATTACACAAGTCCACTGTTGCGGGTTCCACAATGCAAACTTACTATTTCGGGCTAATCGCAGGCGACAAAGAGTTGCACTAAGCGGAACACATCTGACAAGTCTACGCGCACATAGACCAATCTGCCCTGAGTGTATGTAAACGGTCCACCTTGAAAAAATCGTAGCAGTAACAGAAAAGAGCTGACGAGAAAGGTCTGATGCTGTGCTCCATTGGTTTCTTTGGGCAGTAATTGCAAAATATACCGGTCTTTATTCAGCGTTGTAACTCTGGGGCAAACTGTGCTCTAACAGGTGTTCACATTACCATCATCTTGGAATCATTGCTAAAACTAGGAGATGAAACTCTGGACGATTTTAAGTTCTTCGGCCACTAACTGGATGCGTCTACATTCCAGATGGCCGTTAATTCCACCACATAAAAATCATCCCAATGAGTCATTTGTATCAATAACTATGCGGTGTTTGCACTGAAAGACTTATAAAGCGCTTGCGAACAATTTTACTTTTTTGCCTGTATTTCTTAAATATATCTTTAAATCTCGTCATTGTGACGTGCTATCCGTGGCATCTGGTGGCTTCTTGCAATTGCATATAATATTTGAACACGTGTGTAATCATTTTACAAATGATATATTCCTTTTGGAGTTCGATTTCGCGTGACTGTGAATTATGCTTAATTTACGAACGTGTATATTGTTTACTGAAGACATGATTTCATGCCAGGGGACCAATGATCTGTCTGCCATTCACTCTGACCAGCATGTCATGAGTTCGAGCCTAGTACCGCTGAAGACCCACTGTGAAGAGGAGCGATGCACGTTAAATCTGTCGAGTGCTCAAACATCCTCCCATTGGTGTGGTAGTTAGAAGAGGGGGTGCCAGCTCAGGTATCGTCCTCGTCACTTGACCATAGTTCAAAACTGCGAGGTCTGTTGCCAAAAGTCCTTGAGTAACTGAACAGTGTGAAATCAATTTTCACTCAACAGTATAAAAGGTTGTTCTAGACACATTACGAACAACATCATCCATTGACAAAGGAACAATGGGTCTGAATTCTCTCGATAAACTGACGATTATGACGCTTAATTATTTGTTTAAAAGGAATGGAGTACATTGATTGTGGAATGAGGTTACATTTAATTTCGATACGTCGCATGGAATATTGAGCAAGTGTAAAATGAAAGAACTTGAGATATCATTGGGATAGTATTTAAAAATGAAAGCTTTGTGGCAATTGTTGCATGCAATATATCTTATCAGATATCAATGAAAAACAAACATGAAAATTATTTAATTTTATACCGATGAAAAGATTTACTGTATTTTAAAGAAAGTTTATAAAATTATCGAAAAGGCTTTAAGAATGTAATGCAATTTTGTTAAAGTAAAACAAAAACATGATAATTTTATGAATAATTCTTCACTTTTATAAATCTTGGTAGAATATTGAACCATGGTGGTAAAGAATACTTATCAAAATTTTAGCTAATGTTCTTTTTTCTCTCTTTAGTTTTTCCTAATAGGAAAATGCCGGATATTTCGAACAAACTACCTAGTATTTTTGAATTCTTTTCTTATATTTCTTTGCACGCAAAGTATCAAAGTATGAGGGCTGTTTTTTAAGTAAGGTACGTTTGTTTTTAAAAAATAACGAAAATAATTTGTTTCAAAAAACCTTTATTTTAGGATTGTACATACGTTTGCCTATTTTTCTACATCGTTGTCGAGTTTATTAATGCACTTGTTATACCTTAGAATTAAGTTTTGAAAACTGTCTTCAAAGAAGGCTGTCGCCTGGTTGGACAGCCAAGAGTTCACAGCCGCATTCACTTCTTCATCGTCACGGAAGCGCTTCCGGGAAAGACTGTGTATGAGGTACCGGAAAAGGTGGAAATCACTCCGAGCAAGGTCGGGACTGTATGGTGCATGATCCAAAACCTCCCAGCCAAAAGATTCTATTAACTCCCAGATGGTTCGAGAAGTGTGGGGCCTTGCATTATCGTGGAGGAGCAAAACACTTTTTGACAACATGCCACGCCATTTATTTTGCAATGCTCTTCGGAGCTTCCGTCAAGTTGCGCAGTAGTCACTAGTGTTGATCGTTGTTTCTTCTGGCATTAAGTCCACCAGAAGAACACAGTGCCGGTACCAGAACACTATTGCAATAACCTTGCGCTTTGACAGCGTTTGTTTGGCTTTGAGACCTTGATGGGAGAGGATGTGTGTCGACATTCCATTGTCTGTTGCTTTGATTCCGGGGTGATATGGACACCCATATTTCATCTCCAGTAACGATTCGACTCAACAAGTCATCCACTTCTTCCTCGTTACGAATCAAAAAGTTCAATGAAATGGCAAACCTCTTGTCTTTGTATTCCGCTGTGAGTAGTCTGGGTACCCACCGAGAACACAATTTAAAAAATTGAGGTCTTCAGTCACAATTTTGTACACCACCGACCGAGAAAGGTCGGGAAATTCCAAAGAAAGAGTGGTTATCATGAATCTCCTGTTCTCACGAATTTTTGTTTCAACTGCTTGCATCAAATCATCAGTGATTAATTACAGAGGGCCGACCTGAGCGTTCTTCGTCATGGACGTTTGTCAAGGCCATCTTGAAAGGACCAGGCCGCGACAGAGTTTTGAGACGTCACGAAAGGAGGGAAAGCTTTTCTATCAAAAATTAGATGTAAGTTTTTTTTGTATTATTAGCTGGATTCTGAATAACTCTCTTTATGGTACCATTACACAATTTATAAAAACTATTTCTAGTTTTACTCTGTTATTATCACTTACAATGGTAACAACTGAAAAAAACCCTACCTTTTCCATTAGTAACAAAATTTCTAAAGTCATAGAATGCAAGTCTTCAGCATTCATGTTCTTTACAGGGTTCAATGATACTATTTCTTTATTTTTACTCAATAAAGAAGAGTATAAAAACCATTGAATCGTAGTAGCAGCTTCTCATTTCTCAGTAAACCCAATGATTTTTTTACATTTATATGTAATCGCTGATTTGATGAAAATTTCATCAATTTGTAATATTACCTGTTTCTCATGGTCTTTCAGTTCTTTACATTTACCTCGTAGATAATTTTCATTAGCTAGAGTTGACAAACCTGAAATAACATTTAATCCAGATGCAAGTCTCTGTGATTGTCTCACACTTGGAAGAATTATCTCTTATCCCTTATCTCTTACATAGGAATAACATGTAGTAGATTTAATGTACATGCAGAAAGAAAAAACCATTAAATTACCGCTATACTTACGGCCATTTTTATTCGAATTTAATAATTTCATTTGCTCTAAAATAAAATTTGCTGCCTCAAAATCTTCAGCATTACAATTTTCAATATACTTTTCCCACGATTGAATAGACATAACATGATGAGGAACAGAATTAATGGAACAGATTTCTTCAAAGTGTGTACTTCAAGTTGTGTACAAAGTGTTACTGTATTAGGAATATTTAACAATTCGCTGAAATATGTTAACCTAGGAGGATTATCAAGAATTTTTCCAACAGAAGGTATATTTAATTCACGATTATTATTAAATATATAACAATGGAGATTTGTATTTATTTTCAGGGATTTTAAAATAGAAGGACAATTTTCGCAATTAACAAAAAGAAATGTTATGCAACTTTCACAATCATGTTTTAGAACATTATTTTTAGATAAGAAATCAGATATGGGATTTTCTCGCATTAGCAGATTTTCTTTTAAACATTCAAAACTGGTAGTTTCATCTTTTTTAATGAAATTAGTAAACAGTTGTCCGTCTAATTATTTCCTTTTTTCCTTTCGTTGAATTGTCACCGAGCGTTCTTTAATTTTTTCATTCAAGTAGGATGGACAACCAGGGAAAATGCAAGGATATGCATTCTCTGATAATTTTGGATACACTCTAGGTATTTCTATAACAGTACCAGTCTTGTCTGTAATTTTATCTTTTCTCACAATGAAAGATCCAGGGAAATGTTTAATGCACACAACACTATTGTTAGTATTTTTAAAATCCCTAGGAATTTTCTTTTTCCAAGTTTGTAACAACTGTTCATCTTTTGGGAAACGAAACACAGAAACGTACGGCTGCCCCGGTTTATTAGAGGAACAATTTGGTACACAACAGTAACGAGACATTATTATAAAATGTGTGCAGCTTTAGGTTAAGTTATTAATAATATTTTTCAGTTAATTAAGATTTGTGTGTGTGTGTGACAGAATAAACAAAACACTAATTTCACATTTATATATAAACACTAATTTTTCTTATAAAACAAAATATCTTTTCTTTTATAAATAATCAAGGATATCGGCTTATATGCGTCAGTTCTTATATCGTGTTCTCAAGACTTAAAAGAAAAAAATTCAATGACAAGAATAAAGTTATACAATAATACAAATATCGCACCTATTTCTTTTTTGGTTAATAAAGAAATCCTGATTAATCCTTTTTGCAGAAAATGCAGTCAATTTATCCTGAGTAATTAATATAAATACACGTGGGATAATCTATCAACTTTGTCAGCATACAAGATGGAAGTGTGAATGTAATCGTTTCTCCTGCCAAATCCTTATTCCCTCCTTTGATCACGTGACCGCTTTCAGGTCAGTCCAGTGTCAGGGCTTACACACTTCTAGATAGCTTTGGTACCACGCCTTATTTAAAGTCTGCTGGAATTTTGCTCAAAAATTCGTTTACATCAGAGATTGCAATGTTAGTAGATTTCTCCAATAATTTAATCTTAAGATATTTGAAGTTTTATGAGCTATGGTTTTGGTTTCGGTTTCCTTTTAAAGCATTTTTCCACTCTTAAATTGAATTTATTAAAAATATTTTTGACCTTTTAGTTTGAAATGGTTATTAATTACAACTATCATTGCTAAAATCATTTCTGCTTCATTATGTTTTGAGTTTTTTGAGTTCTCATAATTAATTAATTAAGATTAATTTCATGGCCAATTAATGCTTTAAAAATATTTTATATAACTTAAAAGCTTTATCATTAATTTTTCCTGTTGAGAAAATGCCATGGCAAATGCGTTCTCAGGTTGCTGTGAGAAACAATATTTCGAAAAGTTGGAATACTACTGAAAATGATGTATCTAAAAATCAGTCCTCTGCTCATTCTGCAATTAGACTTCCGAATACAAGTATTCTGAATTCAAATGTTGCAGATATAACTGAATATTTCCTTGATGTACCAGACTACATTATACTAAACATAATATAGTACTATATTTTATTATTTTAAAGTCGTACGACAAGAGCGAAAACTTCCTAAGCTGCCCCAATTTAAAACTGAAAAAAATTAAATTTTACGACCCAACCTAAATATTTTTAGGTTAATTTAGTATGATTAATATTTTGTATATCAATGCTTTGTGTTTCAAAACTTTTGTGAAAATATTAGGTTAAGATAAAGCTGAATAAACTGACGTCTTAACAAATCTATCAATATTATGCAAAAATATGTTTTGAATTAAAAATATTATTTTCATTCATATTTAATTAAAATAATGTTTTAACGCAGAACATACATTGGAAAATAACATATTAAAAATTAGAGCTTTACGGGCATTATAAGTTTTTGTTTTATGACTTTGCAAACTTTAAATGCGTTTTTCTCAGACTTTCAATTTTGAAGGTATAAGTGTTTTCTAATCCCTAAGGCTTTTTTCCTGTTCAAGATAGAGCCTTGAATTTTTTTGTATGTACTCCCAAACGTATGTTCTATTAAATTTAGTATGGATTTAGGGCTGAGAGAGAGAGAGAGAGAGATCTAGTTATATTTTTCTAAAAAAATGCTAAAGTTGATATTTTAAAAACTTTCGTGTTTTTTCCAGGTTATTCTAGTTTAATAATTATTAAAACTCAACAAGGGAATCCATACTAACTTTTGTTTGCAATAACCTAAGAAACATTAATAGCTTAAAATGACTAACAAATTTTAAAATTTGAGTATTTTATAAGAGTTTGAAAAAACTTCAAAAATTCCTAATCTTTTTAAAATTGTAAAATAATGGCTGGTTAAACTGTCTTTTTACTTACAGAATAAGCTTAATAATATAATCTAAATATAAAACATCAATTATTTTTACTGTAGCTCTCTCCCCAATTTTTTTTTTTTTTTTTTGAAAAAAGTGTACCGTGTAGACTTAATGTAAAAAGGGCAGAACTTCACATTAATAATTTATATAAATGTCTAAAATTTTGAAGTAGATGATTTCTTACGTTCTAACAAAGTGGATTTCTGCAAAGCCAATTATCGGTGGATCTCTATTCCTTAAAATATACATATGCGTGCCAAATTTCAAGTCAAAATCTAATAGAGAAGATTTTTATAATCAATTCGTCGCATAACTCTATTGAGAGTCGATTTCTAAAAGTAACGTACTTAGCGGATTTAATTCAACAAAAGAAACATGCAAACAAAATTACATTATTATAGTCCTAGTAGTTCGGAAACGGTAATTTTTTTGTCAGTAACATTTCCGCTCTCCCCAGGAGTCGATTTCCATAAAATCCATTCTCAGTGTATCTCTGTTCAACAAAAGAAACATGCTTAACAAATTTAAAGAATGTGGGTATAACAATTCAAAATCAGAAATCTTTTTCTTTAACTCCCCTTGACTCCGCGAAACCCCTCTTAGGGATCGATTTTCGCAAAGTTCTTTGCTAAAGGAACTCTATTCCATGAAAGGCATCTACTTACCAAATTCAAGACTGCGTCTAATAGTTTCAAAATGGAAATAATTATGTGTAACGCGCCTTATGCCCCGCAACGCCACTTGCGGTTCGATTTTCGTAAGAATCACCTTGTAGCAGTTGTCTACTCCATAAAAGAAATCTGCTTACCGAATCCAAGATTGCTCTTCTAATAGTTTAAAAATGGAAATAAATGTCTGTAACGCCCCTTAAATCTCCATAAAGAAAATTGCCCACGATTTTTTTATGAACAAACACGCACCCTTACATAATTTTAGAGCATTTTTCACTAATTGCGATATCGGAGCGAATTGTGAATCTAAACCATTCTCGAATCCACTTGAACCTACACAAAAAATTTCATCAAAACCGGTTCAGCCGCTTAGGAGGAGTTTAGTCACATACACACGCACAGAAGATTTATATATATATATATATATATATATATATATATATATATATATATATATATATATATATATATATAATAACTGAAATTGATATCTACTCAGAATTCGAATATCCTTTATTTGAAACATCTAATTTATAAATTCTAATACCCTATTACGAAATGCGTCTCAATTTATCTTTTTCTAAAGCATTAAAAATATTATGTTGGTATATTTATTACTGATTCTTTAGACTTTAAATTTTTGATATATTTATTGGCGATTCCAAAAAATACAAGAACTTTAATTTTCTTCTTGCGCCTTTTTTAAATGCCCCCTAACAATGATGCCTCCATAATGCGTATTTTAAGATGGGCAATCTGAATATGATATCCAATACGAGAAATTGTCGTAACTTTGCTGGGTAATGCTGGAAGACCATATTTTAGACACACCTTGGCTGAGGCTTATCTTAAAAGCCTTGGAGGTCGAAAACTTCGTCCGTGGCGTATTTTTAGACGGGCAATTTGAATCTGATATTCGATATGAGAAATTGTCACTACTTTGCCGGATAATTCTGGACGACTGTCTATTACTCGGACCATGACAGGAGCTTTCCTCAAAACTGTAGGAGCGGGAAAAGTACTTTTCTGGAAGTTTTCAAGATGGTGAACGAGAATCTGAAATTGGATGTTAGAAATTCCCGCAACTTTGCGGATAATGCCGAACGCCCTAATGCCTCTTTCCAGGACTGAACTTACAAGCTCAGGAGAGCCGAAAGTAGTCCCCGGTTGCGTCTAGGGATGGGAAACAGGAATCCGTGTCCAGATTTTAAAAACCCCTTTAACTTGCAGGATATTGCCGAAATTAGGTGCAATGGCTTCGCGTTCGAGTCCTGCTAACGAATTTTCATTCCCTCTATCGGCTGAATTTTTACAAGCTAGGGTACTGAAATTCAGTTTCGTGTGTGTTTCGGAGCGGAGAAGAAGAATCTGAAATCGGTTTGAACTTTACTGAATAATTACGGATGACCGTAATATGTGCGGACAACGGTGTCTGTTTAACTTGCAAACGTAGGGACCCAAAAAGTGGGTCTCTGAAGTATTTTGAGAAGGCCGATCCGAATATTCAATCCAATTCGAGAAATTCCCGTTACTGTTAAATGCCCAGACGACCGTATCTTAAGTGAACCATGGCAGGCACTTAACTTAAAATTCTTGGAGTGTGCAAAGTGCGCTCCTGGTGTTTTTCTGGGTGGGGAACAAGAATTTGAAATCGAACTTTAAGAGGACTTGGTACCCTAAAAATCACAAACCTATCGTTTTTTTATTTTCATTTAATCTTATTCTTTGCATTATTATCTTTCGATTGATATATCACTTGTGCATGTCGGAAAGTTAGAAGTTGAATAAAACTTCATTTGAAAACAAATTAGGCAATTCAGCCACACCCTTTTTTAGAAAAAAAAAGCTAAAAAATGCGTTATGATAAAAAAAATCTATTTTATAAATAGAAATAATAACTATAAAAAAGAATGTGTAGTATTAAAAGCAGAATATTTCCGAGGCAACACAATAAAGTAATTTTTCTTCCTTGTGAAATGTGTGCATGTAAAATTTTTAAATTAAGGCATTTTATATTAATAATTTTATAATTTCAGTTTTTATTCCTGATATATTTTTCATACAAATGTAATACTTTAATATTATAAGAAGAAAAAAAGTTAAAATTTCTGTCGTGACAGAAAAAATTTTTAAAGTTTTTCTTGAGTTTTCTTGTGCAATTAGTACTCTCTAAAAGTTGATCATTTATAAAAATGTGTGGGTTGAAAACATATGAAAATGCAATTATTTTAAAGAAAAACGTATAAGTAATATCTTAAAGTGGTATTTTAAGTTTAATTAAGCTTATAATAATTATTTTTTCAGAATTATAAACTTTAAAGTGGTTTTCTCAGTTTGTGTTTTTTCGAAACCTTAGTGCACATACAAAATGCTACTCCTTCGACAATTATTTACCAATCACTTCAATTTTTTTCCTGCGTGTTAAAAATAAAGCATGTAGTAAAGTTAGGGGTCCGTTTTGCTATAAACTGAATACTTTTTATTAAAAAAAATAAAATGTAAGACATGTTGGCTTTTTCGTTGATTTTTAGCCTGTATATCAATATTTTATTTTTTTCTTCTCGAAAACGAATTAAGTTATTCTAAAATCGATCCCTAAAGTTGTTAAGAACATCCATAAGAATATTATAAAAAAATTTCAGGTCAAAAAAATTAATTTTTACAAAAGGAGTAGGATTTTAAAATTTTCCCAATTTTCTTCAAAAAATTTAAATTTTTAAAATTGTGTGAATAATATATTAAAATTTTCATCTGGTAACATTTTCTTGAATAGAAACATTGTATAAAATGTTAAAATATAATTTTTAAATACGTAAATAAAGAAGTTTGCTCAAAGGGTGCCAAGTCCCCTTAAACACTCCAGTCACTTTGCCGGACGATAGAACTGCCTCCCCCTTCAGGGCAGGAACTTTCAGGAGCAGAGGCGCCAAAAGTGGGCACCGAGTGCGTCTCAGGATGGGGAAAGAGAATCTGGATTCGGATTTCAGGAACTCTCTTAATTTTTCTGGATATTGCCGGAATAATGTCAAATGGCTTTGCGTTCAAGTCCCGTATTTGTATTTTTATTCCTTATAGTTACTAAATTTTCATGCGCAGCCTTTCGAAAATACGATCGACAAAAAATTGCATCTTCAGGCATTGCGGCCACTTTGTTAAATGGTGGACAAACTGCACATTAAGCATTCCAGCTGTCATTAGACATTAAAAATTGCTAAAAATCACCGTTATTCACTTCATTTATGAAATTAAATCTTCATGTTGTTACTAACAACATCGAATAATTCATGCTTTATACTATACTGAAATAAGAGATGAATAAAATGCAAAATTTTAAAATATGTTGTTCAATGCTTAATTTCAACTTTTAAAAATTGAAAGCAAAAATTTATTTGTCTGCATTGAATAGCTTAGAATAATATCATATCAACACAGTAAAACAGAGCCACAGCAACGCGTGGCCGGGTCAGCTAATATGTATATAATAATTGAAATTGACATCTACTCAGAATTCGAATCTCCTTTATTTGAAACATCTAATTTATGAATTCTAATACCCTATTACGAAATGCGTCTCAATTTATCTTTTTCTAAAGCATTACAAATATTATGTTGGTATATTTATTACTGATTCTTTAGACTTTAAATTTTTGATATATTTATTGGCGAATCGAAGAAATACAAGAACATTAATTTTTTTCATGCGCCTTTTTTAATACAGGAATACTTCAAATACAGCAGTGTTTCTCAAACTGTGGGGCGCCCCCTTGGGGGGCGGTAACCCTGCGAGGGGGAGCGAGCATATTGAAAATAAAAGGTTTAAAAAATAATTTCTTGGAATGAAGTAAAACAAAATGCTTTCTGACATAATAAAAAATACACATTTACACTGATATAATTTATATATATCATCTGTTTATCATCAAAAATAAAAGATTCCACTGCAAACGCTCATTAGCTATCTCTGATCCTATAAACCAAATAAAAAAAAAGACATTTTGTTTGCTTTGCTGTAATCCCTCGATGAGAGATTTTTTTATTACGTTTCTTTTAACCCATAAAATACTACTTTTGATTATCATATATTTGACCTTCAAACTTACTGGTATGTTTCATGTCATCTCTTTCTTTTAGGAAAGTTGCAAATAATATTTTTCTGTTGCTTTTTTTTCATGTGAATGAGTTTCATGATATATGGATGAGCATATTGAGCAGTTTGAAGGATTATTTGGTTAAGATGTATTTTATGAGTATTCTGAAACAAATATTGCGTAATGAAAAACGTTTTACACAATTATATTTTAGAACCGACATCGATATTTTTTATTGAATACACTTTTAACATATGAGCGGTCGCATGAGGTGCAGAGGCAACCCAGTTTCCTGAAATCGTTAATTCAGGGAAAACTGTTTATTCGTTAACAGTGACCTTGACAGTATCCTTCTATTAGACAGTCTTAATGGGAACAAAAATGAATTTGTCACAAATATGCCTCTTTTTTGGGAGTGGCAAACGTTTTTTTACATTCAAGTTACTAGTTTTGATCGAGTTCTCTGCGCGACAACTTTTGTTCAAAAATATTTTACATGAACATGCTACACTTTCCCCCATGAACAATTTTGCGGTTTTGATTGCTGTGTTGTACGACTTATTATGGTTTATAAATGTAAATGAGCAGAATATAAAAAAAATGGGCATCTGTGATCTATATTGAAGGAAGTTGAAACTGATCAAACAATTGAAGAACCTACTGAAATGATGAATATTAATCAAGATAGCGGAAGTAAATATGAGAAAAGCGATAGACATGAAATGTTTGAGTTGATTTGAAATTTTCAAATGCTGCCTAAAGAACTCTATGAAGAAAACTATGAATCCATAAATGTAGCACTTCGCCTTGTCAAAAAGACACAAGGAACAGAAAGTTCAAAATACTATTTGTAGATTCTCAAGCGACAGCAAAACTACAATAACATGAATAAAATATGACAGTTTTGCTGGAAAATAACGTTCCTGTATTGTTGGCGAAAAGTGTCTGTGATTTATGTCCTTTATTAAGGTCACGCACATTTTTGTGGAACATTTTCTTTAGTTTTATTTAATTTTGTCTGAAATTATCAAAGAAAAATTGAAAAGTCCTTGAAAGTAGGTAAGTATATTTTCTCTTAGTTAAATTGTTCACTGGAATTGGGATTTTTATCGCGTATAGTAAAAATAATTATAAAATAAATTATAGCTTAAAAACAAACTTAAAAACACGCTTTTATAATGAATCGAAGTAAAAAGTAATAAATAAATAAAAATATATATTACTTAAAAGTAACATATATAAAATTTAATACTTATCTTGTTAATTTGTACGGTTTATACTTATGATCGAATTGTTGCTTTAGCGCTAAAAAGAGTGCATTATTATTGCATTCAACACATTATTTTTTTGGGGGGAGAGCGCGATAAAAATTATGATTGAAAATTGGGTCGCCAGTAGTGAAAGTTTGAGAACCACTGAAATTCAGGATTCAGCAACAATATTTGCAGAATAAATCTCAGAAGGTCTTCACACCTACAACAGCCCTCAGACACAATTATCAGTGTATAAAATACAAGTATGTAAAATATTATTCACAAGAACCACTCGTTCTTTTCAACAGCTCAACTAATCGGTAATCACGGTCAAGGCGAGTCTACTAATCTCTAGTCAAATCAATACTCTAACCCATTTTCGGCGAGCTTCTCTCTATTTATAGGCCTCGTGGTTATTCTGAGAAAAATTTGCTTTCTTCATAGGTCTTGAAATTAGTGAATTTCTCCACAAATTTCCAGAAGAATCTAGAGAGTCCCGAACTCCCCCAAAAAAGGGAGCCAACATGGCCACCAAGTCAGGAAAAAGGTTGCTAAGTCACCAACTTGGTAGCCACAATGATGCCAACTTGGCTCCATAGCCAAGATTTCGCCAGGTTTCCATTGAATCGCCATCGTAACGTACAGGATGGCGTTGCTTGCGAATATAATAATTTTAACATAAAAAGGTTTTAAAAAATACATCGTGAATCAATTCTTGTGAAAAGGGTATAAGACGTAAAACACAAAAGCTTTTTTAGAATCTGTAGTTTTTAAGCAATTTTTTCAATTTTTGGACGGAATACGGATAATAATATTTTCCACACGAAAAAAAAAGTTTCGCGTGATTATTTTTATAAATGACGAAGTTATTAGAGGATTAATTGAATTTTGAGTTGTTTTTTTTTTAAATCGTAAAAAAAGCAGTTTTCGGTTTTTATTTATTAAATCACTGATTCTCAAAGAACATAGCCTGATCTTTTTTAGTACAGAATCAATATTTTGATTCATTTTAGAAAAAATGGTAAGAAATGCAAAATATCATTGATGCATATTATGGAATACATACTTCACTAAGAAGATCCATTATTTCACAACTGCAGGAGCTCCTTCACGAAAGGAACAATTCGGTGCGATTGCTTAAAATAGTTATTGATATGATTCCTTTAGATACTCACAAGATTGTTATTCACTCAGGCAAAACACTCGTTGGAGAACATGTTCGGAGATATAATGCTCCAACTATAAACGAAGTGGCAATTGTCATGGTCGGAGAACAGTTCCAACGTAGGGACTTTGTTCTCCATCGAAGAAACGATCAGTTAATAAAAGTCGGGGAAACTCACCGTTGTTATGATGCTTTGCAATATCCAATTATCTTTTGGGATGGTGCCGATGGATATCATTTCAATGTGAAAATGGTTAATCCAGTTAATGGTGCAGAAATCAATAAAAAGTACAGTGCAATGAACTTTTACGCATACCGCTTAGTGATTCGGAAGAACGAGGACAATTATATTTTGAAATACCGTCTGTTGTTTCACCAGTACATTGTTGATATGTACGTAAAAATTGAAACGGAACGTCTGCTATTTCTTAGATTGAATCAGACAAAACTTCGCTACGAAGAATATATTCATTTGCGAGATGCAGTTGTGAATGAAGGTAATACAACCAACATTGGAAAGATGATTATTTTACCATCTTCATACATAGGCAGTCCGCGTCACATGCAGGAATATGCACAAGATGCAATGGCATATGTTCGCCATTATGGGCGTCCAGACTTATTTATCACCTTCACGTGCAATCCAGCTTGGGATGAGATACAGCAGTTGTTACTTCCTGGACAATCGCAAGTGGATAGGCATGACATCACAGCACGTGTTTTCAGACAAAAACTTAAGTCTCTGATGGATTTTATCGTGAAGCATGAAGTATTTGGATCTGTACGCTGCTGGATGTATTCAGTAAAATGGCAAAAGAGAGGATTGCCACATGCACATATTCTAATCTGGTTGTACAATAAAATAACTTCAGACGAAATCGATGATGTGATATGTGCTGAGATTCCACGGGCTAATGTCGATAAGAATTTACATGCAGTTATTATCCAAAAACATGATACATGGACCATGCGGTACGCTAAATCTAAATTCACTATGCATGGTAGATGGGAAATGCTCTAAGAAATATCCTCGAGCATTCACAGCCAATACGATAACAGGAGACGATGGATACCCTCGGTATAGGAGACGATCAACTGAAGATGGTTGGAATTCGGCAGCATTAGACATACAAAATGGTGTTATTGATGTAGACAGCCATTGGGTGGTTTCATATTCACCTCTGTTATCAAAAACGTACAGAGCACACTTAAATGTAGAATATTGCAATTCCGTCAAATCGATTAAGTATATCTGTAAATATGTAAATAAAGGCAGCGATATGGCAGTTTTGGGTGTGAAACCAGAAAATATTGACAGAAATGCAGTACGAGTTATCGATGAAATTGCACAACACCAGGCTGGAAGATATATAAGCAGCAATGAGGCTGCATGGCGAATGTTTTCATTCCCCATGCATGAACGAAATCCAGCAGTGATCCACTTATCAATACATTTAGAGAATGGCCAGCGTGATTATTTTACAGATGCAAATGTACTTCAAAAGGACCAATAATCCCCCTGGTACAACTCTAACTGCTTTCTTCACTTTGTGTCAAGAAGATGCTTTCGCCAGAATACTGTTGTATTCTGAAGTACCCTCTTATTACACGTGGAATGAAACTAAAAAAGTATTCATACGACGTAGACGAGGGGAACCAGTTGATGGTCGACCTGGCATTTTCAGAGAAAATACACTTGGTAGAATTTATACAGTGCATCCTAATCAGGATGAATGTTTCTATCTTCGCATGCTCTTGGTTAATGTGCCTGGTCCTGGATGTTTCCATGAGTTGAAAATTGTTGACGGCGTCACACATGCCACTTTTCGCAGTACGTGTCAAGCTCTGAACTTATTAGAAAGTGACCAACAATGGGAGAGAGAGAGAGAGATGTATTAATGACTCATGCAACACTGCACATCCAAACCAAATTCACGCATTATTCGCAATTATATTGACTTCTTGCTTCCCTTCATCTCCCACAGAGTTATGGGAAAGATATCGATCGCATATGGCTGAGGATATTTTGCATAGAGTACGGCTAGAAAATGGCAATATGGCCATGGAATTTACAGAAGTTATTTACAACGAAACATTAATAGATATTGAAGATAAGGGGTAAACTATTGCAAATAAAGTTCTTATTCAATTGGGAATGCCAGCACCCACCCGAGCTGCGATTGGTTCATTTGATGTGGATTTGCGCCGTGAACAAAGTTACAACATCAGTGATCTCCAGTTATATGTCCAACCAAACATTCCTAAATTGACATGAGAACAGAAGGGCATTTATGATCGCATAATGCAAATGATAAATGACGGAGTCGGGGGGACCTTCTTCTTGGATGCGCCAGGAGAAACCTGAAAAACATTTCTTATCAGATTGATTCTGGCAACGGTTCTATCAAATAATGACATAGCATTAGCTCTCTCACTTCATCTGGAATAGCAGCAACATTGTTACCAGGTGGAAGGACTGCTCATTCAGCTCTGAAGTTGCCATTGAATATACAAACTATCGAGACTCCCACGTGTAATATTTCCAAAACGTCTGGTATGGGAAAAGTATTACAAAAATGTTAAGTCATTGCTTGGGATGAATGTACAATGATACATAAAAAATCAATTGAAGATCTAGATCGATTGTTACAAGATTTGCGTGAAAACGTTCAACCATTCAGGAATGCATTGATATTGCTCGCAGGCGATTTTAGACAAACATTGCCTGTAATTTCTCGATTGCCACCAGCGGACGAAATACATGCTTGCCTGAAATATTCAACCTTGTGGCGACATGTGCATGCATTACAGTTGACTAAGAACATGCGTGTCCAGCTTCAAAACGATCCATCCGCCGAAGTATTCTCACGACAGTTACTGGACATTGGAAACGGACAGCTGACAATAGACGAGACAAGACAAATTTCATTATCTGATAATTTTTGTAATTTAGTGACATCAAAAGAGGAACTTATCTCAAAAGTATTTTCTAATATTCAAATTAATTATAGGATCACGACTGGCTCAGTGAACGAGTTTTCCTTGCCGCGAAGAATAAAGATGTCTATCAACTTAATAATTTTATACAGTCCAGTATTCAAAGTGAGGAAATTATATATAAATCGATAGACACCGTTGTGGAAGCAGATGAAGTGGTCAATTACTCATTAGAGTTTTTGAACTCTCTTGATCTGTCAGGAATGCCACCACACATATTAAAATTTAAAATAGGCGTGCCAGTTATCATGTTGCGTAATGTCAATCAGCCGAAACTCTGTAATGGTACGCGACTTGCTGTTAAGAAATTGATGAACAACGTAGTGGAGGCAACAATATGAACTGGGCCTTTCAAAGGAGATGTCCTGATTCCTCGAATTCCCATGATTCCGACCGATACACCATTTAAATTTAAAAGATTGGAATTCCTAATTCGATTGGCATTTGCAATCACAATCAGTAAAGCCCAAGGTCAATCGTTAGAATTGTGTGGGTTAGATTTAAGTGTGGATTGCTTCTCACATGGACAATTGTATGTTACGTGTTCAGGTGTCGGCAAACCTGATAGTCTATATTTACGCAAACAATGGTAAAACAAAAAATATTGTATACCCACAAGTATTGCAAAATTAACCCTTTGCCCTCAAGGACTACAAGAAAGAGCTATTTCCAATTTGTGTATATTTTTAACTGCTTAAGACTGTTTTTTTATTTAAATTAATGTAATTTTTTTATTAGTTTTTGCGCCGTGTTTTCAATTTCTCTATATTTCTTACAATTTTATGAACTGCATGAACTTATTTATGTATTTTTGCATTTAATTTATTATTAAAATTATTTCTTATTCATTTTTGTGATTTGCATTTAATTAATTTTTGCTTATGATTGTTTCTTATATATTTTTTGGATTTCATCTGATTGATAATTATTTCTTACATATCTCTGTGATTTACAATGCATTTCATTGTCTGATTGAATCTTTAAATAATTTGAAATCACCCAGTTTTTTCCTCATGTTTTGAAACTCAAATTAATTTTAAGTTTTCAGACCTCCATCTCTGTAATTAAACCAGACTATCCTTTAAGAAAATTATGCTCAATATAAGATTCACAATTGGCTGGATGGATCAGCTCTTTTTTCCCCCGTTTAACCAGACTGAGCCACAGCAACGCGTGGCAGGGTACACAGCTAGTATATATATATATATATATATATATATATATGTGTGTATGTATGTGTGTGTGTGTGTGTGTGTGTGTATGTATATGTATATATATATTATTGAATTTTTATATTGGATTATATACACTGCTGGACAATTGCTAAGGATGGATAACACTATCATCCATAGCAACTACAAAATGAAAGGAAGCAAAATGTGGAAAATTAGAATAAGTGCGGGATATTAGTAAGAAGTATGAGTATGCAAATTTTTTTCCACGTCTGTTCATCACGTGATAGCGTTCATAAGAGCTTTAAAGGTTTTGACGCGTGTGGACAGTTGTTGTTTCAAGTCAAAGTTTTACAGGAAAGATTTAATAGACGAACTTAAAATTTTTGGCATGTCTTCCCGACATCACATAGATGATTTTATGTGTGGCCGAATTATTGGAAAGATCGAAGAAGGGCGAAAAATAACAGATGTTGCCAGGGGAGTTCGACATCGCTCACAGCGTTGTTTCACGGCTGTGGAAGTCTTTTAAAACTACTGGAATGTGTAGTAGACGGCACGGGGAGGTCGTGTTAGAAGTACGACGCCTGCAGAAGACAGATATATCGTCCTATCAGCAAAAAGGAACAGGCGCACCACAGCTCAGCAGGTGGCAAATCAGTTTCTTGCTGCCTCAGGAAAGCAGATCTCCCGAAAAACTGTTGTCAGACGTTTGAGGGGAGGAGGACTATACGCACGCAGACCTGTTGTGTGTGTCCCATTGACCAGACAGCACCGTACTGCCCGTTTGCAATGGTGTCGTGAGCATCACAATTGGACTGAACAGGACTGGGCATGCGTACTATTCTCAGATGAGAGTAGGTTCAGTCTGTCATCGGATTGTAGACGCCAACTGATCTGGCGAGAGAGTGGTACTGCTTATCGTCCAGAAAATATCAAGGAAAAGGACCGATATCCAACATGCAGTATCATGGTGTGGGCCGGCATCATGATCAATGGCCGCACGCGCCTACATGTGGTTGCGAATGGGACTATGACGGGCCAACGATACATTGATGAATTTCTACTTCCTCATGTTCGTCTTTTCCGTGGTGCTGTCGGTGATAAATTTGTTTTTATGGACGACAACGCAACATGTCATCGAACACTCGCTGTTCAGGATTGTCTAGATAGCGAGGGTATTCAACGTCTCGTATGGCCAGCGCGTTCTCCAGATCTAAACCCCATTGAAAATGTGTGGGATGCTTTGGGGAGGAAAGTTGCTGGTCGAAACTATCCTCCGACAAACAAGAACACCGTCATCCGTGCACTCACAGAGGAATGGGATAAATTGCCTCAACAGCTGCTGGGTAATGTTTTGCAAAGTATGGTACGACGTGTGGAATGTTGCATCACACTCCACGGTGGACATATCCCGTACTGATACCTTTAGTTAAGGTGCCTGCTGACTTTTAGATGCATTGTTCCATTTCTCCGTACGCAGATCAAATGAACATTTTTTTTTCTTTCAGATGTTTCACAGCTTTTGTACTTTCCAGAACAATAAATATTCTTTATTCCAATGTCTGAACAGTGTTGCAACTATATTTTATCCTACTAGGTCTCATGTCTCGCTTAATGTTATGCTACATAGCAATTTGTGATCCGTCCTTAGCAATTGTCCAGCAGTGTATATATATATATACCGTATCGTGGCAAAACAAATACTCTTTCCGAGTCTGTAAATATTTTTTTGTTTGATTTTGATACAAAAAATTAGGCTGCAGTTTTAAAAATGTGTAAAATACCGAAAATTCTTCTACTTCTGGTTCTTCTTTCTCTCTCAAAGCATTAGTAGAATAAAAAGCACACAGGAGTGAATCAGTTATGCAGTTTAAGGTTTTTAATTAATATATTTTCAACTAGGCACATTATCATAAAAAACTAGCTAAAATGGCTTTCTTGGATCATTCACAATCTTTTGGTACCTTTGGCGCGTTTATGCGTACAGCGGTTTGTGAGAAGATAGCCTCACATGCATACAAATATATGTTTGCTTATCTACGAATTTTTATTGTTTAGATGTCTCAAAATCTATAACAATTGTTTTTTTCATCGCGCTATGTTATGAGTTGCATTGTCTCGCATTGAATTGTTCGCACACCAAAATGTATGAATTACATATGTATGTATAAATATACATTTTAAACATAACAATAAAAAATTAATAGTATAAGCAACACGATTATAAGAAAATTTATTCAACTATTTCAATCACATAATTCTTCGTCCTGAAATTGAAAAAAATTAATGAAATTGCAAGGAAAAATTAGTTTTTACAGCTGATAACGAATCTGGTCTTTCAGTAGTGAACTCTAAACTGTTTAAAAACTCAATTTTTATATATCGGTGAAATTTTATCTTTCACTTTTATGTTAAGGGCGAACATACATAAAACTTCCTGCTATAGGTCCAATAAGACTCCGGTTTTGAACAAAATTATTTATACTGAAATGATCTCTTTCTGTATCGTCAAATGTCTCATGCAACTTTTCATCTTTAGGTTGCTGATAAATCAGAAAGATGATTCTGTGAGGCTCTGTAAATAAAATAAAAGGGAAGATGAAAAGTAGAAATTTTTCTATGCTTATCATCTTATTTAAAAACTAATAATGTGAAGCGTGCCCAGTGTAAATTCAAATGTATTTTTATATGAAAATTTTTAAAAGAGATTAATGAAAATGAGGTTTATTTATAAAAACAAATTTCAAGTTAAATTTGGAAGGTGATTAACCACGCAACATAATATTATACAAAAAATATTCAAAAATATTGAAATTCTACATAATTTTATGACAAAGAATCAAATATGATCTGTACAAATAAATAAAGTTGAAGTGTGTATTTGTAATTTCAAATTAACAGCTTTTTACTAAATGCATTTAAAAGTATGTATGGTACTTATATCAAAAAGCCAATTTTCAAAATTTTTATCTATCTGTTCCGGCTAACCTCTGAAACGGCTGGACCGATTTTAAAAATTCTTTCACGAATGGAAAGCTACGTTCTCAGTGAGAATCATAGGGTACATTTTATTCCCGTATTTCTACGGGTACGGAAACTAGGCTGGTAAAACCGTGGGGCGTTGCTTACAACCCACAAAGTTGTTGCAAGATTATACATTTTGTCAATACTGGAAATTTTAATAACAATCTTTTCCCATTAATAATAAATAACTGAAACGGTGTAATTTAACATCTTTACAAAAAACGATTTTTTAAATGCTTTTTTATTAAATGTCAAACGTTTATTACTTTACGTTTATTAAATGCGAAATTCAAAGTTCGAAAAATATCGCCAAGTTGGCTAAGAAATTCTCTATTTCCGACAATCCAAAAATTTTTAAACCAATTCTCTGCCAATTTTATGAGAGAAACAACATAAAGCGTTGGCGAATTGCGTGATATTGAAAGCTGTATGGTAATATTAAATGATAGTTTCATAAAAAGTTTTAATTTATCAAATATTTAATATTTTGAATTTTTTTTAAACTATTTCCAATATAAGGCCACATTTTGCACGGAATTTTTCACTAATACTAAGCCTACATATTTTATATGGAAATATTGCTATGAAAATATACTAGATATTACTATGGAGGAACACCACTCGCTGCAATAAGTGCTGCTATACGACTTGGCATGGAGTCGAACAGATTTTGAATGTCTGCTTGTGGAAGAGAATTCCATATTGCTTGTATGCGCAGCAAAAATTCGTCTTTTGAAGTTGCAGAACATGGATCACGAGCGAGACGCCAACCAACCAAATCCCACAAGTGCTCAATAAGCGACATATCCGGCGAATAAGCACAACAAGAAAGAAGGGTGAAGTTGGGCTGAACAGAAGTCTCGAACAGTCTTTGTAACATGTGGGCGTTCATTATCCTGCTGAAAGATAGCTCCAAGGATGCCTGACAGGAAGGGAACGACATCGGTCTGTAACACTTCACTGACGTAACTGTTGCTATTCAAATTACCGTCAATTCATAGCAAATTGGACCATCCATGATACGAAATCGCACCCCAAACCATAACTCCGGGTGTTAGGTCACTATGTCGTTCGATAACGCACTCTTGAAGACAGCGTTCACCGGCATAGCGTTCAACAGGAAAGCTTCCATCATGGTCCCATAAATTGAAGCGTGATTAATCTGAAAAAAAGACAACTTGAAACCAATCAGCTTGCCAGGTTCTGTGCTCATGAGCCCATTGCAGACGCAGCCGGATAGTTTGCCGTGAGGGGGATCCTGTATAAAGGCACCTTGCACGCGATCCACGGTGCAGCAGACGTCGACGAATTGACGAAGCTGACATTAGTACATCTATAGCAGTAGACCAACGTGCTTCCAACTGACTGGAGGAAACTATACGGTCTTTCACCTCCATGCGGAGCAGGCGTTGATCGTCGCGGGCTGACGTCACCTTCCATCGTCCACTGCCAGTTTTTCGAGTTGTTCGGTGCTCGTTGGTCCACTTCTTCCAAACTCGCAACACTGTCAAACTGTTCCACTGCACAGGTGCTCCTATTGCGCGATAAGAAAACCCTCTTTCTCGAAGGTGGATAATCCCCCCCCGGTCAATCTTCGTAAGTTGTTGGAATTTCTCCTTATTTCGTCATGGAGGCATACTTAGGTCCTACTAAATGTTTGCCGCTAACAAATAATCATTAACTATTTTCAACGTCCCGCTACAGCCCTCAATTTATAAGCTTTCAGCATCAGTTCAGAGGGCGCAGCGCACGCCACGCATGCACAGGGGCTCTGAAATTTTAATCTTATATTTAACTTCCTATAATTGATATTTCCTGCAACGTACATTTAATTCGAATGACTCCTTCATGGTGTTGCGTTTTTTACAAACATCAGTGTACATGCATATATGTTTTTCACTAAACTCATCTACAACGAAATGTCAATAATAATTGAAAATATGGTTTTCACAATGGTTGGAAAGAAACTACATCATTTTGAAAAGATTCGTCTGCAACCATTCGACTGATAATCAAATTGCTAGAGAATTAGACTACTATTTCACGGCATTTCAATATCAAGTAACAGAATTAATCCCTCAATTAACTCCAGAACAAAGTCATGTTTTCCACTACGTTTTACGTAAAATAGAATCTGGCAGTGGCGCACTCTTTTTTCTAGACCCCCATAGAGGATTCGGAAAAACGCGCGTTTCTTTCTAAACTTAATATTAATGACAGTCAGAAAAAACCAGAAGATAGCATTGCTGTGGCTCCTTCCGGTATTTTTGCGGCACTACTGACCGAAGTTCGTACTGCACATTCCGTTTTAATATTGCCGTTGAATCTTGCACATGTAGATTCTTCCATCTGCAATTCCTGCAAAAATAGCTCTCGAGAGGCAGAAGGCTTCGACATCGTACAAGAAAGTACGATGTCTCACAAGAAAGCTATAGAGGCATTAAATTGGACTCTTCAGAATTTACTAGAAAGTACAGATATTATTGGAGGAATATTAGTTTTATTGCCTGGTGATTTCTGACAAACTCTCCCAGTAATTCAGAGGGGTACACTGGCAGATGAAACCAGAGCCTGTATTAAATAATCAAGCTTATGGGCGAAAGTTGAAGAATTCAGCCTGAAAACGAATATGAGAGTGCTTCATAATGACGTATATTCGGAACATTATGCAGAGACGCAATTGAAAATCGGTGATGGATGTCTGCTGGAGGTTATATTTTACTTTCCAGAGAATTTTGTAATTTAGTAGAAAATGATGTTACTCAAATTTACCCGGGTTTGCAACAAAATTTAAATTGTAATCAGTGGTTGTGCGCAAGATCAATATAGGCGCTGAACAATGACATTTTTGATAAAATCAGGGCGGAAAACTTAAACGACGGGGGGTGGGAATGAAGGGATATTTATCAATGAATACAGTCATGGATGCAGAACAAATTACTTCATATCCTACGGAGTGGGATTCGCTTGATCTTTCGGGTACACCCCAACATAAACTTCAATTAAAACTAAATGTACCAGTTATGCTTATGCAAAATCTCGTTGCTCCGCGACAATGTCATGGAACGAGGTTTTGGATCACAAAATTCATGCAGAATATAATTGGTGTGCCAGTCACTATTTTAACAGGTGCCATGAAAGGGGAAAGTGTTATCATACCCGAAATCGAATTATTCCCAATGATCTACCGTTACAATTCAAACGAGTTCAATTTCCAATCAAACTCAGTTTTACTGTTGGGGTAACTTTGGGTGTACAAGGGCAAACGTTGTAGGTAGCAGGGGTGCATTTGTAGAAGCCATGCCTTTCCCATGGCCAAATATAAGTAGCTTGGTTCGCGTGTGTCCAATCCCCCAAATCTTCCCATATTTGCACCTGACGGAAGAACATATAATATAATATATAGTAGCATCTTAGAATAATATTCTGTTTTTAGCTTTTATAAAGAGGAATTATATATATATATATATATATATATATATATATATATATATATATATATATATATATAATTTATTAAACGTAGATACTTTCCACTTTTTAAAACATTAATAGTAAAGTTATTGAATTTTTTTTTTTTTAATTATTATAATAAAGTATTTTTTCAGTTTTTTTAACTAAGAGCCATTTTAAATTTTTTTAAAATTTTAATATTCCAAGTCAGGCAATAAAAAATTATGTTATTTTATTTACTTTCAAATGATAACAATCATGACTTTGACAGTTATTGAAAGACATCAACGCGCGCGAGCGAAGCCGTGGGTAAAAGCTGGTATATATATATATATATATATATATATATATATATATATATATATATATATATATATATATATATATATATATATATATATATATATATATGTATATGTATATATATGTATATGTATATATATATATGTACATATATGTATATATATATGTATATATATATGTATATATATGTGTATATATAGTCTAATTCTCTACACAAACAAGACATAAACCTCCATCAATCACATTCGAAAAACACATAGACATTAGGAAAATCACACATGAAGGACACATGAGCAACCGAGATTAAAAAATTATAAAATGGATGCTGCAGTATAATATACATTGAAGACTTAGGACAGCTAATATATAAAATAATTTATATAAAAGTGGGGTTGTACATGTTTTTTAGCCAGCCAACCTTCCGCTTTTAAGTAAATAATACTGAGCAAAATCCTTGTGAAAGTAATGGATAGTAATGTCTAAATCCATTACTAGAGAGGTAACTTACCTAAAAATTGCACTTAAAAATGCAGAGCCCGCGCTAAATCTGAGTGCGATAAATAGGGTATTGCCAGATTGTGGACCCTAATGCAGATTTGAGGCTTCTGAATGGCTGAAATATAGCACTTAACAAAAGTATAAAAAGAATAGAAATAAAAATTAAAAAGAGAGTTACAAATTATATAACATAACTTTAGTGACATTAGATTATATGAGAATTAAATAATATGTAATTTTATCTAATAGTAGAATATGGAGGTGACTATAGCTAAGAAATATGAAAATTTATAGTAATAAGCTAGTATTAAATTCATAATTTTTTTAATCCTTTGTATTTCGAATAGCTTTATTCATATAGCTATTAAAAATTAATTGGATATTTCTGATTTAAGCAATATTTGGTAAAATTTTTTAAGTTATTTATTATTTCTGATTTTTTTGACACTAGAAACTTATTGCGTTGTATATAATTAATAACAATATTTCTGAATATAGAAACATGTACATTACTCTCCCAATGAGGAACTTTCATAATATTGAAATTAAAATGTTCTCTTTTATCATATAAATACTAGAAACTATTACATTATCTATTAATGTGATATGTATATCAAGAAAATTTTCTTCATTGTTGCTACTATTTGTCTGCATTAAATAAAGATATTGTGGATAAAAATTAGTGTTAGGTATAAAATTGACTTGCTAGCCAAAAATGATTATATCATCTATATAACGATAAATATAATATTTAGAATTATTAATGTAACTATTTTCAAAATAATGTAAACATAAATTGGTAAGACATTTGCTCGCAGGGCCACCTTTTGGCAAACCTTTAATCTGCAGATAATAGTTACCATTATAATGTATATAGTTCTCTTTAAGTACAAATCTAAGTAGTGAACTAAATCTATCATAATTAGCATAATTAAATGAATTATCTTTATGTAAATTTACAAGTATATTAATCATATCATCAATATTAATAGAATTAAAAAGATCTTCAAAATCTAAAATATATACTGAATAAATCTTTTTATCTTTCATTTGTTCAATAAGTGATTTACTATTTTTAAGTATCATATTGGATTTAAGATTATTTATTGTATCATGTGTAATATTTCTCTCTCTCTCTCTCTCATGGAAAATTTTGTCTGTTTTGCTGATATATGTATTAAATGAATTTGTGTGTAACTGTCCTAAATTTGACATGGTTCTTATGAAATTTGGGAGTAAGAAATATGTGTGGAAATTTAAAATTATTATTAATTTGAATTCTTATTTGTTTATGAAAAGCAAAAATTCGATTATTTATTTCTCTATTAGAAACTGATGACTTAATAAAAGCTGTATTATTACCAAAATATTTGTTGATCTTTAAATTATAATAGTATTACAAATGAAGGCAAAATTTCCTGGCACTTTATCAACATAAACTATAATAAATTCATTTTGAAATTTTTTAATCTGGTTTTTAATATCATTAAAAAAGATTTTATTATCTGTACCATAGTTATATTTATTAAGCGTTTGTGTAATATTACATTTGAATGCTGTGAATGCGTCTATAGGCATACTATATTTAATAGCTATTTTGTATATAAATTGCTTGAAATAATATTATATACTTGTTTTTTAAGAATTTTATTATTATTCGAAATCATTAATCTAAAACCAGTACCTTTATTCATTATGTTTCTAAGAATATTGACTTTTACAATATTGAGGTCACCAGTAACAGCATGCTTGTGATGTTTACCTATTAATTCTTTAAATTCATTACATTTACATATTAAGTTTTCTTGCTTTATAGGCACATCATAGTTAAAAATTAATCTACCTATTTTTTATTGTATTTAAAAGCGTTTTTAATAGTAATATTTTGTATTGGGAAAGTTGACATGTGTTTTTTAAAAATGCCAGAAAAATTAATATTATCATTTGACTTATTCATATATAAAATGTACAATATTCTATTTGATAATCTTTATTTACGTTAACTTTTATGTTATGTTTGTTTCAAAAATTTGTGAATGTCCTTTATGATATGCAAAGAATGGCAATCTTTACTTTTATGAGAAATTAGTACATCTGCTGTAATACATAATTATGTCTTACTGAGTCCAAACATAAAAGAATTAGTGTAAATTTATATTAAAATTGTTATCAAAAAGCTATTACAAATATCTATAATACTATCTGTAAGTACTTTTTTGTCTCTACTTAATCTTTTAGTTCTAGCCCCTCTAGTTTTCTTTTATTAGTTATTTTATTAATCTCATTATTGTAATAATAATCTTGAGAATTTGTTTAATTGCATTTAGAATATTTTTCCTTGGTATATAATGCATTTAGTCCATAAAGATAAACTGCATTATAATATTTAGTGTTTATAGTAATTTTTCCACCATAATCTTTCTTTAATATTAGGATCAACTTTAATAATTTTGAGTGAAACATGTTCAAAACCATGTGTACTTAAGTGTCGTATTTCAATTTTATTTGAATTTTTAATACTATTGAAGTATTTAGTATTTGTGTGTGTGTGTGACCTATGTGTTGATTCATTCTAATATTAGTTTTATTAGATGTCTGACAAATATATTTAAATTGACATTTATTACATGTCAATAAGTAAATACAGTTATATTTCTTACAAAAGGTAAATTTAGAATCCTCTTTGATTTGATCATTATGAATCATTTTACAAGTTTTACATCTTTTGTCGCCACATCTTCTGTAAAAAGGAATTTTTTTATTTTTATTTGAAACATTATTGCAATGCAAAAAGTCTTTTTTAGAATTCTTTAAGTATTCCTTATTCCAGAATACTCTAGTATTATATGCATTAAAAAGTCTCGTTGAATCTCTACAATGATCTGCATTCAAAACTTTGACACTATCTACTGTGTTCATCATATCTGTAGTATATACTGTATATACTATACTGTATACTATATATATAGTATGTAGTATATAGTAAAAAACTAGCCTAACAGATTATAAAATACTACCAATTATTAGAATATGAATTACTAAAAAATATATATTTAACCTAATATAGCAAAATAAAAAGAGTTAATGGTTACTTTTTATCGATGCTACATATACCATTATAATGTACCACCGAGCAAAGACAGAGTATATTTTCTGAGCCTCGTTGCCAGTCTCGATATTTATAACTTTAAAATTATTCATATTTGTGTAGAATTTTTTATTAAGTTTCTATAAAATTAGCACTTAATATCTATAGCAAACAATCACTATAGTTATAATGAAATGATTGGCCAAATTGGGTCTTCATTGTTACAAAAATGCAGAAGGATCATGCTTTTTAGCGTTTTTAAGTAATATCTTTTCAAATAATCTTTATATATATAAATCTTCTGTGCATGTGTAAGTAACTAAACTCCTCCTAATCCACTGGATCGATTTTGATGACATTTTTTATGTGTGGGTTCAAGTGGATTCGAGAATGGTTTAGATTCACAATTCGATCCAATATCGCAATTAATTAAAAAGATATTAATTAAAAACATTCAACTCAATATTTACCTGCATTGTTGTAACAACGTTATTGTTATAAAAATAACTCAAGTTGGCGTGGAAATTCGATTTTCAGCCAAACTGGCCTAACCGGGTCTTCATTATTACAAAAATGCAGACGAATCATGCTTTTTACCGTTTCTAATTAATATCTTTTCAAATAATCTTTATATACATAATTCTTCTGTGACCTTCCTCCTAAACGGCTGGACCAATTTGGATGATATTTTTTGTGTGGGTTCAAGTGGATTCGAGAATGATTTAAATTTACAATTCGGTGCAATATCGCAATTAGTTAAGAAAATCATGGGCAATATTCTTGAGGCCACTATTTCGAGCGGCAAACTTCAAGATGAAGTTGTACTTCTACCACAGATCCCAATGATTCTTTCAGACTCACCTACCCGTTCAAATGTTTGCAATTTCCAATTTTCTTGGCATTTGCTATGACCATTAATAAGTCACAAGGTTAAACAATGACTGATTGATTGATTGAATATTAACGTTGCACTGTTCAGCTGCACGAGGGCTTTTGGCGACGGACCACGTAATTTTGAACCATGGTCAAGTGACGTGGACGACACCTGAGCTGGCACCTCTCTCTCCTAACTACCACACCACACCTACGGGAGGACGTTTCAGCTCTCGACAGATTTAAAGTGCATCGCTGCCCTACAAGGTGGGTCTTTAGTGGTACTGGGCTCGAACTCGTGACAAGGCAAGCTACGATCCGATACCTATACCACTCGTCTACCGCGGCCATGTCAAACAATGACAATTTGTGGCTTAGATTTAGAAAACACTTGCTTTTCGCACGGCCAATTATATGTTGCTTGTCCAAGGTTTAGCAAACCATCGCATTTGTTTGATTATACCTCTCAAGGATTAACCAAAAACATTGTACATTCAATGGCATCAAGATAAATTTATTTTTTGTGTATTAAAAAATATACCTGTTATGAAAATAGCTCGAGTTTTATCTTTTTTACCCTTTAATCAAAACAAGTTTAAGTTTCTATTCAGAAAAGCTTCCATATTCAACTTCGTTCGTAGTAAATACATACTCACACGCAATCGATAGATCGAATTGTGGTAACTGTACATGTGATGATGTCAGGTATTGTAACAACTTTCTTTATAAAAAAATTTCATCAAAATGGTCCAGATTGTTACAACTTATTCAAAAAGTCGGATTTAAGACGTGTTTAAAGGACAACGTCTGTCGGGACTGCTAGTATATATATACATCAGTGGCGCGCACAGGGTGGAGGTCCTGGGTGTCCGGACCCGCTCCCCCCCAAAGCCTTTGATTTTTTCCGATTGATTATAATTCTAAATATATAGTACGTAAAATTTAATAAAGTATTTGTTATTAATGATTAATTTTATTAATTAATGCTAATTAGTTATTCAATAATTAATTTTTTACTGTGTTTTGTTCCCGAAAAACCGACAAAACCAAAAGAAGCATGATACAAGAATGGTGAACTTTCGACCCCGGACACCCCCCCCTTGAAAAAAATTCCTGTGTGCTCCACTGATATAATATATATATATATATATATATATATATATATATATATATATATATATATATATATATATATATATATATATAGTCGACTCTCGATAGTTCGAAGTTGAAGGGACCAATGAAAAACTTCGAATTATCAAGAGTTCGAATTATCAAGAGGGTAGGAAAAAAACTCTCAAAATACACGAAGAGAAGTTTTTTTCATAACACATTTAAATTTAAAACTATGCAATAAAGCACACACACACACACAACAATTGTACATAATTTTTTCATACAATATAAAAATTAAACAGAAGTTAAAAGTCCTACATTAAAAGAATACACTTATGTCTTGAAAACAACTATTAAAAGAATATACATACTATATATAATTAATCCTTTTTGTCGAAAAAATCTGTTATCTTTTTTTGTTTTAGGGGATTCAATCTAACTTTTTCAATAGATTTTTCTAAAACAAATGAAGCCTGTAAAATGTCTGCATCAACATGATTTTGAAGGAAAAATTGCGTAGTTTGTTTAGTGTCACTTTAGCTTCTGACAGAGTTACCGGAGTCAACTCCTCCAATTCGTCTTCATCACTTTCTGTATTATTGTGGTCCAAAGCCACAATTTTAGCCGTCAGATAGAGCTCCCCATACAGCAATGGCCGTGTCAACCAACACGTAATCGTCAAATCTTGTTCTGGAAGAGCTTCCCAAAGGATGGTTCAGCATTAAATTCAGTGAGTGTATCGTCCACATCAACCAGATTCGGCGAGAGGAAGCCTGACTTTTTAAAACAGCTGTGAATTGTCAAAGGAGTAGCAGCTCTCCAAACCTTGTCAATCATGATCAAAGCTGTTAAAATAGAAATAGTAGTTACATTCTGCTGATTTTCGAGGTTATCCAAAACGCTTTTAACGACTTCACGCCGATAAAAAGTTTTAAAATTATGTATAATGCCCTGGTCGAGTGGCTGAAGTTTGGAGGTTGAGTTTGGAGGGAAAAATTGAAGTTTCACATTTGATAAAGGTGATGCGTCATTGTAAACAGTACAGTTGTCTAAAAATAAGAGAATATGTCGTTTCTCTCTTTTCATATCCTAGTTCAGTGAGACCAACCATTCATTAAAGAGTTCGGTGGTCATCCATGCCTTTTTGTTTGAGCGGTATTTGGTAGGGAACGAGTTTATGCCCTTGAAACACAGAGGTTTTGCAGATTTTCCTATGACGAGAGGAGTAATCTTTTCTGAGCCGTCCATGTTTACAACCAGTAAAATAGTTAACCTTTCCTTGCTATGTTTTCTTCTATGGCATTTTTCCTTTTTTGAATGTAAATGCTTTTTCTGGCAAATACTTGAAAAAGAGTCCGGTTTCATCCGTGTTGAAAATGTTACGTGGTTCGTACTCCTTTATTAGATCCGAAAGCGAGTTCTGCCACTTATAACAAACGTTAATGTCGACACTTGAGCTTTCCCTGCACATTTTTTTGAAGACTATCTCATTCCTTTTCTTAAAATTTGTAAGCCATCCCTCGCTAGCCGAAAACTCGATTCTTAATACTTTGGCGAATGCTTTAGCCTTTTCCTTCAATAAAGAGCCACCCATCGGAATATTCTGCCCTCGACACTGTCTCATCCATGAAACTAAACACTGTTCAAGACGTGGAAAATTACCTTTACTAAGGCGTTTTCTCACTCTTACTCGAAGATGCACTAAAGATTTTCTCTTTATTCTTCAGAATAGTGGGATTTCAAATGCTTTGGCTACATCGCCCTTCCTCTCATCTTCTTCAACTGATTCTGTCACCTTTTGCTTTTCAGAAATTGTTAAGCACTTGTACTTTTTAAAAGGAGACATGTCGTTCCTTTCAGGTGATAAGTCGACACTGAGGTGAGGTGTAAGGTAGTGGGCCAAGGTATATCGAAATTAACAGGCAGGAAACGTAAATCACCACAACTTAAGTAAAATAAATATTTTAAATTTTAAATTTGGAATCTAAAATGAACACAAGGCGTATTCACAGCACGCACTCAGCTACGGGGTATACTTAATAGCAGAGGTCGACAACTACGGCATGTGGAGCAATTCTTAGTGGCACATTACCGCTCTTTTTTTAAAAAAATAATAGAATAAAGTTAAATCACTGTCTCACCTGTCTTTGCCTCGTACATTTTTATATAAAGGTTTTATTTCTCGCTTTCAATTCTCTGCCATAAAACTGTTCTGCTGAATTATCTTGGATGTAGTTTGAGTGCTTTATTTAAAAAAAACATCTGTTTATATGTGACTCATTATTAGTAATAAATACTCAATGCAAATCAAAATTATTGTGCAATACTTGTAAAAGAAAGCATCACTCATTACTGCACAGTGAATAAAAAAGAAAGCAGTTTTTCCTTTATCCATCTAAAGCTTGGGCATCAAAGAAAAAGAAGAAAACAGATGGCTTAGGAATAAATCAAAATTCTGCTTAGAAAATACCGGAAATATAATAAACAAAGTAGTTATTCTATCAACATGCACAATTTGGACTGAAAATAAGTTCAGTAGAAAAACCGCTCGTGGGATAATTAGGTACAGGAAGTGAATCTAACTTCATAATATTGAAGGTTCAAATTATCGAGTTTTCTAGGATAACTTCGAATTATCGCGTGTTGTAGTCTGGCTAACCACAAATTTTACTTAGAAATATTGGGAGTACCAAAACGTATGGTTTTAATTCGAAATATCAAGAGTTTTTCTAAAGGCTGAGCATATACTTCGAATTAGCGAGAGGTTCGTATCATCGAAAGTTCGAATTTTCAAGAGGCGGCTGTATATATACACTGGTGTGCAAAAATTAAGGACGAAGTCGAAAAATTAGCATATCAGCTGAACGAAGAGGCAGAGCGGACAGAAAGACCAATCAGGAGATTAAGTAAGGGGATGTACGGTAGCACATGCGCAGATATGCAGGTAGACGTAATGGGGAGTGTCTGAGTAGAATAAAGTATGTTGTCGGTGTAAGATCAGTATTTCTTTCAAAGAGATTGCACGCCGTATAGCAGTTAAAATCACACCGAGTTGCTGCCTCAGCGAGAAATGGCGAATAATCTATCTGTTAGACGACATCTGGATGCTTTTACCCGAGGTCGAATCATTGCGAAGTTGGAGGAAGGCCGCAGTGTGACAAGTGTGGCTGCAGAGTTCGGAATTGCTCACAGCATCGTTTCACGACTTTGGAGACAATTTCAAACTATAGGAACAGCTATCCGGGGTTCAGTAGTGGTCGTCCACGAGGAACCGCACCCGCAGATGACCGGTACATTGTCTTACAGGCCAGACAAAACAGGCGGCAGACAGAGGGAGAAATCGCTAGACACACGACACAGGCGACTGGACGACCGATATCGTGTTTTACCGTGGCCAGAAGACTGCACGGTGGTGGTCTGTTTGCACGACGCCCTGTACGGTGTGTACCTTTAACGCATGACCATTGGAAAAGGCGTTCTCTGTGGTGCCGGGAACACCGGAATTGGAGAGACAATGAATGGGGACGAGTACTCTTTACAGATGAGAGCAGATTCAGTTTGAGTAGCGATTCTCATCGCATACTCATCTGGAGAGAGCGGGGAAGCCGCAATCATCCCTCGAACATCATTGAAAGGGACAGGTATGGAGGTCGCGGCGTTCTCGTTTGGGGAGGCATCATGCTTGTTAGTCGTACAGACCTTCACATCTTCGACGCTGGTTCAGTCAACGGGACCCGTTATTGTAACGAGATTCTTCTTCCATATGTGCGTCTTTTTAGAGGAGCTATGGGTCTGCAGTTCCTTTTCATGGACGACAATGCACCATGTCATCACACAGTAGCTGCCGAACAGCTCTTAGAGAGTGAGGATATTGAACGTATGGATTGGCCGGCACGATCTCCGGATCTCAATCCCATCGAGCATGTATGGGATTTTCTAGGCAGACGCTTGGCAGCTCGTACCTTACCACCAGTAACGATTCGGGAGCTTCGATTGGCGCTGCAAGACGAATGGGCAGCAATGCATCAACAACTCATTGACACCCTCATTCTTAGCATGGGCAGACGCTGTGAAACCTGCCTAGCAGTCAGGGGAGATCATATCCCCTACTAAAGACCGGATGTTTCTTGCTGGACACCCATCACAGGGATGTTTCGGCCCCTTCAGTCGCATTGCGCTCCATGCTACTTTTTCAATCAAGATTCTTTTTATCCCTCTGTTTTCTCTTTTAGTAAGTGTTGCTTACATATTACACATGTCCTTACGTATTGAGGATCTTACGGTATTAAATGTGTTGATTTGGAAAGCTTTTGTACAAAGTAATATTGAAAAAACCGTCTCGTCCTTAATTTTTGCATACCAGTGTATATATATATATATATATATATATATATATATATATATATATATATATATATATATATATATATATATATATATATATATATATATATATATACTAGCTTTTACCTACTGCTTCGCTCGCGTAGATGGCGTTCGATAAATAATATTGAGCTATTCATTCACAAAATAGCAGTTAAATATGGTATGGCTATAGAAGCATTCACAGAATTCAAATGTAATATTACACAACAGCTTAATAAATATAACTTTGGTAGAGATAATAATATCTTTTTTTAATGATATTAAAAATCAGATTAAAAATTTCAAAATAAATTTAATATAGTTTATGTTGATAAAGTGCCAGAAAGTTTTGCCTTGATATGTAAATACTATTATAGTTTAATGATCAACAAATATTTTGATAATAATACAGCTTTTATTAAGTCATCAGTTTGTGATAGAGAAATAAATAATCGCATTTTGGCTTTTCATAAACAATTAAGAATTGAAACTAATAATAATTTTAAATTTCCACATATATTTCTTATTCCCAAATTTCATAAAGACCTAGTCAGGTTTAGGACAGTTACTAATGGATTTAATACATGTATCAGCAAATCAGGCAAAAAATTCTCTATGAAATATTACAATAAATAATCTTAAATCCAGAGCCATACTTAAAAATAGTAAAAATTTTATTTAAAAAATGAAAAATAAAAAGGTTTTTTCAGTCTATAGTTTAGATTTTGAAGCTCTTTTTAGCTCTATTAATATTGATGATATTACTTGTAAAATTACATAAAGGTAATCTATTTAAAATTGCTAATTATGATAGATTTGGCTCTCTACTTAGGTTTGCACTTGAAGAGAGCTATATATTTTGTAATGGTAACTATTATCTACAGATTAAATGTTTGTCACAAGGTGGTCCTGTTAGCAATTGTCTTGCCAATTTATATTTACATTATTTTGAAAATAGTTTCATTAATGATCCTGAATATTACATTTTTCGTTATATAGATGACATAATCATTTTTGGCAAACAAGATAATTTTAAACCTAATACTAATTTTTATCCACAATATCTTAATTTAATACAGACAAATAGTAACAACAATGAAGCAAATTTTCTTGATATACATATCAAATTAAAAGATAATGCTATAGTTACTAATATTTATGATAAAAGAGAAGATTTTAATTTCAATCATATAAAAGTTCCTCATTGGGAAGAGTAATGCACATGTTTCTATATTCAGAAATATTGATATTAATTATACTCAACGCAATCAATTTCTAGTTTACTAGTTACTTTAAAAAAGAAATTCTAAATAGTAAGGATTAAAATTCCTTAGAATAATAATAGTTTATTACTGTAAATTTATCATTTTTCCTAGTTATAGTTACTTCCATATTCTAATATTAGATCAAATTATTTATTATTACTTCAGATATAACTATAGGGTCACTAAAGTTATTGTAATTTGTATAAACTCTCTTTTTAATTTTTATTTCTATTCTTTTCATACTTTTGTTAAGTGCGACATTTCAGCCACTCACATGCTTTGAATTTGCATTTGGGTCCAAAATCTGGCAATAACTTATTTACTGTGTCTCCCATCCGGTATAGTGTATTACAGTCGCTGATTGATGTGCCGTTGGGACTGAGTTTGAATCCCGGAGAAGATATGGATGTTTGCAAATGTATAGTGCCTTCGCGACATGGGAGTACTTTAAATAGCCGTCGAGCCGCAAATCCTCTCGTGAGGTTGGTGGAAGGGGAAGAGAGGTGGGAGGCTCCTGACCACCCCCAGGGTGTTCTCACTCAAAAATGGGGTGAAACCAAGCTAAATCGTTCTATCACCTGTATGGTGATCAAAGCTACGCTAACAACAGGCGTCACTTAGCCCTTTCCCATTATGAATTTCGTGGGCCTTGATCTAGCCTTTCAGGTGGTATCAGTTACAATAACAACAATAACTTATTAACTTTACTCAGATCTAGTGCGAGCTCTGTATTTTTCAGAGCAATTTTTAGGTAAGTTACCTCTATCTTGTAAAGGATTTAGACACCTATCCATTATTTTTAATAGGTTTTTGCTCAGTATAAAAAACTATAACAAAGGGGGAAGGTTGGCTGGCCGCAAAACATGTTCAATCCCACTTTTATATAAATTATTTTTTATATAATCTGTCCTAAGTCAGCAATGTTTATAATACTGCAGCATCCATTTTTTAAATTTCAATTACTCATATATTCTTCTATGTATGGTTTTCTTGCTGTCTCTGTGTTTTTCGGTTATGATTGATGGGTGTTCATCACTTACTTGTAGAGAATTTGCACTATATATATATAAGTGTTTGAAAAAAATCACTATCTGTCACAAAAATCTGATGACTAACTAAATCAATAATTTCAGAAATGTTGCCCAATATAACAGGGATACAATAAGAAGCACAACTTTCTGCAAACTAAGGAGAAAGAGGGAGAAGAAACGAATTAAAAAGATAAAATAAGAAAAGGAATTTATGAAATCTATATATAATGAGATATTATGTTGACATAATATTTGATAAGTTTCATAAACGGTGATCGGATTAATAATTAATTTTGATAAAGTTGAATAGTGTAACATAAAATGAGGTACTGTAGAACATCGTTTATCCGAACGTTTATTATCCGGAGCATCAAATATCCGAACCAGTTTTTTTTGTCAGCTACATGTACTGTATATGAATACGTTTTTGTAAAGTGCAATGCTCAACAGTTGTTTCGCGTGAGGCCAAAAGTGACGGGAAAACCCAAGGTCAGGGATATTTGTGGAATTTCAGTCGTGTGATTTGGCAATCAAATGGTCAATGACGACTACAGAGGGGAGATTACTACCTTTGTCCAATCGATCCCAGGTTTTCAAGAATGCAATGAAGATGTAGAAACCTGGATGACATGCGATGCAGAAGACTGTGGATTTCAAATGCTGATGACGAAATCGTGAGTTCTGTGCAAGAAGAATCCGACCCTGTCGACGATGAAACGAATGAAGACGAGGTAGCAAGGTTTCATCAAATGCTGACGCGTTTTCTTCTTTAGAGGCAGCCATGGAGTGATACGAACAACAATCAGAGTGCTGTCCTATTTAACTACTGCTTCTCAAGAGAATCGTAGACTTTGCAGCGAAAAAAGCAAAGGTGTACAATGGTACAACGAAAAATCAGTGATTATTTTCCACAATAAGGGTAAAATAGCGACATTTTGCTTTTTCTTCAAATACGTTTCCCACATGTGATGATTTTCAATATTCGTATAGTGTCCGGTTTCATATACTGCATGGATCGCATTCGGGTTTCGGTTATCTGAACAATCGCGTTTCCGAATGGTGTCCGGTCCCAATTGATTCGGATAAACGACGTTCTACTGTATTTGGATTTAATTTTAGCAACTAAGACATGAAATATCCTGTATCTGTTGAATTCTTGTTAAGATATACTGATAAATATGCGCTATGGTATGTTAGTTTTCTAAAATTTTTTTTTTGAAGAAAAACTTTAAAAAAGAGTGTATTATGTGATATATACATTAATGTTTCTAATTTACTCAAATGAAATATAATAAAATATCTTAAGAATATTTAAAATATCAGAATTTAGAGAATTTGTGATATTATTCCTAAAATTTATTTCATTGCTTTTAATAAAAAGTAAAACTTACCCGAATTGGACGTAATATTTGGAGGTGCAAAAGAAGAAACTGTGTATCCGTCATAAAATTTATCTCCTGGAATATCTTCAACGACCCAGTTTCGATAGCTAGCAAGATAAGGATCCTGAGGATTCGGAGCATCCGGGTCTATAACGAGAAATTAGAATCGTACAATATTTAAAAAAGTTACATGGATGGTGTCTGAATCCTTTCATTTATTCTTATGAATGAGATGGATAGCTGCAAACATATGAAATGAAATTTACGGATTAAGATCGTATAACTAATCCAAATATTGACGCAAATTCTTGTATTGGTTAGAATTTAGAAGAACTTTTACAAGAACTCTTTGAGTGTGATTTATGATTCAATGAGCAGAACCGATCCTACAGTGTCGGCCACCCAAGTACAAGTACCTACTGTGCCATCGCTCTTTAGAATTTTTTTTTTTGTATTTAGACGAATATTTAACGTTGACGTTATAAACTCATCTACCAGTATAAGAATAAAAAGTAAAATATTTATAAAAAAGGCAAATAGGCACGAAGATTACTTCTTCCCACCGTTTTGTTTTTCTGCATTGTAAGGCTATATTATTAAACCGAAAACGTTTAATTTCCCTATATGCATATTGAATTTAAAGATTCCGATGTCTTAGGTAATATTAACCATGCTAGATATCTCCCTAAAACCAACTTTCTCAAAAATCATTAATGAGATACCTTTGTTAAGTATCGATCCAGAGTGCACCGCTACAGCCGATGACAAGCAAGTGAAAACCTTTTCTATGTGATATTGACGGCTCTACCATCAATTTTTTTAACAAATGAGGGATGTGTGTAAAGAGTAGACATTAATGGATAATGGACCCACACACTGCGCCTTATTATCCTATTTTTCTTAATTTACGCTACGCTATTGTGAGATCGAGATTCATTTCGATTTTTCAGTAACTGTTTAAAATTCAACATTCTTATTCGACTTATTATAAATTTTATTTTTAGAAATTCGTAATAAAATTTGTTTGATTGCTAGAACTACATACTGTCTGTGACCGCCCCTTGTTTTAGCCGCCAGTGTGCGGTGGACACTCTGCATACCTGCTAGGATCATCTCTAAAAATGAGTGCTTGAATTAATGGAAAAAGAGTGATCACTATCAAAATTCTCATTATAAATTGTGCTTATACCGTAATTAGATCTGGAATAAATTATAGCAACACAATATAATAATTTGGAAATCTGGTGCACATGCAGCAGAAGTCTATTTATTTAAAATCGACTAATTTTCTATAATAAGTTTGTGAAGGTCTCCTTGGACCTCACTTTGAGAACGAGAATAAATAGGAGTCATGTAAGAACCAGTAGCCATTTTTATAAACAACTTTCTTTATTTGGTTATCTTATCCAAATAGAATCAAAGACTTTTTAACAAATATATCTAACTAGTATTATGAGGTTTTAAAGGTAATATCCTGTAAATTAACTTAATTAATGATCCAATTAATTAACAATTAAATAACGATCACGCAGAGATTACCACGATAAGAGATCCCAGAATTATATTCTATGTTCTTATTGAACATTTAATTTTAATTTCATTCGCAATAATAAGACTAATATTTACCACACTGCAATTCAGCTCAGCTCTTATCTGAGATTAAATCTTCCAACAAGAAATCTTCAATTTAACTTCACTATAACTTTCTGCTTCAATCTCTATCTCCTACTGCTCTAACTTTACTATTCCGTTTGACTTAAATACTTTATCTAATCTGCATATAACAAGGAATCCTGTCCGCTTTTTGGAGTTGATTGGAAATAGGTAGGGAATTAAATTTCCCTAAAAAGGACGACTCAGAAGGTTAGTGATAAAGTTCCGTATAGATTCGTCACAAGTTCATCTCCAATTTTCAATAGCTATCCCACTTAAAGGATTAAAAATACTGATTATTTAAATGAATTTTTAAAGAAATATAAACGGATATTTGTATCATTATTAGTGAAGCATTTAAAAATTTGCTTTCAGTTTGAAAATATTTTTTTATGCATTAGTTTTAAAATTATTCAAAACATTAAAGTTTCAACAGCATTTAATTCATATTCATTGTATCTTATTTGTTATTACAATAAAATGGTAATGTGTGCTTTTCCGACGAAGACACATGCTCGGAATATTCACATTACCTAATTTTTCGAATTATATATAATAAAGAATAATGTAAGGGGGCTTTAAAAACTCAATTGGTCTTTGTAATATTATTTAAAAGTACATACGTATTATCGCAACCGTATTGGCGGCATTATTTAAAACAAAGCACGTTTGTCTATTCAGCGCATATGACACAGTTAAAATCGGAGATGCCAACTTAGCGTGTCATATCTTGAGCGTTGGCAGTATTGTGATAGTACCGAAGTACCTATTTGACTATAAAATAAGTAAAAAATTTTTGAAAATGCTTTTCTGTAGATAAATAATAGTATGGAAGATAACATCAATATAGCGCGTATCACTACAAATTTTTCTCCATGCATATCGATGTTTCAGAAGGCCATAAAACTTTGAACGAAAAAATAAAGAGCTACAGTTTTACAGTATTTTTTGTAATCTACATCTGGCTGCAACCTTTAAATTAAATATTTAAGAAATTCGTAACTGATTACAGGAACTGTTTTGGTTTACAGTTGGAAAAAGTTAACAATTGTGGATCTGTTTCGAATGAATAAATAAAGCCTTCAACGAACACTACTTTTAATATTCAAAAACAGACATTAATTACGCAGAATTCATTTATACAGAGAAATCACAAGAGCTTTTAAATACAGCTGCACTATCTGCGAGCTAGATTTAAATGAATAAAATTATGTTTTCACTCGAGCTAAGAATTTAAAATTGAAATTTTTAAGGATATTAGCGTCAATGCATAAATTGAGTCTAACTGAAAATATCAATATATAAATATCTATTTTCGACTGAACTGGAAAATACTTAAAAGCAATCATGTAAGAAGAGAGCGTTAAAGTATTCGACTACGTTCGGAACCGTGATTTTGCAAAAGCGTATAAATGGATAATATTTATAATATTTAGTGTCACTTAGATTAGAAAATGTATATAAAATTGTTTTAAGAATAGTATTTCAATAAAAAATTATTTAAGAACAATATTTTGACAAAAAATGAACATAGAATGACCCATTTTCAAAATATTCTCCTTTTGTGAAAAATGCTGCTATTATAATAATATTTTGCCTGTATATAGCTCGGACCACTGTACAAAAGCTCAACTAGAATTTTTGAAATTTATAGCTTAGAACTGGGTTTATCCATGTTTTACGACAACAGAGGGGAGAAATTTTAAGAAAAAAACGCCGATAATTATTTTAATGGGTTGTAACTCTGAAAATAATGTGAATTTTTCAAAAATCATAGTTGAGCCTCTGTACAGAGGTCTGACCTATACATAGGCAAAATATTATTTTAACAAAATCCTTTTTCACAAAAGGAGAACATTTTGAAAAACGGTTATTCTAAGTTAATTTTTTGCCGAAATATTGTATTTAAATAAATTTTTTTTGTCACAACGTCCTTAAAACAATTTTATACATGTATTCAAATCTAAGTGACTCTAAATATCATGAAAATTATCCATTTATGCACTTTTTTAAAATCACGGTCCCGAACGTAGTCAGATACCTTAAGAATGCTGGAAAACTATTTTTTCTTCGAAGGATACTAATACATTCTATAGTTAAAAATGGAAACTATTCAAACTGATCATGGCTTTGGATCCACTTATGATTCCTCGAGGTTTTCAAAATATTTCTATGCAAAATAATTAAAAATTAGTACGACTCAACCACAACAAATTACTCAACCACAGCTGCACTTTTGTAAGCCGCCAAATTCTTGAAGTGTTCCAGCAAATTTTTTAAAAAATTATTAAGAAAAAAAATTAAAGAAAAAAGATTAAAATCTGGAACCGAATCATTCGGTTGTTTTATAAAAATATACTAAAGGTATTCGTGGTATATTTAACTTATCCTTTCGTGGATAGATGGATGTAAAAAAATTTGTTTCTGTCGCAGTATTTCACATAGTGTATTACAAGTTAATAAAATTCTTTCAAACTTATTTTATTGTTAGTGTGCCGCCAAATTTTGAAATTATTAGAAGTGTACCGCAACAACAAAAACAGAAAAGAAAGGTTGAGAATCCCTGCTCTAGAACTTATAATTCAAAGCGGGAATTTTTTTTCCCGTAATACCTCCGCAACTACTCTGGGTGTCAATTTCCGCAAAACCCATTCTTAGTAGATCTCTATTTAATAAAAGAAACATGCCTGGTAAATTTGATATTTGTAGGTTAATTAGTTCCGGAGATTTCGTGATGAGCGAGGGAGTCGCTTTTCTCTTTTACACTCATTGGCGTAAAAATTTGCGCACCAAGAAGGAAGAGTGGGATTGTTAAGAAACTTGGCATTATATATAAGGATCGTGTCAGCAGATATGTAAATGATTTGAAATTAAACGTGATTGAGAATTGCATAACGCCACCAGAGGGTGCTGTATGTCAGGAAAACAGTTCATGTTTTCAAGTATTTAACAGGATCGTCAGACGCCGAAGAAGTCAGACGTGTTTTTTTTTTTGCGGCTTCCAGATTTTTTTTCAACGCAGAGAGCAATTAAAATCCTCTGCTGCAGCTCTTTTCTGAGCTTTTACGGTCCACCGGCTTGCCTCTGATTCACCTATTTAATAAACACGTCTGATCCGAATTCAGATTTTTCTGTAAGTACAGAAATACAACCTACACTGCAACAAGTTGTTAACTGTTGAAAACTCATTGATACTGTGAATCAGATTTCAACTTTTAACCAAATTTTACAGGAAAATGACTGAACCCTATTCTGGTTCAAGGACACAGCGAAAAAAGAAAAATTGCGAATTGAATGCAAACAAAATGCCGAGGTGTAGAAGGCATAGCGATATCCTCTACATAAGTCAGAAACAGCCTATGGAGAAGAGTGATCACTTTTGTCTAGTGGTCATGTTACTGGGCTTCGAATCCGTAGGCCGCGGGTTCTATCCTCCTCACTGGTTATCCTGGCTGAATAACGTAAATGGCAACCTTCTGCTCTGTCGTGGCGTCATCTACATGCAAAAAGAACAACCAGAAGTCGTCAGACTCACTTGACGCAGCAACAAAAGTTGTCAGACTCACTTGATGCAGCAACAAAAGTCGTCAGACCCACAAGACACAGCAACCAAAGTAGTTAGACTCACTTAGCACATCACCTCCAATTAACAGCAACAACTCACACGCTCGCTATAACAAATATCTCGTTCGTTCGTCTATCCACTGACTCACTGGTAGGGGAGTATATTGTGAAGGAACAAGGAGATAATGGCAAGAGATCTTAAGACCCTCCTGTACTAGCCCAGGCTTTTCCAGGTCACAGCATCCCAATAACCCCTGTAATTGTGTAATTTAATAACAATTCTGAAATTAAAAGTAATGATAAAAACGATGATAAAACTTACACTAGTAGTCACTCTAGGAAAAATGCCAAAGAAAAATACGGAAAAAATTAAAAATAAGGAATCTCTCCGGAGGAATTCATCTTTCCCTAGAATACTGCTAAGCCTAAATCCCAGGAACCCTTAGAAACGAGCAATAATTTCTCAGACTTATAACAGGATGTGGAGCAACCACTCGTCGATAATAGCCAAGAAATTGTTAAAGAAGTTATTCCTAAGTCCAGAACCCCCGATCATGCTTAGACTTAAATCTAATTAAAGAGATCAAATTGAATTTCTCTACGAAAAATTTCCGAAATACAGAAATACATGTTCAGGGGATTTTATCAAAATTTACACCAACGATGTAGAAGAGTATCGAAGTCTTAACTACGTGTTAGTGGAAGGAAACAACTTCAAATGCTACATAAGTTAACCCAAACAAGAAAAGCCGATTTAAGTTGAAATTAAAGGTCTCTCCATTTTTCCCAAAATAGAGGACATTAAAAATGACTTAGAAAGTCGCCCTCAGCTCATCTCTGAAAAGAGGAAGGCAATCCTCCCTTTTTCCAAGTAATTCTTCCGAGAAATGAAAGCAATAAAACTCTCTACGATTGAAATTACCCCAGTGATTTGCAGGTTAAAGTTGAAGGATTCCTCGTTAGAGGAATAACCTAATGCTTTAACTGAAATAATTTTTTCCATACTGCAGCGAATTGCCACATGGAGTGACGTTGTTTGAAATGCGGTAAAGAGCATGCTACTAAAAATGCTATATGGACTTAAGGAAAGAAAACTCCTGTCCGACCTACGGTCATTTGGCATGTTATACAAAATGTTCCACGTTTCCAAAAGCCCTAGAAAGGTTCCTCATAAATTGAAACAGTAAAAATAAATTCTCTAGCAATAGTATTAGAGAGAGAGAGAGAGTTTCTTTCGCTAACTTTGTTAGTGGAGAAATCCCCAATCTAACTTTCCAAACTGCCAATATTCCCTCGAATAACAGCAAGGCTCAAAAAGACAACTTCAGTGGACTCCTTGGTCAAGAGAACAGTGTCTAGTCCAAGTTTTATAACTATTTTGCATCATTTTTGATCTCATTAAAAGAAACTCCAATCTACTCAATCTTCCCTCTAGGAATACCAGTTCCGAAGAGGATAAGACCTGTCTTCTACCAGAAGCTCTGATCAATAAAAAGTGTTGTCTAATTTAGTTTAATTTATTTAATTTTCGTCTTTCTCAAAAATTCTTCAAAACTTAACTTATTTGCTTACTGGGCTGCCAAATTCAATAGCTCACTTCCAAACTCCAATCAGATTGCTCAGTACAATATAATAATTCATTCCTCACCCCATTGTTCTCCACATCAGAACGCCACGCCTCCAACCACGAAGAAAAGCTGCAACACCAAAAACATCGCAGAACCTATACACTGACGCAGCCTAGATACCTCAATTGGAAAAATTACGTCTAATATTTACGTGTTTTTAATCTGTTGCAGAGGAACGCTTTTTAACTAGAGATGTCACTACGTCACCATGGTAGAAAATATGAGCCGCTGTCAGAGTTCAAGAGGAAAAGAATGGTAAAAGGATGAGGGAAACTGGGTAAGACCAGTCGGCAAGAGAGTGGTCTGTAAAACGGCGACCAGGCTGAGGACATCCTCGGCTGACCCATAGTCGAGAAAACCGACACATCATACGACACGCACACATAATGCAAACAGCGTCATTTTATGCCATCTATATACAGTCAACATCTTCACTGCAGGTCTCTGTGCCAGTCCGAACCATCGGAAGGTGCCTGGTGGAAGAACAGTTGCTACAGCGGCGTTTATTACGTGTATTGCCATTGAAACCAACTTACCGTCACCTCAGTTAGAGTGGTGTCGTCCTGGAAGGGATAAGAATGCAACCAAATTGAATCAAGTCATCTTCACGGAGAAATTCAGATTCATTTTGAGCAGTGATGACAATCGTGTACGTGTGTGGAGGCTCGTTGTAAGCGTGCCAATCCTGTCATCGCTGCACAGCTGCACACCACTGCCCCAACTGATGTGATGATATGGGGTGCTATTGCATACGACACACGATCATCCCTCATACCAGTACACAGCACATAGTAGCCCAGTGATACGTTCGCATCATTCATCAGCTATACAGTCCCTGGCCAAATTATTAGACGCACTATAAGATTTTATAAAAAATATTAATTATCAGGTGATGCTATACAGGGTTTTGTATTTATCAGATACAGTGTATGTTTTTCGGTTGTCCATTTAATAATCTATTATTATCACAAATAAAACATCATCATTAATAAAAAAAAATATGTATTTATTGACTCTTGAAAGAAAACAGGAGCAAATATAATTAAATATTAGTATTTTGTTGAGCCACCTTTAGCCGCTATGAGAGCTTCAATTCTGCACGGCATACTATCAATACAAGACTGTACTGTCTCCTGCATTTGAGGATGATGATTCGACACATGAATTATTCTTTCTAAGAGCAGCATTTTATTTGTAATCACATCTTTAGCCACTTCTCTTTTCATTAACTCCCAAACGTTTTCGATTGGGTTCATATCAGGGCTATTGCCCGGCCAATCCAATAGAGGAATATTTTGTTCTGACAAAAAAGCTTTGATAGACCGAGCTGTATGGCAGGGAGCTTCATTTTGCATAAAAATGTATGGTTCTCCATTTGGAAATCATTCTTCCAGCTGCGGAATCAAGCGATTTTGCAAGACATCTTTGTACTGGTCTTGCCGCATCATACCTTTAACCGCGTACAGACGTCCTGTACCCTTGCCGCTGATGACTGACCAAATCATTATTTTTGTAGGGTGTTTCACAATCTGAACAACACAGTCAGAATGAAACTTTTTTCCGCGACGACGACGCACAAACTGAGCTTTGTTCTACAAAATTTCAAATGTGCTTTCATCACTGAAGCAGACTTGTCAAAAATAAAAAATAATAAATAAACATCTTTGCTGTTCCTTTTGTAATCATTTAAAATGGTTAAACACTTTGTTTGTGAATAAATTATAACAACAAACCGATCTCCAGAAGTCCACATCTTTATCACGCTACTGTTTGGCCCAATGCAGACGCTTTGCTTTTATTGCAGGGGTTAACTTGGGCTTCCTGTCGGGGCGGCAGGTCTTAAAATTTAAATCTTTTAATTTTCTTGGAACAGTGCGTTCAGAAGCATTCACATTAATATCTTGCAGTTGCGATTTTATCACTTTTGTGGTAGCAAACCTGTTTTCAAGGCAAATTTTCTTTAAAGATCTTTCTGACCTTGGGGTGAAAATAGGCTTTAGGTCGCATTTTTTCTTTCTTTTTGGGCTCAATTCTTCCCTTGATTCAATTTTCTTCTTTATGCGTCGTACACTAGCTTCAGAAACTTTCAACCTTCGTGATATTTCGCGGTTTCGAAAACAATTTTGCATTCACAAGGGTCTTTAGTTCCGCTTTCTTACATGGTGAAAGAAAAAAGATCGCCTTTTTTACCCATGCTGAAAGTGTACAAACTGATTATTTAAACTCCGCACACGAAATAAACAAATAACTGCGTAATATAAAACTGCTAAATTAACAAACAAAGCACATTAACCCACAGAAACACGTCCGCAACTGAAGCATGCGCGAACGCGACTCGAGCAGGTTTAGACTTGTTTACGTTCGTGTGAGAATTTATTAACCTTGCGTTGCCATGTGTGAAAAATAAATACATATACAAAATATATAATAAATTTCCCCAGTAAAATTCTATTGGATCTATGTTTAAATGTGAAAGTATTGCATATAAACTTATATAAAACAATTAATTATTAAAAAACAGGAGTGCGTCTAATAATTTGGCCAGGGACTGTATGTGGTGCTACTAATCGCAGGGCTATCAGAAGACCTTTTTCAACAAATGATTGCTAACCCACACATAGCAAGAGTTTCACAGGACTGCCTCCACCCCATTGCTACCCTTCCCTGACCTGTTCGATCCCCAAAATTGGCACCGATAGAATGTATCTGGAATAATTTAGAACGGCAAGTTGAATAGCCTACGAGTTTGGCTGAATTAGAGGCGCATAAGCAGCAACTGTGGAATAAGATGTCGCATGTCGTAGGATATCTTACAGGACTTGTATGCGTCATTACTCAACCGTATCACATCATGCATTCATGCTAGAGTGGTCCCAACAGGGTATTATAACCTCCATTCGTTTGAAATTTTTGTCTGCAATAAATGGTCATTTCAATTTGATTTTGTAATCACTTACATCAACGTTGTACTTACGTATATAAAATTTTGTTTTATTCAGAAAAATATTTCTTGGTGCGCAAATTTTTACCGCAATGAGAGTGTATGTATGGATATATATATATATATATATATATATATATATATATATATATATATATATATATATATATATATTATATATAAAGGGTGTTTTTTTCAGAGGTATAGAAATTTAAATTGCAATAAAACAAAGATGTATTATTCAATTGACATAAATTTTTTTATTCGAAAGATAATCTTGTGGCATTACATTTTAAATATAATTTCTGGCGGATGTAGTCCAATCTGGACGTCCAATTTTCGATGACTTTTTCCAACATTTGTGGCCGTATATCGGCAATAACACGGTGAATGTTGTCTTCCAAATGGTCAAGCGTTTGTGGATTATCCGCATAGACCAATGACTTTACATAGCCCCACAGAAAATAGTCTAGCGGTGTTAAATCACAAGATCTCGGAGGCCAATTCACAAGTCCAAAATGTGAAATTAGGCGGTCACCAAACGTGTCTTTCAATAAATTGATTGTGGCACGAGCTGTGTGAGATGTTGCGCCGTCTTGTTGGAACCACCGCTCCTGGACATCATGATTGTTCAATTCAGGAATGAAAAAGTTAGTAATCATGGCTCTATACCGATCACCATTGACTGTAACGTTGTGGCCTTCATCGGTTTTGAAGAAGTACGGACCAATGATTCCACCAGCCCATAAAGCGCACGCACAAAACAGTCAGTTTTTCTGGATGTAACGGTGTTTCGACATACACTTGTGGATTAGCTTCACTCCAAATGCGGCAGTTTTGTTTGTTGACGTAGCTATTCAACCAGAAGTCCGCTTCATCGCTAAACAAAATTCGCTTATGAAAATCGGGAACAACGGCAATCTCGTTTTGGGCCCATTCGACGAATCTACGCCTTGCTTGATGATCGTTTTGATGAATTGCCAAACCAAACTGAAAATAAATCACTTGACAACTGTTAAATCGGTCGCCATCTTGGAAAGTAATGCCAACTTAAACTTCTATACCTGGAAAAAAACACTCTTTATATATATATTCATAATTGTATGCATCATCAAAACAAAATGACTTACCAAACATGACAAAAGTATGCAGTTTATCTAGGTTTGAAGCTTTAAAGTCTATTCCTGGCTGATACTCAGTCTCATTAGCATTTAATTCAACTTCACAATCTATTCCTTCTTCAGTTGTATATTGGACCTGTGTAATATTTTAACATTTTTAAAATCTTAAATTTATAATTTATTTTCATATAGTGAATTTATATTATGTAATTCATTTAAATTAAATATAAACATTAATTGCAACTAAACACAAAATAAAATAATGCGTGTTAAAACAGCCTTGGAAAATGTCAAACTGTGAGGGTACAAATGTATTAACTTTACATTAAAATCAATTATAATAAGTTGCCATATGCAATTTAAACCAGGAAAGAAAATGCAATCATTTGGTTTACGACATATGTGTTCTTTTTTGTGTGTCTCTTTCCTTTCTTTCTTTTTTTAATTTAAGAACTCGATGTAAACAAATAATTTTGTTTTGATCCATTTTTCAATTTTGTTATTTATTTTATTTGTCTGCTGTGTTTGGGAAAAAAATTATTTTTTGTCCAAAATAAATGCTCTCATATTTTAAAATATAATACACTGCTAATCAACCAGAATGCAACAATAGGAAAAAATTAAGAGATATCAAAGTCACAAACTTATTTTGACAAATGTAATATTTACAAAAGTATTATGCAAATAAAATAACCACTCAACTTGCACGAGAAATGTATAATTTTTTGTAACTGCCATAGGTAACAATAGCAGTAGTTAAAACCTACCGATTATCTACAGGAGTATGTAGCAATATTTATTGTTAATATTTTTTATTAATGATCCTTAATGGAAAAAATTGAGAGTGATTTTAGTCTTTTACTTCAAAACAAAAGATACAGTTATATGTAAGGTGCTATAATTCTAAATATAATAGGTATAGATAAATAATAAATTTCTTCAAAATAACAATTAATAAAAAATATTAATGCGATATCTGTGCCTCTTTTTTAGAACATGAATGTTGAATTCAGAGTCCGAGGTTTGATATACATGCGTAGAAATGAGATGGAAATGAGATGATTTCTATTCTTACATTTAATACTTGTGAGACAAGATTGCTTATATTGCTTTATTATTTTATATTGCTTTCCTTTGAATTCTTGGATATTCACTTAAGTAGAGGTCCAGTAAATTGACAAATACTTTTATGCAATTAATTTGTTTGTACGAAAAGTTACTTACTTATTACCGTAACCGTATTGGCGACATTATATGAAACGAAGCACATGGTTGTCAATGGGCTCAATTCATGGGACGTCATAGTCACATGATAGTGAAAGTCACGTGATTCTAGCCAATCAATTCAAAAACTCATGCGACGTCATATCACACGATAAAAACTATCTAGTGTTTCCAGCTAATCAGTTCACGTGCTCCGGTGTTGCCAAGTTTTGCTCTTTTCAGAAACTTTCCCTTAAAAATTACATATGTGTACACAATGCATTTTATTTAAAAGTATAAATATAAAATACGATTTTTTTTTAATTTGAAAAAATCCTTTTGAAAAAAATTTTTTCCTAACATTTAAACACCTTTAACCAAGTATGAAATTTGAAATTTTATCTGAGTTTTACAAACAGAACAACAAGTACATTTAGTTTAATGTTTGTTTTAAATTCAATGGAGAATACGTGTTTGTCTTCATCATGTGACGTTATGAATTGAGCCTATTCAGAGCGTACGACACAAGTGAAATCTAGGTTGCCAACCTAGCAAGTTATTTTGAACATTGATATTTTTACGATAGTATGTAAGTATCTACGAAATTATTAAGTTTCTTCGGTACTTAAGTATGATACGGTCAACCAATTTTGGCAAATCAAAAGAAATCACGAATTCAAAAAATATCACCAAATGCTGTGATCGTTATTATTACTATGTTTGAACATTCAGGGCCCCTGTAAACCCTGTGGCCCGCCAGGGATGTCTTAAGGCAGGAGCCAGCTGGGCCCGGGCCCAGGGCCTCGTCTCATTTTAGACTCAGCCTTAATAAGATCACGATTCGAATAATTTCAACGGCTAAATGTTATCTGCGGCTGTATTATCCGAAAAGATGTGAATTTCGGATATGTCAACTAGATACATGTTATGACCGTGGTCCAGTCATATGCCTACACCTACCGCCATGCACAATATTATATGAAATGAAGCACATGATTTCCAATTCAGCGCACATGATTCATGCGAAATTGGTGTTGCCAACTTGGCGAAAGTTGGTGATTCTTGCAATAGTGCGTAAGTACCATTTTTATTAAACTCCAGTAATTTCAAGAAGCATCCATATAGTCAATAACTAACCAAAAACGGCCGCCAATATAGTCACCAAGTCACAAAAAGTGGTGCCAACTTGTCTCTATCGCCAACATTTGGCCAAGTTTCCGTTGAATCGCCATTATAATGTAAGAAACGGCGTTGCTTGCGAATATTACAATTTTTATTATAAAATAAATACAACAGAAGGTAGTATTATCGTATTTAAAATAATTATTACACTATAAATTATTTACACTATTTTAGGCATTTATACCATAAAATTCGTAACAATATGAATCGTTGGTATATGAACGTATTATCGCAAGCGTATGAACGACATTGTATGAAGCGAAGCCCATGATTGCTAATTCAGTGCGTATGTTCTAAACATTCATGCTTTTTAATTTTATCATTACCAAACAATGAAATGTTGCGAAAATCTCTGTTAGTTGTTCACAAAGCTTTAATAAGAATAGGTAGAGAATCGAAATCCATTAAAGAATTACGTTATGGTGTCTTACTTATCGAGACAGTATCTGCAGTACAAAGTAAATAGTTTTGATGGCTAAAACGGTTATAGATTCTCCGCTACCATCAAGTCCTCACAGATCTTTGAATTCTTGTCGAGGTGTCATCTCCGAACCAGATCTTTTGTGTGCCTCTGAGACAGAAATTATTGAGACTTTCTGACCAGGTTGTTACCCAGGTCAGAAGAAATACAATAAAAAAGACTCTTCCCTTTTTCCCATTAAAATTTTAATTTTAGCCTTCAATAGCCCTAAATTACCATCAACCATTAAAGCTGGATACCTAAATTGTAAAGTACGTCCATATATCCCGAATCCTCTGCGCTGTTTTAAGTGTGTCAGAGATTCGAACATTCCCAAACTTCCTGTCACGGTTAATTGATGTGCTCTAGATGTGCGTCCGCTGGGCATTCTTCCACGGATTGTATTCTAGAGTCGAAATGTGTTAATTGCTCCCAGTATCATCCATCAGATTCAAAATTATGCCCAAAATGGAAATTCGAAAAGAAATTCTGGAAATTAAAATCAAGAAAAATATCTCATATTTAGAAGCACGCAAACTAATCGTTGCTCAGTTATCCTAAACATATGCTCAAGTTAAAAAACCTACAGCTGTTTCCACAACTACCCAAACAGATCCAAATAATCTTCCCGCCTTTGCAATGAGATGCCAAGTACATTGCCCTCAATGCCTCCAGTCTCCACATCATCTTAATCAACTCAAGCACATCTACTTTCTTCCACATCTTCAGTAACACCAAATATACCAATTGTGTGTGTGTGAATCTCATTTACCTATACCAATTTCTACTATTTCTACTACTATACCCCTAGCAATAGCCTAAATACTTCTGCATCTTTATCAACTGAAACACGCCTCTATTTCCTACAACTTCTGATAAATTTACCAGATTATCAACTGAAGTTCAGCCATCAGTTCCCTTACCAGAGACTGCCGCTACTAAATCCAATAGTGAACCTTCTAATACATCTAAAATCTCAAAGAGTTTAAAATAAAATTCAAAAAATAGAAGAAAGTGCACAAAAGAACACAAACCAGAAATCGAAATAAAAATGACACCTCACAAGCCCAAGAAAAGCTTGTTTCATTATGACTCGGAAGACGAGAATATGATAATGTATGATGTAGATGAAATATTAATGGATGTTCACACATACTGTTTGGTTTCTGACATTTTATGACACCTACCAGAAATCGGAGGAATTAAAATTTATAAAGGAAATTTAAAGCATTAAGTATTGTGTTTTAGATCAAAACATGTATTTAAAAGATTTCCGATGTTTTAATTTCCCTTTTTAGCATTTTAATATAGTGTAACAATTATAAATGAATTTTTAATACCATTTTAATGAATTTTAGTTCTTAAATATACATTATTCATATTATTAATTTAAGTTTTAACTGTGTTTTTAAAATTTTAATGGAAGTGTGAACACAAAAATGTTTGGCGCAGTATAGCCGAAATTGACTGTTGTGCCAATAAATGAGCGAGTGAATGAATATTAACGTCGCACGGTTCAGTTACACGAGGGCTTTTGGCGACGGACCACGTAATTTTGAACCATGATCAAGAAATGTGGACAACACAGCGCCAATAAACCCCACAATCACTCAACGCGTATGAAAATTTTGAAATCGAGTTTCGACAACATGGCGATTTATAAACGTTGGTATTGTTGCGAAGATGAAATTGTTCAATCGGTCACATCTCCGCCAAAATTAGAAAAATGACCAATTTGGCGCGTTTTTGTGTGTTGTGTTTTGGAGTTGCAACCCTACCACAATACGCAACGCCGGAACGTGAAATTCAAGATAACGGAAGGGAAATCATTAAAAAGTTAACATTTTAAAGCGCGAGATTCAAGGTAGCGGGAATGAAATCATTAAAAAAGACATTTTAAAGTTTCGAAACTGAAAATCTCTACAAAAATTATGCATTTGAAAATAGAAATAATTTCACTTACCTTAAAACAAGTAATATAAACAATTTTTTTTAAGTCAATTCGTACTTAGATTTGCATTACAACCATAATAAATCTGTCAAGTAAAATTATTTTTTAATGGCACCAAATTGAAAATTTCAACTATTTTTCAATTTTTACAATTAGTTCACACTCTCTCTCTATCTATTTATTATGTTCAAATTTTCAATCGTTAATAAAATTTATTTTAAGGCGTTCAATTGATGAAACAAGAAAATGATGAAATTATGGATTTCATCAAATCCCTAAGGGAGAGGATCAATTAACACACGATGTTAAAATAACATCTCTTTGAGGCTATTTACCTGATGAAAGTAAGTGATTCGATCAAATCCCCGAACAGTTTTAGTGAAATGAACAAGTCAGCATTTGTAGAGCTTTGTTTTCACTTGTTACCACTCCCTTTTACCCACCCCTCTCCTCGTCCGTGCCAGGCAGCACCGGGCTTTTGACGTGACGTACCAAAACAAAATGACCGAAATATCATTTTTTAGTTTTTAGTTATTTTCTTTACATTATTACTTTTCGATTGATATATCACTTTTGTATGCCTGAAAATTAGAAACTGGTTAAACTTAAATTGAAAAATGTAAGCAAACTTAAATTGAAAAATTTAAACAAACAAATTAGGGAATTCGATCGCTCCTTCTTTATAAATAAAAAAAGCTAGTTTAAAAAGGGAAATAATAACTAAAAAAAACGTGTTATAAAGGAAGCGTGACATTTCTGAAGTACGACATTAATGCATAATTTTAACAAAAATGTTTGAAATTCTACTACAAGTATCTTTTTTTTAACACGTTTTTATAAGTTCCACTTGTATGTAATGGAACCTTTGAACTCGATTTTTATCCACTTTAAAAGGTCAGACTATTCGAAATTTCGCACACTTGTCAAGGGCCTATGACAATACAATAATTTCAAAATTTTGTTTCATTGCCCTGATCAGGATTTTAATAATTAAGGATTTTAAGGATTTACAAGATTTGGCGACTAATTTCATATGCCATGTTCTAACTGCTAAATATTTTTATTTTTAGAAAGCAATACGTTTAAAATTAAAATTAACATTATAACAATCCGAGGCCTCGTTCACGGAGAGAATAAATACCCTTAAGATCCATTAATTAATATCCATTAAAGAGCAAGACTAATTCCGGCAGCCACATAATTCTAACCCCAAATGTCAAACTCAAGGATGAATTTAATGAAGGATAAATGATAGTTTTAAAACTGAAAAAAACAGGCTTTTATTGTAGATTGAACTAAAAAATAAATTATAGTTTTTTTAAAAACAAACAAACTAAAAACACTCTTTTATAGTGAATCGAACTAAAGAGTAAGAAAATAATTCTTAATATAAGAATAAAATGATTAACGAGAAAATTATATATATAATATCATTGTGGTAAAAGCGTGGGGTGCTTGGTATTACATTTTTACACTAACTCAGCATTTCGGAATAGAACTGGTAAGAAATTATAACAATTGATATATAGAGCACCCCACGCTTGTATCCTAATGACATTAATTTTCTCTTTAATCATTTTATTCTTATATTAAGAATTATTTTCTTACTTTTTAGTTCGATTCACTATTAAAGAGTGTTTTTTAGTTTTTTTATGCTATAGTTTATTAAAAAAATACCAGCTTTACTATCTAATTATTTTTTAATTAATTTCGAATAATAATTTGTAATTCAATGATTATACTGTTGTATTAATTACTCTACTTTTAATAATGCACCATATTTGCTAAATGAACACTTTTAAACTCTTGAAAATAGTATTTCATCCTTTTACTGAAACAGGTTAGGAAGTTGATGAAGTTACTTTCCATAGGGAAATTACCTTACAGAGTTATTTTAACATCTTGCGTGAATTGATCATGGGATTTGAGGAAATCCCTAATTTAATCATTTGCCTGCGACATATACACGATTATTTTCGATGCAAATACAGTAATTTAGTTATAATTAATAAAAATTAATTGATTAAAACAAATTATTCAAAGAATTATAAATACAGCCACGATGGCATAATTTTTGGCGACATGTGTCAAAATTTGAAAAGGTTTATTTCGCACTCATTTGAGCTGAAATTTTCTATACTCTATGGTTTTGGGTGACAATATGATAATTTAATTATAATTATAATTAATTGATTGAAAATATAATTATTTAAAGAATTACTAATACATTCATGTTGGCTTCCTTTTTATCGACTTAAGTCAAAACTTTAAAAGATATTTTTTCTCCCGTCTTAAGGCATTCAGTTAAACTGAAATTTTATGTACGCGATTGTGTTGAATGACAATACAATACTTTAATGATAATTAATAAAAGTTAATGCCCACTTAATATCGTGATTCTGTCATATGTATATACATAGTTATATAATTGTAACTATTTAATAAAAAAAAACTAAAATGAATTAGTAGGAAATTAAGTAGCAATTGATTATATAAGTAGGGATTGACTGAATTCTTTTCTTTATATTAGTTGTTTAACATGAGAAATCAGAGTTACCACATTTTGGCAAATTATCTTGAAAGTTAACTGGGTGTTGATAGTGCGTAATTACCCCTTCATTAAATAGCGTATTATAAAAATAAAATTTTCAGTTTATTAAAAATTTCGCGTAGATATCGATGAGACACACCCGACCACTAAACTTTCGCCAAATATGGCGCCAAAAAGGGCGCTTATGAGGTATCCTTATGAGTTAAACATTAAGCCTAACGTGGCGGACAGAAAACACTGTATTTGGCGAGAAATGACTTTTCTCCAAAAAAAATCCAAGATTGCGGCTGCCGGGGATATACAATAGCAGTTCCAAAAATTTTAAAGTGCAAGTGAACTGAAAAACATTTTCTTATTTTCAGAAAATCCATCTTAATATTTAATGAATAACATGAATGCAATCTATACTTCTTTCTTATAAAATCATTGTACTACATTAATTTCTCAAAGGAGCAATACAAAAATATTTTGAAAAGTACAAGAAAAAACTCTTACTGTTATTGCGCTTAGTGGGACATCGGGTATAATTTCTGGAACAATACCCTTTTCTCGAAATTTTTTCAAATCACAAACACCTTGCAGAGATGAAATGTTTAGTGAAGAAATTATAAAAATCCAACACAATAGTTTGAATGCCATGATGGAATACTGCATACTTTACAATTATTTTCTTTTAGAAACTCACAAAAAAAGCAACTGCAACGAGAAAAAAATATCGTGCTTGTTGTAAGTAAATTTCATAAGTATGATGTAACGTGTTTATCAATTTGTGTAGCGAAATTCAAAACTAAAGTATGGTGAAAATTATTTAAGAAAATAAAATCAAGTACAAGAGCTAATAAGATTTCAGATAAATCACTTGCGCCTGCTAGATTAAAAGTTCAAGAACATTGAGGCAACACCTGCTCGTCTGTTTCTGTATAATAAAACTGATTTGGGATACTAGCCTTTGTCGTTCCCTATCCCACAAAAAATAATAACTTTAAAGCTAATTTATTGCAACGTGAGTGCTTATATGGAGGTGTAGATGATCCTGGAAATAAGTACAGTGGAACAACCTGTCTGGAAACTAGTGATAAATCATACTTCGCTAAATATTTTTCTTCAGTATGCGATATTTTCCTTCTGAAACATTTTGACAGAGTGAGTGAGTGAATATTAATGTCGCACTGTTCAGCAACACAAAGCTTTTGGAGACAGATCTCGTAATTTTGAATCATGGTCAAGTGACGAGGATGACACCTGAACTGGCACCCCTTCTCCTAACTACCACACCAACAGGAGGATATTTGAACTCTCGAAAGATTTAACATGCATTTCACCCCTACACGGCTGGTCTTCGGGGGTACTGGGCTCGAACTCAATGCACCGTTACCTTGACCACTAGGCCACCGCGGTGACAGCCTTTTGACAGAATAACTTTCCTTGCGATTGTAATCCCTTCAGGCCTATTCACAAAGCGAAATAACAATAGATTTAATGATTATGTATTCTCTGCATAAATTTTATGTAATATATATATATATATATATATATATATATATATATATATATATATATATATACATATACTGGTGTGCAAAAATTAATGACGAAGAGTCGAAAAATTAGCATATCAGCTGAACGAAGAGGCAGAGCGGACAGAAAGACCAATCAGGAGATTAAGTAAGGTGATGTACGGTAGCACATGCGCAGATATGCAGGTAGACGTAATGGGGGAGTGTCTGAGTAGTATAAAGCATGTTGTCGGTGTAAGATCAGTATTTCTGGCAAAGAGATTGCACGCCGTATAGCAGTTAAAATCACACCGAGTTGCTGCCTCAGCGAGAAATGGCGAATAATCAATCTGTTAGACGACATGTGGATGCTTTTACCCGAGGTCGAATCATTGGGAAGTTGGAGGAAGGCCGCAGTGCGACAAGTGGGGCTGCAGAGTTCGGAATTGCTCACAGCAGCGTTTCACGACTTTGGAGACAATTTCAAACTACAGGAACAGCTATCCGGGGGTTCATTAGTGGTTGTCCACGAGGAACCCCACCCGCAGATGACCGATACATTGTCTTACAGGCCAGAAAAAACAGGCGGCAGACAGCGGGAGAAATCGCTAGACACACGACACAGGCGACTGGACGACCGATATCGCGTTTTACCGTGGCCAGAAGACTGCACGGTGGTGTGGTCTGTTTGCACGACGCCCTGTACGGTGTGTACCTTTAACGCCTGCCCATTGGAGAAGGCGTTCTCTGTGGTGCCGGGAACACCGGAATTGGAGAGACAATGAATGGGGACGAGTTCTCTTTACAGATGAGAGCAGATTCAGTTTGAGTAGCGATTCTCATCGCATAATCATCTGGAGAGAGCGGGGAAGCCGCAATCATCCCTCGAACATCATTGAAAGGGACAGGTATGGAGGTCGCGGCGTTCTCGTTTGGGGAGGCATCATGCTTGTTAGTCGTACAGACCTTCACATCTTCGACGCTGGTTCAGTCAACGGGACCCGTTATTGTAACGAGATTCTTCTTCCATATGTGCGTCTTTTTAGAGGCGCTATGGGTCTGCAGTTCCTTTTCATGGACGACAATGCACCATGTAATCGCACAGTAGCTGCCGAACAGCTCTTAGATAGTGAGGATATTGAACGTATGGATTGGCCGGCACGATCTCAATCCCATCGAGCATGTATGGGATTTTCTAGGCAGACGCTTGGTAGCTCGTACCTTACCACCAGTAACGATTCGAGAGCTTCGATTGGCGCTGCAAGACGAATGGGCAGCAATGCCTCAACAACTCATTGGCACCCTCATTCTCAGCATGGGCAGACTCTGTGAAACCTGCCTAGCAGTCAGGGGAGATCATATCCTCTACTAAAGACCGGATGTTTCTTGCTGGACCCCCATCACAGGGATGTTTCGGCCTTCAGTCGCATTGCGCTCCATGCTACTTTTTCAATAAAGCTTCTTTTTATCCCTCTGATTTCTCGTTTAGTAAGTGTTGCTTACATTACACATGTCCTTACGTATTGGGGATCTTACGGTATTAAATGTATTATTTGGAAAGCTTTTGTACAAAGTTATATTGAAAAAACCGTCTCTCGTCCTTAATTTTTGCACACCAGTGTATATATAATATTATATTGCAATATATAAGAGCACAATATAATATAATATAATCTGTCTATTAAATTGAATTCATCTTCAAAATCATGCTTATACTGATAAAATATTGCAGAATAAAAACATTTCCTTAGATTTTTAAAAGACTATGGAGCTATTTTTAATAAAAATTCATAGTTATAACAAAGAAGAATGCTTTTCTTAATTTTTCCATCAAATTCTATTGTTACGTAGATCCAGGTTCTAGAATTTTATGCAAAAACAATCACAAAGAAAATAAACAGTTTTTTAAGAGCGAAGCGAATTTATTATCAAAAATCCAATCCTTTAAATACAGGATTCAACAGCAATATTCACAGATTATGTCTCCGAAGGTCTTCACACCTTCAAAAGCACTCAAACACACTTGCCAGTGTTTAAAAATACACATATGTAACAGCTTATTCACAAGCACAGCCGAGCTAATCGCTAGTCAAAACAATCCTTATTATTCGCTGGATAAAAACAGACTGAACGCCGTACCGGCGAGCATCTTTATTTATAGGCGCGACAGAAACTTCCAGAAATATAACCGCTTGTGCTATTGAGTTGTGACATTAGTGGAGAGATCCACTACTTTCTAGAAGATGCCAGAGGGTTCCGAACTCACCATGGTCACCAATGACGCCAAAGTGGTCGCCAAAAATGATGCCAACTTGGCTCTACCGCCAAGATTTCACCAAGTTCTCATTGAATCGCCATTATAACGTAAGGGGCGGCATTGCTTGTGAGTAGTACAATTTTAACAAAAAATAAATATAACATAGAGTAATATAAATGCATTAAACATCCAAATACAAATTATTTACACTATCTACACAAAATTCGTAACACTATCATTCTTTATTTTATTCAAATTAAGATAACTAATAAGACCAACACGACAAACCGTTCTTGGAGCAGCTTTAGATTTACCCGCATTTCTGAAGGTTAGCAAATATCTTTAAAACGCTTGGAAACAATGAAACAAAGACAAAGTCTGGATGATGAATTACGATAAAGAGCAGTTTGAAGTCTGGAGGCAGGTCAGAACCAAGCGAAGATAGAAAGATGACTCAATGTGTATCGAAATAGAATTTACAGATTACAGATCCAACTTCAAACGAACAGAACAACATCCAAATGACCAGCTACATAGCCTCCAGAATCACTACATGCAAGAATGACTTACTTGAAATTAACTACAAAACGCGCCAATAGGTGGGCGACAGTTTCCCAACACGAAGATCAGATCTCCACAATTCTGCACCTCAGTCTCGAAATATATTGTTTATCGAAGGCAGGATTTCATGCCAGGGGACCAATGATCTTTCTGCAATTCACCTAAGCGTTGTTTAGACACTCAAGCTTGTTTTAGACATAGTGCGGACAACATCATCTATTGATATTGGAACAATGTGTCTGAATTCTCTTGACAAGTGAATTTGTTTATGGGAATTTGTTTAAAGGGAATGGATACTTCGTCATGAAATAAATTGATTGCTGAATTTGAGGTTACATTTAATTTCGCGCAATCGCATGGAACATTGAGCAAGTGTAAAATAAAAGAACTTGAGACACCTCTGTTATAGTATTTAAAAATGAATGTGAAGTGGCAATTGTTGCATGCAATATATCTTATCAGGTATCAATGACAAACATGAAAATTATTTAATTTTATATACCGATGAAAAGTTTTACTGGTTTTTAAAGAAAGCTTATACAATTATCCAAAAGGCTTTATTTAGGAATAATTTTTTAAATAGTTCTTCATTTTTATAAATCATGCCTATAATATTGAACCATGGTGGTAAAGAACACTTATCAAAATTTTAATTAGTTGTTTCTTTTTCTCTCTCTAATTTTTCATGATGGAAAAATCCCGGGTATATATTGCGAACAAATTACCTTATATTTTTTACGTTCTGTTCTATATTTCTTTGTAAGGAAAGTATCAAACAATATTGAAGATCTACTTATTTGTAACGAAGTCTTTTTCCGTATCTCTTATCATTTTCTGATATAGGAACGCTATAGTTCTGATGTTTGACTCATGTAGTTCTGTTCCTTTTCTTACCACGTAGACCATGGCCACCATACATATACCACATTTAAAAAGTAATAGTTATCACTTTTTTCAAGCTAAAGTAGATAGGAGGAGAGGCAAACGAAACATTATTTTTTAACGGTAAATAAAATACGAAATGGAAAATTATAAAAAAAGGCCACATTTTAATAGAAATTTCTGGTTTTTAAAAGATTAGTAAATTCATAGAAAAGTTATTTCAGTTCGAAAGTTTAGCATTTAAATGAAAAGTGTTTTTTATTTGAAAAAATATAGTTTAAACGTAAGTGTGGAAGCACACAATTTAAAGAAAAATAAATATAATCTGGCTCTTAATGTGTATTATTTCTCTTTCATAATAAAAGCCATACATATTCGATAAATGCATAAAAACGTATTAATAACATTTTTTTTCCAAGTTTTAAATTGCTTATTTCTAGATATACGTATAAAAAATTCCGAAATTATTATTATTGTAATTTTTTGTGTATTGTAATTTATGTGGTCGAATGTTTCTCGGCAATGATTTTTCAGTATCAAATAATTCGATGTTTTTTGGAGAAGCATTTGATGTATATACGAGTAAAACAATACACTCAATATTATTTCAAAATAGAAGTAGCATGTCTTAAGAATTGATTGATCTTTGCACGCCAACTTCAGCATTCTTACCTTAATATCATATTAGCAATTCTTACCTTAATTCTTGCTGTAATATCATAAACGAGAGGTCTGGGATTAGGATAAACTAACCTCCCCGAACCCCAAGGCTCTTCAAATTATTACATCCCCACACTATTTCTATTCCACACCCTCCTTCACCTCTTATCTTGTCAGTTTTAGTTCGGAGGGGATTTGCTTCCTTTTATTTGTTTATGCTCTTTGGAGAGTCTTTTATTTATCCACCACCTATGGATCCTTCGTGCCTTGGACTGACCAACGGAAGTCATTAGGAAAAGATAGTGGCATGGCTTGGTCACTTGTTCATTTCTTACCTTACGGTACCTTACGGTATCACGGATCACCCACCCGTTCTTTTGTAAATTACTGCAATAAATTAAAGAAAAAATCTTCTCAACTTGCTTATTATCATCTTTTTCCTCACTTACTGCTATAAAGTTTTCTTCGAGCTTTGATTATTGCAAAATAATTAATGATGTCATCGTAATCAATCTCCATTGTAATATCGTTTTGAGTGCACGGCAACATCAAACAGTTAAGCTTTTCTTTCTCCATGGCACATTTCATTTGAGTCTTTACTTTCATAACGGCAGAAATACTTCTCTCTAGACTCGCACGGCTATGATACTTTCGTTATGATTTTTAATTTTCTTTTTTTTTTCATCCGATTTTTCGCACCCTACCGTACCTAAGTGGAAAAGTGTCCCAGTCTGGAATATGAAGTATTGGAACTAATTTTGATACTGAAGAACATTGCTATTTATTGAGGATAAGGATTGCAGTTCCGAGATCCCGGTGTTTTTTATCCAATCGCAAAGTGAGTAAGTGAATATTAACGTCGCACTGTTCAGCTACACGAGGGTTTTTGGTGACGGACCTCGTAATTTTGAACCATGGTCAGGTGCCGTGGACAACACCTGAGCTGGCACACCTCTCTCCTAACTACTACACCACACCAATTGGATGACGTTTGAGCTCTCGACAGATGTAACGTGCATCACTCCCCTACACGGCGGGTCTTTAGGGGTTCTGGGTTCGAACTCATGACATATTTGCCATGATCCGATACCTTGACCACTGGGCTACCGCAGCCCCATCCATTACCAAAACCCCAGGTTGATTGATTGATTAAAAATTAATGTCACACTGTTCAGCTACACGAAGGCTTTTGGCGCCGGACCACGTAATTTTGAACCATGGTCAAGTGACGTGGACGCCACCTGAGCTGGCACTCTTTCTCCTAACTACCACACCACACCAACGGGAGGACGTTTCAGCTTTCGACAGATTTAACGTGCATCGCTGCCCTACATGGCGGGTCTTTTAGTGGTACTGGGCTCGAACTCGTGACAAGGAAAGCCACAATCCGATACCTATACCACTCGGCTACCGCGGCCACCCAAAACCCCAGGTTTTACTATCCGAGTAATTAACTTTTGTTTGAATTTTATTTAAAAAACAACTTTTTCTCATCAAAATTTTCCCAAGAATTTAATTCTTAGAAAGTTTATATATATATATATATATATATATATATATATATATATATATATATATATATATATATATACATATATATGGGATTATGGTACAGTTCTAGGGGTATTCAATGATCACACTCTCGTTTTTTTCTAATCTAACGTTTAATGCTGGACAAAATACACAGTTCTAGTCACTACGACAGACGTTTAACACATATAATATAGTATTTACAATTCGATTAAGCCCCTCTGGCTCTAACGACAGTTCTGGTATAGTTAATGACACTTAATCTGCACGATGGTGTTGAGAGTGACCTACGCGTCTCTCTCGTGAACAATGGGTTGGTGGGTCTCTACTCGGCCACCGTTCTCGTCACTCTCTTCAGCCCCGGATCATCGACCTCCTCCTCTAGAGTCCGCTCGCTGAATCCCCTCTCCTTCGTTAACTCCTGGTGGCTGCCTTGACAGCGCCTTCTATAGAATGTTCATGTGGGAATTTCCCATATATATATATATATATATATATATATATATATATATATATATATATATATATATGCATTATGAGATATGTACGTCAAATTCTTGTGTACAATAAGTAAAAAAGTATATATGTGCAGCTCTCTCTCATTTCTTGAATGGCAGAATGTCGCAGAGATCTATAAGTGACTCACTGCAATACTTAACAATAATGTAAGCAACATCTCAAGAATAGATTTTGTCGCAGTTCTTGTTTCAATTAAATGCCGTTAATTAATAGAGAACCTGTTTGAAAGACTTGAGATGCTTCAAATCCCTTTGTATTACTAACAGCTCATGTAACTGGATCTTCTATTTCAAATAAGGTAACACTTGAAATTGATTCAAGTTCTGATTCAATGACTGGCTCAATTTATACAGAAAAACCATTAAGTGTAGCAGAGCTAAAAAAAGTTATCATAGAGGTATATGCACTAAAAAAAATGCCGTCTTTTAGATTTGAGGCACTGTCATCAAAAATTCAAAATAAATGTCTCTTTTTTGAAAATGGAGGGAGACGCGGGACTATCTGGAAAGAACATACTCCTATTTAATAACGATAAAACTTAGTAGTATAGAATCCGAGCGAGCATTTTCTTCGGCAGGACGATTTGTAATAAAAATAAAAAGCCGTTTGAACGAAGGAACACTGGATGAGCTGTGTTTTTTAAAAGGTTATCTACAGAAACTCAAGACATGAAGAAATGTTTTTTTTAAACTTTATTTTATATTATTCAATTCCTACTTTAACTCACACTCTTTATACATATATATTTATATTTATCTTGGTGGAATATTCAGTCGTTAATAAAATATATTTTAAAATGCTCAATTAAGCTGAAATTTAATATACATGCTTTTGTTCTACATTTTTGCACTAACTCGGCATTTCAGAATAGAACTAGTAAGAAATTATAACAATTGCTATTGAGCACCCCACTTTTTTAACACAATGACATTGTCTCGCTAATCATTTTATTCTTATATTAAGAATTATTTTTTCCTTTTTAGTTCGATTAACTATAAAAGTGTGTTTCATATTTTTTTTAAACTATAATTTTTAGGAGACTAATTTCTTATAAGTTTTAAAGAACCTTTTTAGCTTATTAGTAAATTTATGGAAAATGTGTTAAAAGTTCTCATAAAAAATTATTTAAAGGAGCTTCAACAATGTCAATATACTTACTTTATGATTCCTTTCACTCTCATTTTCGAATATTGAAAGAATCGAAATTTACTGAACAGAAATTACAGAATGAGCAAAATTAATTAGTAAAATTGAATGTAATCTATATTTCAAGAATGCTTTTTATTTTTAGACATTACATATAAATATTAAATGTTCTTGATTACTAATATTTAACGAATATTTTGTTTTATTAATAATTGATCGACATTGTTTAAATTGGATTTATCATTACTTAATATTATCACAACCTTTTGGCGACATTATATGAAATGAAGCATATGATTGGCAATTTAGTGCATATGACACATGTGAAATTGGTATTGCCAACAATTATTGCCATGTATGTAAGTACTAATTTATCTTATAACCCTGCATCACTCATGCGAAAAAAAATGGCCTAAAGTTCTTGCGCAGGGTATCTCACACCCCCAAGGATGTTTACGTTCTGATTATACCATAAAATTTGTATAAAAAAGAAAGAAAAGTAGGAAATACATTATCTTTATTACATTTTTCACTCTTAAATTTAGTTTTTCTATTCTTTTTATAAGGGCATTCAGTACATTGTTTATACACTCCTTTAATCTAGTCGTGAGTGAGTGCGATGTTTTCACGGGATCTTAATTTTTTTAAAAAATCTTTATCATTTTAAAATTAAACATATAGGAGTACACTTTGTTTTTTAAATTAAAAAAAAGTTGGAATTTCTTCATTATCTTCTCTTATTGTTCCAGCAATATTTTTTTCCTTCAAAAGTTCATCTGAAAGTAGATAAGATGTGTACCAGTTGTCTCCTTTAAAATTACGTTCTTCCCAAATGTTTTTGTTTCTCTATATATAAAGCATTTATTTTCAACAGTGTCTCCTTCTTCTAAATTAGAATCGATTTCAGTAGAGGAATCATACTTGCTGTTATACATTTCATTCTTCCTCATAACCGTGAAGAGAATTTCTTCATCTGAAAATCTTTCCTTTTCTAAGTCCCGTGATAAGGCCTGCGTGATCTAGAACTTATGAAATTTGGAATGATTATAAACCATAAATTTTTTTGGGGGGGATATTTTATTAGAGCAAGGATTTTACATGAATTTTGGAATGGAGTTAGGCTTAACAGAGAAAATCAACTGGTCCTAAAGGGAGGTAGAGAAAATTTAGGTACTTACATATTATCGCAACAATGCCAACGTTCAGAATAGTTCATCAAGTTGGCTACCCTGATCTTCCATGTGTTGTACATGCTTAATTGACGCGACCACGTATTTAATTTCATATAATCTGGACAATAAAGTTGCGATAATATGTAAGTTCCAAAAATTAATACAGCTTTGGTACAAAAACTCTTGTATGAAGACATGTTATATAAGAATAAAAACCATAAGAAATCTGAGTAAGGAAGACCTGTGTACCTAGGGCCACCCCATTTTATTTGAATACTTAGTTCTAAGTTTTATTACTCAGTTGGGTGAGTGGGAACACCAATTCCTACTTTGGTATTCATTTTGAAATTTTTCAAAAGAAAGCTGTGGTTAGTTATAAATGTAAAACATTTTTACATAGTCCGAAGCAAAGTTCTGTAGCTCATCTCTTTTTATTGTTGTACAAAGTAAGTCAAAAATTTTCTTTGAATTTTTTTTCTTGTACATAATTTTATCTGTAACATTAAGTACTAAATAAGATTTTAAATAAATCCTCCCTCCATGTGGATTTTCTGCAGAAGACATTTTGTATAAAATTACCTAGTCTTGTACCTGGGGTCACATAGTTGCCTTGTACCTAGGTACAATTGCAATTAATATTTTTTATGTTATTATTTTATTGAAAAAAGTTTTCATGATAAAAAGAGGAAAATGGTTTTAACTATCGGAACCATTTTGATTTAGTCAAGTTTTTTATTATTATTGGATGTTATTAAAATGAGAGGAGTGTATATTTTGTTCTGAAACTTTCAACATGCTTGATTTATAAAAAAATATGTTAGCTACCATTATTGTTATTTTTCAGGATTATTTTGTTTATACAAACATAAGAATTCATTTAATTAACAAAAAAACCTTAATTTTTTTAAAGTTATAAAAGTAATATAATTCTAAATCAGATTTTTACGATACTTCAATTAAATTTTTAATTTATAAATTTTTCTCTTAATGAGCAATCATAAATTCCTAACTTTTTTAGATACCTAGAAATCCTGACTGAATAAAATGCTCAAAACCTAATGCAGATAATATAAGAATTATCAGATATTGAAGATTCTCACATTCCACTGATGATGCAAATTCTACAGTAACTGATGCAAGGGATACTATTGAAAAGGGGGACTTTTGCTTAACAAAAATACAAGGCAAAAAAACTAAGCATTTTATATGGCAGAAGTAATAGATGTTAAAAAAGAACACAAGAGTGTTAAATTTCTGAAGAATATTGCACGTTCAAATACGTTTCTTTATGATAAAGAAAAAACTTATAAAATTGGCAACAGAAATATTGTGTTCAAACTGTCTAATCTATAATCTGTTGATGCTTCAGAACGACAATGTATGCAGCTCACTTTTGGAACCAGTTTTTAAAATTAAATGTTGGATCAAAATACGTGCAATTCATTAATAATTTGGCACATTGCAATTTAAATGGTTACATGATAAATCAATGTATTAGCTGATATTGTTTCTTTTATTAAATTCATGTGTGTATGTTTGTTTTCTATTGATTACAGAGTGAAACCTAACTTTCAGGGAACGGCCCTACGTACAATGATATTGTACCTAGGGCCATTTCTGAATTTTTTTAAAACCTTTTATTTCACAGAATTTAATATTTTAAGTACTTATATTTACAATTGGATGGTAGTTAGTATAATGATGAGTGCGTATCAGTTTCACATTTTTAAGAGGCCAGGGGCTCTGTTTTTGTGCATTGAAAAAATATGGCCCTAGGTACACAGGTTTCCCCTACTTATATATTATTGCAACCTATTGGCAACGTTATATGAAACGAAGCACTTGGTTGCCAATTCAGCATGTACAACACAGGTACAACAGAGTACTTATGAAATATCGCATCAATTGCCAACTCTATTAATAACTCACCAAGTTGGCAACCCCGATGACACACTGAAAATTGGCGACTAGGTGCTTCATTTCATATAATGTCGCCAATAAGACGTAAGTACCAATTGGAGTTGTCAATTCAGAGAATTATTAATAGAGTTGGCGATTGTTTTGATAATACGAAAGTACTGAAATCTGTTCAGTCTGACGTACATGAAACACAATAGTTTAAAAAAAATGCTTTTATAGTTAATCGTACTAAAAAGTAAAAAATAAATCTTAATATGAGAATGGGTTCAGTCCTAGGAGAGCCCACACCCTTGGAGCAAATTATTTTGGTTGGCGATAATTGCACCATCTTGGTAACTCTACTTTGATACATTATGTATGGTAAACCTAACTATTTCTGGAATTTTTGTATTTTGTCAGCGGGCATATCGAATTGCGTCATTTTGTTGTTGGGCCCCGGGCTGGAAGTATGGCACGTGTGTGAGAGGATATACCTTTGAATTTTGTTGAATGCGAAATGTAAGAAAAAATAGATTTAATGGTGTATGAAGGAAGGACTGATTTCTTTGAATTATGAATGTTCTAAATGTAATGAGCGAATGGGATTATACGAACGAAAGAGTGCTGTTTTGGATGGATTTGAACGGAGATTTTGAATGGATATGTTCGACCATTACCTCGCAGAATATTTATGGCCACACTCCCACGATTATTCTCTTAATGATGAGGCCTCCAAGGCTTTTTGTTAAAATCCGCTGTCATGCTATACCCTCCACTCGGAAAAGATCAGCAGTAAGAAAGTAAGTGCTGTTTTTTTTCATCTTAAATACGTTTGATTAATTTTGTATTGTTTACATATATTTTCATTACGATCCACCTTGTCCCGCTATATTCACTTGCCGCCATCTCATTCTGGCTTGGTGCTTTTTCGGTTTGTCGCCAAGGGTATGGGCTCTCCTAAGATTGGACCTAAGAACAAAATGATTAACGAGAAAATTAATGTCATTGTGGTAAAAGGGTGGGGGACCCTTGTACTACATTTTTACACTAACTTTGTATTACAGAATAGAACTATTAAGAAATTATAACAATTGATATCAAGCACCCCACGCTTTTAAATGCAGTTATTATTTTTCCATTTTCCCCACATTCCAATTTCCATAGTTTTTCCTGGCATTTCTAAATACCTTGTGTTCTGTTTTTTTTTTAAATCCTGGCAGGCACTCATATTTTTCTAATTGGTTTTCTACAAAAAAGTACTAACATTTTTGCTTCAAAATGTAATTCCTCTTTTGTCAGGAATAAGCCATTCTTTTAAACTACTTTCATGTTGAGTTCTTATTGCGAGACCATCATCTTAGATTGAAAACTATTGGATACCAAAATCTTATTTGCAGCAATTTCAAAACCATGCCTAAAAGATATTTCGTGTGTAGTGTACTGATATATATATATATATTGTTCCAATGTGTGGTATTTTTGAACAGTAGTTTTTATACATGGGAACTTCGAAAAAATACATGCCTTCATATGTAATATTTAGAAAATCATACTTTTTAAACCTGTTATCGTGTTTCTATATGATGAATGCTTTATTCTTAATTTCATTTCTACTAGTAAGCAAATAATTCAATATATATTACATTAAAACAATGGAGGTGACTATAGTATCGATTGTATACTGTTTATAAAAAATAACTTATAGATGAAGGTATGTTGTTTCAAAAATCTCACTTATATTCTTGTTTATTTTTTGAATGTATGATATGTATGTGTCCAATTTCTCGAATAAATATTTCAAAAATATGATTTTGGTTTGTTTTATTTTTCTTGTTTACAGTGAATCATTGAGAAAAAAAAAGAGGCATTGAAAATAAAATGCTGTGTATTGGATTATGGTTCTACTGTTTTAGTTGTTTTTACATTCTTCTAAGGACTGAAATTTTTAACTATTTTAATTTTTGATTAAAAACATTAACTTAAAAACTATAATATTTGTTTTTCTTTGGCGATAGGAGAGTATAAAATCAGTTGATATGAATAAAAAACTAGCTTAATTTGTAATATATATTGCAATACATTTTTCTATATTTCCATCTGGATGAATGTGTTTCTATTTAAACAAAACAATTCATAAAAAATTACTTACACACCTGGGCCTAATGAGTGTTATTTTAGTCAAAAGGTTTTTTCTTCGTTACATAATATGTAAAAAACTATTTCTTTCTTACTTTGTTTTGAAATTTTTATTATATAAAATCTGTTATTCATCCTAATGTTTCCAAGATATTTCTAATAACTTATTATTGAAAGACTGGATTTAAATAAAAGTTAATTTTCTGCTTGTATAGGATTTTAAAAAGAAACAATACAATTCTTTTAGAAACACATAACTATAACTTTTAATAAACCAAATTGCTTCTGAAACTAGTTCAAATGCTTACAAATTTGTTTAACTATTTCATCGAATCTATTTTTGTTATTTTAGATTTAAATATGAGGTATAAGTTCGAAGACAAACTTTTTGATCAAATAATAGTTGTATTTTTTTTCTTAAAGTAAAATTTTTGTGGGTATTGGCGACATTATATAAAACGAAGTAAATGGTTGCTAATTCAGCGCGTACGAGACGGCAAATTATCTTGAACTTTGGCACTTTTGCGATGATGCGCAAGTACCTTTTTGCAATAAATGCAAAAAGAATTTAGATTTTCGAAGTTAAGTGGTAAAAACTTCATAAATGTAAATTAAATAATACATAAGCAACTTAAGTATCGCATATTTAGATCCCTTTAAATTTGATTTGATGTACATTTTTATGCTGAAAATTCGTATTGGATACAACAGTATCGAAAAAAATAACATACAAACTCATATTTGACCCGTAAATAGTCATAAATAAGTGCATTACACATTCATTTAGCTGTTATATTCCGAAATTTGATCCAGTAACAGGTTAAAAAATGAGTATGCGTTGTTTACAATTTTGAGTACATAGTCGTTGCCAAAGATGAGAATGGGCTATTATCAAATTTGAGTATGTTCGCATCGGAGCTATTTTGAGTATGTGACGTATTCAAAAGTGAGTATTTTGTACTCCGTTCTGAATACCGGTTTTTCGCAGTGAATTATCGGTGGAACTCTACTCCGTAAAATAAGCATGCGTGCCGAATTCCGAGTCTAAATCTAATAAAGCACACACAAAAGCAGAATTTTTATTATCAATACAACCCGTAACCACGATGAGAATCGATTTCCAAAAGAACCGTTTTTACACGTTGAAAAAAGACAGATTCAAAAATGAACACAGAGACGTACTCATTTTGAAATGAATATATTTGTATCAGGTTTGAATGCATGCCTTTATCGAACGTGAAACATTAGATGTACTCAAAATCCCCAAAATGGTTAATGAACACTCTCAGACAAATTAAAAAAAAATTCAGGATTACAAAACTTCTTTTAATATACCGGCTACATATTTTAAAAATTGGGATTCAACAACAAATTTGTTTCTCTTAAATCTTCCAAACTGTATTTCGTATCTACCACGCTACACGCGGAGAAACACATGAGTATTAAAATAAGTACTAGATTCTGTGTATTGATTTTACATAACTTTGATTTTCTGTTTTTTGTAAAACTGAAAGTATGAAACTTGTTTTTAAAATAACATGAGTTTATTATGTTAGTAAAATTTATTAATTACACTCTATATGAGACTGACGGAAAATTCTGCGATATGGTAAATGTGATAAATGTTTACCTTATTTTGGCGGATTATTTTAAAAAGACAGTGTTGTAAATTTTATGCAATTTACTTGATTCATAAAAAGTCATATTGTTTGATATATTCAGGTCAAAACTCAACTCTACTTTAAGAAAAATTCTTATAAAACCCAACCTGTAACTGAGAAAATCACCAAAACGTTATGACCGTGAGGAACGTAATAGATATCATAACAAAATTGAAAAATTTTATCTATGTCAGGACACATAGCCAACTACTAAAATCGCATTTAAAGTTCTGCTTTGAAAGGTGGTCAATCAATAACCATTACGTTACATGGTAAAAACTATTGCTTTGCAATAAGCAGATTGTGCTTGTATAAATTGTAGCATTATCAAATTTAAATATGCAAAATGGTTTTCAATTGACTGAGCATGGTATTAAGTTTTTATCAATTAGCACTGTTAGTAGAAGGTGCCTTGAGTGTAGGAATAAATACAACTTTAGACAACCCATTATATCCAAATGAATACCAAACAGATTCAGGATTTATTTAATTTTGACAACCTTTTCGAAACCCCAAAATTCATTTATTTCTTCGTGCAATACATTTTTGCCCCGAAGCACTTGTTTATAAACAAATAGTAATCGAAGTATTCTTTTGCTAGTTTGGAATAGTTTTAGTTTTATTTTCATATTGAACTTTAAAATGGCTTGCATGTCTTGAAAAAGGCAAGTTTACACAATTAGTTTTTGTAGACAATTATTAATCTTTTTAAGAGTCGATTTTCAAAAGAAGCGTTCTTAGCGGATTTCTCACAATTCAACAAAAGAAACTTTCGAACCAAATTTCATTATTATAGCTCTAGTAGTCCTAAAACAGATATTTTTTTTTATCAAAACGCCTCCAGTAACCCTACACTCCCCCAGGAGTCGATTTCTTTAAAATCTATTCTCAGTAGATCTTTATTCAACAAAAGAAACATGCTTAACAAATTTCAAGCATGTGGGTTCAACAACAGTTTTTGTCTGAAACTCTCCTTTTCCCCTCACAACCCCTTGGAGATCGATTCTCACAAAATTCTTTGTTAGAGAAACTCTATTCCGTGAAAGGAATCTGCATGCAAAATTACAAGACTGTTTGCCGAATAGTTTAAAAGTGGAAATAATAAGGATTTATAACGCCTCTAATTCCGCCCTCCCCCCGCAACGCCACTTGGCTGTCGATTTTTGTAAAAATCCTTTTTATCTGATCGCTACACCATGAATTAGTATGCTTACCAACTTTTAAGACTGTACGGCCTATAGTTTAAAAATGAATATAATTACCTACTACTCCTTTAAGTTCTCCGCCACTTGGGGGGTCGATTTTCTCAAAACCCATTTTATAGTGGATCTCTACTCTATGAAAGGAATCCGCTTACAGAACTTTTCAAGACTGTACGGCTAATAGTTTAAAAATAGAAATAATTACCTATGTCGCCCCATAATCCCTAACAACGCTACTTATGTCTTGATTTTTGTCGGGGATCTCTACCCCCTGAAAGGAATTAGCTTACCAAATGTCAAGACTGAGCGTCCAGTAGTTTAAAAGTAGAATTAATTATTCATAACGCCCTTTATATATAGTCCTCCGTAACGCTCTTTGGGATTCGGTTTTCGCAAAATCAGTTCTTAGTGGATCTTTACTCCATGAAAGGAACATTACTACCAAATTTCAAGTCTGTAGGTTTAATAGTTAAGGAGACATCTTGATGACTGAGTGAGTCACTTTTCTCCTTTACCGATATAAACTAGCTGTCCCGGCCCCGTTGTGCTGTGTCTTTGTTATAATACGTTTATTTAATATTATTCTAAGCTATTCAATGCTGCCAAATTAATATTCGCTCACAATTTCGAAAAGTTGAAATTAAGCATAAAACAATCTAATTCTGTTCATTTTGCATTTTATTCATCTTTCATTAGAATATAGTACAATGCATGAATTCCTTACGAAGATGTTAAGTAACAGCAAATAAAGATTTAATTTCATAAATGAGGTGAATAACGGAGATTATTAGTAATTTTTAATGTTATTTTTATCATTTTAAATTATATCAATAAATAATTTTCATATAATTAATAGCTTTTAGGTGTAAAATATTTCTCGTCGGGTGTATTGTATTCCTATTTTCAATTTATTTTTAAGCTTAGGTTATCTGTTTTAGATAACTTTTATGTATAAAGTACTAATTTTACTTCAGTATGCTATTAATTTTTCCAGGAAATAGTTAAAATTTCTTAAAGCTTAAGCGATAACATTAGACGCTGCAAAAGAACTACTTTGCGTGATTTCAAATCATGCCAAAAACGAGTAGCATACTGATATAAAATTTTCCGCCGCAATTTATCTTTCTAGAATAATTCTAAATTAAATTATTATATAATTCTTATTATTTGGAAGTCGCATTTTTTTCTGTCCACCATTAATCTCAAATCTGAAGACATCGCTAAACGCCACAAAATGCATTCAATAATGGGAAAACTTTCTATACATGTTTGAACAAAATAATATTTTTCTGCACTTGGCTGTGGATTTTTCTGCCAAATAATTGTTAAAAATTCCAAGAGTTGACGCAGTAACGTGTTAGACTGATTAAAAAGGATTTATTTGGTGGGATTTAAAATTTTCATTTGATGATACTCTGAAATACAAATGGTTAAATAAAAATTTTCTAGTATATTTTTTAACTGTTTATGGTTTTTCTATTAAAATATTCGACATTATTTTTTTGATAGCTTTTTAAGATTTAAATTTGCTATAACTAGCTGTACCCAGGCGTGCTTTCCTGTGGCTCAGTCTGGTTAAAAAGAAAGAAAAGAGAAAGAACACATTTCTGATATCTTTAACCACATGCAATTAAGGTATGGTTACACACACACACACACACACACACACACATATATATATATATATATATATATATATATATATATATATATAATCCAATATAAAAATTCAATATATAAGTATATACACACACACACATATATATATATACATATACACAAATATATAAACGAAAATATAAAATAAACAGATAGTTGTAACCTAAGATAACTATAAATAGGTAGAAGGCACAGTAGTATAATGACAAACTCCTGGCCTTAGGAACCAAGATTGCAGGTTTAAACATGTTTGGGGGCCGACCAACCTTCACCTGAAATTTGTCATACTATGTACCAAGAGGAAAGGAAAGAATTATATAAGAGGAATTTAAATATTAAAAAATCATTAAACTAAAATTAAAATAACATGTGAACAAAAACATAACCTACCTATATATATATATATATATATATATATATATATATATATATATATAAACTAGCTGTACACTGCAACACATTTCTATTGGCTCAGTCTGGTTTAAAACAAAAGGAATGAGAAAGCATACATTTCTGATATGTTAAATCGTTTGCACTTGAGGTACGATTTTTTGTATAAACAAATAATATAAAAGGAAATTTTTTTAAGTCAATTCCGACTAAAAAACAACAAGGAAATTTTTTATTTTATATATATAGCTACTTTTTATCGAATAACTACGATTAATATAAATATGTATATACATATGAGAGAATCACAATATTTAAGTGCAATTAATTTCTATTAATTATCATCAAAGTATCGTATTATCATCCAAAACAATCGTGTATATAAAATTTCAGTTCAACTTAATGCTTTAAAACACGAAAAAAAAATTCTTATAAAGTTTTGACACCCAAGTCACACTAAAAAGGAAGCCAACGTTACTGTATCTGTAATTCTTTAAATAATTATTTTCAGTCAATTAATTTTAATTAAATTTAATTAAATTGTCGTATTGTCACCCAAAATATTTGTGTACAGAAAATTTCAGCTCAATGAGGGCTTTAAAAAGAGAGAAAAAACCTTTTAAAGTTTTGACACAAGTCAGCCAAAATGGTGGCTAAGTAGCCAAAAATGATACCAACGTGGCTGTATCTGTAATTATTTAAATAATTAGTTTTAATCAATTAATGTTTATTAATTATAATTCAACTATTGTATTGTGATCCAAAAAAAACGTGCATATAAAATCTCAGCTCAATCAAGCGCTTTAAAATATATTTTATGAACGATTGAAAATTTGAACAAGATAAATATATGAATAAATTAGAGAGTATCGAGAGAGGGAGCTAATAGAAGGAATTGAAAAAATATGTTTAACTACACATAAACAAAACTTCTCTAACCGATTTCATTTGTTATGTTGTGTTGTTATTGTAGTGTTGATTTTATGGGGGTATATATTTCCTATTGGTTTCATTGTTTTTCATTTAGTTTTTTAAATGCATTTCTTATTTCTCAATGTAATTGACGGAAATTGAGCTCTGTCAATTAATGTTCAGTTGAATTCAAATTATATAGTGAAATTGACCTCTTTGGAATGATTTGTTTGAATGGAATGAAATATTCTGATTCTCATTGCTTTGGAATTGGGCTGTATTGGTTGATTTATGTTTGAAGTGGAATATTTTGTTCGCATTTTTTATTTTTATTTTTATTTCTTTTTATCCTTGTTTCTTTCCTTTTTAAAAATTTTTAGCAATTTCATATGTTTTTGTTTTAACCTTCTTTCCTTTTTTTAAGTGCAGTCAATCGGCTTTAGAACATAAAAAATAATGCCTTGCTGAAAGTTCACGTCATCATACTCGCCTAGCGTAAGCAATGTGAGGAGTAATTGCACATCAAACAGAAAAAACAGGCATTGGCGAACGAGCAAAGCAGGCAAAGAATGGCTGAAATATGCTCCAAGGAAGCAGAACAGCACCGTGCAGCCAGACTTGAGGATGCAGTTCTGACCACAGCATTAGCACTTTGAAACATTAGATCATCTCTGTTCTCAACAAATAGATCACAGTGGACTGCGAATAACTGAAAGATGTCAACGAGAAACAGCATATCATTATCAAAAACGACTTTGTACAAAACAATAACATGATTACTATCACCTTGCATTCGGTGCAACCCAGCTGAGAATTATAGTTTGAGCCGGCATATTCATATCAGCACAATGATTGAAGCATGTCCTAATTTCAAGGCTCTGAAATTTAATAGAGAACCAAAAGGGAGAGAGAGAGATGTGTTGTACCACTGGAAAAATTAAACTGCCTTAACTTGGAAAAACACCAGAGACATTAAAAACTTTGCTTGCAAGATATGCTGTGGAATCAAAGCATTTCCTTTCTAACATCAGGAAATACAAAACGTTTCCAAATGACATCGCTTGGAATAGAAATTGTAACAATTTGTGCTAACTTTCAAAATGAATGGATAAATTTATAATAAAGCTGGCTCCCTTCTTTTATTCACAGATGGTCAACATAAATTCCTACAAATGTACTTTATCTGTGACGTAAAGATGAATTGAATGGACATTGGGAAAATTCTACTGGCATAAGTGTCCATTGTTTCTAAACTGCAAAAGCTTCACCGAAAAAACAATTTAATACGTTGAAGCCTCCACTATGGAGACAACGTAAATAATTTTAGGTTCATAATATAAGGATAAAAACAAATCGTTATAGCTTCAAGTATTCCGTTAACAAATACAAAAGAAATCTGTTTAGAAAAGTTTTGTTTATGCATATTTATACATATTTTTTTTAGAAAAAGAATCATACATTAAATGCAAATGCAAAGAATCCTGCTTAAGTGCAAATGATTTAACATATCAGAAATGTGTTCTTTATCATTCCTTTTCTTAACCAGACTGAGCCACAGAAACGCGGAGAAGGGGGTACAGCTAGCTTATTTATATTATTCAAATTATATGTTAACAGTGAATAAATCATAGAAAAACGTGAAACATAGGATATTTCTGCGCACGATAATACATCGCTATGAAATACATAAAGTAAGTAATTAACTTCTTTGTTTACCATAGATATGATAACAATAGCAGTTGTAGATAATAGCTCATGGTAATCATTGTAATACGTGATTCCGTTATGTTCTGTAGTTTGTTGCTGCTATCTCCAAAAAACGTGGTGTAAACATCAAGACTAGGTAGACATTTGTGACAGTGGTGGTGAATGTGTAAAGGAGTTAATGTTAAAAACTCACTGTTCAGCTACTCGAGGGCTCTTGTCGACATACCTTGCAGTTTTGAACCATGGTCAAGTGACGAGGACGACACCTAAACTGTAACTCTTCTCCTAACTACCACACCAACGGGTGCGAACGTTTGAGCTCTCGCCAAATTTAACGTGTATCGCTGCCCTACACTGCGGGTCTTAAGCGGTATTGGCTCAGGTGTCGCCCACGTCACTTGACCATGGTTCAAAATTACGTGGTCCGTCACCAAAAGCCCTCGTGTAGCTGAACAGTGCGACGTTAATATTCAATCAATCAATCAATCAGCGGTACTGGGCTTGAACTCATGACAAGCCGGCCACGAGTCCATTACCTTGACCACAACGCTACTACAGCCACTGGGACAGATGAGGAAAATCAGCTTAAGGGGAACATAGTATAATGGAATGTACAAATGAGAGAACGCACACCAGACTTTGAGAATGCTTTCTTAATTTTTGGCCATGTTTGTAACGGAAAGCTTAAGAATGCAGTATAAATATTTATCAGATAGTATATTTAAATTGAAAAAACAGAAACCAGCAACATTGGACCTTATTTCATCACTGGTGCGCATTAGAATATCAAGAAGCGTTGGCCAGTTTAATTAACAGCGTCGAAGACATTTGAGTAGAAAAAGGTCATGTAATAGAATAGTACCTAAGAAATCAAATACAATTTGTGAAAAACTTTTTAAAAAAAAAACAGCATCGAAAGGCCTAATTGTATTAAACGTCTTGTGTAAGATAACCATTTGAATGTTTGGAAGCTTATGCATTTGTTGTAAAGTAGCGAGAATGACCAACTGGAAAACCCTAGAACAGGGATGGTGATCCAGTGGCACGCGTACCATCAATGGCACGCGTACCATCAATGGCACGCGACACAATGTTTTGGGCACGCAAGCGATCAAAATAGTTTGCATTTTATTTCAAAATAATAAAGTTCACTGTGGAGTGTTACGATTGGTCGGGTGGGTTGGCTGGGAGCACACTTGCTTGCAATTGTGTAGCCTTAGTTAAGTCGTGGTTTACAGTTGCTTTTGATGCAAAATTTATCTACGTATAGCATAGTCAATTTCTTTGACACAACTGTGTTTTAAAGTGCATTTGTATTATATTTACGATTTTCAACATTGCTAGTTCAGAACAAAAAGTGCAAGTGTAACAGATAATTTCAAACTTGGTGAATCTAGAAATATGGCATTATTAATAAAAGCAATAATAAGCGGTGCGTGTTTGATGTTTTGGAACAGTGGTATGCAAAACATCGTCTGTACAAATCACAAATACTATTGTCAAAAAAGAGAACCACAAGAAAAATAATTTTTGCTTAGAAACCATTTGGCAGATGACTCCAATTCAGCACGCATTCTACTAAAAGTAACATCTTACAATCCTAATGCAAGTTATTTGTCATCCACACAATCTTCCGCGAATGAAACCACACTAATGTTACTTTAATTTTAATTACACACAACTAAAATATTTTCAACTATATAGTGCAAAAGGTATTTTTTTCGTAGTAAATAAAGAGTTTTGAGTTTTGTTGGTAATTAATTTTATTATTTTCCCAATAATCACAATTCAAAATATTTTGATGGCACGTTGTGATACCCCCGGGCTGGGGGTATCATCTCTTCCTCATCCACTCGACCTAAGTTTGTTGGGAAAAAAGATTCACCTCACTCAAACCTTCCATAATAAAGCTAGTTTATTATTATCTCAATTTATATTAAGCAATGCAACACAAGTCTTAAAGGGAAATTATCAGGAGTGATACGACATAAATAACACTTCTTAGCAAATAGCTCATTAAATCCTACTCACAATCTTTATGATAAATTAACCACCGAATCTATATTTATAGACGATTCCGTAACTTACTAGAGTCCGCCCTCTTATTAAAGTTTATTATCATATCGCTTACCGGTATTCCACGGTGAACAACTCCCAATCGTTATATCTTATAATATGACTCTTATAATTCTTCCAAAGACTTCTAAGACTCCTCGTAATCTCTTTTGCGAATGCTAAAGCTCAAATATATAAAATCCTTCCTAATCTTCATATCGCGTTTTCTTCTTGAGTTGGTTGGAATGAAATTCCATTCTGGCCCCAAAGATTCCCCAAGAGGAATTTAGTGAGAGGTGCGATAAAGCCCCATCACAACGTCTATACCTCATCAAACACTTCTTAAGAAAAAATTGCACGTTGATCCGTAAAGGTTCGCCACTCCTATCCTAGAACAATGATTTCTCGACAACCACAGCATATAAAGCAGCAAGAATAGCGTAAAAATTTCTCCATCCCTGTCTCTCGTTATCGATCTACATTTATGTAAATAGTAATGAACTTAATATATCCACAAAATTTGCTATACCTTTTATAAAAGCACAACCTCAAATACATGTTATATCTTAACTTTTGGAAGCTTATATATCAGGATTAAATTAGATTGATTGCTAGATGGTTAGATCTGTCTATGGATTTATTTAAATTGATTTGAATTGACTAATTCATTGTACAGTGTGTGGTGCCAACACCCAGAAATAAATACTTACCAAAAGCGTACTATTTTAATTTTTAAAATGGTCAAGTGGAATAATTTATTGAAAGCTTCTGGTAGGTAAAAGAGTGAAGCAAGAAGGAAAGTCTCAAAGAGACAGAAAATAAAATTAAGGCGTGTTGGAAACCTAAAATTTTCTTTACATGACAATTTTGAGATTTTTACATTTTTAAATTGTATGGATTTTAACCTTTCGAAATACCGTACTTTAACCTCTTGGGCAATTAGAAGCCCTTAAAACCTATTTTTAAATAATCATTGAAACATGGCGAAAAATGCAAAGTATTTTATTTTAGCTTAAAAGTTGAATGAATGATGGAAATTAAAACATTTAATCCAGAATTGCTAAATAAGTGTTCACATAGAGGTACACAAAATTCCAATGAAAGTGTATACAACGTAATATGGTCTCGTGTACGGAAGAAAATATTTGTACAAATAGAAGAATTATCATTGGGTACATATGATGCAATTTCGTCATTTAATATGGGAAATGTATCAAAACCAGAAATTTTGAGAAAACTTAATATTAGGCCCGGTGATTACACGGTACAGGCAATGGAGCGCCTCGAAAAACATAGGCTGTTAAAGGCTAAATACTCATGTTTACAAAAAACAAAGTAAGTTAGGAAAGAAAAGAGACTTAAAAGAAAGAGAGAGAGAGAGGATGAGATGAGATTACAAAAATATAGTTCATTTGGAGTATGTAGAGGAATGTTTTAATAAAAAAGTAATTATACATTAAAAGTCATTTATCTCCAATTGTAAATTTTTGATGTTCGATGTACCTTTTCTGACAAAATAACTTTCATAGAGGTATATAAGTTTCTTATGATATATTTTTAATGATTGCCTATATATACTGAAATCAGCTTTTTGTAAGAAACTCAAAATTTTTTTACAATTTTGTTTATGTGAAAAATGGGTCAAATTTCACTACGTTTGATAAAATATTTCATGAGTTATAAAAAATTCAAAATTAGCTAAAAGATAATTTCAGTATAATGAGAAAGGTGTACTTCAATTGTATGATTCAAGCAAGTGCATAGAACAGATTTTGAGAAAGGCTTCATCGAAAATAACCAATTTAACATTGTCGATATAGAGGTTTTGAAGGCATTAAAAATAACTCAGCAAGAATAATTTCTCAGGATCCCCCGGTCCCTATTTTAAATGAACAGAAATAATTTTTATATTTTAATTAATTTAAATATATATAATTTTTTTAGTTTATGCATTATTATTATTTTGACATCGATATCTAAATATGCATCATTTGTGTATTTCATCGTGCTGTACTATCATAAACTGCATAGTTCCGCGTTGAATTGTCTGCACGTTAAAAGAGATAAATAATATAATCAGTGTATAAATACATATTTTAAACATAATAAGAAATAATTAAATAGCCAAGCGATATTATTATAAGAAAATTTATTCTATAATTTCAAATCGACCTTTTCTTTATCCAAAAATCAGAAAAAATTAAGGATTTTACATGAGAAAAATATTTCTTACAGCTTTTAACGAATTTGATCATTCAATAGTATATAAAATCGAAACAGGAAAAAAATTCAAATTTTATCATAGTTTACAAATGGCGAACATACATAAAATTTCCTGCTAAAGGTCCAATAAGTTTCCTTTTTTTAACAAAAGTTTTTACTTTGAAGTTCGCTCTCTTGTCATCATCAAATGTCTCGCGCAGTTTTTTACTTGTTGGTTGTTGATATACGAGAAAGATGTATCTGTGAGCTTCTGTAAATGAAATAAAAAAGATGATGAAAATTGGAAATGTTTAAATTGTTCCTCTAATTTCATAATTTGAAATTTGATCATTTGCAATTTATTGTATGATCAAACTTTCAACCTTTAATAAGGCTTATCAAATTAAGGTTTAGGCACTTCCGTATTATCGCAACCGTATTGGTGAATTATATGAAACAAAGCACATCGTTGCCGATATGAGACATACGAAATATAGGCAGCCTACGAGTTATCTCGAACGTTGTCATTGTTGCGATGATACATAACTACCAAGGTTTATTTATGTAAAAGAAAATTCATTAAATGTTGAATTTTCAAAGGGTTTAAGTTAGAAATGTATTTCACGAAATTGTTATAATACACCAAAATAAATTAAAACTTACGATATCAATTTCATTAAGAAATCTATCATACTTACTTACCTACCCTTAAAAATTTCATTGTAACAAAAGCATTATATTTTGCCTGTCAGGAAACTACTTTTTTGTCCTTTAAAGTCATTAAAGGTTTTGAAAGTTTCGTGTATAAACGTGATATGCAGGTTGATTTGCTACCAGACAGATTAGCTTGCAAAGTGTGTAAGGGGTTCGGAGACGACCCGGAATCACATAGGAATACAGAGTCGCAAAAGCCATTGTTGCGATCTATGTTACAAAGAAGCAGAGGAAAGGAACAGAAACAGCAACACATTCATGGAACAGAACACATTGTATGGAAAGGTTGTACTACAATAGGTGTTCGAAATTCCGAACAGAAAACGTCTGGTAGATCTGACAACGGCGCTGCATGAAGTTTCTGACGTTCTGCAAGATTCCTGGAATGTCATGTTTCCACCCGGCAGCTACAGATATTCGAGTGATCAGGTTTTCAACTGAAAACACTGGTGTCTCATACACCAAAAAGAGCCATTTTAGCTCATAAAAGAATCAATCTCACGTAATCTTCTGTTCACACTTGCAAAAGTGGTATAATGTAGAACACGCCTGTTCGGGTAGCGTTCTTGGTACAACTGCCGAGCGGAGTGGTCGTTACAATAAGCACATCCATTCACTATCAGCATGTCAACCAGTTCCCCGTTTGAATACAGGTTCATTCCACTACCTCGGGAAATGGATCGTAAATGACGACTTTCAGCAGTGTCATTGTTCATGAAACCTTGAGTTCAGTGCCATCTATCGCATAACTTCTAGCAGGAATCTTTCAGAACATCAGGAATTCCATGCAGCGTCGTTGTTATACTTTCCAGACGACTTCTGTTCATAATTTCGAACACCTGATGTAGTACAAACTTTCAATAAAATGTGTTTTGTCTCATAAATGCGTTATTTTTTTTTTTGTTTTTTTCCCCTGCTTCTTTGCACCATAGTTCACATCTTCAAAATTTACGACTCTGCATTGCTATGTGATTTCAAGTCGTTTCTGTATCCCATATAGGCTTTATAAGTTGGTCGGTCTGGTAGTGAATCATTCAGTATAAACAAACGATTTCCAGATAAATTATTATTTATAAATTCAAATAATTTTTATAAATAGAGTACTTAATTTTTCTTGCAGTGCAATTTATTTGTCCAGTTTACCAAGGCGTTACGCAAAGGATACTATTGAAAGATTGTTTCAGATAGTTCGGATTTTATGTACTTCTTAGTCGAAAGGGCAATTTTGATTGATATAACTATTTTCAGTCAAATATTCCATCAATAATAATGTAGGTTTAAATTTGGCTGATAAATACCGCTAAATCACCAAATTTGGTGAAAAAACTAGGTACCTCAATAACAAGGTGAATATAGAAGATTCTAGGTGGGTTACTTGTGTGTGTGTGGGATGATAGAAGCTTATTGGAAGATTCAAAAAAGTGTTTTGTTGCCTATATTCAGACTATGTAAGGAAGTACCTTTAGAAGAGTAGGAGAAAGAAGACGGCTGTTCACTTCATTTTGCTTTTTTGCGATTTTGTTTCGGCTTATTTGTATTGGCATGATCTGTAATTGTGTAAATTTTGAATTTGTACTATTTTTGATTTTATGAGCATATCTAAAAACTTATACATTCCATCATCAAATGGTATTGGGGGTTCATGGATTTCTGTTAAATGTTAATCCAATTTACTAGATATTTCAAGAATAAATTTCAATTACTCCGTAAAAACCTGCTTCTAAATTGCAAGGACCTTCTTAATATATATATAAGATGACTTGGAGTATTTCTGACAGACATGTTATTTGAATGTGATTGGGGTCAATTTATAATGCACCAGCTGATCGTAATTTAGTTTATTGCAATGCGTCAATAAATCATTCTGTACTCTAAGCCATGGCTAGAGCTCGTGTATTGTAGAAACCATCCAGCGAGGGACAGTGAAGTTCGTGTTCGTGGTTAGAGCGAAGGAATCAAGTTGCAGTTAAAGTAGTTATGCAGAAGGTGGGTTGAGATGTACTGAGATGGAGATTTACCCAACTGACATGTAAAGGACTATCACTTCTATTAGTTATTTAAAAATACAAGATCAATCAGAAGTAGCCACAAGTACAATGCTTTAAAGGTAAAACCTCATGTCAAATTAGTGACAAATGTCTTGTGCTAATGGATTAAATCTGCATATGTTCTCAATAATTTATAAATAAAATTTTGAATGTCCTGTCAATAATACAAAAACCCATTTGATTATTTCTTATAACAGCCGTATCAACATATTGTAGATAACTTCTAGATAGACAGTAATATATCGGGTCGAGCAATTCTCATTTGGAATTGTATTTGAAACTGGAAACAAGAATGATGCTACATGAACGTTGATTCGTCAAGTCACTCGTTATTACTTCCAAGGTGCTTTAGCATCATACTGAATAGCATCTCCTACAAGAACATCAGGTTTTCTAGACGATTTAATCTGCACAAAGAATAATGGGTCTTCGTTCTAACCCTGTTGCTTACACTCACCGAGATTCGATTGCCATTTTCACCGAAACCGAAATGGGATTCTTAAGTGAAAACTACTTGATGCTATTTGACGATCTAGGTCAGTCTTACACGATACTATTCTAATATTTGACGACGATGCAATGTTTTTAAAAGTGCGCCCTAATGTAATCCCTAGGAAAAGTCAAATATTCCCTTTTAAGAAATCGTAACTCATTATATAAAAACGGCCGCGGCGCATGCAGCAGATAAACTTTCTCAGTTAAAGACTGCCATGCCATTAAGCAAAGAAAGAAAAACTCCAGAAATTACACGCCAAACAACTGGAAATCAATAATGGATGGAAAAACTACCTTCACTAAATATCGTTCAGAACCAAATACGACTCTTCTCTGTAAAAAGGGTATGTATTTCATCTCTCTTGGAATTAGGAAAGATAGAAGAAAAGAGCTTAAATGATTGAAGATGGAATATTTTTTTGTTCTGATTTTCAAATGCATTATAACAAGCACAGATCTCTAAACAATAAAGCACTCAGATCAAATCAACATACCACCAAAAGTCCTCATGGTCAATAAATACCCGCAACATTGTCCGAATAATATATAATACGACACTAACAATTGGTTTTTCATCAAAATGCGAATTATTTCTTTTCTTCTCTTATTTCTGTTGGAATAATTTCATTTGGAGTACGAATGTGGCATGAATTATGTAAGTAAATATGCCGAGGTGTTATACAATTACTTATGTAATGCTGATGTTCTGGAAAATAATAAAAATAAATTACATAACATTATATTACTCAGAAATAGATTTACATTTTAATCTACTCAAAATGACGAATAAAAAATGGCAATGAAAAATGACAAAGAATGAGAAAAAAATGAAGAAAAAAAAACCTAAGAAATAATTTAAATAAGGAGGTTTTTAAGTTATATAACGATAAGTGTTAAAGAGAGATGATATTTAAGTAGACACACAGATGGTGTTTCCCAATCTTTTTTTTTTATTCTTTCCAATTAGATGAAAAGCTAAAAATATAAAATGAAAAATTCAGATTAATTTCTTACAACTAAGCTGTGAATTCATGTATGTATTGAACCCTTGCTAAGATATACTGAAAAATAGACACAACAAGCAGTCATACTTCTAGGCGGGAATAAAACTTTTAAATGTATATAATTTTATTCTTTATTCCCTCAAATAAAATAGTAAACATTATAAAATATCTCAAATGAACAAAAAAGTCAGAATTTGAAGAACTTGGTTCATTGTTCTACGAAATATAAGGAATATTATAATTTGAATAAAAGTAAAACTTACCCGATTGCGTCGGAGGATCTGGGCCTTGGTAAGAAGAAACAGTGTATCCCTGATAAAAATTATTTCCTGGAATATCTTCAAGAACCCAGAGGCGATAATTAGCAAGATAAGGGTTTTCAGGGTTTGGAGCATCAGGATCTAAAATGAAAAATTAAAATGTGACATATTATTTAAACGATGGTATCTTAATTACAGTGAAATACGTTTAACGCGAAAGACAGCTGAGCGGCGTGGTTGGTTTGTCGCAGTCACAATTAACAGCTACACATTTGTCCAATCGTTTTTAGCCCATTTCATCATTCAGTTCATGGAGAAAGATTCTGGCTAGCTGCGTATCCATTTGCGCACGGCTACCTGGTCTTAGGCATCCGTGAGCAAAGAGCAGATTGAGCAAATGTGTAGCTGTTAGTGGTGTATAATGTTGAGAAATGTGTTTGCAATATATATGTATGAGTCATAAATTTCCTTCATTCTGATACCTCTGTTATTATTTTACATTGTCGGAAACCTCTTTTATACTATTGGAGACCTTACATACCAATCACTTCTCGTTTATACTGATATAGGCTAAATAACCGGAAAAACCATTCAAGTAATGAGTCATCTTTTGATCATCTAATAAACGATCGCAACGTGTCGCACCATCTCTATTGGTGGCAAAAGTAAATGCATCAGTCAAGCATTTGATAGTGTGAGAGTTGCATGAGAAATTTCTGTTCCTAAAAATGCGTGATTATGTCCTACCTCTCTGACGCGAAAAGAGGTTCCATAATTAGTGCTTGCCTGACTGGAGAGTCCGTCTTCAAAATAGTCAACCTTGTGAGTGTTTCAAGGAGCATTGTGTCAAGGGTTATGGCAACATTCACAAGCCTGGGTAAGGTGCCTTCTGTGAAGCTTAACAGTGGGCGAAAGTCGAAGTTGAAGGAACTTGATAGATGGGTGTTGAGGAGAATAGTCGCCCAAAAATGTAAGAACTAACTACCGCAGTATCGTCCAGGATGAATAACCACCTTCAGAACTCCGTAACCATGAAAACTATTTAACTGGTGCTGCATAGTGTGAACATTCATGGTGAGGTTTCTGCGAGGAATGCTATAAAGATACTACAGTCGTGCCGAGACCCCTTAAGTTGGACACAACTTTTATGGGAAAAAGTCATCTGGTTCAATGAATCCTCATTTACATTATTCCAGGCCACGAGATGTGTGTTCATATGGTGAACAATGGCAGAAGCATTATATGTTGACTGCCTGATTCAAACCGGGAAACATGGACGGGGTACTGTATCAGTGTGGGGTGCAATTGCTTCGCGTGGATAAGGTACTCTCGTTGTATTGAGCAGGATGATCCCAAGTGACCATCATCAAAGAATTTTCTTATATCATCTTCACTCCATGCTTCAGACTCTCTTTCCGGGAGAGCGTCTTAGGTACCAAGAGGAAATCGCCCCTGTTCACACGTCTCGATGTGTTCAAACGTTATTACATGTGCATTATGAAGTGGAACATCTAAGATTGTATCTCCAGTGACCTGATCTGAACATTATTGAGTGTTTGTGGATTCTTTTTAGGGAACAAAGTCGGTGCTCTGTTTCCTCCTACACACACACAATCTGAACTCGAGGCGGCCCTGTACGACGAATGGGAGCGAATGCGAATGAACTTTGTTCAAAATCTTTATTTGTCATTTCTACGTCGAATTCAAGTTGTCAGTCAGCTCAAGGGTCACCTAACGCCTTACTAACGTAACATTTCATTTTTTCACATATGTCTCTATTATTATGTCCTACATCTGTGTCTGTTTTGAAACATACCAGATATGTTGTTTCCTTGCTATGATTTTCAACTTGTGGGAAAAGAGTTTTACAGGGAAAGCACTCTACACAGCAGTGACTTGAATAAGATTATGGCAATTATACAAACTTTGACCAGGGTTACGAGATTAGTGGTTTTTTCACCCTTTGTGACAACCTATATTGCAAAGAAACCTTCGAGATGTTACTGCAGCATTTCTCAAACTGTTGGGCTCCCCCCTCCCGACAGGGGGAGCGTAATAACTCTTCGTGGGGGGCACGAGCATGTGGATGAGTTGAAAATAATAGATTTCAGATAATAATCAATTTACTTTAAAGGAAGCAAAAAAAAACCATTCTGACTTAATAAAAAATAAGATACATCTGCATGTCGATATAAGATACTTATAAATTTATCAGTAAGACAAAAAGTAATTGATCATTAATTTATCAATACTAAATAAAAACAAGTTTAGTAATTACTAATGACTTCAATGAGATTGTCACTTACAAAATTTGATAGTTATCTTGATAATTTGCGCAGATTATAATTTAAGTAGCATTGTAGCTTTAGCATCGAAGTACATCATTATTGCATCCAATACATAATTGTTGTATACTGGGTGGGGAAGCGATGAAAATTAGGATTGAACATTGGATCGTAAACATTGAAAGTTTGAGAAACACTGTGTTATTTGGATCAACCCAGCAATACATTTCTAGGTTATATAAAAGTCGGTGGAGTTCACAGAATCTGCTGCTGCATTGTCAGCGATAGGACAGAGAGAGGCTTTACCTGCCTAAGTTTCTGCTAGGGGAACTGTGTGTACTAGACAACTGTTTCTGGAACGCTGTAAAACTTGTTCATAACGAGTGCGTTTTCCCATTGCGGCTTTTCATCTGTTTTAATATTTCTTTCTGTTTGTGTACATCGATTTGCTTTCGTGTAGTCATTTGTTAATCCTCGTTCATTAATAAATTTTTTAAAGTACTTACGTATTATCGCAACCGTATCGGCTACATTACATGAAGCGAAGCACATGGTAGCCAACTTAGTTCGTATTATACATGCGAAACAGTGGTTGCAAACTTGGCGAGTTATCTTGAGTACGAATACAACATTTTTTATTATTCAGTTAATTGGAGTTGTTGGCTGTTTCCCGCCCACGCAAATTTGTAGTAATAGATATGAATGTATGTAATGTTTGCACAGGTTTGTATGCATGTAAAAATATATATTAATAATCAAAAATACTCACCAAACATGATTAAGGTATGAAGTTTTTCTTCGTTTAAACCAGTGAATGTTATTGCTGGCTGATGAAGAGTCACATTTTGAAGCAATTCTTCTCCACATTCTATAGGTATATCTTCATACTGGACCTGTAATATATTATATTTAAAGTACCATAAAATTTCATTTTATGCATCTTTTTGTGAATTTATTTCTTAATTAGCTTCAAATAAATTAAAACATTAATTGTAATTAGAAAATAAAGGTAGGTGAAAAAAATATTCGGTAAAAACCAAACTCTGAGGGTAATTTTACGTAGAAAAAATCATCGCACTTACGTATTATCACAACAATTCCCAACTCTGTTTATAACACTACAAGTTGGTAACTCCGATATCCTATGTATCGTATCCGCTAAATTGGCAACCAGGTACTTCGTTTCATATATTGTCACCAAACAGGTTGCGTAGGCAGGTATGCATATAAAACCTGGACATAAATTGCAATCATTTGACACGGCATGCACGTTTTTTTAATGCGCTTATGTGTATTTTATTAATACAGTAATATCTATAACTTACGCGATAGGTGGAACTAAGTGATAACTGAGTATGCCGGGGTATAATTTCGTATATAAAAATATAAAAATTATTTTTAGTTAGAGCCAGAGACGAAAGTAAATAATAATTTAGGAAAAGTTGTTTAATTGTTGTTTCTCTAATCCCAGATTATTTTGCAATGCTAGAGAATATCCATGAACAAAAAAAAATCAATAAACTTTAAAAACAGAAGAAGTGTTCCAGAAGACCTCATCCTTTTTAAAATCCAAGCAAGTCAAGATATGGGCAGAAGAGACCAGCTCCGAATAACACCAGTGGCACTCCGAAATTTCTTCTGACCCTGACGAAAATTGAAGCTTTTGTATGGCCGCGCTTACAAAGCGCGAGAAGGCAGTCTGGTATTTCCTACGCATAAGCTTAAATGAACCTTCTGGATTTCTTCCGAAATACCAAGGATGAATAGGAAGAGTTCTTCCAAGATGATTGAGTTCAATCTTCTGCAAGAGACCCAAGTAGGGCTCCCTCCTCAGCCGCAATCTTGCCTAAGAAATCCGCTTTCTCATTACCATCAGTCCCCACGTGAGGTGGAACCCACTGAAAATGTACGCGATGATTAGAATAAATCTGATCAAGAAGATTAAAGACATCAAGACTAGTCTGGTTCCCTAAGATGTCCAATTAGATGGATGTTGTACTCAAGCATGGCTGCCAGAATCCAAACGTCTTGAAACGGAACCTTGGTTTCACATGTGAGCTGCAAACCCCTTCTTATAGCAATAAGCTCCGATCTAAAAACGGAACAAATATTTGGATTTTTGATCTTAGCTCTTAACTTCCCAATTTTTTAAATTTCTATGAAAAAATTATATCATCTAGTCCTCAAGTGATAATATATAAAAGGGAAAAATATTTAAAAAATATATATAAGCAGTTTTAAATTGAATTTCAGTCATTTTTTTGTTTGTTGCAGAAGTGCAACATTGAGCAGTGTAGTGCTGTAAATTACAAAACTTTTTTTATATGAAGATTTTATTATTTATTGTTATAAATTGCTTTAACCTTACATACAATGAATATATTTTAAAGCAGTTATTGATTTTGTTGAAACAAAGTCCTACTGTACACTTTTCACTCTCAATTTGAGTGTAACCCTTGCAGTTTGGATACTTGCACCGCATTCTCTTTTTTGACTATATTGGCCAATGATTTATACCATCTCTACAAATGTCCTTACATGGAACGAATTGGGCATTTGATTAGCATTTTTTAGCGCCCTTTTAGCATTTTGATTGTACTCTTTTACATAAGAATGATGCTACTTAATATTTGAATTTTTGTAAATTCATTAGATTTTTTTATTTTCAGATTCCTTATCAGTTTCCACTCTTTTATACAGTAACCATGCATTTACGGTAACTAGATATAAAAAATGAAAAAAAATTGTTATATACCATTTCTTGCTTCTCATTAATATATTGTGTCGAGCTATTATGCTGTCGAGTAAATCAACACCTTCCATATGTTTGTTATATTCTTCGATGTCATGAGTCCTAATAATTTCTACACGATTTTTAGTTTTGTCATATCTCATTACTTTTCCAAATAGCTTTTCACCAGCAAATGTTGAGGCCATTATTACAGTTTTATTGTCTTTCCATGCTGTCACAGACATTTCTCTACATTCTTATAATTACCAACAAATTCCATTGAATCTCCTTGTTCCATTTTATTGAAAACTTTTTCAGTAGGAATTTTGGAATTAGGAATTCTGTTCCTATTTATGATTCCTGAAGAATATATCCCTTCTTTAGATAAGTATGCTAAGTATTTTCACAGTCGCTACCCGAATCTTCATTAGATGACACACAATAGGGTAAAAAATCAACAACATCATCAGAATATTCAAGACCATCCTCACTTAATTCGTCTGAGTTATTCTCATTTGTTCATCAATTTCATTGTGGGTTAGTATACGCTTTTTGGCCATGTCAAAATGGTAACCAAAGACCAAAGTTGCAGACCTGCAACATATAATTAAAATCAAACTTCTTTCAGACTTTTTCCATTAGAAAATCAAAATTACCTTATCTGGTAATTCATTTCGTCAATAAACAAGAAGAAGCATAAAATATAATGGATTCTTTTTATAGCAAAAACACAGTTCTTGAGATATCAGATATATTTATAATTGTTGTGATTTCTGGAAAAAAAAATGTGTTGCAATTTAGTGACAAATTAGCCTTATACTTCATTGCAGTAATCTTTTTTCTCAGATGAGTGATTTGTAGGTAATTTAAAAAAAAATACTGAGTTTGTTAAATTAAACTAAATCATATGCTGCAGAAATGCAACAGTGGGAAGTTAAGGGTTAATGTCCATGACTCAGGTAGGAGTAAGGATGTGTACTCCATTACGATAAATTCTCTGTTACCTCTGCTACGATCAATATACATCTTTAAAATGTCTGGGGGATACAGTTTATTGTTCCCCAAACCAACTGTCTTATGAGATCCGGAATCTAGGAGTGTTTTACAACTGTACACAAAAGTTCTTCATGGAAATTAATTTCTTGCAGTTTCAGATTACAAAGCCAACAGAACATAAAGAATGAAGTTCCACATTAGCAGAAGGCAAACCCAACGTCTTTGCACGATAAAATGGATTATGTTTCTTCAGACGTCATATAATGTTTCAAATAGGTCTCGATAATACGTAAGTACCCTTAAGTATTATCGCAACCTACTGCCGACATTAAATGAAATGAAGCACATGTTTGCCAATTAGTGAGTACGCCACATAAGATATCGGGGTTGCTGACTTGGAGAGCTTTTAATATAGTTGGATATTGTTACAATAATACAGTGTTTCTCAAACTGAGGGGCGCGCCCCTATGGGGGGCGCGAGCATATCGAAAATAGAAGATTTAAAAATAATTAATTTACTGGAATGAATTAAAACAAAATACTTTCAGACATAATAAAAACTGCACTTTTACTCAGATATAATTTATAGGCACGCGATATTAAGTCCTCAAAAATAAAAACTTCTTCAATACCTAATTAGCTATCTTTGATCCTATAACCAAAAAAAACTTTTATTTGATTTGCTGTAATCGCATGATGAGAGATTTTTTTACTACGCTTTCTTTTTAAGCAGAACATATAACTCTTTCAGAGAAAAAACAGATCCCAGAATCGAAGAAATTTAGGAACATAAAAAATTCATCACTGTCATTATTTTTGAAATACTGCACATTATAGCTGTAATCTGTATGACCTTCTAAGTTATGGTACAGTTAATTATGACCCCTCTCTTACGTGTTTGTTTCTCATTTAGGGAAGTTGTAAATAATGTATTTCTCTGTTGTGCTTTTTTCCATGCAAAAATTCGTTTTACACAATTTTTTAGCAGTAGCATACATATTATCATAATGAATACAACTTTTACCCGGAAGTGGTCGCACCGGGCACACAGATTACGAAATCGTTAATTCTGGCAAAACTGTTTATTTGTTACCAAAGAAAAATTGAAAAGTTCTTAAAAGTAGGTAAGTAAACTTCTCTTAGTTAAATTATTCACTGGAATCACGATTTGTATCGTGTACAATAAAATAATTATAAAAAAAGGATTGGGGTGACTCAATAACCCCACTCGACCATATCGAGTGCGCGCCTGCTCCCGGGTTAAAACATGTTGAAGTCTTTTCGCTTTAAATATTAAAAATAATACTATTATTCTTCATCGGATATTTATACTATTGTTCATTACTTAACATCAATTATAAATGCCAATTCTGTGAGGCTTAAAATTATAATTCGCTTAAAACTAATTATAATTTGAGCAACCATTTTAAAAAGATCATTTTACATTTTTGCAAACATTGTCGAGCACTTGGCTTTGCTCTCCTTACAATTCAGCTATTATATCAATAATGTTTTATTTTCTTACAAATGAACTCGGGCAAAGAGCGGGCACTTCAGCCGGTATACTTTTAATGTATCAGTGCTGCACAGAATATTTTATAACTAATTAATTAATACTAAATTAAGAACAAGTTTAATAAGTATTAACGACTTCCATGGGCTTGTCTTGCAAAACAAAGTTTTTATAAGAAATGCTTATGATTAGAAAAATTGACCCTCTAAATTCTTTTTCTATATTTAGCAGATATCTATATTTTGTCTTCTAAGCAGCCACCGGATTTTGCAATATGTTCAATTTAAAAATTAGAGAAAGGAAAATTAACATAATAGTTTTCCTATTATTTTATTTATTTATTCTTGCTTAAAAGTAGTATACAAAATTTAAAAATTATGTTACTAATTTGTAGGGTTTATAATTAAGATCGCCTATTGTAGCTTTAGCATCAAAGTTCATTATTATTGCATTCAGTACATTATTAATGTTTCAGGGGGGTGCGATAAAAAATGTGATCGAAAAGGGGGGCGCCAGTATTGAAAGTTTGAGAAGCACTGCAATAATGCGTAAGTACCGAAATTTGAGAATGGTAATGATGAAGTTTTCTAACTATTATATTGTGATTATTTAGGGATATATTTTGATATTGGTATGTGTTGCAGGTACTTTTGCCAAGTTAGTTTGATAACATTACAATACAATGATATTGGATTAGCCTCTGAAATTGCATTTGACGGAATTTTAAAATCTCGCTAAAAACGTATAGGTCACTAAAAACGTATACCAATTCAGCGCGTACGACACATGCGAAATCTGGGTTGCTAACTTGGCGAGTCATCTAGAACGTTGTCATTGTTGCGATAATATGTACGTACCGTATTTTCTTACTAGAGCTGCAGTTAATGTTTTTAACTGCATTGGGACCAATTGCACATGTATATTTAAATATGTCACCAAATTATATTAATTATGATTGAATATAGAGCAAGTATGGTAAAATCTCAGTTTTGTTTGCTACTTTAGCAGTGAAGAATATAAACATGTATATTACCTAAAAAAACTTTTAATATACCATGTTTTTATAACTGACTAAAAATTAATAGCGGACTTAATTTTTGTTTTCATCTTTTACGTTTTCTTCATCTTTCTCTCCTCCTTTTCGTTTTTTCTCCTTTTTTACATTTTCATGCATTGTCATCCATTTCTGGGCTATGGTCTAAATTTCAAGTCTCTAGCTCATCGGGAAGTTAGCTGAAATCAATTGCAAAATTCCACTCGGACGTACAAGAAAGCGAGTTAATAAAAACATGGTGATTTGAATATTGTATTTATTCAAATGATTTCTTAAAATAACGACTAACTGGTAATTGGTAATTAATATTTAGAATAAACAATATATATATATATATATATATATATATATATATATATATATAGGTTTTTACTTCTCTCTCTTTTTCATATTTTGCTTAAATACAACGAACTGCCTGGCGTTAGTTGTAAAACTTCACTCAGAGAATTAAAATAGCAGTTAACTCAAATCACCTTTAATTCATCACTTCTAAATTCAAACTCCTTCACACATTCAAATTGAGCACAGTTACAATACATCAAACAGTTAAAAATAAATAATAACGAGAGGTTTTCGCGTGCGGCTACATGCATCTGCTTTCTTCACCTAGCTGGCCGGCTCACTGGTTAAGTGTTCACGTGGTCAAAAGACTGCGCACTTTTGTCAATAACGCGATTTTTTGAAAGCGAGTTAATAAAAAAACATGGTTATCTAGGGGCCCCTCTTTGACCCCAGAGCCACGAAATTGAATACATAGACGCAACTTGACTCCTGCTATCGATAGGGGGTCTGTGTTCGCGTAAATTCGTGTAAGTTCCGGAGTTACGGGGCTCCTGTCAAAATCGGGGCCCTTCTCTTCGGGGGCTGGGGTTCGAGATTAAAACTTGTTTTTTCAAATTTTCATGCATTGTCATCCACTTCTGAGCTGTGACCCAAATTTCAAGTCTCTAGCTCATCCGGAAGTTAGTTTAAAATCAATTATACAAAATTCCAACCGGAAAAACAAGAGAGCGAGTTAATAAAAACATGGTAAAATGATGCTAATTTGGGCCATCAGCTGGTTTTTCTTCATTAGATTTATATCCAATATAGTGAAAATCGTCAAGTCGGAGATTAATGATTCTGGGATTTAAAATAGATTTCAACCGTTTTTATATATGTTTCGAAAAAGTTTTTAATTTTAAATTAATTTATTATTAATTTTGGAAATATAATTTTCTTTATATTATGGAAATTGCTGTTTTTTTATTGAGTCTTAGTTGAACCCTCTGATTATTTTGGCTCCAAAAATTTTTATTAAAAAGCGTCACAGGAAAAGCCGCGTTTTTCAAAATGGCTAACTTGAGCCAAATTCTGAGCTGGTAACTTGCGTACAAGATTTGCTAACTTGATCCTAAAATTTGGCACCAAATTGTCACCAAAGCATGGGGTTCAACAAGAATCTAACCTGATTTAACAACTTAAATTACTTCAATTTGATTAAAGTGTAAAATAGGGGGCAAAAACAATTTTTTGGAGACAAAAGTCGCTCGCCAAGCAACAATTTAGAGATAGGTGTTCAGAGATTTCCCAAACTACTTTTTGCAATGAAAAGAAATATTAATGAGAAATAAAAAAAAATTAATAAAAAAAATTGCTTAAACATTTATAAAAAACTTAATTGACAATCGATTTTGATCACCAAAAATTGTTTTCGCAGTGAGACCCCTATTCTACACTTAAACCAGCAAATTGTGCCGAATTGTACCAGCAGCTTATTTTTTCCTATTGAACTTCTATTCAATATGAGGATAATAATTCACCCAGCCATAAATAAAAAATGTGGAGTAAAATAGGATGTAACCAAACAATAATGAAATATTTTAAAAAAACAGCAAATCTTTTTACCTTTATTTCTTTTTCAGGGATTTCAGGTATAATATCTGGAACAATACCCTTTTCTTGAAATTTTGCAAAATCGCAAGTGCCTTTCAGAGATGAAATGCATAATGAAGAAATTACAAAAATCCAATGCACCAGTTTGAATGCCATGATAGAATATTGCATAATTCACAATGATTTCTTTTTTCAAATTCACGAAAAATCTTGTAACGAGAAAGTATGTTATATCGTGCTTGTAAATAAATTTCACAAGTATGACAAAACGTGCTTATTCAACTCGTGTAGTGATATCTAAAAAAAGCAGGATAAAAAATCATTTTGGTAAATAAAATCACGTTCTCAAAGTCAACGAATATGCATTAGTATTTCAGAGAGAAATTTACTTAAAAACTTCAAGAACTTTGCTGCAGTAATTGCACGTATATTTATGTCAACTAAAACTGATTTGTAGGAATGTGTTCGCTTATATGGAAATTTAGATGGTTCTGGAGTTGAGTAGTGGAACCCTGTTTTAAAATTAGCAATGTATTTAATTCAACAAATATTTATATTTGCTTCCGTACGCATTGAAAATTTCGTTTCCGAAACATTCAGAAATTAAAACTTAGATTGAGACTTCAATTTTTAATACCTATTGATAAGGCAGAATACCAATCAATGTAATACTTCTTTATTGTTCGTATTATGTAATATAGTATAACATATATATTGAATTGAATAAATGATGAATGATTTACAATACATCTATTGAGTTGACTAGATCAGTGACCTCAACCTTTTTATCGCTGCGGATCGGTCAACGTTTGTAAATTTTGGATGGGACACCTTGATTGTTTATATTTTAGATTGTTTTGATTTAACAATTTTAATTTAGTTACAGTTAAAATATGACTTCCGAATAATATATAATTACACCAAAAATGAATAAAAGTGATTTAACGTGGAATATAAAGGGATTTCTGTTAAAAGTTGCTCAAATCCGAGAGAAATGCGCCACTTTAAATAAAAGGGCAATAGTTTAATGTTCTTTAGGCGGCCCGACACCATTTGATCGATGGACCGGTACCGGTCCGTGGACCGGGGGCTGCGGAACACTTGACTAGATCATTAAAATTATAACCACAGTAGGTGTGAAAAATTATGAAACAAAAACGTTTCCATAGATTTTTCAAAAACTGCTGAGCCATTTTGAATAAAAATTGGTAAACATTACTTAGAAAAAGGCATTCTGTTTACTGCCCGTCAAATTCTATCTCAAGCTTTAATAAAGAGTGTTTTTTTTCAGGTATAGAAGTTTAAGTTGGCATTACTTTCCAAGATGGCGATCGATTTAACAGCTGTCAAGTGATTTATTCTCAGTTTGGTTTAGCAATTCATCAAAACGATCATCAAGCAAGGCGTAGATTCGTTGAATGGGCCCAAAACGAGATTGCCGTTGTTCCCGATTTTCATAAGCGAATTTTGTGCACTTCTGGTTGAATGGCTACGTCAACAAACAAAACTGCCGCATTTGGAGTGAAGCTAATCCACAAGTGTATGTCGAAACTCCGTTACTTCCAGAAAAACTGACTGTTTGGTGTGCTTTATGGGCTGGTGGAATCCTTCTTCAAAAACGATGAAGGCCACAACGTTACAGTCAATGGTGATCGGTATAGAGCCATGATTACTAACTTTTTCATTCCTGAATTGAACAATCATGATCCTATGGTTCTATGCCGATATTCGATTACCCATTACCGCCTCTATTAATAATAATTGACGCGATTCGAGAGTCGAATGGATAAGCGTAAATACAACAGTATGTACCCTTCACATAGTCTAGATCACCATTGTTGTTGATGCTGTTGATATCTACATATTTACTTATCACCACATTCAGATATTTCAGCCATTGTAGCCCTTTGGTCATGGCGGCAGTGCGTAACAATTTCCACTCTCGTGTCTGAAATCATTGCAACGTATCCGATAAACCGCAGCTCGTCTACTAATAGATTCACCATCCCTACACCCCTTTTGATACATACTTACAAGTGTTGGTGTGAGTAGGCTAACAATCGTGCTAACTATTAAATCGATGTTGCCAGGCTTCAAGCAACAACTATCGTATCTTTATCATAACCTGAGAAATCATCTGTTTTTTACATTGTTACAAACTCTCTACTTGTATTTGTGGTAAAACAATGCACAAGCACTTTATATATTGCAACATCTGCCCCACGTGTGTTGTGGGAATTTTCTCTAGGGGAGAGGTGATCATAATATAATGTCTCATAATGTAATGAGAGGTGATCCTAATGTAATGAGTATATATACACTGCTGTTTGTAAAAAATGCAACACCATGAAGGAATCATCACAATTAAATGAACTTTGCGGCAAATATCCATTATAGAATGTCCATTATAGAATGTTTCAGAGCCAATGTGCATGAGGGTGGGAGCAGATCCCTCTGAACTTATGCTGAAAGGGTACAAATAGAGGGCTGTAGCGGGACGTTGAAAAACGTTTAATGATTATTTGTTAGTGGCGAACGTTTATTAAGACCTAAGTATGCCTACACAACAAAATAAGGAGAAATTCCAACAACTAACGGAGTTTGACTGAAGAAGGATTATTGTCTTTCGAGAAGGAGGATTCTCCATTCGCGTAAAAGAAGCTCGTGTGCAGAGGAAAAATCTACAGTGTTGCGAGTTTGGAAGCAGTGGACCAACGAGCACCGAACAACTTGAAAAACTGGCAGTAGACGACGGAAGGTGACGTCAGCGCGCGACGATCGACATCCGCTCCGAATGGTGATGAATGACCATACAGTTTTCTTCAGATAGATGGCAGCACTTTGGTCTGCTACTACAGGTGTACTAATGTTGACTTCGTCAATTCATCGACGTCTGCTACACCGTGGATAGCGTGCAAGGATTCCTTTATACAGGATCCCCCTCACGGTAAGCTCTCGACGGCTGCGTCTGCAATGGGCTCATGAGCACAGAATCTGGCAGCTGATTGACACCAAGCTGTCTTTTAGAATAATCACGCTTCAATTTATGGGACCATGATGGAAACTTTCGTGTTGAACGCTATGCCGGAGAACGCCGTCTTCAAGAGTGTGTTATCAAACGACAAAGTGACCTAACACACGAAGTTATGGTTTGTGGTGCGATTTCGTATCATGGATGGTCGAATTTGCTACGAATTGAAAGTAATCTCAATAGCAACAGTTACGGCTGTTAAGTGCTTTAGCCTGAAGTCGTTCCCTTCCTGCAAGGAATCCCCGGAGCTATCTTTCAGCAGGATAATGCACGCGATAATGCACGCCCACATGTTACAAAGACTTTTTGAGACTTCTGTTCAGCCCAAGACATCCAACTTCCTTGGCGTGCTTATTTGCCGAATATGTCGCTTATTGAGCACGTGTGGGATTTGGTTGGTCGGCGTCTCGCTCGTGATCCGTGTCCTGCAACCTCAAAAGACGAACTTCTGCTGTACAAACAAGCAGTATGGAGTTATCTTCCACAAGCAGACATTCAAAATCTGTTCGGCACCATGCCAAGTTGTATAGCAGCACTTATTTCAACGTGTAGTGGCTACACCAAATACTAATTTCGGAGACTTAATATTGTTTTTTTTGCTTTGAAAATTTCGTCATTTATTTGTACTAATACAAGTCCTTTGTGCATTAAATTTCATTGAATTATGATTATTACTTCATGATGTTGCATTTCTTACAAACAACAGTTAATATATTCATTACGATAAAAATTTGCGAACTAAGAAATAATTGTAGGAGCATATTACGAAACTTGGCATGAAGTTACATGTTGGGACAGATATGCAAATTATTAGAAATCCAGCGGTAATGCGCATTGTGTAATGACACTAGAGGACATTGAGCTTCGTTCTTCTTAGAGCATAAAACAGGTAAGCAGGGCTTGTTTGAGTGTACATCTTTTGCAAAGGAAATGCAGAGGTAGGCATGCTGTTACGCTGAAATCGACGACAATATGAGCAGTTAAAGTTGGAGAGGGGAAGAATCATCAGGATTATGGAAGCTGGGTGGTCAACCCTGCTAGTAGCTCATCAACTAGACCGTTCTGATTTGAATGTGAGGAGTTGTAGGGACTAGTGGACAAAAAAGACACCATTTACACGGCGATCAAGCTCAGGGCGCCCTCTACAGTCCAGTCGTCAAAAAGACCGTCACATCATACGACACGCATGTATAGAGTCAACTGCCTCATTGGCCGCTATCTTGACTCAAGCAGCACCTTCACTGCGGGCCCTGTGTCTTCCCAAAACATCACAAGGTGCATGGTAGAACAACATTTGGTATCACGACGCCCATTACGTGTGCTGCCAATGACACCCACCCACCGACACTTCCGTTTTGAGTGGTGTTGTGCACGATGGAATCGGACTGCAACAGAATGGAACCATGTCGTCCTCAGCTACGAATTGAGCTTTCATGGCAATCGTATATGTGTGTGGAGACCCCTTGGTGAAGTCCAGTGGCACACCTTTCCCACAGCTGGTGTGATGGTATGGGGTGTCATTGCTTACGATACACGGTCACCCTTAATATTGATCCACGGCAAAATGCCAGCCCAGTGGTATGTCCATGACATCCTTCTGCCAAATGTGTTGCCACTCATGGCAGGGCTCACAGGAGCCATTTCTTAACAAGACCATGCTTGGACACACACAGCGAGGACGTCACCGCTACATTTCCACACTTACCCTGGCCTGCTCTATCCCCATATTTGTCACCAATCGAGTATATCTGGGATCATTTGGGACGGCAAGTTGGACAGCCTATAAATTTGGTCGAACTATTGGCGCGTTTACAGCATCTGTAGAACGAGAAGTCTCAGTACATCACACAGAACTTGTTTGCCTCAATGATTCTCGTACAGCATTGTATATTCGCGCTAGAGAGAATCCAACAGAGTACTATAAATTCCGTTCATTTGTATTTTTTTCTACAATAAATGATCCTTTTTCTTTTTCGAATCCCTTACTTATTTCAAAGTAGCTCTTACATATATAAAATTTCAATTAATTTTGCAGACTTTTCTTGGTGTGCAAATTTTTAAAGCAATGATACACACACATTCATATTTATATGTACTTAGTTTCATTTCTTCAATCATTCTCTATTTTTAATTTTTCCGAAAAACGTAACTGTTTCTTAGCAATTGTCAAGCGGTGTAGTTTATTGTAATACACGAATATTTTTTGTAAAAATCGGTTATTGGATCTTCTGAATCTCTCATAAATGCGCATATTTTCAGAAGAAACCCCAAACTTTACAAAAAAATAAATAAATAAAAGACAAACAATCATAGAATGCTAAAAAATAATCTTCAAATTATAAAGTCAAAAAAAAACTAATCTAATGATATTATTTATTCAATTCCTACTATTAAGTCACACTCTCTATATATTTGTTCATTTATTTCTGTGTGTTTATTTATTTATTTATCTTGGTGGAATTTTCAATCGTTAACAAAATACATTTTAAAGCACTCAATTGAGCTGAAATTTAATATACATGATTATTTTGGATGACAATACAATAATTTAATTATAATTAATAAAAATTAATTGATTAAAACTAATTATTTAAAGAATTACAAATACAGCCATGTTGGCGACCTAGCAACCATTTGGGCGACTAGTGTCAAAACTTGAAAAGGTTTTTTTTTCTCACGTTTTAAAGCATTCAGTTGAACTAAAATTTAAAAAACACGATGTTTTTGGATGACAATACGATACTTTAATGATAATTAATAAAAATTAATTACCACTTAATGTTGTGATTCTGTCCTATGTATATACATATTTATATTAATTGTAACTATTTAATAAAAAGTAGCTAAAATAAAATTTTTCTTTGTTGATCTAAGTAGGAATTGACTTAAAAATTTCTTTTATATATTATACTTGTTTTTGCTATAAATTATGAAATTAGCAGTTTTTTTTACATAATATTTTCGATAACTACTGAGTTTAGAAAAAATCTGATGTATTTTACTCTGAACTTCTTTTAAAAAAATAGTCCCCCCCCTTTCCTTTTTATAATGAAAAATTAAGACAATTCTCGAAAAATTCAAGAATTCGCTTAATCCTCATCACACCTTTTTGTATTTTTACTTATTTGTAGTCTATAATTATTAAACCTAAATATAAAACTTACAACAATGTTTTTATTTCTCAATATGAATAAAATGTGAAATCCCAATTTGCAGTATTATGTTATGCAGGAGTTCCAAAAAGATTAAAAAGAAACAAACACAAACTATACATATTTGAGCTGAAAGTAAAAAAAAAAAAACGAGACATGTAATTGACATTCACGAGCAACATTAAAGATCCAAAAATGGCTCCACGCTAGGGTTCCTTTAGCTTTCAGGGTCCCAAACTTTCGTCATTGACTCTATGAAGTCCGTCTAATCGTCGCCATAGCAACAAAGCCCCGTCGCCGCCGCTTTTCACTGTAAGTCGTTGACCCACCCACACGAAATCTTCGAGTAACACTCGACATTTTGTTTCGATCAGAAACTTTCGTGACACATTTTTCCCTCTACTTTTCCCTATTAAGAATTTTATTAACTGTTGACGAAAAAGTAGTAGAGGTCCAAGGAAGAAACAGAGGTGTCTATTGAAACCCAAGATGACAGAAAGAAAAACATCTATGCAGTAAAGTTTTTTTTTATTTTTATTTCTAAGTTGCCATTGGTGTTTTACCATTGCAGACCCAGTACATTCCTCGGAGGCTGGTATTTCTTTTTAGTGCAGTACCCTATTTATGCAGTAAAGTAGGATTTATATTTTGAAAGGAAAGAGAATGAGACACACATGGTTTGGCAGAAATGTTGGGGGAAAATCCTGTCATATCACAAGACATGTTTTCTTTACATCTGGGGAAAGAGAGAAGGAGGGAAAATATTATTTATTTTCAAACTTATTTTATTTTAATTTTTTGTATGAACTTATTTCAATAGTTAAAATTTTTTTTAACTAAGTAAGTTTTCCTCTCTCTATTTTAAACCTTATACTTAGTATATATGTAGGTATATACCAGGAATGGGGAACCAGTGGCACGCGTGCCATTGATGGCACGTAACACAATTTTTTGTGCAATTTTTATTTTTTTCAAAATAACAAAGTTTGCTTTGAAGTATTCCGGTCAAATGCGAGTGATTGGTCGCTATGCGATAGACAGCACATGCGTTTGAAATTTATCTTGCTTTACTTATGTCCCGTATTGAAATTACAAATGATGCGAAGACTGTCAACGCATATCAAAGTCAATTTCATTGACACAACTGTATTTTAAAATTTATTTGTTTTGTATTTACGATTTTTAACCGTAGTTTAACATGGTTAGTTCAGCAAAAAAAAGCAATAAGTGCAAGATAGTACATGTAATGGAAAATTTCACAAATTTGGGTGGGCCGAGAAACATGACATCATTAATAAAGGCAACAAAACGGCGTGTGTTTATGTTCTGGAACAGTGGCATGTAGAAAATTGTCTGTAAAACGGATTCCAGTCACATTTAACTGTTTGAAGAAGTTGTCTCGTGCTGTTTTCACTATATTTTCATTTACCTATGCCTACGGCTCATTATTTTGAGAAATGAATAACATTAAAAACTTGCATAAAAACCGTTTGGCAGATGACTCCAATTCAGCAAGCATTCTGCTAAAAGTAGCATCTTACAATCCTAACATAAGTTAGTTGTCGTTTACTCGTAATCTGCAACAACGGAAGTCACACTAATGTTACTTTAATTTGAATTACGCGTTTTACTAAAGCGTTTACTAATATATATTGCAAAATATATTTTTTCGTAATAAATAAAAAGTTTTGAGTCGTTAGTATTTAATTTTATTATGTTCACAATAACCACAAATCAAAATTACTTGACGGCACGTCTATACTCCGGCAAACATTTCTTTAGAAAAAAATGGCACGTTGATTCATAAAAGTTCGTTACCTCTGGTATATACAAAAACTTTTTGATATCATTTTTTATAAAAAGTAGGATTTTACAAATAATAAACTATATCGTTACTATAATATCTAAGCTCTTACTGCAGCGTTTCTCAAATTGTGGGGTGCACTCCCCTAGAGGGGCGTGATAACTCTACGTGTGAGGGGGGAGCGTGACCATATCAAAAAGTCAAAAAAAAAAGGATTGTTTAAAAACATTATTAATTTACCGAACAAAACAAAATACCCTCTGACACATTTACACGGATATAATAGACTTATAAATGCATCAGTACTGTGAACAAGGTATTTCATAATTAATTTATCAATACCAAGATAAGAGATAGAGAGAATACTTGTGAAATCCATGGGTTTGTGATGAACAAAATTATGCACGAAACTTAATATCTTAATAATTTGTACGGTTTATAATTAAAGTCGTATTGTAGATTTAGCGTCATTTACATTATTATTACATTCAATACATTGTTATTGGACAGAGGGGGGGCGATGAAAATTATGATTGAAAATTGGGTCGCAGACATTTAAGTCTGAGAAACACTGCCTTATTGAGTAAGAGAGTGAGAGTTATATTAATATCACAATACAAGGCTACACCAGAGCTATTGACGACAGAACTCGTAATTGTGAATCCCGGTAAGTGACGAAAATGATACCTGAGCGGTCACCCGCTCTCCTAACTACCACACGAACGGGAGGACATTGAGCCTCAACAGATTTGACGGGCATTGGTCTCCTCTACATGAAGGGTCTTCATTGGTACCAGGACGTGGGCCAGCGACACTCCAGCCACGAGTTAGTGACCTTAACTAAGTGGCGTGACGTACACCCCACATTGCGGGGGGCAGGGCTCTAGAGGGCGCACAGCCTGACTATCGCCAAGTACCTACCCTTTATAAAATCCAACTTGGCGGGCCCAAAACCTGACTTTGCAGGGGGCCCAAAACCTGACTTTGCAGGGGGCCCAAAACCTGACTTTGCAGGGGGGCCCAAGTGTTCTCCGTTACGTCACTGCCTTAACTACTAGGCTCCCACAGCCCCTTTACAATTATTTAATAATATTCGCGGAAAAGTAAATGCAGGAAGTACCACAACAAATATTCAGTTCTCAAATATCAATTAAAATTATATAAAAGGCAATATTACGGAAATTGAGACAAGAAAAAAAAAATCGCTTCAGAACTTTTTGACCAATAATTTCCGTTATTGCACCCCCATTAATCAGTATTAAATTATATAAATAAAGTGTTCTCAACAAGTAGAAAAATGTAATAAATTTCCAACATACATTGTTCTAAGTTACTGCAATATGAAATTATATTGACAAACAAGAATTGCAGTTACGAAATTACTCTGAAATTATATTATATTAATTTCTATCACTAAAGCAGTTTGTGTTATTATTAATAGAATTATTCAGTAGCATGTAAATAGTCCAAAAAATTAAATGATCTCTTATTAGTTTTAAAAAACTACATTTAACTATTAATTATTTTTATTAGTGTGAGATTACATTTTATTACATTATAGTGTCATTTCATTTTACAAATGCCGCACACTACAAATATCGTCTATGCCATTAGACCCCATGCTCACCTATATTTTTCAAAAATATAATTAAAAAATTTTAGTGCAGAGCACACGTCCAAATATTCAGCGGTCATAGGCTGACCAGAGTAACAGATAGATAGTACAATCAGAACAGTCGGTGATATCAATTCAGTAGAGATGGGATCTCATATAGTCATGCCCTATCAAAAGTCTTAAGCAAGCTACAGAAACTTTTCAGAGCCTCGGGAACCCAGGCTGGGTTTTCGTTGAAGATCACAAGGGCTCCTTTCTTAGAAAGCACTTCATAGTATCATTACATCACTGGCGTAGCTATTCCTAAGTGAGCCCTGTATCAAGATTCCAAGGGGGACCTTTTTTGGAAATGGGATCTTTGTTGATGGGACTAATGGGAATATATTATGATATTTTTTTGCTTCACTTATTGGGGCCCTTGTAGCTTGAGGGCCCCGTATCATTGATACGGCTGATACGGAGGTTGCTACGCCCCTGCATTACATGTCTATTTTATTCCTTCATCTTTGTCATAATTGCATTGGATAGAGACATATATTATACTTCTATAACATATTTCATAGAAGTTAAATGCATTACAATAAAGTTATATCATTGGAAGCTATCAATTAATGAGGAATAAACATAATTACGTGGTTTTTAATGTTAGAATTTCGTATGAAATAGAATATGTATCTATTATCATATTGACACTTTCATTATTTCTAAACTTTCTAAGGACTTTAAGTAACCATGGGAATTTTTCATAATTAATTGTCCGTATCCTTGAAATTTTATTTAAAATTTACATTACTCTAAATTGCGCATGCTTAAAAACTAGAAACTTAGATGAACGCAAAATAAAATATTGTGTAATAAGCTTGAATTAATTTAATAAGCTTACTATACATTAGTTAATTTACAAACTAAATAAGCTCGTTAATTGTAAGTTTATAAATGTGTTTGGATTTTTGCCAGATTCTTCACAAACTTATGAAAAGCGAAAAATTTGTTAATCTGACAATTTTTAAGTGACTTCATAATATTTTGAGACGGAATACTTGCAGAAATAACGATTTGTCTGGTTATAATGAATACATGTTTATGCAGTAAATATCAATTAATATAATGAACAAATAAATTACAGTTTTAAAAAAATTAAAAAACACCCTGTTATAGTTAATCGAACTAAATTATAACTTAATCTTTCAATCGCCAATTCTGGAATTAGTCACAAAATCTGGAAATGGAATATAGAATTAGTTGCCAGATGCGGGAATGGGAAGTCGTTAGACCTGATGATATTGATCAGGACAATGGGCAAAATTATTAAATTATTGTATTGTCATCGGTCCTGGACAAGTGAGCAAAATTTCGAATTAATCTGATCTTCTACAGTGGGAAAACTTAAGTTCAAAGATTCCGTTACATACAAATGAGACTTATAAAAGGGTGTTAAAAAAGAAGAAATCTAGGAAGAGCAGTTTACAAATATATATTTACTGTGTCGCTGCATTTTTAAAAGATTTACTATTAATCTTAAACATTAATATATATGTATATATGTGTGTGTTATCAATCAATAATTACGAACATTTAAATGTTATAAAAACAGAAAATAATAGCACATTCATTTCTTTAATAAATGCTCGTAATATATGGTTAACTTTTTATTGTGGCACCGTCTGGGTGGCGCAGTTAGTTTGGCGCTGCCCTTGTACACTTAAGGTTGCGGGTTTGACCCCGGCCCAAGTGGGTGGATTTCCATGATGCAGAAAATCGACAACGTACATGCGGTATGGTTATGCGGTATGTAAAAGATCCCTTGAATTTTTATTTGGCTTGGGTACTTTCAGCAAACTTAAATTCCTAGAACACAGGTTCGCACCGTCAGAGCCAGGTGCCTTCCTCTGGGGACGAAACTGAGCGTCAAAATTACTTGCGGTAATTTGTATCTCCTACATGTGTGGTGCCGCACTGAAAAGTGATAGCATCTCCCGGGGAATGTACTATGTCTGCAATAGTAAAAATACCATTCTGCAGCCCCATTGGGAAAAAAACCTTTTTATTAGCAATTACTTAGATCTACCAAAAATTTCGAATGCGCTCGTGTCACAATAATGTTGGGGGCCCCTTTTCTAGAGAAACACAACAGCTATTAACGATGGTTAATTCAATTAAATTTTCACAATATAATTAATGAAATATATATACATAGTAGAGGCTTCAAATTATTTTTTTTCTATGAATAGCTCCGCTAGCAACCTGAAAGTGTAGAAGCATCGCATTTTTAAAATATCCACGCCATTTAATATTTCAAATGCAGCGATGCTTGTAATTTATCGATGCGAAATAAAAGAAATCATGTCACCTAAAAAATATAATCTTACAATTTAATAAACTGTGTCACCATCACAATAAATATAAAATATGATAACAAACAGTGACACTTATTGACTCACACTTGTCTCGTCCAGTTATTCAGTGTCATGTCCTATTGATAAAAACCCACGCCGGACGCTGGTTATTCGGATTCCCCATGACATTGCCTAGCCAGAAAGTTATTGATTATCGTTAATAGTGCAGTTTCCCCCCCCCCCCCGTTAATAGTGTTACTAACGGAAGCGGTCAGTTCTAGTCAGACTTCGTGACAAGTCTATTTTTTTCTTTCATCAGTTCGATGAACTAGACGTATAGTCTAAATGATTCTCTACATGGAAATTTGCTATAATTAGGAGCTTTTAGATTTGTGTTTTGGCTTCAATTTTGAAATAGTGTCGTTTTTCTAAGTTTCTGTTTCCGTTAATTACACTCTAAAATACATATACTTGTAGGTTAATGTATTCTGGCTTTGCAGACTCCTTTTTTCGTTTGGCTTCTTTTTAACCGTTTGCATTTTTCATCTATATCTTTGCTCTTATTTTGTAATTAGGAACGAATTATAAGGTTAATTTAAAAAAAGGAAAAATTTATATGAAACAACACGTATAAATTTTAAAAATCTCAATTACACAGAAAATTTTGTTAATTCACAGTGAAATAATAACCGGTGTATTTTTTATAAAATTTTCTCTACTTTGTGTGATACTATATGACTATATGAATAATTCAACTTATAAATTATATACTTCTAAAAACTCCAGTTTTGGTGGAAATCCTCGGGAGTTCCACGAATCAAATAACAAAATTTAAACATTCGTATCATCTAGAATTAGTTTTTAAAGTTGTGGAAATTCAGAGATGTATAATAATAGTATTTACGATAAATTTCACTTTTCGTTATACTGACAAAGATAGAAATATTGTCAAGATTTCATGTGAAAGAGTACATTATTTTAATTCTTGATCATGCTGGGGCCCACTCAATCGCGGGGCCCGGTGCATAGCGTCCACCGCACCTCCAGATGGTCGGTCCTGGTTAAGGGGAATGGTAAGAAGCGAAAATAGAGCTGTGCAAATCCTGACTAGTTCATTTCATTATTTTATTGAAACAGTTCAGGGAGTTGATAAAATCACTTACTTTCATCAAGGAAATAATGACCTTGAAGAGACGCTATGATCATAACTCTTAGGGATTTAATCAAATTCCTAATTTCGTCATTTCCCTGCGACATATATATATAACACTTTGAAAAGAGCTGGAATACTTTTTAGCTAATAGGTTTTTATTCTTTCTCGAATAGAGTTATCAACAACCTTTCAACGGGGCAAACCGACATCAGGAGGGATTGGCTTAGGACTAAGTTATATAGTTATTTTAATTGTTGTTAAATCGTCCTCATTTACTTAAGGTTTCGAATGAAGGGTAACGATTGATAAAATTCGGGCTATGGTCATAAAACGAATGAAAATGGGTTTGAGTTTTAAGGTTGTGTGACTATGCTGAGAAAATATACTACTAGCTGTTGAATTTTATATATGAATATGTAAAACAGGAAAACAAACATTAAATGGGAAGTAGAATTATGGTTAAGGTGCAATTCAATTATCCTTAAGGTATCCTACTACCCTAAAATCATGATTTTTTTTTTAAAAATTGGCAAATTTTTTATGATTTTATTTTATAGACCCTCTTATTAGTTTTATAAAAATATCAAGTTTTTTATTTTACATTCACTAAAACAAAAACTAAAAGTGTTTTAGTAAAAGCAGATGCCATAGCTTTACATAAGATGTCAAACTTTAAAGTGCGTTTTACTTGAAATGTGTTTTTTTAAAAAGCTCATACGGGGACAACGATAGCTCAAAAAGTTTTGAAAATAATTTGCTGAAATTTTTTGTGTATGTTCTGAATAACAGTAAAATTGTTTTAACCTTAATATTTATCAATCACTGTTTTATTACAAAATTTACATTCATTTATGTGAATATAATCACTGTTTTTTAAGCAATTTCTTATAATAACTATAAGATAACGTGCTCTAGTTTTTGTATAAATTAAAATATCTCTTATCCTGAAGGTCATTTCGAAAGAATAGCAAAGTCATGCATCAAAATTGAAAAATTGAAAATATATTCATTTACTATTTGTAAAGAGCGGGCCACGTTTATGTAATTTTTTGTCAATGTTTACCCATTTCTTCCCATTTTAGGAGAAATAATTTTTTATTTCTTCTTAATTTTTTAGCTTTTTTTTCTTAAAATGTACTAAATAAATCAAAAAACCACAAAAAAATCTCCATTTTTTAAAAAAATTGTCTCTCTCTCACATGTAGTAGGATATCTTAAATAGACGTATATATAGTATATATATACCCATGCAAACATTACCAACTTACAACTGTAGTGCTTTTTACAGTGATGAAAAATTTATCAAAACATTTTTAAGGACACACGCCTAAAAATTTTTGATTTTTAATTTTTTTTACTTTTTATTACAACGTGGAAGTATACCAATTATTTCACTGATATATAAAAGTTAACCCATGCCTTATTGAGCTTGATGCTTGAGCTCCTCTTCCCAGGAGCGCAATTCAAAATTATGAAATTCATCCAATAGCCCTAGTGCAACTTGCGAGTATAAGCTTAATATACAATCAATCAATCAACCGAACAAGAATGAGGAGCCACAGTTCGTCTGTTTTCCAGTTCGCTGGCTCTCAATAAAGCATTTTCTCGCTAGCTTCAAATTGACTCACCCAAGCCATCACTGATTGCACCCATGTGCTTTTTACTTCTTTTGGAGGGACACACAGAATCCCATTCTCCGATTCGAACAAATCTGTTACTTAACTGTTTCATGACATTAAAAGGAAAAATGGAGAAGGAATGTTTGAAATGAAACAAAACATTCATAAAATAAGTAAATATAGGCCACCCTAACACATACATACATACATTCTTAAGTTTGAAATACAAGCAAAAGATTTAAGCAGTAGTTTCTTTTAAGGTACTCGACTACGTTTGGAACCGTGATTTTAAAAAAGCGCATAAATGGTTAATTTTCATGATATTTAGGGTCACTTAGATTAGAATACTTGTATAAACTTATTTTAAAGACATAATGACAAAAAAAAATTATTTAAGTACAATATTTTGGCAAAAAATTAATTTAGAATAACATTTTTAAAGCGTCTTCTTTTTATGAAAAATGCTTCTGTAATAATAATATTTCGCTTATAATAAAGTAAAAACTTCTCCAGAGAGCCTGAACAAGGATTTTTGAAAAATTCACACTGTTTTCAGAGTTACTACCAATTGAAATAATTTTATTGGCGTTTTTTTCTTAAAATTTCTACTCACTGTTGTAATAAAATATGGATAAATCCACTTCTAAGTTATATATTTCAAAAATTCTAGTTCAGCCTCTGTACATAGACCACAGTTATACACAGACAAAATATTATCATAGTAGCATTTTTCATAAAAGGAGAATGTTTTGAAAATGGGTCATTCTATGTTCATCTTTTGTCAAAATATTGTACTTAAATTATTTTTTATTGTTATAATATTCTTAAACTAATTTTATATACGTTTTCTAATCTAAGTGACACTAAATATCATAAATATTATCCATTTATACGCTTTTGCAAAATCACGGCTCCGAACGTAGTCGGATACCTTAAGAGAAAAACAAAATTTTTCGATCACTAAAGAAACACACATTCCACAAACATGCTTCATTTTAATAGAATCTGTTTACCTTCCGCCAGATGCACATAAGACCCATTAGCAGTCACCCTGAACTAAATTTTCACTTTCTCCAAAGAAAGGGAAAGGGCGAATGCAAAGGTTGAGCCCCCCTGTACATGGCCTCTCACCTACTAATCTAAATTTCAAGCCCTACTTAGCACTTAGCTGCGAAATAGAGAAGAGCACTGTTTGACACTGAAAAGGATGCCGAGAGAATGTAAAAGTTCGAATTCGGTCATGGGTCATCCCAACTGGGGCATATTCGTCCTTTCCAAGGCCGCAGCACTGCAAAATATAGGTCGTCGCTCGTGACTTCGAACCCCTCGAAGGCCACCGGTCGCTTCATGCCCTTGAAACGGAACCAGGGGGCCATGGCAGAGAAAGAGTTGAGGCAACGGACTCTGAGGACCTTGAAATTCGGAGGACCTCGAAACGCATGGATGAATAAATATTTTATTCGGTCGCGCCTTAGATTTGGTCTCTAGTTGAGAAAAAAGTGGAATGGGTTAGTCCAATGGCTTATTTTATGCTATTTGCTCTGTTTGCTTAGATTTAAATTAGAATGTCTTCACCTTTTGACTTATATGTGGCCTCTTCTATCTCATTGAAAGTTGCAGTTCACTTTTTTCCTTTTTTCTTTTTTTTTTCAAGAGCTAACAGCTCAAGTGGTGTTTTCATCTTACATTTTTGGTTGAACGATATTTTTATACAAATGTATGAATGCAAAAGTTTTTGCACCAGCCAGATACCTTTACTGCAAAAAAGAAAATGTGTAATTATTTATTTAAAAAAATGAAATGAAATGATTAAAAACGCTTGCTTTTATAACAAAAAAAATAACATTTTTTTTTCAGAAAAAAAAACTTTTTTTTCTTTTTTAGGTAACAGTGTCGTCGATTTCTTTTTTGAGATTTCATTTAATGCAACTCAAATGCCCAAAATCGATTTTTGTCGTTGTAAAATATTATTTATTCCTTAAATTAAATACCTTAAATATTTAATATTGTTCTTCATTTATACTTTGGTTGTTCGTTATTGCTGCATAATTTTTAAAATTTGTGTTTTATTTTCCTATGAACATTTACCTTTTGGTCTACATAAATAAGAACTTAATTTTCGTTATACAACAGTGTTTTTTTTTTTTTTTTTTTTTTTTGGTGAATTTAATTCTGGTGATTGATCAAGATCATCAAAAAAATAATAATAAAAATGCTCGCAATACACTTTTTTTACATTAAAATCTCCACACACAATTTCTAAAGTCATGTATCACTTTTAGAATGACATTCGATATTTTTTCTTTCATTTTTTGTGTGTCTGGGACTTCACGAAAATCAATTTCAGCGTATATAAAAAATTGATTTTCAAAATTGTCTTTTAATAATTATGTGAACAAAAACTACAATAAATACGAACGCATTTCAATACATTGGTTCTTTTAAAAGTCAATAAACAGTCAATAAGCCATTCGCCAATACGTGGGTACTAGTGCCACAATATACAATAAAATTTTATTGTAAAACAGGTGTGCGTTTTTTCTCTGTGTATTCATAAAATAGATTGCGTAGCACGCAAAGGTTTTAAAACGAATTTTTTTAGACTTGTTATATTATCTTTGCGGATTGGGAAATGTCTGGGAGCAGTTTTTTAATTTCTATGAATAAAAAGTAATCTGTTACACAATTTTTTTTATAAAGAAGTATAAAAGTTCAAGAATCGCTTATAGAAACTTTAAGAATCACAAACACAGCCTTAAAAGGTTGTATTGCACCTTCAATTATGTATATTTTTGAGAAAAGTAGTCGTTAACAACAGTCTTAACCCAAGCAGCACATATTGCCAAAAATAATCATTATACTATTAGAAATCTATTACACTTTTTTTTGGGAACAGACATCTTCCCCAAAGGAAGTATCAGGGACGACTCAAGGGCCGGACAAACCGGAGGGCGGCATTTAGATCGAACTTAATTTTTTTTTTCAAAAAATTTGACAGATTTTCTGAAATATTATTGGGTGCGAGAATTTGGTATTTCCCTTAACGTATTTTTTAAAATTTTGTGCTCTGAATAGTTCATAACAGTTTTCTTTTATGTTGAAACTTGAAGAGTTTGAGGTGGGAGTTAAGGCGGGAAACTTAATATATTTACATATCTTTCACTATTAACTTCCTCCCCATCCCGGAGTGAGGTCACAATTGACATTCCTTTCACCCTTACGATGTCCGATTTCTTCTATCCAAAAAGGACAAGGGTAGTAAGAGATTTTTGATAGAAAGGGAGCCATAGGAGATATTTTATTTTAGTCTTGAGTGTAGTTACTAAAAGTTAAAACAAACGCTTGTAATCCCCACCATTAGTAGACTATTTTTCGAAGAAATTGGCCTGTGCTTAAACAGACAATTCCTTCCCTTTCATTTGGTTCATTTAAAATAATAACAAGTAATTATGTCCGTAATTTTGAATTATTTTGATTTTTTAAGGCTTAAAATAATATATACATAGAGAGAGGGGGCGGCATTTTCCATTTTTGTCCGGGGCGGCAAAACTGCTAGAGCCGGCCCTGGAAGTATGGAAGTGGATTGAAAATGTCCTAACCTGGAAATGGCAGCTCAAGATCTAATTCTACCAAGTTGTCAAAAGCATTAGGATCTACATAGTATATTTAACGTGCTTTTAACTGATGGCGTGGAGTGAAAGTTTATAATGAGATATCAAGTTTTCTTAGTCGTCTGTTTGTATCTGAAATTAGGAGGAGAGGCCTAATTTTGAAAACATTCTAACTCTTTTTCAATTCCTACTATTAACTCACACTTTCTATATATTTATTTATTTGTTTGCTTATTTATTTATCTTGGTGGAATGTTCAATCGTTAATAAAATACATTTTAAAGCGCTCAATTGAGCTGAAATTTAATATACATAATTATTCTGGATGACAATACAATAATTTAATTATTACTAATAAAAATTAATTTATTAAAACTGATTATTTAAAGAATTACAAATATAGCCCCATTGGCGACTTAGCGACCGTTTTGGCTACTTGTGTCAAAACTTGAAAAGGTTTTTTTCTCGCGTTTTAAAGCATTCAGTTGAACTGAAATTTTATATACACGATTGTTTTGTATGGCAATACGATACTTTAATGATAATTAATAAAAATTAATTACCACTTAATGTTGTGATTCTGGTATATACATATTTAATAAAAAGTAGCTAAAATAAAAATTTTCTTTATTGATCTAAGTAGGAATTGACTTAATTTTTTTTTATATTACTTGTGTGTTTCAATAATTAAAATAAAACGTATTATTCATCAATTGAGCCAGATAACACTTTTAAAGAAACTTTTCTGACATAATCTTTTAATTTCTTCAAAATTTAATTATTCCTGACATACAGCCCCCAGGATATATGTGTGTAAATATACCAGACATAAATGATTAATAAATTTACATTTTGATTGTAATATATTGAAAACGATTTGAGATATAAATTAGCACGTCAAAATAAGTTGCCAAGAATATTTTTCATCCTATAACTGAAATTTTCAGAATTACCTCCCCTCTTGAAATGGATTGCTTTGTCAAACGCAATTCGCATTAGAGCAGAAAAAGGCCTCTAATGCAGACACATTAATCTTTCTCAATTTATGGTATTTCCTTGACAAGTAGGTCGAAGATAGGTAATCAAGTTATCATAGGTCAAGCCATGATAACGTGCTAAGTGTTTGTGACTTAACTACATTAACTTCGGCGCCGCTGAATCAGTAGAGCATTTCTGTAATCATCACTGTAAACATTAAATGACTTTAGAGAATAAACAGAAAAGAAATAAAGTGTAAAACAGCTGCAAACAAACAATTGTATTTATTTCTATAGCCTGATCAATGAAGCTGAGCAAAGTCAATAGGAAATACTTAATACAAATATAAAGTCGACTCTAATTTTTTACTTGGTATTAATGATTGAAGGTTTAAAAAAAGCTTTAATTTTTTTTGCTTAAAACCTACAGATACAACAACAATTAATTAATGGTTATGCAAATGGTAAAAGTGGTTTTAATGAGAATATGCAATAAGATTATTTTAGTTTTGTTTTAAGCGAATAAAAGGTCGAGAGAAAAATTATAGGAAAAAATAATTCTAAACTAAAAATATTTCTATTCTTATATATTGTGAGTGAGATACAGCGATGCAAATTTTTATTTATAAACAATTAAATATTAATGTTTAATTTCGCATGTAATGATTTAGTAAATATTACTTCTTACAGACATTAAATTTGTAATGAAGCTTAAGAAAGTAGTTTTTTAAAAGAAACAAAGCTCTATGTGTATCGAAGGAATATCGCTAGTAAAATATGTAATTTAAGCACACACTGGTGTACAAAAGTAGATACCTTATGGAAGATGGAAATGGAATAAATACATTTTCGCTGATCCTTTCAAAAACTTTTAAACTATTTTCAATAAAAGTTGGTAAAAACATAACAAAAAAATTGCTTTTTCCTTAATTGTTTTATCAAGCTCTTTATCTTTTCTTCTTTTATTCAAATTAACAAAACTGATAAGACAGACACTTCAAACAATTCTCAATGCGGTTTTAGTATTGCTAAAGTTTTTGAAAGTTTGCAACTATTTTTGAAATATTTGTAAGCTATGACACAAAAACAGCATCTGAACGACGTATTATGATGGAGAGCAGTCGGGAAATCAGAGGCAAGTCAATCCCAACGAAGGTAGCAAAATAGCTCATTGTGTCCCGAAATATGACTTCCAGTAGGCCAATACAATAACCAGCAGACCATTAACAAAGCGCCCAAGAACTACCAAAAGCCTGGGTGACTGCTATTTTGCTTTAACTGCAAGAGGCAATAGGGGAATGACAGATACCCAACTCGCAAATGTGTTCTCCGCTTATTTTGAGGTACACTGTGTGGGAAACTTCTTCCCGAAGTTTCTCTCTCACCGTCTTGCCTACCTACGGGTGTGGGAGGAATGAAAGCAGTACCAGAGAATTCCATAATCATAATTAGTTATTTGGTCAAACAAACTTTACAATCTATTCACAAACCGAATGTAAAATGAGTAGCACAGAGAAAACAATGATTTTTAAGCAAATATGTGGAATCAAAACTTATTTAACTCAATGTAATTTATCATTTTTATTTTAAACCTCAAATCTACTAATTCAACTCCGTGGCAAAACACCACTCTTAATCTTTACATGCGAAAGTAAACCTTATTCAATCTTACCTGCGTAGCGAATATAGCTGCTTCCTACCTCTTTCTCTATAATTACAAAACTCTGACTTTATATAGCCGAATTAATCTGAATACTAAGGTTTCTTCTTGAGAGGGATGGCTGTGAATTAAAACGCAAATGTTAGCCCAAAGATTTCCGAAGAGCGTTTGTGTGAGGACGCGTTTAGATTCGTCACAACTGTTTACCGAGAGCTTAATCAAGCAGGACTTTACACCAGGATATCAATAGTCTACATCTAATTTTCAGGTTGCAAGCTCCGGACATGGGACACAACATCATTCTTTTGACTCGGGAACAGTGAGTCTGCATTGTCTTGGCTGATGAGACGTATTAACTCACTCTTGACATGTTCACATATGGAAAGAATCAGAAACCCGATATTATCCCTTCATCATCATGGAAGTAGGTCACTATGATGATAGTTGTGTTATAGTCTAAGCCACTTGATGTTGGACAAGAGCATAGTTTTCAGGGAGGCACCTTGACTGCTTTGAAGAGTAAGAATGAGAGACGTTTCAGAAGGGCATTTGACACCCATTTCATTTTTATCGACGATAGTTCTCGACCATACAGGGATCGTCTGATCGATGAATACTTCAATGCTGAGGATATTTAGTGGATAGAGTAGTTAGCCAGATCCTAATACTTGAATCCCATTGAGCATGTCTGGGTTGCTTTGGGTAGAATAATTGGAGCTCACACCATTCTCTTCCAGAACACTCCCGGAGTTCAGTGAATGAGTGAATATTAACGTCATACTGTTCAGCTGCACGAGGGCTTTTGGCGACGGACCACGTAATTTTGAACCATGGTCAAGTGACGTGGACGACACCTGAGCTGGCACCCTCTCTCCTAACTACCACACCAACGGGAGGACGTTTGAGCTCTCGACAGATTTAACAGATCGCTCCCCTACATGGTGGGTCTTTAGTGGTACTGAGCTCGAACTCATGACATGCCTTTCATGATCCGATACCCTTACCACTGGGCTATCGCAGCCCTCTCGGAGTTCAGAAGTACCTTAGTAGAATAATGTAGTTAAATATCCTAAAAGAACTCATATATTTCTTAAACAGCATGACATTTCGTTGTGAGACTCTGACGTAGCTAAGCCTAAGAGGGTCCTGTATCTAAATTCCTTGTAGGTCCTCCTTTGGGTCCCTTTATGATGGTTTGGGTTCCTGAAAGGGGGTCGTATCATCGATACGATGATACAGTGGTAGCTACATCTCTGTTATGAGAGCTGCATTACTGTTAAGGGGAATCATGTACTACAATAAACACTCAACAAGTGCCCTATTGTCTCATTTATGTATTATCACGCAATGAGGAGCATAAATCATGACCGTGAGCAAATACCATTAATTTTTTATTATCATCTTTCTCTTAATATCTTCAGGTATTTTCATATAAAATTTTACTTGAATTGGTTAAGCTGTTTTTAAAAAATCCGCAAAAGTGTATTTATTCTTTAACTTTTGACCACCAGTATATATTAACAAAGAAAATTAGAATAGATTCATTATTAAAAGTTCATCGATATTAAAAATTTCAATTTTGACTCTTTACATTTCAAATGTTACATGTTTTTGTTAGCTGATTTTTTTTAGTTCAATTGACAAAAAACAAATAAAATATCATCCAAAAACAAATATTTAAAGTAAAAAAACACCCATTAAACCGAATGTAAGATTACTAATTGTTGTATGACATCGACAAATCCAGACAGCAATTTTGGAAAAGTTCCAAACCTGTAGACTAAAAAATCGTCATAACTATATGCATTATATAATGAAAATAGCGCCTGTGCCTGATATTTGCTCTGTGCCCTTAAAATGAATAACATTGTGGTCTTTTATTTATAATTTTTATAATCCGAAGTATTTCAATGGATTTTTTAAAGGTAAGTACTGTTTATTTAAAAATTATATATGTGTGTGATTTTGTATTTTACATATACATTAATGCTTGAAATATTAGAAATGACCTGAAAGACTAAAATAATTATTTTAAATGTGTAGGGGTTTTTTTATTTTAAATAAAAGTAAAACATTCAAAATAACTGTTTAATTGTTTGATTGCGTTCTTCCCGTGTGTGTTTTATGAATAAAATTGTTTTTTTTTCCATACAGATATTTAAAAAAACTAATTTGTTGAGTAGTATTACATATTTAAAAATTTCAGATATTGAGAATATTTTTTAACTAAGTATAATAGAACGTCAGTATAATAGAACTGAACATGAGTTTTTGTCAAAATCGTTTTGGAGTGTTGTGTTCTGGGACAGTATAAACGTATCTTAGGATTATATCGAAGAATGTGTGCGTATATTCACACAATTATATTTTATTCATATTTGGTAATTCAATACATCATTTTATGTATTTCCTTCCTCTATTAATTTTTTAAGGAAATGTTTATTCACATTTATAATATAAATACAGACCGCATGTGACTAACATTAAAAACAACGAGAAATTATTATTGTGAATTGCAATGCTAAGAACTTAAAATTTCATTTAGTTTAGTAAAAGTGTAAAACTTTTTTTATCTTAATCTTACAAATACACTTTAAATGAGATTTTGTAGAGCTTTGTAGTCTGTCATGAGTGTAAATACATGTTATTTTTTCAGTGGATTAATTATTTAACTGTATTTATTTCACTTTCAGATATAGACATATAAGAATACCCTTAAAGGTATCTGAATACGTTCAGAACCGTGACTTTAAAAAAGCGCATAAATGGATAATTGTCATGATATTTAGTGTCACTTAGATTAGAATACACGTATAAAATTGTTTTAAGGACATTTTGACAAAAAAAAATTATTTAAATACAATATTTCGGCAAAAAATTACCTTAGAATAACCTTTTATCAAAATGTTCTCCTTTTGTAAAAAATGCTTCTATTATAATAATATTTTGCTTGTACATAGCTTAGACCTCTGTACAGAGTCTCAACTATGATTTTTGAAAAATTCCCATTATTCTCAGAGTTACAATCAATTGAAGTAATTATCGGCGTTTTTTTTCTTAAAATTTCTTCACTCTGTTGTCGTAAAACATGGATAAATCCACTTCTAAGTTACATATTTCAAAAATTCTAGTTGAGCCTCTGTACAGAGGTTTGAGCTATATACAGGCAAAATATTATTATAATAGAAGCATTTTTCACAAAAGGAGAATATTTTGAAAATGGACCATTCTATGTTCATTTTTTGTCAAAATATTGTAGTTAAGTCATTTTTTATTGTAATACTATTCTTAAAACAATTTTATATACATTTTCTAATCTAAGTGACACTAAATATCATAAATATTATCCATTTACACGCTTTTGCAAAATCACTGTTCCGAACGTAGTCGGATACCTCTTACCATATACATAAAGAAAATGTACTTATTTCTGCTAGTTGGTATAATCGTTCATGCCTAATTGACTCAGTAAAGAACTTATTGCAACGAAGTCGTTCCTTTTTTTACAATTGTTCTTCCTATAATCCATACTAAACCCTTGTATTACATTAAATTTATGGAAAATCTGAACATGTCCTAAGTTTACTATTAAACAATAAGAATTTGCCAAGAAGTAGATTTGATTATTTTGTAGCACTTTTTTGAATTCTTTATTATTTATTATTAAAATGGAACGAGAAAGAAGATAAGATATTTAAGAAAAACCATTTTTCTTTTTAGAGATTTATATTCCAATCACACCAAACACAGCAGCACTTAAAGAAAACTTCATTTTTGTTCAGCACCAACAACGTTACTAAAAGCAAATCCTTTACACGACTGTGTCTATTCTATGAATTTTATTACATCATCACATGGTTTATGTTAGAAATATTATTACTATTCATACCCAAATTTGAATAAAGATTTTAGGGTGTCATATATATTAATTATATGAAATTGATAAACATTTCATTTTTTTCCTCATAAATTTATGAGCAAGCATAAATCATTCTTATATATATTTTCTTGAATAACATTTGAGTTTTTAATAAAACGCGAATGTAAATAATAATAACATAATTTCTCGATTTTTTTGGAATATGTATATGAATCTATCACGCTAAAATGAATTTAATTTTTTAAATTAGTTTCAAAAATGGATTACTGTGAATACTATCTAATAAATACTGACTTTACATTTCTATTCTTTTACGTTAGTACAATGATTTCGAAATAAGTTTACAATTGATCGCTTACTACCACAAAGTATTTCAAAAGAATATTTCTCTCTGATAGTTTTTGGAGAAAAATTCTTAACTTTCAATTCACAAAATATACAAAAACTTCACAGAAATACTGTAACTGACAATATAAATAAAGAATAACCAAAATTACACAACACTATCCCATTTCCGTTGTTTTTCGAAACGAGCTAAGGCCTGATGTTATCGAATTATCTTTGATTAAATTCCTGTCCAGCTTCAGGAATGTTTATTCTGCACTAGATGTAAGCGAAGTTTTCTTCGGTGAGAATCTATTTTTGGAATGCTCCCAACATTGTACTTGTAATTATTTACCCAGCTTTTATACAGGAAGGGAAAGGAAAACTATCGAAATTCAATAATTTCATTCTTGAAGAAGTATAGTAAATTTTATATGAAACTAAGGAATGAAAAAATTGCGCATCGAGCAAATAACAGTAAACTTTGTTTTATTAAATGAACTATTAAACATGTTTTCAATGGATATAAAGCAAAAGATTAATATAACTTTATAATTAAGAAATGGAATATCTGAATAATATTAGTATAAATTGATTAAAAATTTGCTATTCTCCAGAAAACGTAATATAGAAAATATGTGTGAGTGAAAGAAAATGTAATTTGTTTTTAGAAATCATATCAGTGTTTGGGGAAAGAGTTCAAACCAGCACACACACCACATAAACACACACCACACCACACACACACACACCACACCACACACACACACACCGCACACACGTGTAAGCAATTTTGATATTCTTTTATGAAGAATCGGCAGTAAATCTGTCCAAAATTCAACGTCTAATTTTGTTAACGAAGAATTAGTAAGAAATTTGTCAAAATTTAGATATTAATCCTATAATGCGAGATGAAATGAAAAGCGTTTCAAAGAAAGGTATTATGAATTATGATTTAGAGATAAATATATAAGAATATAATTTTAAGTAAATATTGAGTTATTTTACATGTATATATAACTTACATTAAGTTTATGTACAAGTTTATATTCAGGAACTTTAGTTGTTTTTAGTTAAATTTTTCTTTCTCATTCTTTTCCTCGTGATTTTTTCACACTATGTTTCATATATTATGTTTATGTTTCCTATGTTTTTTAAAAGCATTACGGGATTTTTACTATTTTTTATACAGTTTCCACGTACCAAGATATTTCTTAGAAAAACTGTATAAGCGGTATATCTATATCTTTAATTCATCTAAACATGCCACTGATATCTAATACACAATAATGAGCCTCGTTCTGGTTCCGATGCACTTTAAATAATTATTTAAAGGGGATTTTTTAGCTAATGACTGTGACTTTAAATAGACAGCTTAAATTTTTAATAAATCGAAAAATATTTGCAGGATAAATAATTGTTTTTGATCGATTTATAATACACAAGCAGATGGTTATACTTTAAAACGATCTCGAAGTTAAAAAAGAGTAACATTTGATTTGGGGTGATTTTATGAAGACTTAGAAATTATTAGTAAATATAAACCAGTGCGTTACAAAGGTGCTATTTATGTCACTGTAATTATAACAATAATAATTTTATGCATAGAAATTTTCAAAGAATATGAAAAATTTACTTTAAAAGTTATATCGATTATTTATTTTATTTTTAATTCGCATTCTTTTAAGGGCTATTGGCGATGATCCCCACAATTTTGATCCATTTTGTCACATGAGGAATTTGAAGCCGAGCTAATATAATAAATTAAATATCATTATTTTGGGCCTTTATTATTTCAACCGACTGGTTTAAGGAACCAGGATTGAAATCTTTACTTGATTTTAAAATCGCCGACTTTAAAGTTCGATATCATGGCTTGCCAATTATGGCAGTATTTTGGTAATCAAGCTTTTGAATACACTGTAATCGCTTAGTAAGTGAGATTTTCAAAACTGTCACTTATAGTTAATTACTATATATATATATAATCGTTAACTTATAATTAGATTAAAACATCCAGTGTTATTTTTATCTCTCTCTCTACTATAAATATTGGGAACGTCCAGAACTTGTTCAAAGTTAATATGAGTAACTTTAATTAAATATATATGAATAACGTTCGTTTTTTATGTGCAATGTATTGGGGTCTTTTTCGTATCTTGAAGGCAAAGCTGCTAATTTGCTGTACTCTAAATAAACAATGCTAAAAACAGTTATATAACTCTTTCATCAAACGATTTAGAAACTCCGAGGACAACTTTCATCATTTCCAGTTTATAAAGGTTTGACAAGAGATTTTTTCGAAATTTGTAAAAGATTTACTTATTAATATATTCACACTATAATTTATTCTGAATCTAAAATGCTTTAAGAATATGAAATGTTTAGAAGAGTATTAGAACCCTACAGTTAAATTACCCATATCACAAAAGAAAATAACAGTGACTTTTCTCTTATTTTTACCCAAACCCCCATTTAAATGTTATCACTTCTTGACGGAAATTTTATTCGTTTATCATCTATCAAGAGTTGATTCACACATCAATACTGTATGAATATTGTGTGTTCCCTTAGAACATGTACTGTTCTATAATTGAACAGCTTGACATGTAGCACGAACACGAAATCAATGTGGCATATCTTTTCACGAAATATCGAAAGATCTGCATCCTTTTACATCTTCCTGTATTCAGAATTTTCATTAGTAACTATCTTTGAAACGTAATTAATTGGCCTCATATTTCCTATAGATATATATAAATATAAAAATAACTAACTGAAATATTATTTATTCCATACTAAATTTTGTGTTTCCTGATAAGGTTATATTTCTAAGGTACTCAAAAATAGATGAACTTACAAACCACACATTTAGTATTAAAAAACCACAAATGCAAGATGGCAGAATGATGTTCTTTAAATAGCTTATAGTACACTATCTCAAAGGGTTATCTAGCTTACAGTTTCTGAATAAGTGGATTGCGTAACTCTTTGTAAGATGAGGTAATATTTTCATTCGTATGCATTCTTATCCCTACAAAAAGGATATTATTCTGATTTTTTTCCAAAAAAGTTTTATTGCAACATGTGTATTTATTAGCTTCTGAACTATAAAAATAATGATTCTATTAATTTATTCAATGCATAATAGTAAAGTAAACTACTCCATGAAATAATCCTTAATATGTATATATTTTTTAAAAAAGGATTTTACCATTGATATCCTGATAATATGGTAACGTAAGCTACTCCATGAAATAATCCTTAACATATATAAATTTTTAAAATAGAATTTTATCATTGATGTCTTTTAACATAGCTTTGTTGAATAAAACGTATGAAATTTCTAAAAAATGTGTAAGAAGATGTGTTAAAAACACTTCTTAAAATTTTACCGTGTATTTTGACTTTTTTATGACACTATTTATATCAAAATAAATGCATACATGTTTCTCAAAACAAAATAATACCTACTATGTTCCTTAAAACCGAACTAAACATTAAATTAAAATTTAAGAATAGAATTCAGATATTTTAGAACTATAAAGTAATACTTTTTTATACATCAGTATGTATTCTATATTTACAAAGATATACCAACCAACCGTAAATAGAAAACTAAAATAAAAAAAGTCATTTAAAATATCTTCACGCTATAAAAAATGTTTTCTTGCAAGAAAATACTGAAAGAATTTTTATTATACAAAAACATTTTTCTCTCTGACGGAATGTTCGAAGAAAAAATGACTGATCGTAGAAAAATGTATGACTTTGAACTAGACTGTATTTTTTCCGGTTTTCTTAGTATTCTTGTTTTCAATTCAAAAGAAATAAATTCATACAAAAAAGCCAAGTCATTTTTCACATATATAGAAAAATATCTATAAGAATAGGAATTCGTATTCTTAGTTAAGAATATGAGGGTTAAATAAAGAGTTGAGTTCTTATGCGCTCAAGTCCTTCCCTTTCAAAAGTTAAAGATTAAAAGTGATAGGGGGATGCAAAAATAGATATAATATTTAGCTATAATATTTTTAAACGAAACAATGAGGGAAATATTATAAATAAATTGTAAATTATTTTAAAGTTCGATATATCTAATGTGGACTCAAGATTTAATGTATTTAAAAAAAATTTTAAAATTGTTATAGCCCGTGTCTTGATAGCATGTTTCCTTTTTTTTTTAAACTGGTGAATCAGTTTCGTAGCTGATGTGTGTTTTAATCTTGATTATGCTTCTTAAATTAAAAAAGTAATGATACAAATATTTTTCTATAATTTTCTTTCCTTGTACTTTTACTATCGTTATTGTAATTATGGGACACTTTCAACCAATTTTTCATTTTTTTAAGAATTTTTTTTTGACTCTTATAGCGGTTGTTATGACTTTTAAATACATATTTTTTTAATCATTTAACGACAGCAATCCAGTTTTCAATCAACTCTGCAATCTTTTGTGTTCTAAAGTCTGTTTTAGAATGTTTTTATTTACTGCTATAATGCGAAATATTTACTATTTAAAAACTGTTTTTTATTAAGTAATCCACACACATTAAAAACTGTAATTTTGACCAAAACATCCCAATTTTCCTAACAATTGGTTAAAAGGCTCAAAACTTTATCTTACTAAGTCAGCCTGTACCCTATGAGTGGCCCTTTTCTTACGGAGACCTGACAATTTTACGCAAATGAGTTACTGCATCGCAGTGTTGCCGCTATAGAAAGCAAGAACCTGTTTTCGTGCGGGCTTTTTTTATGCGATTTCCTTTTTGTGCAATTTTATTTTTGTACGATTTTTTATGTGCGATATTTTTTATGCGGTGTATAAATCTCAATGGCTTTGGCGCCACTGTAATTGTTTCTATCTATTTACTAGTGGCGTAACGGAGAATGTTAGTACCCCCTTCCCCCCTGAACGTCAGGTTTCGTCTTTAATATTTTATAAATTGGGTAAATACGTATTTAACGTTAGTCAAGCCTTAGACCCCAAGAATCCTGCCCCCTCCCCCGTGACAGGACTCAATGGCTTTGGCTCCACTGTAATGTTTTCTATCTATTTACCAGTGGTGTAACGGAGAATATTAGGAACCCTTTCCCTGAAAGTCAGGTTTTGCCTTTAATGTTTTATAAATTGGGTAAATACGTATTTAGCGTAAGTCAGGCCTTGGACCCCTAGAGTCCTGCCTCCCCCATGATGCGGGGGTGTACGTTACGCCACTGAAATGTAGACACTTCATGACGCTCTGTTCATTTGTTATAAACAGTCTCCCGACAATGTGCCTTCAGTAGCTTTCTCTCAACGCTCCAGCAGCCCACGCTTGATTGAAGACGAAAATTTCAATGACAGTGACATTGTCAATAATTTGATAAATTATGAGGACGGACAAGAAGCCAGATTCTTTGAAAGTGGATAAAAATATGCAGGGATCCAGCTTTCCAACAAATTGGAAAAGCATTTTCTTAAAATGGATACCAGTTAAGAAAGGAGTATGAAATTCCAAAAAGGGCTTTAATCATGTATAGCTGGTTATCGTGACATTTACAATCAACTGACTGCCCGTCCATCGTCACAAAATCTTATCTCTTACTTTATGTTGCCAAAAAATAAATCAATTGAAATTGCACCTTCAAATGACGATAGTGATTTTGAACTTATTCATAACAGGACTTTGGATTACAATGAGTAGCGATGAATTATGTATGTGCGTTTTAAAGACTTATCCGTATATACAATGAGAAACTATATGTTTTAAAAATGTTTCCATGGTTAATATTTAATTATTTATTTTGTTATGAAAGTACTCTTACATAAATTTCGTAAAATTGGCATTTTTTATAAATGCGAATTTTCATGCGGTCTCTATCCACCGCATAAAAAAGTTTTTAGTAGTATTTCCAGGAATAAGTTTGTTATATGTAAGAACTTATGAAATTTTTGAATATTTTTTGTGCGATTTTTTTATTCGGCCCTTTCTACCGCACAAAAACAGGTTGAACTGTTTTAAAAAATAATCCTGGATCTAGCATTTTAAAGTAGTCAAAGTATAATAAAGCCAGTAAAGATTTAATCGAATGTCTAATGGACTAATTCCTTAATTCAATTTTAATCAATCTATCTAACCTCTCTTTAAATTAATTCCATATTCCACCATTCTAAATTTAAGTTTTCATAATGTAATTTACATCGATAAACTGAAAGGACAGACAGCCCATGGTAAATCATGTTCGCTATACTGTGAAGGTAACCGAAAAGTAGAAAGGGTGTGATGGAAACCGAAGGTAGGTGTAAACATCATTGTTGTCTGTAACAAACAAGATGAAACACCTCAAACTCACACTGGCTAAGACACACAAGGATTGAACGATAGACAATTGGATCAAGTGATGAAATCAAATGAATCTCATTTAAGATACATCATTTAGAAGAGTAAGTTAGTTTGGCGGAAACAACTCGAAAGCATGGACTCTAAATGCATTGCTTCGAGCTGATGAAGTCAATGTGATGCTTAGGAGAATGTATTCTTGGAAAACTTTAAGTCCTTTATTTCGTGCATACAGAACGTTTGGATAAGACATCATATATTCCTTAATACCTTTGCTGAGCAAGTACATTATGCAATGCTGTACTTGCTAGGAAAATGTGTCCTGCCATAGTGCTTATATTGCACAGTATTGGCCTGAGGAATATTAAGGAAGCTTCACTTTGTTCCGTTATCCGCCATATTCTTATATCTCAATCAATCTAGATCTCAATCAATTCCTAGATCTCAGTTCGCCAAGAGTACGTGGTCATTTCATAAAGGTTCGGAGTGAGTGTTTGTTAACGTCGCACTACAAAACAACACAAGACTATTGGCAACGGACTTCTTAATTTTGAACCTCAGTCAAGGGACGAGTACGACATTCTCCAAACCCATTCTCCAAACTGCCCCACCACTCCAATGGGAGTACTTTGAGTTTCAACAGATCTAACATGCATCAGCCTTACAACATGGCGGGTCTTCAGTGAGACGAGAATTCGAACTCATGACAGGCCGTTCATGAGTCCATGGCCATAATTATTAGACTAGAGTGAGCCTCATATTAGTTCGGAAAGCACGTAAAATTTTTCAAAACTTTAAAGTTTACACGAGTAAGAAATTTCAGCTGAAATACTATTGTTGTCCTTTTGATTTGCAAAAATGTGTTTTCAAGTATTCTTGCATACTTAAAATATTGCCAATAAGACCCTTAAGAAATTGTTATATATACAAATAGATATTGAAATCAATAGCATAAAACAGTGTTTCTCAAACTGTGGGGCGCGCTCCCCTGGGGGCGCGATAACCTTACGAGGGGGGCGCGAGCATATCGAAAATAAAAGATTTAAAAAATAATTAGTTTACTGGAATGAATTAAAACAAAATACTTTCAGACATAGTAAAAAATGCACTTTTGCTCTGATATAATTTATAGGCGCGCGCGCGATATTAAGTCATCAAAAATAAAAACTTCTTCAATACCTAATTAACTATCTTTGATCCTATAACCAAATAAAAAAACTTTAATTTGATTTGCTTTTGACTATTTTTTTATTACGCTTTCTATTTGAAACTAACATACTACTCTTTCAGAGAAAAAACAGATCCCAGACCCAGAATCGAAAAAATTTAGGAACATAAAAAATTCCTCACTGTCATTATTTTTGAAATACTGCACATTATAGCTGTAATCTGTTTGACCTTCTAAGTTATTGGTACAGTTAGTTATGACCCCTCTCTTATGTGTTTCTCTGTTGCGCTTTTTTCCATGCAAAAGAGTTTTATGATGTTTGGAAAACCACTGAGAGAAAGCACTATGAAGGATTACTTTTCCCAAGACATATTTTTATAAGTATTCTCAACATATAAAGCATAACCAAAAACGTTTCACACAATTTTTAGCAGTAACATACATATTATGATAATTAATATACTTAAAACCCGGAAGTGGTCGCGCGGGACACTCAGATTTCGAAATCGTTAGTTCTGGCAAAACTGTTTATTTGTTACCAAAGAAAAATTGAAAAGTCCTTGACAGTAGGTAAGTAAATTTTCTCTTAATTAATTAGTGCTGCACAGAATATTTTATAACTAATTAATTAATACTAAATTAAGAACAAGCTTAATAAGTATTAACGAATTCCATGAGCTTGTCTTGGAAAGCAAAGTTTTTATAAGGAATGCTTATGATTAGAAATTGACCCTCCGAGTTCTTTTTCTATATTTAGTAGATATCTATATTTTGTCTTCTAAGCAGCCACCGCATTTTGCAATATGTTCAATTTAAAAATTAGAGAAAGGAAAAATAACATAATTATCCTATTATTTTATTTATTTATTATTATTTCTTTTTTTTTGCTTAAAAGTAGTATACGAAATTTAATACTTATGTTACTAATTTGTATGGTTTATAATTAAGATCGCCTATTGTAGCTTTAGCGTCAAAGTGCATTATTATTGCATTCAGTACATTATTAATGTATAAGGGGGGCGCAATAAAAATTGTGATCGAAAAGGGGGGCGCCAGTATTGAAAGTTTGAGAAGCACTGGCATAAAACCATTATTTTCAATGTAGGTATTATTTTTCTTGTGCATTTTGATCCAAGATACTATGTCTTTCCATATTATTTCTTTGGTAATTTAAAAAAAAAGTAACAATTCATGTAGTTTTTAATCGAAATATATAAAAGAAAAAAGTCATTTATATGTTTTTCTCTTCGTACACTAACTTCCCAGTGTATATATACAGTGGTGTAACGTACACCCTCACAACTCCCGCATCGCGGGGGGAGGCAAAGCCTGACTGACGCCAAGTGCGTATTTAACCAATTTCTAAAATATTAAAGGCAAAACCTAACTTTGAAGGTCAGACCCTAATACTCTTCGTTACGCCACTGCATTATAGACTCCTTTGCAATACCGTAGCCATTCCGCTCTTTTTTTAATATTACACATTGCATCAGGTTTCTCGTGAATGTCTAATGGCAACTGGAATGCCGAATGTCCATTTGTCCAGCATTTAACAAAGTGGCAACAATGCCTGAAGATGCAATTGCCAATGCAATTTTCTGTTGGTCGTATTTTCATAAAGCTACTCTTGAAAGTTTAGTTGCTATAGGGAATAAAAATACGGATGCGGGACTCTAACACAAAGTGATTTTACCTCATTCCGGTAATATCCAGAAAAATTGAAGGAGTTTCTGAAATTCGAATCCATATTCTCGTTTCCCATCCCAAGATGCACCTAGTGCCCTCTTTTGGTGCCCCTTCTCCTGCAAGCTCCGTCCCTGAAGGGATGGGCAGTACTATTGTCCGACATTATCCGGCAAATGTACTGGTATTTCGAAAGTCCAATTACAGATTCTTGTTCTCCACCCAGAAAAACACCGGGGGCGCACTTTGCACACTCCAAGAATTTTAAGGTAAGTCCCTGCCATGGTTCATTTAAAATATTGTCATCTGGCATTATTTAAAATGAGAATTTCTCGAATTAGATTAAATATTCGGATCGGTTGTCTCAAAATACGTCAGGGACCCACTTTTTGAGTCCCTACGTTTGCAAGTTAGACTGACACCGCTGTCCGCGCATATTAAGGTCGTCTAGCATTATTCAATAATGTTACCTGAACATATAAAATCTGAGTTCATATTCTCTTTCTCCGCTCCGAAACATACATGGGACTGAATTTCAGTGCCCTAGCACTTGCAAATTCAACCGCTAGAGGGACTGAAAATTCGTAAGTACGTGAAGCCATTCTACCTAATTTCGGCAATATCCTGCAAATTTATGACAGTTTCTGAAACCTGATTTCAGATTCTTGTATTCCACCCCTAGACGCAACCGGGGACTACTTTTAGCTCCCCGAGCCTGCAAGTTCAGTCGTTGGAAAGGGGCGTTAGGGTCGTCGTCGTTATCCAGCAAAGTTACATTAATTTCTGATATCCGATTTCGGATTCTCGTTCACCATCCCAAAATTGGTTAGTAAAGTACTTTTCCCGCTTCAATACTTTAGTGTAAAGCTTCTATCATGGTCCGTGTATTAGACAGTCGTCCAGAATTATCCGGCAAATTTTCCACAATTTCTCATATTAGATTCAAATTGCCCATTTCAAAATACGCCAGGGATCAAATGTTCGCGCTCCAAGGCTTTTAAGGTAAACCACTTCCAGGGTGTTTCTAAAATACTGTCGTCCGGCATTATCCGGCAAAGTTGTGACAATTTCTTATATCGGATATCAGATTAAGATTGCACTTTTCCAAATACGCAGGGGACCAAGTTTTCACGCTCGATGGTTTTTAAGATAAAGCCTTGCCAGGAAGTGTCTAAAATACGGTCATCCGATATTGTCCGGCAAAGTTGCGAGTATTTTGGGAATTCAATTCGAAGTTCTGATTCCATACCCCGAAATACACCAGGCAGTGACTTTCTATGCACCTTGGTCCACAAAATCCGCTTCCGCAGGCACACACGCATTCCGACATTTTGCGAAATTTCCCGTTACCCGGATTTTACGCATTTCCGGCAATAAAAAAATAACGACGTCAAAAATTGAGATAAAAACTATCCTATATTTTAAGTTGGACGAAATGACACACAATATGCAAAATTATGTCACAGAATCGGTTGAGTAGTTTCGGAGTCCATCTCGGACAAACACTGTGACACATAATTTATATATATATATATATATATAATTATTATTATTATTATATGTATATATTATTATTATAAAGATCTTTAGTTACATTATTTCAATGATTTTGTATTTTCGGTTTTTAAATAATATATAATTTTTCACTTAGGGTTATTTATTTATTTACCTGTTTTTAGTTTGTTCCTCTTCATTTCGTAACTTAAGTCAAAAACCAAATTTATCATTCTATTTCTTTGCGGATTTTAGATAAAAAAATCTTACTTAAATATAAAATAAGTAAAAAATTCGAAGGAATGTTATTTTTGTTTTTTTTTAACGCACTAAAGAATTTTTATAAAATTAAATATTTGGTTTCAAATGCGCCTCATTAAAATTTTCATAAAACATCTTCCTTAATTAATAAATTTGCAAATCGTACTAAATATTTTAATTTTTTAAACAAATGTATGGGGTTATTTTTTTTATTAGTGCAAGATTATTTTATGTAATTTGTGATGCCCAGGAAAACTAAAGTGCGTCTTGAAAAATGGAGTCTCACTATTGGCTGGCTTCCAAAGGCTGTTAATTCATTGAGATCCACCATCGTGATGCTCTTTAACTGTTCTCTTTTCCCAGCTTTTATTGAGGAAATTAAACATCATCAGTAATCATAGAATAAAATGAGCTTGTTTTTAACTCTCCAGAAGATGTAGGATGTGTTACATACTCCAGTAACTCAAAGATATATATTTGTAAAGAAATACGCATTTTATTATTATTATTATTATTTTATTTCCTAAAGAAGATTAATTTATCATACAAAAAAAGCAATAAAGATTTACTTTAAAAGTAAGATAAGGAATATATTTCCTATGATTTCAATTAGTTCTATTCAAAATTCTCAACATCTTTATAAGCTTGAAAAATTGAATTCTGTTATACATCCATTTATTCAAAATAATGAAATGTTAAAATATTATGACTATGAGAAACCCTCAAATAATGATATAGAAGCATAAACGTTGATGATTTACATAGAGCTTTTGGCATAGCTAATTCTGAGAGGGTCCTGTATCAAAATTCCTTTAGGTCCCTTTTTTAGGTATGAAAACCCTGTTAGTCGAACTGCAGTTAGAGCAGAGAGCAGCTATCCCCTGCATAGAGCCAGCCTGCAAAGTGAAATGTAATTAGTTGTAATGTAATGTTTCTTTATTTTGTGACACATTGTACTGTAATAATAAAAGAAATAATAATTAAAGGAGTTTTACAAGAATTTCAACGTACACAAACCATTTTAAGGCATGCTTCTCTTAGATCCAATACACAATGGTTTTTATTAGCAAAACTATCCGTGATTAAAATCAGAAACATTCATACAAAAATTTTGAACAACGAAACTACATATACTGTTGAATTTCAGATAGCCAACAAAAATTTTCTTCGGGTTCACAGCAAATTACGAGATTCATTTTCAATAACTCTCATATTGTTACAGAATCCGATCTCATATTGTTACAGATTACAGGCAATCGAACGAGTGTGAACTCTTTCTACTTTTAAATCTGGTTTCTATATCCATCTTATTCATTGGGCTGTGATCAAAGTTGCAAACTCGTAGCAAATGTAGTTGCTGTCGTGTCGTGGGTTCCCTATTACCACCTGCTTCCTACCACTTCCCTATTACCACTAAAAAAATCAGCCGTGTAGGGAAGCAGATGAAAACATTATCTGTCGATGTTCAAAAGCCTTTACGTTATATTGATTTGGATAGAGAGAGGTGCTCAATTATTGCCATCTTCACTTGACCGGGGCTCAAAATTATATATATATATATATATATATATATATATATATATATATATATATGTATATGTCCGTCACCAGTACTCTCCTCGTGTTGTTTTTGACTTCATACACTTAGGGAACCTCTCCCCCTCGCTTTTTCGTGGAGGACTTTATATTCAGTTTAGTGTTCCTTTCTTCTTTTTCATAACTTCATTTTTTTATTCCTAGAATTAGTTCACAATCTCCATATATCTTGTTCAAATTTTCAATCGCTTATAAATTACATTTTAAAACATTTAATTGAGCTGAAATTTTATATATACGATTATTTTGAATGACAATACGGTAGTTTAATTATAATTAATAAAAATTTATTGATTAAAACCAATTATTCAAAGAATTACTTGTACATCCATGTAGGCATCATTTTTGGCGACTTGTGTGTCAAAACACTTCAAAAGGGTTTTTTTTCACATTTTAAAGCACTCATTTGAGCTGAAATTTTCTATACACGATTGTTTGGGGTGACAATACGATAATTTAATTATAATTAATTAAAATTAATTGACTGAAATAACTATTCGTAGAATTACAGGTGCAGTCACGCTGGCTTCATTTTTAGCGACTTGGTCATTTAAAATATTTTTTTCCCTCATGTTTTAAAGCATTCAGTTAAACTGAAATTTTAAATACACGATTGCTTTGGATGACAATACGATACATTAATGATAATTAATAAAAATTAATTGTCACTTAATATTGTGATTCTGTCATATATATACATATTTATATTAATTGTAATTATTTAATAAAACGTAACTAAAATAAAAATTTTCTTTGTTGATCTAAGTTGGAATTGACTTAATTTTTTTATATTACTTGTTTCAATAGTTTACTTTATATAATTGCTATAAGGTAATACCTTATTACAGTGCATTACCTTATTACGCTGGGATAACACCTTACATAATCCTCGTTGCATACTTTTTTTCCTTCTAAAATGAACTGATTTCTATTAGAAAAGTCCATTTCCTGTGTCTTGCTTCTCTTTAGATAAACTTAAATTTTATGAGAATGAATTTGATTTCGATACCTTTCTAAAAATATCCTCGAGATTCAATAATCATAATTTCAAGTTTTTATGCTAATGATCTGTAAAAATAAATTTCTTTCTTTCTTTTTTTTGTAATTCTTTCTCCTTCAGAAAGTCATCAATCGTTTCCTAAATTTTCCGGCTATAGAAAAGATGCACGTTTTAATGGACTTTTTCAATTTCTACTAATAGCTCTCACTCTCTATGTATTTATTTATGTTGTTGGAATTTTCAATCGGTAATAAAATACTTACTATTCATCCAATCAAGTTCAAATAATTTTTTAAAACTTGTAGTGGATTATACACTTGATGTTAATACAGTTTTTTCAAATACTAATTTATTAATTCAATTTTATTTTTGCATTTTAAATTTATTCAGTGTTATTTCCTTTGTAGTTACAACTAGCTGCAGCAAATGGCGCCAGTACGTTTTTTCTAACAAAGTAGGAGTTCACTTTGTTAGAAATCAATACAGACTGCAAGCTTAAATTTGTCCCGATGCCACTGAAAACTTACCGTGTAAAGGAGCTAATGCACGATAAATCTGTCATGGCTCAGTCCTCACGTTGGCCGGGCTTGGAAGTTAAAAGAGGGGGTGAAGATTCAGGTGTCGTCCTCATCACTTGAGTGTGGTTCAAAATTACGAAATCCGTTGCCAATAATCCTCATGTTGCTTTAAGTATGATTTTACTAAACACTTACTCGTTCATGCAAGCTTAAATTTAGGCTGTCTGTTTCAGTGATAATTTTAGACCTTTATAAAGGATTCATGCACCTCAGTGCCCAAGATCATGAACACTGAGATAGGCAAAGAGTAGACCTTGGCCCTCATGGGCTGTTGCGCCACTGAGTTTAGTTTATAAATTATCGATTTCAATAATTTTTTGAATAAAGGTAAGAGATTCCTGCTGTATATACAAAAATTCCATGAGTATCTTTATGTATTTTCTTCATGGATTTTACATAAAAATATTTCTTAGAAAACATCTAGCAAATTATAAGTAATTTTCTGAATTTGCTTTCAGAATAAATACTTTTCAAAATATTTTCTGCATATTTAGTAGCATAAATAAACAAAAAAATGATTTAATTGCTTTCATTTAACTATGAGTTGAATTTTTTTTTATTTTAGTCATTATTATTTTGGAAATTGTAACATTTTTTTTCAAAAAAAAAAAAAAAAAAAGAAAAGGGAAGTGATATGGTAGCCGAAATATTAGAATTTTATGCATTTTACATTGCGTAGAATGATTATATATCTTGAAATTTACTTTCATTTTCAGGAAATATATTTCAAATTTGCTCATTCTACTACTCATATTCTGTCCTTTTTACTTTATTAGCAATAATTATTTTGCAAAATATTAATAATAATAATTCAAATTATAAATTTTTTTTCCATACTCAAAATTTTTCCACATTATAATCAAAGAAACGTAATTTACAAAACTTTAACATTTATTTTTTTGAAACTTCCACAATCTTTATACTGTGCACGTAATCTTAAAACCTTCGTATGAATAATACGAACTTTTCACTTTTAATTTTTCTATTATACTTAAAAAGTTAAATCGCATACTTCAAATATTTGGCATTGAAAATTGAAAACTTTCTTCTTCTTTTTCTAATAAAAACCAGCCCATTTAAAATACAAATTCTTGTTTTGACTGAAATGAAAAGACAAATAAATTTTTTTTTAAAAAAAAAAAATCTTGTTTTTTTTATTCCGAAAAAAAAAAGTTAAAAAACAATTTAACAAAAAAAAAATTCAACTGGAGTTGCAAAAACAACAAAACTAAAATTTGAATCACTATATTATAAACGCAATATTTGATTTCACACACAAAACATGAAGATACAAGAATCATTTTTCGAATCTATATATCGATATTTTCTATCAATACGTGTAAAAAAAATTAAAGAAAAAAAAAAATTTTCTTACAAAATGTACATCAAACGCGGGTAGCTGGAATTATTTACGAATTTAAAGCCCGTTTAAAGTTCGAGTGATATCTCTGCCAACACATTTGCTTTTTTTTGACAAATATATAATAGAAATAATGTACTTTAATTAATGAAGAAGGGAAAATGACATTAAATGTGGCACAAAGTCGTAAGTTCAACTCAAAAGAGACTAGATTTGAAAAAGAACATGGATTATAAAAAGCCCATCGGGGGGGGGGGGCAGATATTTAAAGATAGGTCGCTGGAGAGTATCCATTTATTCGTAATACCGGATATCCCGCTCTTGAGCTTCTATCAGGTGTTGAAAAACTGCACTCGTCAATCGCACGCCTACAACACATCGATGGGTGTCAGGGTTACCATTTTTAAAAAGGTTATCTCTTGTCAATTCGCTTTAGATTTCGGAGCGCATAAAATCGGATTTATATCTGCAAGAGAAAGACACTTTCTACCTAATGATTAGAAATGATTATAAGAGAAAAAAACGCCACATTCCTTTTTCAGTTGCTTTAAAATAAGTTAATAAAGAGAGTTGTAAAATATTTTTTAGGTAAATATTTGGTGCAACTCAGGCAGAGGTTCTTTATTTTTAAATTATCAAACATGAGTCTTCTCTATTTCGATTGTTAAACAGTAGAAGTTGGAAACTTATAAACGTTTCAATTTTTTCAGTTAGACGTAATTTATTTGATTTTTAATGTTGCCCCCCAATTTTTTTTTATTTTTAATTGAGTACAAGAACTAGATACAGAAGGACAAATATTTGGTTAAGAAAATGAAAAAAAAATTCAAATTAATCGAATTCTTATTCTATACTAAATAAAATGCGTAAAATACGGCAAAGATATTTTTTCCCTATATAGAAATCTGGTTTTTGCCAATTAGTAGAATACATTTTCATTAACGAGTCGATGCTTTGGTTTTCATGCTTGTACTTGGAAGATAATTTTTACCAAAGCAATTTTCACAATTATTTTTACTTTGAAAAATAAAATTTTTTCACGTAAAAAATTTTTTTTATTTGATGAAGTTTTCTAACGATATTGAATTTTTTGAATTAATTCTAACAAAACACATGTAATTGCAAATACAATCAGTCTCGTAAATAAAAAGGACATTAGTTACAAAGCATTAAAATTATACATTTAATGAAGAACGGTTAAGAAATGAAGACAGTTACAAATCTTACAATTTTCGAAAATAAAGACTCTTTAATCTTTAAACTTAACTTGAACGCTCGCCTAGAAATGTGTCTTCTATAATAGTATTTGTGTATTAGTTTTATTCAAAACTGTTTGTATAATTTATTACCTGTATTTATAATTGTTACTTTTGACATCGAATTAAATTGATTGACTTTCAAAAGTAGTTGTCGTGTCCTGTTTAGCGGAGTTATGTTTCTGGAATAAATTTTATATTAATATCGAATAAAAGCCTCTTTTAAAATTAAATACATTTTAACCCCTCCCCGCCTTTTACTGAGCTAAGCTCGGGAAGGTGAAACTTCTCATCCTGGTTCATACCGAGTGTAGCGCGGGCACTGAGAAAATTTACATAAAATTTACATTTGCATGGTCTTTCCCGAATTATTTCACATGTGCTTTTTATGGTTTCGAATACTTTAAAAATACCACTTGGTGGTTGATTGATTGATTGAATATTAACGTTGCACTGTTCAGCTACACGAGGGCTTTTGGCGACGGACCACGCAATTTTGAACCACGGTCAAGTGACGTGGACGACACCTGAGCTGGCACCCCCTCTCCTAACTCCCACACCAACGGGAGGACGTTTCAGCTCTCGACAGATTTAACGTGCATCGCTGCCCTACACGGCGGGTCTTTAGTGCTACTGGGCTCGAACTCGTGACAAGGCAAGCCACGATCCGATACCTATACCACTCGGCTACCGCGACCACACCACTTGATGAAATTTTCTGCAAAAAGAAGACATCCTTTTGCTGAGCACCCCCTTCACGCTTGTCCGAAAGACGTTTTGTTGACTACATTCCCCCAAACAGGGAAGAAAATTAATCCGACATTACAGTGTATTATTTGCTTTTCAAAGACAGACAGTAAAGGGAAGAAGGTAAGAAGAGAAAGAATATTCTACTGTCCAGAGATTGCGATGTTGGTTTATATGTGTGGTACCGTGTTTTCGAATTTATCATGCACGTTTAAATTTTGATTAATAATTTCATAATCATTTATGTAAATGCAAAAGATGTAAATAAAATTTGTAATTCAAGTTAAAAGCTAGGTATTCTAAGCTTTATATTTATAGTCTGTGGGAATTGACACCAAAATTTGATGATTTCTGCCGTACAAAAAGCCAACTTTACAGATAAACTGTTTATTTAAATGAATTTCTTTTCTTTCTTTTTTTTTTTGCATTAATTTTTAAATGAGGAAATTTTAAATGAGAATGGTGCTATTGTTTTTAAAAAGATATGTATGTTTGAAAGTAAGCATTAAAAAACAGCATTTTTTATCCATAATCCAGAAATAAAAGGAACCTGGAAGAGGTTAATTCAACGGAAACCCTCCTTCCAAGTTTCTTTTATCTCAGATTACAGTTTACAAAGATAGATTTATCTATAACTTCATATAGGTAAAACACTTCCTAAATTTGAGTAAAATTTAAGTCATATATTTCGGTTTAATTGCAGCTGGAAAAGTAATTTATTGATCATATGATGAATAAAAAATAATTTCAAATATGTAATATATAAAATTAATCTTGTTTTGTTTCGTAATTTATTTTTATTCGATTTCATCAAAAGACTAGTTCTTTTGTAGCAATGGCGTACGCAGATTACGTTTATGGGAAGGGCTTATGTTTTTAAAAAACCAAGTAATATAAAAAAAAAGTTTCAAGTCAATTCCTACTTAGATCAACAAAGAAAAATTTTATTTCAGCTACTTTTTATGAAATAGTTACAATTAATTTAAATATGTTTTTACATATGACAGAATCACAACATTAAGTGGTAATTAATTTTTATTAATTATCATTAAAGTATCGTATTGTCATCCAAAACAATCGTGTAAATAAAATTTCAGTTCAGCTGAATGCTTTAAGAGGACTTGGTACCCTAAAAATCACAAACCTATCGTTTTTTTTTTATTTTCATTTAATCTTATTCTTTGCATTATTATCTTTCGATTGATATATCACTTGTGCATGTCGGAAAGTTAGAAGTTGAACAAAGGTCATTTGAAAACAAATTAGGCAATTCAGCCACACCCCCTTTTTAGAAAAAAAAGCTAAAAATGATAAAAATGATCTATTTTATAAATAGAAATAATAACTATAAAAAAGAATGTGTAGTATTAAAAGCAGAATATTTCCGAGGCAATACAATAATGTAATTTTTCTTCCTTCTGAAATGTGTGCATGTAAAATTTTTAAATTAAGGCATTTTATATTAATAATTTTATAATTTCAGTTCTTATTCCTGATATATTTTTCATACAAATGTAATACTTTAATATTATAAGAAGAAAAACAGCTAAAATTTCTGTCGTGACAGAAAAAAATTTTTTTAAAGTTTTTCTTGAGTTTTCTTGTGCAATTAGTACTCTCTAAAAGTTGATCATTTATAAAAATGTGTGGGTTGAAAACATATGAAAATGCAATTATTTTAAAGAAAAATGTATAAGTAATATCTTAAAGTGGTATTTTAAGTTTAATTAAGCTTATAATAATTATTTTTTTCAGAATTATAAACTTTAAAGTGGTTTTTCTCAGTTTGTGTTTTTCGAAACCTTAGTGCATTCAAAATGCTACTCCTTCGACAATTATTTACCAATCACTTCAATTTTTTCCTGCGTGTTAAAAATAAAGCATGTAATAAAATTAGGGATCCGTTTTGCTGTAAACTGAATACTTTTTTTTAAAAACAAATAAAATGTAAGACATGTTGGCTTTTTCGTTGATTTTTAGCCTGTATATCAACATTTTATTTTTTTTTCTCGAAAACGAATGAAGTTATTCTAAAATCGATCCCTAAAGTTGTTAAGAACATCCATAAGAATATTATAAAAAAAATTCAGGTCAAAAAATTAATTTTTACAAAAGGAGTAGGAGTTTAAAATTTTCCCAATTTTCTTCAAAAATTTAAATTTTTAAAATTGAGTGAATAATATATGAAAATTTTCATCTGGTAACATTTTCTTGAATAGAAACATTGTATAAAATATTAAAATATAATTTTTAAATACGTAAATAAAGAAGTTTGCTCAAAGGGTGCCAAGTCCTCTTAAAACGTGAGAAAAAAATACCTGTTCAAATTTTGACACAAGTCACCAAAATGGTCGCTAAATTGCCAAAAATGATACCAATGTGACTGTATTTGTAATTCTTTAAATAATTAGTTTCAATCAATTAATTTTTATGAATTATAATTAAATTACTGTATTGTCCCCAAAAATAATCATGTATATAAAATTTCAGCCCAATTGAGCGCTTTCAAATGTATTTTATTAACGATTGAAAATTCCACGAAGATAAATAAATAACCATATAGAGAGTGTGAGCTAATAGTACGAATTGAAAAACACTTAAAGGGGCGCACCCATGTAATGGTTTCAAATTTTTTTTCATAAATTGCTTCCTTAACATGTTAAAATACTGTGGTAAAGTGATTTTTTAAAATTCGAAGTCGTTATAAAGAAGTAGGTGTTAGAAGAGAAGCTGTTCGTAGTGCTAAGTTAAGATTTTTATTGTTTTAATCTGATTTCAAACTTTAAACGCGTTTTTCTCAAAACTGTGTTTTTCAAACTTTCCTCCATCATATCTCAAGAACACTTTGACTGAATGACTTCAAATTTATAGAGTAGACTTAGCACGTATATACTCATCAAATGAACTACTATAATTCCAAAATTCAAAATATTTCTATTTTTTATAACAAAAACAACAAAATAACCCATGAAATTCAAAACCTTTTCTTCAGAAGTCTACCAAAATTCTAATTTTGGATATTTTCAATTGAGTGTAGCTCATTTGGTGCATTTAAGCTTATAGATTAAAACACTGTTATTTTTTTTTTTACTTCAAATAAGCCAATCAGCCAGAATCGTGGTGGAAGTGGACGTTCATTTTTTCGAGGCGGGTGTGTTCAGAGCGCTATAACTCACGTTCTATTGGATATTTTTGGCAAAACATTCATATACATACTCTTAAAACTCATATAAATAAATGATATAAATAATGATAATAATCTTTCTCTTTAGTAATCGTCAAAAATATTCCCTAAAAATGCTTTAAAAACAGGTTGTCACATGCGTGAACCCGGGGCGTAATCTTTATGTTAAAAATTAAAATTCTCTTTGTGCATGGAAAGAGTTCGAACCCTCAAATCTCCTACCCTTGTGTAAACGACTGTTTTGTAGTAATTTAACCTAGTTTTTATATGCAATTTTATGAATGTAATAGCTAAGAAAAACAAATCCTATAACTTAATTGTAATAAATTAAAATGCTAACCACAAACTGCAGCTGCTCTTTCCTTTCCCATCGCTTGCATGTACAAAATAATTTTCAGACGTACAAAGTTGTTTCCTAATCTAATTATATCTTGGCTTCTTTTCTGTCAGCTACTTTGGTAATAAATTTTACTGCAAATTATATCTAATTTTATATACGATTTGCTTGGGTTAATAATGTTACACGTTTGATATTAATTTCTACATGTGTATTATTTTATTTTCGCCTTGCTTTAAAGAGTTATGCCCTGAAAAATGATTAGACACAAATATTTACTTTTAAAATTATATTCTTTTCCATATTGGAAAAAACTTTGAATGACAAAACGATGCGTAAAACGCGTGTTATTTCATCTTTGGAATTTGAGAGAGATTATTCGCATGGTATAAATATTTAGTGTTACCAAAAAAGCAAAGAAAATCAGTCTGGAATTCATTGAACCAAAGAACACGCAATCGATATCAGATTTCTTAGTCAGCTTAAAAGTATAATAACCTGTAAAAAATTAATGTATCTATATTTCTAGATGGATGCGAAAAAAGATTTTAAGAAAACACTCAGATCTATTTTCCATTGACAGTATTATATGAAATTTATTCGTTATTGAAATATATCTTACTTTTTATTTTCTTTTGGAGCCATTTTCTAACTATTCACTCACTATTGATAGATATCGTGTCTAGATTCGGTAATATTCAATAGATAGACTCTAAGAAAGGTAGAAATTCAGTGAAAAATGTAAATTTTTTCTTGTTGTTTTCATTGTCATAAGAAGAACAAGGTTTAATTGTTAATATTTTTATAATTACTTTCTGGTAATAGGGATCTACCTAAAAAGAGAAATTTCAGATTGAGGCTGAAGATATTTATTAATCTATTCTATTTAAACACTGCAAAAAGAGAAATGGTATACAGGCTATATAAAAACTATAATTAAGTGTAATAAATTTATAATATATATTTGTATGTGTGTGTGTGTAAATTTATTATTATTTGAGTTATTCAATGCTATGAGTTACAGGAAATTCTAGAAATGGCATGGAACGACAAAATTTCTTAACAGATCAATATGATTCATTATAAGACTCAATAAAAACTTTAAAAAATTGTACATGTGAAAATTCTTTAATACTATCGTTGAAATAAAGTTATGACGTCCTATATTTATCCCCTCCCCCTTCCGGATAAGCCTATAATCATATCTTGATAATTTTATGTATATATATTAGAACGGGTTCTACTTCTTGTACATACAAAAATGTTTCAAATAATATCTATTTACTTATATAGTAAGATCGAGCTCATGCAGAAGATAAATTAGTTTCTATATAAATCATAGAATTATATTTTCATTCGCAGAAAATATTCAGATTAATATGAAATTTTTTGCCTATGTAAAGAAATAAAACACGTCTTTGAATAACTAAGAAAAAAAATATTTAACTGAATATTTCTATACAATTATTACGAAATCTACGGTGGGCTAGATAAAACCTGTAGGAAGGCACTAGTTTGTCCATCACTGGACTATTCGGTCAATCTTTCTGTTTGTAAATGTACTATTTAAAGGCAAATATAAATTTTCCTTACATTCGTATACCATGTATTAGCAGAGAAAGAAAAATTGAGAGTCCGTTAGCACGTTTCAATTTTTTTAAAAAAACTAAGCATATTGCTTATACTTCAAATATACACTTTTAACAGCCCGATTTATTTAATATGACACATGCATGAAGTATCAATCGTTTCAATTTTTCTTTACTCAAGTGTTAAAACATTTATTCATTTATGAATTTTAAATTTTCAAATTTTGTTGGATTCATTTTAAAGGAGAAAAGAATTAATTATATATGCGATGAATAAATGAATAAAGTAAAATTGTAATTTTACAAAAAAATAAATCATCATCATATTTTAGTTTCTCATGAGAAGTAAAATCAGTATTTTTTGTAGAATTTCCAAGCAGGAAATTTTCGCTTTCCACTTGAGAGTCTTTCCCTGAAAATAATCAATCAGTCCACTTAGTAATATAGCAAAACTATGTAACAAAAAGATTATTTGTAATAACAAAATATTCTCTCTTTAATACAAATTTTTCTTTTATTAAATAAATATTCTACCAAAAAGACTTCCTTAATTAATTTTATGTTTATAGTGAAAAGAGAGAAAAAAAGATGTCTTTTTTTTCATTAGAATATAATTGAATTTCAATTCAATTAAAAAGTAAAGAAAAAATTTATAAAAATAAGCATGGAATATATAGACATACTTTTCTTTTATTCTCAAAATACACTAAAGTTTTCTTTCCTAAAAGTATGCAAATATTTATTTAAAAATTCGTCGATTTTTCACTACATTCTTAAAATGGAAAAAAAAAAATCTAAGCCCAACTAAACGTTATCTGTATAATTCTAGTGTTCTTTATTTTTCTAGTCTTTTTATTTTGGAGTTGACGCTAAAAACAAAACTACGCGTATTAGCAGTAACGTTCGAAACACGCATGAGAGGCTGTTCGGACTTGAATAGTCCCAATTGGCGAATTTTCTGTCTTCTTTTAGCGCCTAGGTTCTGAATCATCGGGGATCATGTGGCAACCTCCTCAGTCTTGTGTTATTGATTTCCAAGATGAGATGTGGAGTTTGGTCTGGGATTCGACTTATCCAAAAAATATGCGTAATTTGGAATACAGTTTATAGAGAAAATGAATAAAATTGTGCAAGCTGTGGGGAACCCTGACATTCATAGGTATCTAAGGTAAGCTAATTTTTTTCTTTGAATTGATGAACAATAAAATGTGTTGTGCACATTGTTTTTGTTTACGAATTGAAGCCGACTGTGTATCAAGCGTCCTTTCCGTAAGAAATTATTTGACCTCTCCTGTCACCGCTGTAGAGATTTTAGATGGTTCTGTAAAAATTATCATATAAGCAATGAGTTTATAGATCCAAATATTAAATGTTTTATAAACTTGGTAGTTTTCAACAAGTATTCTACTTTTTTTGGTTCAATTCCATTTATTCCATTCCACGATGCATTTCTTCAAAATATGTCTTATTAGTTTTCAGTAGGATTTTAGATTATTAATTATTTTTATTTTGTTGATTTAATATAATTATAAATTAATAATATATGTATTTATTATATGGCTTAACATTAACTAAATATTGTTTTGGAACTTGTTGGTTTCATATCTGCAATTTAAGTATACACCAAATTATGTTATTTATTAAATTGTATTTTGATACATAGAATTATCTGATGGAATATAGTTTTTATTTTATTTTATCAAATGGCTTCTTGATCAATCTTGTGATGTTAAAATTTTTATAGCAATTCAAATTACCAGAATGTTTAATGTTTTTTTCTGGTACTGTCTTCATTTTAAATTCTGATGTGATATATTTATTTGAAAGTATTTTACTACTTTGTGATATTTTATTTGCTGGATACTTGTTTTGGATACAGTTCTAACCTGGTAAAATGGTATTATCATTTTGTTCACATTTATTTTGGATGCATGTAACTTTTTTTTTTTGCAAACTTTCTTTGCAATTTAAAAGAAATTCAATAGATTAATCAAAAGATTTTTTTTTATATTAAAATAATTTCATGGGAGAAATAGGTATTTTTATAAAAAAAAATATTTTTATTTTTGCTTACATTTTGCAACCTTCCAAATTCTATCTTATTTTAATACTTTTTTTTGATATTATTCCTATAATAAAGATAGTCTTTATCTTTGCAGATTCATGATAAACAGATAATTGTTCATATGTGTGTGTGTTTATATATATTACTGCTAAAAAGCATCAAATCTCTTATTTCTTGAAATTACTGTCCAAATCAATGAATGAAAAGAAATTATTGGACTTTATGATTCAACTCTTTAATAATTTAACCAATTATTTTATAGAATAACAATTGCCTAATCATTTAAGTATTAAATACAGCATAATTTATGTTTTGGATTAAATTTTTGAAACATTTTTTTTTAAATAGCGTTAGTATTTTTATCAACATTCAACAGCATTAGTATTTTTTATTTATTAGTGCGAATCAAAAAATTTATATAATTATGAGTTGTAAAAATTTTAATTTAACTTTTGCTGAACTTAATTTTATTATTTTTAACTAACTTGTCACATAATCTGTGTTTCTTTGTTATTTATTAGTAATTAATTTATAAAACAACAGACTTGCTTTACTGTCAAATAGTTTATTTTTTTTTAACTAAAATTAAAAATTTTATTCCTAGTTAATTTATGAAATATCTAGTTATTTTATAGAATTACTTGGTAAAAAGTGTGAAATTAATTATCATTTCTCACACATTAATTGACTTAGTCAGTTGTTTCATGAATACTTAAGTATTCTATAAACTAACTGAATGAGAGATATACTTTAATAGAGTTAAACACATACACATATATCAGTATATAAACCATGATCATGTACTAAAATACCATAAATCTCTAATAGAAGAGGCAAGGGAATTAGTAAAAATATATCAAGACAGAGTAAGTAAAAAATGAGATAGCCTCAGCAGTATAACAGATGATTCTTAGCCTTAGAAACTAAGACTGCAGAAATTTTATATTAATTGTTTTGAGATTGTATTGTTTTTGTTGTATATATGTATATATAATAAAATTAATAGAAAATGCATTCTTAAATTATGATTTACTAATAATTTATGTATTGGTAACTTGTGACACACATAAAATATCTAATTATATACAAATATATTAGCTTTGTTAAGCTAGTTATTAGATAACATAATTAACAGGATATAATAAATTATTTATATTACATATTCTGTAACATTATGGTTTTCATAAAATGAATTTAATTTTCATATTCTCAGAACTTTATTCAACTCAATCATCTTCTGTTGCCTTATTGGATCATTGCCAATGCAATGTAATGTTGGTATGAAAAATTAATATGTATCATTTGTCCATTGAGCTGACAGTTTTCATCATTAGCAAAAATAGATGAAAGAATATGCACAAAAAATTCTTTTTTTCCTCATGAAATAATTTCATAATTATTTAGCATTAAGGTATAATTTTATTTTTAAGTATATAGTTGCATGACATTTTCTTTTAAATAGTTAAAATATATTATTTTATAGCAGTTAGTTCTGTTATAAAAGTTGATGTAAAGTTTGGAAAAGGGCTAGTTGTTTCTTTTTTTTTAAAAAAAAAACAAATTAAATGAAAATGTACATAAAATAGTAATCTTCATTCATCTATAATAACTCAAGGAGAAAAATTTGAATTTTATTTTTTAAAAATTGAGATATGCTCATTTTGTTGCTTAAGATTTATTTATAAATCATAAAATTTTTAAAAAGATATTTTTTTTAAAAAATAAACATATCTATATAGATTGTTTCATTTCCTAATTATTTTTAATATTAAAGTTTATAAATTTACAGAGGTATATTTAGTCAATTTTTTATTGAAATTATTTAATTTTTTATAGTATAAAGTATAGTTTATGGATGAAGAAATTTGCATGTATTCTATTCTGTTATTAATTTTATGGTTTGTTTTTTAAATAATGTAAGCTGATCCATGCATATTACATAAAGTAATATCAAAGGAGATACATATTTTAGAAATTTTGGATTTAATAAAATTTTCTATTACTACATGAAGTTTAAAATTTAATGGTAATTTAGACACGTTCTGTTTTAGTATTTTTGAATTTTTAACAAAACGCTTCCTTTGTAAATGTCATGAGTTTATTGTTCCAAAATGACCAACATATAAATATTTTGGAAAATCTATTATTTTTGAAATCTCAACAAATTTTAAAGTGTTACACAAAGAATTTTTAACTATTCATTTGTAGGTATAGATTCGAACCGGGCACCTTCCATTCCGAATGCCAGTACTTTATCGATCACGCCAAGACGATCGTCTTCGCGGATGTCTAAGTACTGGTTTTACTTAGATACCGCTACACTACTCTCCCACCAGTGAGGTGGATAGGCGAACGATTTTTCCCCGTTTGTTTGTTTTTGGAGAGAGAGCATGTTTTTTTATTTATTCACTTATTTTATTCTCTCTCTCATTCATTTATTTTTATTCTTATTTACTTTTCTTGCTGAGATGAGAGAAAGATGATCTATCGTTTGTTTCGGAGAGAGTATGTGTTTTTATTTATTTATATTTTTCTTCTCTTATTTATTTTTATTTTTTACTCTTTCTTCTTTTTGTTATTTTTCTTGCGGTAGATGGCGCCACGACAGTTCAGGAAGTTGCGTTTTCTTACTTCAGTCCAGGGTCACCAATGTAGGTATAGATTCGAACCGGGCACCTTCCATTCCGAATGCCAGTACTTTATCGATCACGCCAAGACGATCGTCTTCGCGTGATGTCTAAGTACTGGTTTTACTTAGATACCGCTACACATTGTCAAAGCTGAGTTGAATATAAATAAAGGATTGTACAAAATAATTTATTTGAAATTAAAATGAAATATATTTATACATTGATAAAAATGATTCAAATTAACACTTGAAGTTATAAAAATGAACAACTTTTACGATTATTAATTATCTGACAAATAAATAAATGCTCATTAGAGAACACTTGTATTTTTTATTAAAGAATATGTTGGTCCTTACATATTAACGCATATGTGTGATTTATTACCAAAGATAAATAGCACACTGGAGATGAATCACTTAAGATTTTACAGGTTGTAGCATCTTATTTGGTACCATCCTAAGGTCAGTTGTTAAAAAAATTTTCCAGTATAAATAAGGGGGTATCACCAGGAGTTCATCTCCTTTAAAAAATATGAATGCCACAGTCCTGAGGTACCTAAGGGTTATTTTCCTTTTTACAAGGGATTCACTGACTTTAGTAAACACAGGTGTTAGGCTGCCTAGATACCTAGTGATTCTTTATTTTTGACCATCCTTCTTGTCATTCAGTTTCTTCTTTTTCTTTTCCTGTCCAAACCACAGATGAACCATATGAAAATAATATTACACATTTAAAAAACTGAACAAATTTTTTTTCTTCAGTTTATTAAATTAGTTAAGTGATAATATATATATATAAATAGCTATGTAATACATTAGTAAGTTCTTCATTAAACTAATATATTTCACTTTTCTTTTGTGAATTGATTTGTTTTTGTGTTTTATTATTTTCTATATTTATATGTTTGCTGTACTAACACTGTTGTCTTACCAACCCATATGTTTGCCATATACAATGTCCCATATGGAGGAAAATTATGTCCTGGGTATATTTTTGCATTCTCTCTAGCCCATACTTTGCTATAGATGTGCAGCAGGAGTAAACTGTCTTTTGTCATTCAGCTGGAGATGATTCTCTGTGGGATCTCCTCAGAGTCCCCAAAGAAACATTGCTGTAGGGTTAGTGCTGTAGATAAGGGTTCTTTGGGTTTCCTCATCAGATCTTCATCCTGATGCTGTAGTATGTGGGTGACCTCCACATAAGCATTGAGCTGTACTATTGTCAGTTGACTGTCATACTGCCTCCCTTATTAGACTCTATGATGGTCAGAGGCACACCAGGAGAAAAACCTTCACTTTCTTATAAACCCAAAAAATTCCTGCCTTGGTAAAAGCCTTGATTTACACAAACCTTTAACTACAGACCAGATTGCTAGTGATTCATGTTTTTTTGTACTATTCTTACCTAACAATGAAATTTCTCACAAATCCCCTTTTGCAATCCACAAAGCTCCTCTTGGAATAGGTGAATCAAAATCAATTTTAAAAATGGGATCTAGTGATTTACTTGTGTAAATAATTTATATATGCTAGTCAAAGTCCTATTCATCTGCAAAAACATTTCTGGATTCTCCACTTCTTGTTAGTTCACACAAATCTCTTGACTCAAACTGAGGTGTCATTTCTGAACCTGACCTGTTACGCACTTCTGAGGCAAAAATCCTCGATGGATTTTCAGGTAAGAAAAATCATTAGAAAAAATAGCAACAGTTAGTCTGACTAAGCATTTAATTTACAACAATCAAAACTGGATATAGAAACTGTAAAATACATCTATATATTCTGAATTCTCTGTGCTGTTTCATCAAAGATTCAAGCATTCGTAAACTTCATGCTTGGACAACTAATGTTCTTTTTTATTGAATTTTTTATGAATAATTCTGTGTGTGTGCAATTTTATTTCAAAATAATCCTCAAAAGAAGGTTTTGTCATTCATTTTTTTTTATATTATTATGTTTAGAATCCTTCAGCTGATAAAAAAGAGTGTAGAATTATGCCCCAATGGCGAGTTCAAAAAGTAGAGCATGGGGTCCAACTCACCCAAGTGCTGCATTTCTTATAAAATGTGCGAAGGAGAGGGAGAAACTACGTTCTACACTTCAAACTCAACTTCGAGAGCATATGCTCTAGTATGTATATATTAAAACTTTGATAAATATATTCAGTACATCTGAGATTTTTATCTTCTAACATTTTGTTTATATACTATTTTTTTTCTTTCCAGTATGCTACAAAATAACACTTTCTCAGATACTTTGATTGGAGTAAATTCAAAAGCGAAAGAAAGTAGTACTGAGAACAAGACTATAACTCAGCAGCAGTCAGATCTGCCACAGTTATATTCAGCTCATAAAGCTATTTTGAAAGTCAGGACCCCAGCATTTTTTAATCATCTTAATGAGCATCAAGAAACTAATCTTGGTATAGAGTCATATAATTCATATCTCAGTGAATCTGAATTACTACAGTTTTTGAGGTACAAATGTTTATATATTGATAAGTTTCATTTTTGATTTTTTCAAAAAATTAATTTTGTAATATAATTTTTGCATTTATAGATATTTTTAATACATGTGTGTAACAGCATTGAGATAACGTTTCCTCAAAAAATTATGTAATTCTTCTGTAAATAATTTCTTTATTTTTCTTTAGTTGTTTCCAGATTGTTATATTTAATCTGATAATAAATTTGATTAAAATATAACTTTTTTTGCATGAATAGGTATGCATTAACCCTCTCGCTGCATAGTGCTACCTTTGCTACATGTACTTTGCTTGTGGAATTTGTGGGATACACAGGGAGAGGGTTAAGAGTATAAGAATTTACTAATTATTATTCTATGCATACTTATTATTAAAAAGTCATATTTTGAAAGGGAAATCATGTTTGTAAATCTATTTTTGTATGATTTTCCCATTCCTATTTCAACTAATCTTAGTTTTATTAATAATGTGCATTAAAATATTACTCAGATCATATCAAGAATAAATGTAATTAGATGTCCTATTTCTTCAATTTTGTAAAAGAAATTTAAGATTTTAATTAACAAAGTTGTGATCCATTATTTAGTATGAAAAATAAGTATGTTTTTGTTTATTTGATTTTTAATATAATTAAAATTCCTTTTTGCAAAAATGTGTACTTGATTTTTACCGTTCTGATCTTCAATTATTTGTAGTTTCTAAAAAGTAATTTGCCTTTGTGTATGGTTTTCTTAAAACAATGTGTGTATAAGACAAAATTACAACTAACTTTTTGTGTATCTTAGAAAAGATGTTTCTATAATAATTTTAAGGAATTAGAGATCACTCAGGAAATTTTCTACATTATTAGATGAATTATAAAATCAAAAGTTTTGATTGGTGTATTTGAAAACGTTATTTCAAAAATAATTGAGATTGATTCATTCTTATTTTTCAAAAGAAGGTGTTATAAAATGTCCGTAGTAATTTTATATATATATATATATTTCTTTCGATTTTAGGAAAGTTTATACTGATGATGACATAAGAAAACATGAATGTGAAGTTCTACATCTTAGCAAAAAATATAAAGAGTTATTATATCATAACAAAGCTCCTGTGAATAAGCATATTTTAGAAGTAGATGAATTTGAAAAAGAATCTGTCAATTCATCATGCACTGATAATTTTGTGACTCCTAAAACTAGTCCGGTATCTCCTGAAGCCAAGCAAGATGTTTTGGAGTTATTTGGAGCTGCACAGAATCAAGTCAATAATATGTTGAAAGCTTCTAGTACTAATATAATGATGAGACATAACAGTAATACATATAGAGTGAAAGGACATCCCAATAGAGAATTACATATAAATACTAATTTAGAAAATGAATATTCAAAATCTGTTGAGGATTCAATGGATAAGTTAAGTGATACAGAACCATTGCAGGAGTATGAAAGAAGTAGTGGAAATTTGAGTAGGCGAACATCTGGAAGTATAGAGACACAAAAACCTGAATCAAGTAGTGATGACTTAAACTCAGATCAAGATTCAGAACCTGGGGATTTTTCAAATGTTGGCAGCATGGTGAGGAGTAATACTTTTGATTTAGAAACGCAGGGCTCTTTGGATGAAGCAGCTATAGATGATAGTATAGAATGGTGTTATAGAGGATCATCAAACAATGATTCTAAAGACTTGGAAAATCAAAAGGAGAATATAGATACCTTTCCTTCAAAGAGAACTGAAAGCACAAGCTTTTATTTACATGACCATTCTCCATCTCCTAGATCTAACATTTTTAAAAATTCATTTATTAAAGAACCCTCTTTTAATAGTAGTCAGGAATTAGATTCTGCTTCTCCTGGTCTTCATTTGCGTCGACTTGATGGTAGTATGAGTGATTCTGGATTTATGTCTCATAGTACATTTAGCTTACTTTCAGATGCTGGTTATTCAAATTCTATCGCATCTTCTTGTATTATGTCATCTGATGGTATCACTGGCTCACCAATTACTAGTGCAAATATTGGATCAGATGGAAGTGGAACATTATCAGAAAAAGCAAAGCAGCTTCCAGGATCAATGTTTCCTTTTTACATTGATATTAACAATTTACCGCCACCTTCTCCTAGTACTGGAAGAAGTAAGAAATCGAGTCCCACTCATGCATATATGTATATTGATGCTAGAAGTCAGAATGTTAATGCAGGTTCTAAAAATGGAGCCAATATGAATACTTCATATGATGAATTCTTTTCGAGGATGGAAGTTCATAATATATATCCAAAAAAAGAACCACTAATGAAAGCTCAATCTACCTCACATTTAGATGCATACAAAAGTGAAGTTAAGGCTCAAGATTTATCAGATTTAAGAGAAAGACTTCGGCCCCAGTCCTGTTACATGTACGTGGACTTAGATTCTGTTCCAAATGAAACCAAAAGGAATAACCATGATTCAAAATTTAATAATTCAGCTAACAAAGAACCTGCAAGTGTGGCTATGTTTATTAATTTAAATGATGAGACAATTCAAAATGATTCATTTAATGAAGTAACAAATATTAAGCAATGTAATACGATGGGAAATTCATCTCATGATCTTGAAAAGAGTTCTTTCTTTAAAGATTTTAAAATTACAAATTCTTGTTTTGGAAAACAAAGGAGAAAATTATCAGATTCCTCTTTATCTGTAAATCAAATTGAAAACAAGCAAAATTTTTTTTCATTGGCAAAACATAGGGAAAGTAGATCAGCTACAGCCTTAGATCGACAGCCAATGAATGGCTGTGAAATTTACACACAAGTTAAAAATTCAGCGCGAAAATCAAAAAGTGCTCATCGATATTCAGATGGGATTTATTATGATAACATGTATCAAAAGAAATTTTCAAATAATTTGTATAATTCGCTTGACAGAAAAGGTTGCAAAGATCCAAAAACGTATGCAGGTAAAGACCTTAAAGCTTTTGATCAAACATTTAGACTCATGCAAAATGTTACTAAAAATGAAGAGGCTACTGGGAGTTGTTCAAATTTAGGTAAAATGACTTTTACTGATAAATTATTATCTGATGATAAAGTGAAATGGAAATCTACTGGTGACATGGAAAAACCTAAATCTGTTCCTACCACTGAGGAATCTGGATTACTGCCAATGAGCCCAATTCTTCGAAGAAAATCAAAAACGAAAGATGTCCAAGAGCCTAAAGAACCACCAATTATTGTTAAAGCATCAACTAAACCGCAAGATGTAGATGCAATGAAATTTCCTCAAACTCTTATTGATGAAAATTTAAAATTGAATGATAAGACTACAAAAGATGATGTAAAATCTGATCAAATTCCACTTTCGCCATCACATAGAAAAACTGATAAAGGAGATCAAGAAAGTTCTAGTGATAGCTTAAAATTAGGATCTGATGTATTGTCCGAGTCCAGTGATGTAAAAGCTAAAAGTGCTGACTGTATGAGCAGATCAGGATCTTCCCACATGTCTGCTAGTGGAGGTGAAACACCTTTAGATAAGCAAATTCGAGATGCTGTAAAAGAGAGACCTACTTATTCTCCTCTTTCTATATCTATATCATGTGATTTTGAAGATGATTCTGAAACAATATATTCTGAAGTTTCAGATGTTAGTTCTTCAACAGGAGGGGGGATAGCAAGCTTAGAACGTCATTGGAGAGAATCTCAAAATCAACAGATAGATTTCTCAAGTCAAAATATAAGAAAGACTCATCGTATGCTAGAAGCATGCTCAAAACTTGGAGAAGATTTATTACGAATGTTTTTGGATGAAATTGATACAGATATTGTAATAGAAGTTGACGGGAAACAAATAAAAGCTCATAGGTATGTTTAGCTTATTTAATATTAACATGTTATAAAATGTGACTATTTAATAGAGGATTTTGTTTCTTTAAATGATTGAATTTAAGTATATTATAATTGTAAATCAGATATAAAAGCTAATATTGTGATTCTAGTTTATATTTTTACTAAATTGTAAGGTTAAATCTGGTACATATATTTTGCATAAAAGTTAAAAAAGCAAGACTGTTAAAAGTATTATTCATTATTGATGAAAAAAATGCTTAAAAAGAAGAAAAAAATTATTCTGTTATGTTTAAATTCATAACATGTATTTTTTTATCAAGACTAAATTATTCTAGCTATTTTGTTAACATATAAATTTATTTTTAAAATGTCTTAAGATCACAAACAATTTTATTAAATAATCCTCCAATTTGTCCTACAACTTTCTTACTTTCTGTTCTCTAGACAGGATTTAATTTATAATTTTTACAGTTAAAATATTAGATCTCATAACTGATATTTATAATTTTTTTTAAATTATGGAAAATGCGCACATTTTTGTATATTTGGAAGATTAAATATGTATACATAAAAATACATTATATTAATAGTAGTGATGACAATACTTAGTAAATGTATTTTATTTCCAGCTTCAGAGTATATTTTTAATGTTCCATTCCAATTTTTTTAATTTAGGTGTATTTTAGCATCAAGAGGTAAATACTTTGCAAATTTATTGAGAACCAATAATCCTGAAAAAAACAGCAGCACTATCAGCCTTGAAGGGTAATGTTATATTACATTTATAATAAAAACTGTGCATAAAAATTATTTGAGGATTAAATAATAAAGAATTTCTTTTAATTTACTTAATATTTATATATTTTTTAAATTTATCTAATAGGTTTTCTTATCCAGCTGTACATTTTGCACTTTGTCACATATATAGTGGAGCTATGAATATTCCAAAAGATTGTAATATTTCAGAATTAGCTCTCCTTGCAGATATGTTGAACCTGGAAACATTGACTGATGTTATTGTCTTTCATTTAAAAATGCATTATTGTCATTTTTTTCACAGAGTAAGTTTTTATAATGTATATTTATTTGTGTATAAGTATATATATATGCATGATTTTTAATTATATTATATAAATGAGCAAACAACAAAATCAAGTCCTGCTATCTGGGGCTTTTAATTTGTATAATAGTATTAGAAAAATGAATTCAATAATATATTTTGTGCAATATTTTTTTCAATTCCTACTATTAGCTCACAATCTCTATATATTTATTTATTTACTTATCTATCTTGGTGGAATTTTCAATCTTTAATAAAATACATTTTAAAGTGCTCAACTGAGCTGAAATTTTATATACAGGGTTATTTTGGATGACAATACAATAATATAATAATAATTAATAAAAATTAATTGATTAAAACTAATTATTTAAAGAATTACAAATACAACCACATTGGCATCATTTTTGGCGACTTGTGTCAAAACTTGAAAAGTTTTTTTTTTCTCATGTGTTAAAGTATTCAGTCGAACTGAAATTTATATACACGATTGTTTTGGATGGCAATATGATACTTTAATGATAATTAATAAAAATTAATTACCACTTAATGTTGTGATTCTGTCATATGTATTTACATATTTATATTAATTGTAACTATTTAATAAAAAGTAGCTAAAATAAAAATTTTCTTTGTTGATCTAAGTAGGAATTGACTTAAAAATCTTTTTTTATATTACTTGTTTTTGAATGACTTTTTGTGAGTGAATTATCTAAAGTAAAATATTTTGATATCGAAATTAACCCTGAATGAATCAGTAGTTACTTTCTATAGGCAGAACCACAAATGTAAATATAATACAAATTTTAGAGGTTCAATAAAGATAAATATTCAGGCAGGTCACTATATATAGAAAATGAAGCCAGGAAATAGCCATTGAGGGAAAAAGGGTTACTAAGTGTGCCCTTGCAGAAATTTCCAAGATTTATTACAGAATTGCCCAAAGTGTTTGTTGAGCAGTGTTGCTTTGGAAGAAGTTTCAAAATTTAATTGAGGAGATTATCTTTATTCTGTGTTGCTGAATGTTGTGGTGGTGGTGGGACTAATCCCCACCTGGTTCCATCAGTCCATAAATCTGTACAAAGTCTAAGAACAGCAGGGGGGATGCAACAGCCTCCTCACAGGAAAACCCCAGACATTGCAGAATGTGCTGAGGAGAAAAAGGACTGATGTTACATTTGGGGCAAATTGGGAAGCTTCTTTTGCCACCCTCAACATTCATGCACCTCAGGTGACCAGTCGAAAATCGTGAGAATGCTGTTTGATATGATCTGGAACCCTTGAATGATATGGCGGATCCAGGGTGTCTTTGAAAGTACCATGGGTGTGCAGGAGGGACTACCCAGGTTCTACATATTAGTTCTTTAGTCCTGTAGTAGATCTCAGTCGATGTAAGGACCGTGTGATCTTCCGGATCCACAGGATTGCTGGTAGCCGCCTTCGCAAGGTCGTCCGCAACTTCGTTCCCGAGAAGGCCTACATTAGAAGGGACTCACTGTAGATGAATAGGGGGCCGATCTGAAAGCTGTTGAAAAAGGTGAAGAATACTCCTGCGGGTGCTGTCACCGATAGATGGCCAATTCGATAAATGTTGGATGGATGATCGGCTATCTGTCAGTATCCAAATTTCAGAAAAAGCTAGGTCTCTTATGTTGTTAATAAATGAAAGAACACACATGATAGCTGTTAGCTCCGATCTAAAGACAGAAGCATGGTCAGCATTTCTTCTCTGAAATTTGATGATGCGGCCAGGTAGTTCAATTATGACTCCACTGCCCCAGTAGTATTTGTCTCTCCCTTACTGCCATCAGTATAGATCTTAGTTGCATCCCATGGAATTCTATCAATCACCTCCAGAGCCAATTGCTTAAGAAGTTCGAGGGGGGCAGACATTTTATTGACATTAGGCATTAAATTATAATGGAATGTGACCCCCTGGAGTCCAAGGACAGAGTTGATGAATGAAGTCAGGCAGTGGTGTTCCACATTAAGACTCAAGTTTTGTGCAAGTGCCTGGGTGAAGGGACTATTTCATTTCAACCTTTGATTATCTTTCCAATGCTTTAAGTATTGAGAGGTTCTATGTTGATCACCATAACTGAGCAGTTTGTTGAAGTATTTGGTCAAACAATAGTTTCTTCTCATATTTAGAGGCTGAAGGTCGCACTCATATAGAACTAAGTTATTACTACAGCTGTTACCAAGACCTGCAATTATTCTAGTAGCACTCAACTGTATTCTTTCAAGTTTTTTAAGGTTAGAATCTGAGGCAATAAAGAAAATGGCAGAACCAAACTCCAAAACAGGTAATTAAGGTAGTATAGGTAATTTTCAGAGTAGAGGCATCTGCACCCCAATCATGCCTAGAGATGTATTTTGATATATTAGTGCGTTTTCTACTTTTATTAATCAAATCCTCTATATGCCAATTGCAAAGAATCTCTTGTTGTAGAGTAAAACCTAGATATTTAGGATGTTTTACGTATAAGAGTTTTTGATCCTTTATAAAAACAGTTGGTTGATATTTATATAGATGTCTATTGGTGGTGAAAAAACTGGTCATAGACTTCATGAGATTAACGGATAATTTGTGGTTAGTTGCAAAGTCATTAACTCTGCTTAGGCACTGGGAAAGATTAGCCTCAATAGACTTCTAACTGAATGTTGTTCTAACAGGTAACAAAAATTTTGGTTGAGAGGGCACCTTGATTCTGTTCTACAATCCTTACAGTGGAGCAGAAACAGTGGCTGCCACATGTTGGCTTGTTTTAAATATCAACAATTCCTTCTTGATGAAACTTAACACATGGGAAAAAAGGAATTTTCCATCTTTCATGTTTATTATTTGCAAGAAATCCAAAGATTCAGCTTTTAAAATAATTCATGTGTGTATTCATATTTTTTATAATTAATTCAATATTTGGTACAACATCCATAAACAGATTAGTTTCCACAGAAAATTTGAAATATTCTGGAACAAGTATCTGTTGATGGATTATTAGAATTTAGCTTGTGTTCGACAAACAAACCTGTAATTAATGCAATGTAGGAATCATTAAACTATCAACCATTCTTATATCTTGCATAATACAATTGCACTGTTTCTCATCAGTTACAGTTAAGAATCCTAAAAATCAGATGACTGTCATTTAGTTTGGGATGTATGTTACAATTGTGTTATTCCTAAAGCTTCTATGGTTTCTCTTACCTTTGTGTTTACATAAAAATGTCCTTTTAGTGACTTCAGTTGTCCATCTTGCTTTTGACTATTCATACATTTAATTACCCCAGCAACACTTTCATTCACTCTTATTATAAGATGGCATCTTCGTAACGTAAGTTTTTTTTTAGAGAACCAAATGATCTTGCAAAAAATTAGAGAAACCACTTTATTTTAAATTATAAATACCTAAATACTTTTATAAGATCTTTCCTTTTAGCACTATTTAGGCAGTTCAGCAGTTGTAAATTCCAAAATTTTCGGCTACATTTGAAAGTCAATTTTCAAAATATAAGATAAAAGAAAACACTGCCTAAAGAAACAGTTCTTTGTAGACTCCATTTAGACATCAAAAAGACTGGGTGTTCGCTTTTTCCTTATCTCTTGTCCAAAAACTTATAATTCTGTCTGCAAATTTAATAAATAGAAGCTGTAACTGTATTAATTAATAATATTTTTAACTTAAAATTTCTCTTGTAGTCTTATGCTATGGTCTACATTTCTCTCTCAATGTGGTATGCTCTTTTAATTTTATCTGCATTTTTTAAATCTTATATATATATTTACAGAAAGATAAAAAAAATTATAAATTTTTTCAGTTAATAAAAATGTATCATTGTGATTTAGCAAATGAGAATGAATAATATAATGTGTGCCTGCTTGACTAAGGTAAAAAATGTATATTAAGATCCTTAAATTACATGTTTGATGTTCATCTTCAGGAGTAAAAACAACCTTTTATTTTTGATGAAAAAATATTTGATTATAAATTGCATAATTTCATTTTTTCATTATTAAAATTCTTGAAAACTGTATTGCTGGTAATCTAGATCTTTTAGGATTGTTTGGAGATAGTGATGTGTGCACAACACTGATTGATTATTCTGGGTTTCTTGTATTAATGTTCATTATGGTGTAGATAAGATTAATTTTCTATCAGGAAATTGCAAGCTCATATAGGATGTTTTACTCTAATGTTGTAAAATGAAAAAATCTTCGAAGCCCCAGTTTGGGCAGATACTGTAACAAAAATTAAATTTTGCGACTCATAAGAAGGTCAGGGAAGAGTGAGTTACATATATTTCATCACAAATACTATATAGCTTAATGTGTACCATTCTTATTTCATTTTATTCTGTAGAATTTGGGGTTATGGAACAAAAGTACAAAATACATATGTTAAAAATACAAATTGCATTTGTTAAATGCATCTTATATTTCTTGTTTTATCAAAATATATAATAGTTAGAAATTAAAATTAATTGGTTCTTCATTTTACAATTATAATTCTTTTATTAAGCTTATCCCTTTCTTGCCATGTGGAAAAAACTATTGCTTATATGTGTTTGTTTTTAGTAATTATTGTTTGAAGCTTTGCTTAAATTTTATAAGATAACTACTAATTGTTATGCTTTTCTTCAGCCATGTTTGCAATGTTCACAGGGGGTTGTAGAATGTTTACCTTTGGCTGCTGTTTGTGGTTTAAATGAACTCAGAGACAAGTGCATCTATTGGCTTGGAAAAAATTTTACTCGTACATGGCCCAACAAATCATTTGCACTTCTTTCTGAAGAATTACGAGATCTTTGTTACAATGTTACTGTTCACAATCTGGTAAATATAATTTTATTGTTTCTTTTCTGTTATGTCCAAATAAATTTTATCTATTTTTTTAATAATAATCTTAATAGTTACTTATTTGAAATGTAATGAAATCATAAATGTTGAAAAAGGAAAAATAATAATAAAATGAATTACATTTCACTTCAAAACAATCTGTATTTGTAATATCAATTTTTCCTTTCATTTTTATTAAATGTTCTTAATGTGGGAAAAGAATTTAGACTTGTATGATTTTTCTACTTTTCATGAATTATGAAATTCCAATGTTATTTTTTATTAGTAATATTTGAAAATAGAATAAATGTATTAGTGCTTTGTTTAATAGTTGAAAACATTATAAAAATATGAGAATAACTTTTATTTATCAAAATAGCATTCATAACAAAATTATATTGTGTAATACTTATAATTTCAATGATGATGCAGCGATAAGAAGATATTAAACTTATGTAATGTTTTGATATTGCTATTTGATTCTAGATTGAAAATTATGCTAATGGTTAAAGGTACCTTGTGCAATAATCTCTTAATTAAGTTACATTCATTACTTTTTTTTATTTGAACATCTTGCTTAAGGCAAACTTTTTTAAAGTTTTAGTTATGATTAAAGTAAAATTTCCATTTATTTTATTAATTTTATTCAGAAAAAATATACTGAAAATAGAGAAAAATTAAACCCTAAAATATCTTAATAATATTTTATGTGTTATTTTCATTGTTTATTTGGATATAGTAAGATGCGTTAACAGAATATGTGTTTTCTAGGCTATTGATACAGTAATTGACATGACCTTGAACTGTGATAGGTTGTTAACTACTTTACCTCAGCTGAAGTGGACTGAACCTATATTTGGAATGATAACAAAACTTCTACAAGATTGTATTCACTTTATGGCTAAAAATTTCTACCAGATTTTAAATTCTGAAGGATTTCTTGCATTAGGAAAGGTATGCATTGAAAAGTAAATAGTTTTATTGGAAATGAGTATATTATTTGTGAAAAAGTCAGAATTCTGATTTATTTGACAATATTATCCCCATTTGTATTGAAAAAAATTATTTTTAAAATTAAGAATGTACACAATAGTAATATTGTGTACATTCTTGTGTTTTTGCCATAAAAACGCATCATACAGATGTGTTTTTAAAGTGTCTTGTCACACTCTTAATCAGATTCTTAAATAAGTAATAAATATTTACCTATCTTGAAAAAATTTTCATGATTTGTTTTAATTATTTAAATATTTTCATAAAATTTATGTAAAATTACATTATAAGTGATAAAATAACATTGTAGAAATATTTTTTACAAAGTGTCTTGAATAGTTTGTGTTTCATTTGTGTTATCTTTTTTCTCTTTTAATCCCATTTATCATTCTTTTTCTCTATGAAGGGTCAAAGTTGGAATGTTACTGCATTGGAAGAAGATATAATTTCTGCAGTTGAATTAATGATTCCAGATGTTGCTTGCAAATCATATGATAGTGTTAATCAACTAATTCAATTAGCTGAATCAATAGAAAATGCAGAATTTGGTGAATTTACTCAGGTATATAATAACTTCGTACACATAATTGTAAAAATTTTCTTATAACAGGAGTTCAAATTTAAATAGTGTGTTTATGGTTTATTACATTATTAAATATTAGATTTGCAAAAAAAAAAAAATTTAATAAAAAAAAACACCATAAAAAAAAGTATTTTAAAAAGGTGCATAATTATTAATTAGAATGTAAATAAGGTTATATTGCATTTAATAAGTGATTTGCTATTACACAAAATGTAGCAATAACTATAAAGTAAATTCTAGACAAACTACATCTAACCTTGATTTTTTTATGTATATTTGCTTAATATAAGAATTTTTAAAACATTTATCTGAGTTGTTTCTCCATTATTAACATTTTGATATTTTTATTGTCTTTGTATTTTTTTTTCTTAATATCAAATATATTTTTTTAAGTGCATCTTATTATTCTGATTACATATTTCTTTTCATTAGAATTTTGTAGATTTGTTGCATAAGATAAGCAGACACTGTGAAAGGTATCTCATTCAAAATGCAAACAAAGTTGTTCATTGCCAAAGCTGGGCATGCCTTGCTCCTCATGTACAGAAAAGGATTAAGGATGGTAAGAAATGTAAATTATTCGTATTCACATTATTCTAAAATACAAGTTTACAATATAAACATTATCATGTATTTCTAAATCAGATTTATAAATTTCTTAGACTGCTCAAAGGAGAAGAAAAACTTTTTCGCAAAAATTTTTGATAATTGCTGTTCTCCCCCCCACACACACACTGGCCTCCAAAAAAAGATTCAATTTCTGAATGCTTTTAGTCAAATCATAGTTATTGATTCTTTTCTGCATTTCACATTCTCAAAATGTATTGAAAGGGGTTTTTTTTATATCATTTTATTCTCTTTGTCTTATTGTTCAGTAGTTATAGCAAAATCTGATCATAATGAAAAAGTTCTAATTATTTTAGAAATTTAATTATTCTAAAATTTCAAGAATTGGAGTTATTTTTTTCTTCTATGTTTTGTTTTGATAGTGCTGAAACCAATGAATAATTTAACTTAAAAGGAATTTAAAAATATTTTCTTAAATATTCAAAAACATTCTTGTAGTATTTTATATAAAAATAATATCTTTGTACCACATAAACTTAAACCAACATATAACCACCATTCAAGAGTATCATCCAACATTGTATATTTATTGATGATACTAGGAATATAATTAAATTTCTGGTAATGGTATGATAATTTCATCATTTCTTTTTTTCCCCATTTCACTTACTGTACTGACTTCTGAAGATAACGTTTTATTCCAAACGTTAACATTTGTAATAACGTTTATTTCCAAACCCTGACTTAAAACTCAAATAATTTTGAATCCTTGAATATCGGCATATAAATTATAATAGAAACTAACATAGCAAATGTTTCCTGAAATTTATTAATGCACACATCTAGTTTTAAGAACCTAATTATGTGAAGATTAAAAATAATTTTAAAACAAAGAAATATTTTTTTTTACAAAAATAGTTTTATATAAAATTAATTTGTTTCATGTGCTTTTTTTATTTCTGTAATTATTTTGTTTTTTAATATACATGTTGTATATTCACATATTGAGAAAAAAAATTATATCAATTTACATTAATGTATTCGTGTTACATGGACAAGGGCAGAAATTGTTGAATTCCTCCATGTAATTTATTTTGTAAATGTGTAAAACTGTCTACATTGTGTAGTGAATATTTTTAGAAGGTTTTAAAAATTTATACCATATCTATAAATAAATGCATATCAATAATGGGCTTTGTTTATGAGCTATTTTAATGAACCTAATTATATGCATTTATGGAGTATACTGTATATATACATACTGTATTACTGTATATATACATATTTCCTTGCATTTATATATATATATATATATATATATATATATATATATGTAATATTTCTTAATTATTCTTTTATTAATATTGCCACATATAAATATTTATGTGACAATTTTATATTATAAAGGTTTTTTTAGGTATATTTTTAACGATATCAACAAAATAGCATGCTAGATTTCAGGTTATAATAAGTTAATGAATTTTATTACTATTCTAAAAAATTTCTAAACAAAATTAAAGTATAGTGAACATTTTTAAATTGTAAATAGCAAGCAAAATTCATTATAATAAGAAAAATTTATTTTAAATGTGGTGTGATTTAATATTACTGAGTAGATTTTAATGATAAGGTTGCTGTTGCAATGCTCTTTTTATTGTTTTTTATAAATAAGAATAATTTAATTTTATGGGTATTCTTGATTTTTATTATATGCATTTGATAAAAAGAAAGTATTGGGAATATTATCTTGTGTTTTAATTGAATAATTTGTAAATGGGAAATACTATTCGCAAATTTTTAATAAATTTTTTTGAGTTGCTTAATAGTAGTATGTTACCTGTTATATGTTTTTGTAATGCATTTAAAATACTTCCTTTTTATATAGCTGCAGTTATAGTGTTTGAATTTGAAAAACCAACAGCTCCTCCTCCTCGTCTGTCCAGTTTGCAAAGAGTAAGAAAATGATGTATCAGTCCTAATAATGTTTGAAATTAAATATACAGTCGAACCTCTATATTGTGAATTTTTCTATGTAGTGAACTTTTTTCTGGAACCAAGAACACTTCACGATTTTCTAAATAAAATAACCTCTCTATAGCGAAGTGCATTTTCTATGTAATGAACTTTTTTTCTTGTGATTCAATTTTTGTTCTTTCTATTTTTTAAATATTTCTAGACCTTCGTATGATGAAGTGATAAAATTACTTGAAATTATTTAATGTGGATTACAGTGCAAAGGAAATGTACCTGAAGGGGGGTGTTTGGGAAATTGCAAAGATGTGAGGTGTATTATGAGAGAAAACATTCTTTCAAACATAAAACTTTAACAAAATTAATAGACTTTACCAGCAATTAAAGGATACATCTGCTAATATATGCTTAAAGTTACAAGTTATAAAAAAATGTATGTTTAAAATTACGTGTAGGCTTTAAATTTGAAAATGTCCTTAAAATTCATTAATTTTAATATAAAATTATTTTCTGAAAATGCATTGTATTCCTCGACATTCTTTTTCCTAGTTTTCCTTGCAGTTTTTTCTTTTTTGATGAGTACAATATATAAAACAAATAGATATTAATTTACAAAAAGGTTTGAATAATTACTTTTTATAATACTATGTAGTGTTTATGAATTTAAAATTTGTTTTATGTGGTTCATAAAGTATATTGAAAGATGAACCTCTGTAAAGCGAATTTTCCATGTAACGAACTTTTTTGGGGGATTTAGTGACTTTGTTATATAGAGGTTCGACTGTATTTCTATTTTTAAATTTTAAAACATTATGCCTGAATTAAATGTGTTGTTTATTTTAGAGATATAATGATAAATGTGTGCATTAATTTTTTTATTGCTACAAAATTATGAAATTTTTATAAAGGTATTTGTAATTTAATTTTCTAGTGTATGTTACTTCGGAGGGGGGGAGAAGGAAACCCAGTTCTAATTGGTGATGTTTATTTAATTTTAAATGAATATTATTGTTAAGTCTATTTTTAACATAAAATGTCTAATAATAATTACATTATTTTTATTTTTATAAAGCTGTTAGAATCTAAATTATTAAATTTTCATTATTTCCAGAACATTTTATAATATAAATCAAACTGATGTAGAAGCATTACTTTAACTAAACTTTATTTTGATTCAGAAACTGAAGAAACAGAATGAAAGTGAGGAATATAGCTCTTTGGAACGATCTACCTATCCGAAAAAAGGAAGAAGTATGTATAATAAAAAGTACCAAAGAGACTATTCACCAAAAAATAATAACTCGCAATGCAATCAAGAATCTCCAGAAAGAAGCCTGCAGAGAAGAGAATCTGATCTGATCAAAAAAATTGTATCTCCAATAAAAGAAGAAGTTCAATACAGTTCCATTGATAACTCTGTTCAAGATACATCATGTGATTTACTGTCTAATGGAGTAAATCCTTATTACTCTCCAGCTCGTTCACATTTGTCCAATAAAGCTTATATTGATGTACATGAGGAGGACAGTTTAAGAGATCTACAAGATTTGCCTCAAGATCAAACCAATCATGGTGAGCCTGGATCAGAATCGCAAATGTTGTGCAGTGTTGCTTCCTTAGATATGGATGACAGTCGTAGTCCTGCTCATTGCAGTGATAATCCTGACAGTCTTGAAGCAAATGAGATTTCTTCTGACAGTAAAGAAGATGTTGATTTATCTGTTTCAGCTGAAGGTAAGAATTTAGGTTTACATTTGTTTGTTGTGTTTTTCCTTTTATTTAAATTTAAATATGATGACTTTCAAAATCTAAATTAGAATAAAAATATAGTTGTGTCTCATATACAGTATTATTTTATTATTCACTTTGTGTAAAAATCATGTATTATACTGAAATGATGTAATAATTTTATTGCATCATTTTTATTACTTTCAAAACTGACTTTATTATTAACTTAAAATTTGATGGAAAAATATAACATTTTATTTTTCAGATGTAAATGTTCTTGTTGATTTATCTGTTTATAAGGAATAATTGCTTCTTTAATAAGTAAAAATTAATTGAAGAGAGTCATTTGCACTTGGAACTAAAGATTGACTTTATTCAAACAATTCTGTGTGTTTCTATACATTAAAAATTTTAGTACATTTTAATTTCTGATTTCTTTCCACATTCCAGACCTGATTAATCATATTAATTTGTAGCACTGTACATGTACTGGCCTTAAATATCTTCAAATTTTAACTTACTGAGAATTTCTTTTGACTATGACTTTTTTAACGCATTAATTTTTTACTTTATATTGTATTTTAATTCGAATTAGAAAGTGATTCATGTACTATTGACTTTAAAATATTGAATATAAACTAGAAAACTTTATTATATTCCAGGTTAAAAACATTTTTTAAAGAGAAGAAGCATTCAATAATAAATAGTTTATTTATAAAAATTTAAATTATTTGAATTATATCAATAATACAAAATTGGTAAAATCAATTTTGTATTAATAGAATTTTATTGAAAATGTCCACATTATATACTAAAAATTAATAAAAAAATGAAATAAATATTTTATTTTTGCAGATGGCTCTAATCCAGAGAAAGGAGTAAATGAGAAACCTGAAGTATTACACAAAACCTTTGAAACTCCTTCATCTGAAGAAAAGGAAATTTGCAATAAATCAAACCAAAGTAATATTTCATTATATAAACCTTCATTGCTCATTCCTGTGAGAGAAAAAGTATCCTCACACCAAGTTCCTTCTCCAAATGAAAAAGATGCACAAAGTAGAAATCGCTGTGATAAATCACCCATTAAAAAAATTCATGGAAAATCTCATCTTCCTTTAGCCAAAACTCATGTTTTGGAAGAAAATAAATTGTCTGTGACTATGGAATCAAAAAGTAAAGATTTGGTAGCTGAAATTGATGCTGATTCTCGTATGGTCAGTCATTGTCTTCAAGAAGCTGAGATGTTAGAGCAACAGTTGTCCAGAAAATTACAGCGTCAGCACCAGAGTGGTACTTCCAATCTATCTCATTATGCACAAAATAGCCCTTTAAGAACTCGTGCACCAACCGATCGCCATGTGTCATCCAAGTCGTATGGTTCACGCTTACAAAAAGCATCTTCTACTAGTCAAATTAAAAACCTTGTTACTACGCCATCTAGGGGAAGAAGTCCTGGAAGAGCTACTAAGAGTAATGCTTCCAGTCCATCTGTTGGCCATCCGCCAAGAATTATGCGATGTAATGAGCCTTCAAAAGATAAAATGGCAGCAAGGAAATCATCTCATTCGCCAAAAGGTATCCCATCTTCCAATGGACCATTTCGATCAACAGAGAGTATTGCAAATGCTCATAAGCAATTGTCTGCTGGGAATGGTCCTCTTACACCAAAACGGACTTCATCACGATCTAATCGATCAAAGGTCATTGCTGTGTCTAGTGCCCGAACTACTCTGGTTGGTCCTAAGTAGTACAGGTATGGCTTCCTCCAAAAGAAGAATATTGTACAAAGTATGTACATATATTTATGTCTGTTGTCAGTATTGGATTTGTAATCTAAAGTGAGAACAAGAAAGATTTTTATTTTAATGATATGGTGGAATAGGTGTTAATCTACTGATATGCACATAGTATAGGTATTTATGTTAAAATACAAGCAAGAGCTTGTGTATATATTATCTGTGGCTGCAATGTATAGAATTGTTCTGTTTCTAGATTATTTATTTATCATCTGTGTTTTGTGCTGTGAAGTAAAATTATTTATTGTTTCTATAGAAATTAATTTTAACTGATAAACAAGTAAATGTTTTGTATATTTATGAAATTTTATCTTCTGTTTTTTTGGTTTGTTTCACTAATTTGTTTGTTATTTGTTCCCCTTATTTTAAGTTAGACTAAATTTCTTGTTGAAATTAAAACTTTTTATCTCTTTTATTTATATTGTTTTAAGTATTTAAGTCCTTATTATAGATGCCAAAAAAGTTTATATTGTTTTTTTTATACTATTTCATTTATTCTATATAAAACATGTAAGAAATTGATTTCTGAATCATGAGAAAAAAAAGTGCAGAATATAATTGTCCATTTTAAATAAATATAAATTTATTAATTCACTCAAAGTAGGATTTCTCATTAAATAACCTATATATTTAATTAGACCTATATATTTAATTAGGTAGGTAATACTGTAAATAGTATTCTATTAGTCCTATAAATATAATTTAAAGAAATAAAATAATTGAATAATAATAATAAATAATACATTAAACAGTTGTTTTTTTTACTATGTACTCAGCTTGTAAGAGTTTTCATGCTTAGACTTAATAAACTTTTTAAAATTATTCATCTAAATTAATGTTTTATTTAAATGAACGTAATATTCTTTCAGCTATTCATTTATTTCAAGTATCAAAATTTAAAATATTTTTGTTTACATTTAAATTTTTGTATTGTTATTTAGATATTAAAAATTATTTATATAATCTTTAAATAATATGGTTTTAGTTCTGTAAAATTTTTATTGTATAATTTGCATACACTAATGTATGCATGTAAATATATAGTTTTATTAAAAGAAAAATTACTTCATTAAGTATAAGAAAATGTCTAAAGTTTAAAAAGTAATATTTATAAAAAAGAATAAAATGTTAAAAATAAATAATTTTTGCTAAAAGGTTTTAGGGAAAAACAAATAATTGAAAGTTACAGATTAATCATTCTTTACTTAAAGTATTTTAAAATGGTTAGAAATACTTTAGGGAGAATTTAGATGTCCCTTGTTGTAATTACCCCTCCCTTTTTTTCTAGTGTTTCATATAAAATGTCAGGCATGTTTTATTATTATTATTATTATTATTATAGAAAAAACTTTGAGATCTATATTGTACAATATCACATCATTAGCTACTAATATGCTTTAACATTATGCATTCTTATATTTACATTAAACATATACTATGGATTAATAAAAGAAGCGTAATATTTATATAAATTCTAGTCAGATACTGGTAAATATATATTATTTAGTTCTAAAAAGGAATCTCAGACACTATTATTCACACATACATTGGATTTAATATGTTTATAAAAATAAAAATATTTTTTTTAATAAATTATATCATTATTTGTACTATTTTTAATAAATAATATAATTATTCATATTTTGCTCAACATTCTTTGCAATATCTAATTAAAATATTTTTCACATTGTTTTGCATAAATTGCCTATTATTTTGTCTTCCATATACTTTGTTAATTACTTTTTCAAGACAAATTTAACAAACAAGCTTATTGTAATATGTAAAATATTTATTAAAATATCAGTGCACAAGTGGTGAATTCTTTTTTATAAAACTTTTATCTTAACCATGCCTTAATTTTTTTTAAGAAAAAAAAGAGATTTTTGCACATATTTTTCTATGATTGAAACTTTAATCTTCATTTTGTATGGTTGTTTTTGATAAAAAAAAAAAAAACGGGATTTATGTCCCAACCCCCTTTTTTTTCAGTTTTCAATCAATTACTTTTTCTTCATAAAACAAATTAATTATTCTTTTCACTTCGTGAATTGTGCTGAGTTTGTTTCTATTCATTTTTAAAAAGAATTAATATTTGGATAAATATCTACTGGTGCTTTTTGCTTGAAAATATACCATTGTTTCTTATTTTTATTATCTGTTAAGTTTAATTTATACTTTTAAAAATATTTTATACAAAAAGAGAAAACCATTTTTATGGTGCTGCTATTTTGTATTTTTTTTATAAATAAGAATTTTTTCAATATTTATTCATTTTTTTATGATGAAAATTTGTATAATGAATTATTTGACCATTCTTGGATTCTTTTATTCACACCAGTATTGATAATTTGTATGATTTTGTTTTGAGAATTAGTATTTATGTATAGTTTGCATTCCTACAGTTCATTATGTTTTATTGAATTCTTCTATTATATACAATTGTACAAAAACAATAATTCAATAATCATAATGAATTGGGTTTAAAAAGTATTTCTGATTTTGTTTTCCGTATTTTAGTTTGTTGCGCAGTGTAACAATTTTGCAACAAACCATTGTACCATTTGCATAGTCTCCAATTGGTTAAAAATGTGACTCAGATTACGCATAATTTAAAATATTTTGACTCTTTATTTTAAAAAAAGTATTTATATTTTATATCCATTTACTTTACTTTTTGGTTTGACTAAATTTTTAAAAAATTTTTCAAAAGGATTTTCTTATAACTATTAAAGTTTTTAAAGAGGAAAATTAGCTAATAATTAACAAATGTACAGTAGTCTATTAATGTCATAAATTAGCTGTATCACTTAAAAGTTTGTTCAGTTTTAATTCATTTACTTAGGTTTATGCTGTAGCATTATACACATGAGATTCAAAAAAATTTAAAAAAAAGCATTGTGAATATCATTCCTTAGTTTATGTTATTGTTTATGTATTTGTTTTTTTTTTTTCTAATATAATTCAGGGCTCAGTTATAATAACAATGAATTAAATCTGACATTTTTAGAAACTAAGCAAAAAAAAATATTTTTATTAGCTCATTAATTTTAAGTAATTATGCTCAAATTTGTTTTCAAGTGTACTTTGAAATGTATGGAGCTTAATTGAAAAACCGCAGGTTTTTTTAATTGCAAGTTAGACGTGAATAAATTGTCTAGTTGATGGGGGAGAAATAATTTCAAAAATCTTTGTACTTTGTAATTGAAATACGATCTTTTTCTTTTTATTGCTTTGAGTATCGATCCTTCAAATTATAACATAAAAACCTTCAAGAAAACTGTATAGATATTCAATTTGGAGTGGCATATATGGGAAGTAAACTAAAAATAAATTTTGTTAAAATAATTGTTAAATATTAGGAACCCTGTACCCCAACATTCTTTAAAAAATATAATCCAGTACATAATTAAATATTAGTTTATAATTCTAAAGTGAAAAAAAATTTTTTCCTCTCACCTAGATATATTGACAATATTAAGGATGTGTGGCAAAATTCTTCAAATATTTTGCCTTATTGTTTGTCTTTTACAATGTATTATGAGCTTCTTTTTTATAAATGACGAGATTTTTATTGTAAACTGTGTGATCTGAAATTTTGTGTGATCTATGAAAATTAAAAATTTCTATCCCGAAAAACAATTGTTGAAAGCTGGAAGCTTATTTCATTAAAATTGATTCAAATGCTTTCTCTTTTTTTGAAGTTATATATATGTTTCATATATGAGACTAAGAATTAAGCTAATCTGGAAAGAAAATGAATATAAAATCATACTGAGAAAAAACAACTCAAATAAAATCCCTAGTACCAGAAATGCTTATTGAAATTTTTTCTGTGTGTTTCAAAAAATAATTAACCTTTTTTTAAATGATTAAATATAAATAAACATAATATTTCGGTAGTTGTGATGTTTAAGGTACAATGGAATTAAGATTTTAATTTCCAGCATGACATTTATTATTTGCATGCAGTTTATTGTTATTAGTACTTGTAATATAATAATGATTTTATGTTCTTTTCCCCCCTTAAATAATCACATAAACTGTCAAACTTGTTCCAGAGGAATGAGAAATTTAATATTCTTTTATAATGTGAAAATGTTTTCTGATTACATTAAATTTGAAAAACTGCATCTGTAAAAGTATATTTCATTAGTAGATTTTGAAAACTTCAGCAAAAATCAGCATGTCAGTTGTTAATTATCATATAATTATAAGATGTATCTATTACATGAAAATTGAAGGACAACTTTCCTATTTGAAAGAAAGTATATTTTTTAATACGCCATTTAAAGAACATAAAATGACATTGCTTTTGTCATGCTTGGTAATAACTCAGTGTTTCAGATTAGAACAGACTTGATATCTTTTATTTCTTTCTTTAAAAAAAGTTAAAATCTACATTCCATTGTATGAAAATCAGATTTTTTTTAAAAGCAATTACCGCTATACATGTATCAATTTATTGTACAATAAGTTATTATCCATCTTAATGTTTCCCCTTTGAAAATGGTAAATATGCTATTTTGTATTTGTACATATCTGTGAAGTATGTGCTTATGGAATGAAATGTATTAATTTCTGTATTCATCTTTCAAAGAAGAATCTACTGTATTTTTTATGTGCCTTTGTCTTTCGCACAGTTTGTATTTTTGCTGTTTTGGCATTCACAGGAACAATCTGATGAAGCTCTTTAGAAAAATAAAAATGAATTGTACGTCTTATTTATTGAGTTATGATAAAAATCTGTTATTTTGTTCATAAAAAAATTAATTTCCCTCCATGAAAAGGAAAACATACTTTTATACAGCTAATTTTATTTGCTTGTGATGAACTTGCGAATTCTAAAATCATATTGAGCTGTTTAGCCTGATTCATGTGAATTACGTTTCTCTCTAATGATAAAATTTTTATTTCATTAATTCATTCTGTTCTTTATTTGGAGTAAAAATAAAGATGTATGTAATAATAATTCTTTAAAAAATTGTTTTTATTAAAATGGCTGTTGTTTCCGTTATTAATCGTAGTATTTCGACGATCACATTATATGGTTTGTTATATTCATTATTTACTAATTATATATATATATATATATATATATATATATATATATATATATATACGATCGACATTTAAATTTTCTTTTATTTTTTGAAAGTTTTATTCTAAAACTTGTTTCCTAATACAGTCATAAAAATTGTATTCAGTGCATATCGTGTTGGAGAACAGATTTTAATCTTATCATTTTTCGATTTTTTATTTTATTTGCATACAATCAAATGAAATCTTCTTTATTTTAAGATAGATATTTGTTTATTTTTAATGTTATGTGCACAATGAAGAATTGTGAATTTTTTATTGAATTCGGATAGTAAATATTGCATCCTTTAGGTGTACAAAAATACTGAAATTCTGGAAGAATTCCTTATTTTTTCATATTAGTATTTGCTCATTTACATTTTCTTATTAATGAATTGCTACGTACCAGTTCATTGCTAGAACGTTTTGACTAATCAAAACAAACAATCGTTTTATGACTTCATTTGATAAAATTTGATTACAAAGGAATATTTCGCTTATAAAACTTCATTTTCCATACTACACTTAAAATATCGAGTTAAATCAAATTGACTAATAATTAAGATAAAAAAACACAATATTTATAATCTCTGTAATTAATGCACACTTCTCTCCAAAAGTTTAAGTACAACCAGAGAGCGCTGAACAGTTTCTTATTGAATTGCATAAGTTGTTAAGTAAGATATGCATAAGTTTAACACAAACATACATTACAACAAAAACAGGCATTGTTGAAAGAAAGAATTCTTATTGGAGGAAGTAAAATATCACAGACTTATGAGGAAACATTACAAAAATGGGTTATAAAAAATATGTCCCCTCTTACCTGCAATGTGTTGATGGCATCGACATTTCCATACTACCAATTAAGTTATTGAAAACCGAAATGGGAAGCGAAGATCAAATATGAAGTAACCCTTATTCCAGTGGGGGGGTGCCGAAGGGGCCATTGCCCCGGGCGGCGGTAAGCACCGAGGTATTTAAATTCAAAAAATATTTCAAACGCCAAATCGCGCTCGTGCGACGAAACTGACGGAAACGAGTGAAAGCTTTACTACACACACAGATGCAGGACGTTTATTAGTCCCTATGCAATCGCATTCGTTTTTATGTTACTTAGGCTTCTGGAAACCGGTACTGTATGAAGTCAATGATGTGAGTTCAAAATTATTTGCAAACAGAGGGACTAAATATTCATCAATGTGCTCAGAAAGTACGTGCTTTACAGACCGTATTAGAAACAAAAAGAGGAATTCGTGGATGATGCTTTAATACATGCTAAAAATTTATGTGAAAAGCTTGAAATGTCTTTTGAACCTCTAAGACGAATCAGGGGGAAGCATATATTTGGAGACGGAAGTAAAGATGTACGAAGATGACTTGAGGAGAACAATGTTTTCTTCAATAGACGAAGTAATTGCTGAAATTCGAGAAAGATTCCGACAGTTACAAAATTTAGCGCAAAAATATGCTTTTTTTAAGGCCTGAAGTGATATTGAGCATGGACGAACTTAACTTAGATCAAGCTCCTCAAGACATTAATAAAGAAAAATTCCAACTTGAGCGCGTACGTCTACAAGCTTTCGTAGCTGCAACAGACCCAGGCTGTAAAAAATAACTCGTTAGGTCCGGTTCCCTGGATTTATTAAAATATATAATTGAGTCCAAATTTGAAGATGGCTTACCAAACATTGTCATAATGTTGAGAATTTTTTTTAACATCTGCCATCGGTAATGCTAGTTGCGAGAGAAGCTTCTCCAAGCTAAAATTGATCAAAAATTATCTCAAATCGACTATGTCTACGTTAAGGCTAACAAATTTAGCTATTCTAGCAATTGACATTCATATTGCTATTGACAATTGTAAAAAAGATTGTGCTATGAAAAAATCACGAAAAGTGCATTTTTAATCAATAAAAAAAATTGACAATTGAAAAGTGCATTTTTAATCAATAAAAAAAATTTTAAGCTGCTTTTTTTTACTTTTACTCATTTTCTTGACTAATAATTAAAATAAAGAGACGGCACATTTCCGGTAGACCCCAGGCGGCGAAATCTCACGCTACGTCACTGCTTTATTCCAATTCTTTAAAGACTGGAGTAAAACCAAGTGTCTTCTAAAGTAGCCTCGAATATGCTCTGACGGATCCATTTGTGGAGATTGAGCTGACCATTCCATTCGTTCCAGACTATGATCCTGAAGATAATCCTCTACCAGCTCTGCTCGGTGATTACACGCATTATCGCCTATAAGAATGCATTCATTACCAATGGTAGTGGTGTATGGGGGAATATATCGATCAAAGATCTCACCCCGATATCTCATTCAGTCAGAATCCCTCCATGGATCAAATGCAGGTCAGTGTGACCGCCAAGAGAGAGATCTCTACCCAAACCATAATTTCACCCCCTCTGTAATTGTGTTTTTCAACATTGTTGGATTGTTGTGTCTATTGCGTTGTTTTCTCCAGATCTGCAGACATCCTGAATTGCTCTTCAATGTAAATCTGGATTCCTCTGCAAAGAGTACACAAGTCAACTGCAGTCTGACCCAGGAAACTTGTTCCTTTGCCCAATACAAAAGAGGCGCATTTCTGTCGATGGCTTGGTGGAACACACATAACTGGTCCTTTTGCATAGACATACATTGTAGAGGCTTTTTTGCACCGTTGTAGCGAAGATTCTTGATCATGATACAACAAAATCAACTGAAATGAACTGCGACCTTTTAGTGTTTTTTCTATTTCTTCCTAAAAAAACTAGAAAACAGCCTCCCGCGTAGGTGTTGTAACTCGTGATTGATAAATAGTATGACTTCTAGAGAGAAAGGTAATAGTCTATATACACACAAATTCTAATTGATCTCACAGTCATTAATCACACTAGGAACCAGTTTGCGATAACCCGCGGGCTGTGGGTATCGTTTCTTCATCATCCACGGGACCCAAGTTTGAGGGGATAAGAGATTTTCCACTCAGAGATTCCATACTAAAGTTAGTTTATTGTAATCTCAGTTTATATTCAGCAAAGAAACACAGGTCTAGGAGGCTTATAATCATCAGGAGTGATGAGACATAAACTGCAATTCTAACAAATAGCGCAATAAACCACCGAATCTATATTTAAAGATGATTCCCTGATTTTACTAGAATCCGCTCTTGAATTAAAGTTTAATATAATCTTTCTTACTTCTAATCCACGGCGAACAGCTACAGTCCTTATATCGTCAATATAATCCTTGATCCAACTTACTCCGGCAAATGGACGATCTCCTAGCTTCGAACTCACTCACACTTAGAACTATTCTTCTAAAAACTTCACTTAGAACTCATTTAACCCTTATAGAACTCCCCTAGCACTTCCTAGAACTTTCTCCTCTTAGAATTTTACTGGCACTATTAGACCTCCTCATAGAACCTCCACGCGAATGCTAAAGCTCCAAAATATGCACATTCCTAATCTGCATAATCGCATTCTCTTCTTGTGGTGATTGGAAAGAATTGCCATTCTTGCCCTAAATATTTCCCAAGAGGGTTTTTAGTTAGAAGACGCGATAAAGCCCCGTCACAAGTTTGAGACACTCCAGCAGCAGCAGCTTGTACCAAGCCCTTTTCCATCCATCCCTACGCCTGCCACCTAAATGAATCGAGTAAATATCTTCTTCAATAATTTTCTAGACTTTCCTGGATATTGTCAATGAAATTACTAACAACTATTGAAGATTTATAATCATACCTATAACAAACACACCAAGCTACGTAGCTTTAATTTTTGCACATTTTCTTTTATTTCTACTTAAATGCTCGTTTCCTTATAATAAAAGTTATGACTATCCTTTTTTCCCGCATAAGTTTTCTTAAAGTAAATGATTACCTTCCATATAAACAGTGAAATCTATTGTTGCTAATATTTTTTTATTGGCGAGCTTCGAAAAATGCGTTGTACCAGTGTATATAAATTCAGTAATTTTCTAGTAACCACAAATCCAACTGAAGACCCATAATTAATAAATGTCCCACCAGTCACAAAACAAAGAGACGGTTTAAATATTTGTAGAAGAACCAATACTGGAAAAAAAGAAAATTGGAAAACGACAAAAAAAAAATTGCACTAACACAAACAAATCATAATCAAAATTTTGAATCTAACTTGAATTCTAAATTAATTATGAGCAATCATGCTAAAATTGCATCCATACCTTTACGATTTCAATATAAAATAACTCATTAATAGGGCACCGCAAACGAATGAATGCATGAAATATATATTTATAATAATACGCTTCTGTCCCTCTCACACACAGTCAAAATAACTCTTTTACAGAACAGTAACTGTCAATTTTCTTAGCTGAACGCGACGCTAATACGGACAGTTTATTAGTAAAATAGTTTTTTTTTAATTGCATTAGATTTTGAATACATATAAGTAAGAAATTCATGTAACTCGCAAAATTTTTGTTGGTTTGTATTTTCAACAGAAAGAAATTGTTCACTTTTTATTTGTAAAGGAATATACGCAAAAACATATAAAACTCAGTATTTTGAAAACAAACAACACATGTTGAGATATTGATAATACTTGTTATGAACTCATTTTTTTTTATCATGCACAATTTATTTCATTACTTTTTATTCTCCCCTTCAAAATAACTATAATCCTTTTCAAATCTGTGAATTAAGGTAACCAAGCGCGTATTTACATAATCTATCAAGACATAAGTTATTATTATCATCCTTGCCTCTATTAAATAACTATATCAGAGCACGAGATCTTTATCCACTTTCGGAATCAGGGTATTGCTTACGGAAATCAGGACGATATGCATCCGGAACACGCCTTACTGAACAACGTTCTTGAACTAATAAACGAATAAGGCATACGAATTGCGTCTTCCGAAGTCAAATCCGAGACTCATTTTATTACATCCGCAGTTCAGAAGACGCGGCTACGAATTAATATTCTTCGAACGTTCTCGAAAAAGCGCGCGAAAGTGATGTTCTGTTTCTTGTTCTCCCTTCACGTGGTTTTTCTTCCCGACACTTGCTACTTGTATGTTATTACCTGAAGCGTTTGCTCCTGTTAACCAAGTTCAAGGTTGATGGTCCCATTTCTTTTCCTTTTTGTTGTGTTAACAGCTTAAATAGACGGACACACTTGTTTTTTGTTGTTGTTTTTTTGGATAAAATATGTCCTTTTAATGGTTTAACTGTCCTCTTGTTTTAAGACTTTATGGCATGTCGTGAAACAGTAATAAAATTAATGATGGTTCGAGTGACCTTACACTTTGTGTTTCGACTAACACAATAACGCTTTTTGTGTAAATTTATATACTACAAATATTTTATTCAGTGACTTTGATTTAAAGTGTTTTCATTTTTGAACACTATTTTTTTCAAAAGAAATGTTATTTATGTAGGGAATAAATTAAATTTTAAATTTATCGTCAATGCAGAAAAGGAAAATATATACTATTCAAGTAGATGCAGGGAAGGCAGGGGTGTCCAACACGCGGCCCGCAAGTACGTAAGCTGCGGCCCGCCAACTCATTTTTTAAAAAATTTAAATATCAGGTTTTTAAAGTTTTTTTCATTTTGAAATTTATTTGTGCGGAAATTTATACATATATATAAATTTACAATGTTTTTGCCTGTTACCTATTCTTGTTTTAAAATAAATCCTTTTTGATAATATAAATGTCCTTTAGATTAAAATAGATTTATATTTTATTAAACAGTTACATTCGATTTTACTATAATAAATTACTTTTTTAATAAATTCCGAATTGCATTATGCATATCTTTTACTATGAACGGTACATGATTCTCTGTGTGTGCGACTTTCATTTCTCCTCCTCCTTTTCTGTTTGGAGTGCCCAAAAAAAAAGCAAGAGGCAGTCAGAGATGTTTTATAAAGTTTAAAAAAAATATTCAGGACGGTTAAGGTAAAGGGCAACGTATACTTAATGGTTTGCGAATGACAGCACAATCAAAATTCAACAATGAGTATCGCAAGATCAATTCAAAAGGAACGCCGTAATTTTCAAGAAAATGGCAACACACACACTGTAATATTTTAAACATTATTTGATCATTGCATTATTATATTATATAAACATTATTATATTATCTATGTCTGTATACATGAAAAATAAGGAAAACAGTAATAATAATTCATTCTGTTTTAAATTTTCACTCCAATAAATGTTTTTGTTTCCAAATCTGATATAAAGATACATATTTTTATGTGCGGCCCACGAGACTATAATGTTTTTCCGAAGTGGCCCGCAAGGTCATTTGGGTTGGACACCCCTGTCTTAAGGCATGGGCCAAATGGGTCCAGGGCCTCGGTCTCATTGGGGTCCTCGTCTCGTTCTCGACTCAGCCTTAATAAGAGCATGATTCGAATCATTTCTACGGTCAAATGTTATTTCCGGCAGTGCCGGTTTAACCTTTGAGGGCTTAGGGCGGGCACCCAGGGGCCCTAAGTGTGGCACGTGAGTGTCCCCATAAGCTGGATTTATTCAGGTTTTCTTGCAATAAATTTCAATCCGCCAGTAACAAGGGGGGCTGTAGTCTTCTGCTCTCAGGGACTGAAATTAGCTTAAATCGGCACTGATTTCCGATTATATTCTCCGAAAAACTGGGAATTTCGGACGATATGTCAACTGGAAACATGTTATAACCGTCGTCCGCTTACAAAAGCCTAGCCCTACCACCAAACATTATCAATACTCATTCAGCCAAAGGGCAGCAGTCGGTCGAGATGGTTTTTGCGATTATAAAACATGCACATTTACTTGTTTCGGGTTATTGTTTGTACGAGTATTTGACACGAGTACTGCCTAATTTTACAGGTCATAGATAGGGACTACATCTGTGTAAGGGCACAGGCCTCAAGCAGTCTTAAGACGTCCCTAGATAGATGTAGAAGTTAAATTACCATCTGTTAATATAGCGATCTAGCGATTGTGCTATAATACGTAAGTACCAAATTATGTAAAATTACTATTTTATGTAAAAAAAATTATTTACAGTACATATCCCGAGCATAAAGATAAATTGAAGAACGAAATACAATAGTAACGTTAACTGTGACATAAAAAGAACTGAACTATCATTATCAAATGCGAAAGCATGATTTGAAAAAATAAGGTACTTACGTATTATCGCAACCTATTGGCGACATCATTTTTTTTTTGTATCCAATGGGGCTATGGATTCGTATTTGACCATTGCAGACCTAGTTCATCCCCAGAAGCTGGTACCACTCTTTAGTGCGGCACCATATAGGCGATACCATTTACCGCAAATAATTTTGACGCCCAGTTTCCTTCCACCTTAGCTCTAACGATGCAAACCTGTTCTAGGATTTAATTTTACCGAGAGGTCCAAACCAAACACACACTCTGTGGATCTTTAACATGCCGTATAATCGTACGACATGACCGCTGTTGATTTTCTGCATCACGAAAATCCACCGACTTAGGCCAGAGTCGAACCCGCAACCTTGGGTGCAGAAGGCCAGCGGCAAACCCTGCACGCCACCCAGCCGGTGGCGACATTATATAAAACGAAACACGTGTTTGTTGCGATAGTACATAAGTACCAAAAATAATTACAATCTTACAACCACCTGCTTCCTCAAGAGGTATTTGAGCTATTTGCTGTTTTTCTCGTTCGCTGATGCCTATTCCAGTTTGATATGTAATTACTACTAAAACTGCTTTTGCTTGTCCAGTATGATGATCTATGTTCGATTTTCTGCAAGGCAATTTCATGCAATGGCGCCGATTGACTACACTTAAAAAGAAGGTTAAAATAAAAACATATGAAATTGCAAAACAGCTCTGAGTGGGCCCTCTATCAAAATTCTTTTGGGTGCCTTTTTTTCAGATATGAGCACCATATTAGTGAGACTGTAGTAACACGTATTGAGACTGATATAGCTTGGAGGGGGGGGGTCCTTGCATCATTGGTACAGCTGATACAGCGGTAGCTATGTCCCTGACAAAAGCAAACGGTACTTACGTATTCTCACAACACCTATTGGCGACATTATATGAAATGAAGTACATGATTGCCAATTCAGCTCATACAACACATGGGAAATCAGAGTTGGCGAGTTATTTTGAACGTTGGTGATTGTTGCGATAATAAGCAAGTACATGGCAAACCGCAATGACTTCAAATACTCTGTTAACAAATTACTAATGGAATCTGCATAATCCATCAAAATCAAAACAAGGTTTAATACTTTGATTATTCAAATATATATCAGAAAACCTAAATTTTGCCACTTGTATTTCAATAATAACATCAAACGAATTATAAAAAAAATTGTTTAAAATAGAGAAAAAAAATTACCCCTATTTAAAAATTCTGTCGATTAATTTCACTAAATTAAAATTTCTGCAAGTGGAAAAAAGTATTACGTTCGAATATGCATGGAAAGGTTTCCAAACATTGAATGCATATATCGAGGCATTTGGCGACGTCTTTTAATTTGATGCAAATTGCCTACGGAAAAAAACGTGGGTACCAAAAAAGTAAACATAAAAATTTGTTTGATCAAGACTTACTGGATGTTTCAATCAATATGCAAGCCGTTTGTGCAGATCAGACGGCCAATCTAATGTTAACGTCAAATCTTTAAGAAATTTTAACAACTATTTCGCCGTAAAATAAGTAACGTACACAAGTCAAATATAATTATAATCTTCATTTAACAAAAAGAAACAAATTTAGCTTAAAATTACAAAAAAACACACGATATAATATATAAGCAAAATCGTTAAAGCTCTCGGAATGTTGCCAAAACTACAGAACAAAATTTGAGTTGTTGAAAGAATAATTTTTAAAAAAAATGATTTATTCAAAAATTAATCCCAATTACGTATCAAAGAACAAAAAAATTGTTAAATACGACAACCAATAAACATTACTGTAGTAAAAATATGTAATAATCCAGAAAAAATTATGCCCAAAATATAAATTTCCACATTCAGAGGGAATTGTGACATCATATGACGTCATAACACCAAAAAAATATTTAAAAATTAAATTTTAAAAAATTTAAAGTGAATTTCAAAATAAAAAGTACATAAGAACTTGGCCGGATTTAAATGCAACGTAATGTCAAAATTTCAGATAAATCAATGCAGAACTTTTGAGTTATAGAAGCATACACAAATTAACATAACATATATATATATATATACATACGCATAACTATCTCTATTAAATGTATATTAAAGTTATATATTTTTCTCTAATTTGACAAAAAGAAAAAAAATACTTTATAATGCCCGTAATATGTTTGCCCTACTGAATCTTCCAATTATAGCGTAACAGAAGTTTATTTATTTGTATCAGAAAATTGTTAAAAAAAGTACCTATTTTTCTTTTTTTATCAATTTATCTCTGTTGTTCGAGGAAAGAATATTTTATTCTTCAAAATGAATTTTTTGTATTTAGTTTTATAATCTTTGCCAATATAGATTACATATTTAGGTATGAAAAATGGCATAGTACACAGCATTTCATTTGAATTTAAATTCATAATTCTTCATAAAAATATTCAGGTTGTATTTTTTAAAATTTCATTTTAAAATTTGAAAAAAACAATTTTTAGAGACAGATTTTGTAACAGATCATTTTAAGGAAGAACAAAAAGCATTGCATGTCAAATAATTTATTTGAAGAATTTTAAATGATCGCATTTCGCAGTGCAGAAATATGAAAAAGTAAAACATCAACTTCAGTTTCATTTGTATGTTATTTGAACGAATTTTATAATTAAAAACTTGCAGCGGCCAGAAGGTCGTGGGGTAGAGGATTCGGGGAAGAAGCAGACATAATCTCAAAAATAGCCATTTTTATTCTATCTTAAACATTTTATGTGAATGATATAGAACTTTACAGCTTAACTATGGAAGCAGTCTAAAATCTTAACATTTAATCTGACATATAGGATTATTGAAAATCACTTAGCTTCAGTCAAAGCTATTTATGATTATCCTTCGCGAACCCCGATAGGTCGGTCAGCTTCGGTGTTAATTACTTCCACAACACCTGGTGGATTCCAGGACGAATATTAATTTCAGGCTGCGTGACTTCTCACAATCACAATTCCCTTTTTCTTAATCTTTTTCACAATTAACGATCTCAACGATTAACCATTAACCTCACATACCCAACGTCAGGGTTTAAATGATAGTTACATTTGCATAAAATTAAGTCATCTCTACGGAAAGCGGTTTTTAAACTAAAATCACAATCAAAAAGTAGTTTCCCCAAGAGGATTAGTAGAAGAACCCGAATAGTACCCGTGTCATAAGCTTAGCAAATAAAATCAAATTTTTAAAGATCTCTCGTTCTGTTCTTTTAAAAATATTATTCATAGTTTCAATATAATTATTTTTAATCCAAAAAAAATTATATTCATTCATAATATCACTGTCAATAAGATAAGATTCAAGAAGGTAATAAGATTAAATGACTTGATAAAGTGTGACCACCATTTTTTTTTTTTAAATAGGTCTAACTTTTATTTAAATAATAGTGTTTCTTAAGATATTTTGTATTTTCTTTTCATAAGATTTGAATATTTTATTGAATGTACTAAATTTCTTTTTAAATTGACTTGCTTATTAAAAATTTTAAAAGTGAATTAATTTTTACAGTGACAAACCATATAAGATGTGCAATGACTAATAGTAACGTAATTTCAGGGTGCAAAAAAATGTTTGCATTTACATCTATAAAACTCAAACTTAGTGGCACAACAGCTCATGAGGGCCAATGCCTACTGTGCTTATCCCGGTATACGTACCCATTATTCTCTCAGTTGTATGAGCAGATGTCCCGATCAGGTGATTAGTCTGAAGAGAAACCCTCAGTATTTTAGTCCCCAAACAAGCTCGGTACTCATTTAGCGACTCACTGAAGGAATAAAACACTGAGTCGATCTTACCCATTCCGGGAATTTACATCTACCGACAGGTTAAATTATAATACAAATAAAAATTAGATATTTATAATCCATCGATCAATATATTAATTTGCATGTAAACTGAAATTCAAAAAATGATCAATAATGGTGATTGCAAATCCTTCAAAATATATTAAAATTAAGCAAGTTTTTAAAACATTAGGGATTTTTGTAAAGGGTGTTTTTTTTAGAGGTATAGAACTTTAAACTTCAATAAAACAACGATGTATCATTCGATTGACATGAATTTTTTTTTATTCGAAAGATAATCTTGTGGCATTGCATTTTAAATATGATTTCTGGCATATGACTGCCACGGCTGGCTCGGATGTAGTCCAATCTGGACGTCCAATTTTCGATGACTTTTTCCAACATTTGTGGCCGTATATCGGACGGCGAATGTTGTCTTCCAAATGGTCAAGCGTTTGTGGCTTATCCGCATAGACCAATGACTTTACATAGCCTCACAGAAAATAGTCTAGCGGTGTTAAATCACAAGATCTTGGAAGCCAATTCACAGGTCCAAAACGTGAAATTAGGCGGTCACCAAACGTGTCTTTCAATAAATCGATTGTGACACGAGCTGTGTGACATGTTGCGCCGTCTTGTTGGAACCACAGCTCCTGGACATCATGATTGTTCAATTCAGGAATGAAAAAGTTAGTAATCATGGCTCTATACCGATCACCATTGACTGTAACGTTGTGGCCTTCATCGTTTTTGAAGAAGTACGGACCAATGATTCCCCCAGCCCATAAAGCACACCAAACAGTCAGTTTTTCTGGATGTAACGGTGTTTCGACATACACTTGTTCGACTTCACTCCAAATGCGGCAGTTTTGTTTGTTGACGTAGCCATTCAACCAGAAGTGCGCTTCATCGCTAAACAAAATTCCCTTATGAAAATCGGGAACAACGGCAATCTCGTTTAGGGCCCATTCGACGAATCTACGCCTTGCTTGATGATCGTTTGGATGAATTGCCAAACCAAACTGAGAATAAATCACTTGGCAGCTGTTAAATCGGTCGCCATCTTGGAAAGTAATGCCAACTTAAACTTCTATACCTGGAAAAAAAACACTCTTTATTACGTGATTATCAAAGTCTTTGAAATATTTTTACCGACTGAAAAAAGAACACAGCTATTATAACTGCATTTGTGAGGAGAAGACTACAGGAAGAAGGTTCTATATATATTCTATTTTACACAATTTTCTTCTCTACATACATAGAAAAGAAAATACACGAAGAAAATTATTTTTATTCTTTTCATTTTTTATAACTATCTTTTTATCCAATTATTGAATTTTCGCCTATTAATTGCAACTGTAAAACTTCCTGGTATATCTTGCTATATCCTTCAAACAAAGCCGGAAATATTTTGAATTCAGTAATTGATTTAGCACTTGCAATGCAGGTGCAAATCAGGAAATATTTCTAAAAAGTAAATGAAGAAAAATTTAGATCGCTCTGAAAAGTTCTGAGATCTATTTTTAAAAGAACTTACACTTGAGGAAAAATTGTACGAAGAATATCCTTGGAAAGTATTTTGCTTTTTGAGAATATATTATATGACTACTGTACTTTCCAAAAAATAGCTTTTTGTATAAAAATAGTAATTTCTACTCTTTTAGATGAACAGTTCTAAGTCTGTCCCTATTCATTTTTAAAGAACATATCTTTTACCTGTTTTTAAGATTCAACGAAGAAAACTTCCTAGATATTCAAATGAATTTGACGCGATAAAATTGGTTCATATGTATACATTTGATGAAAAATCAAATCAGTTGAATTTTTCAAGAATATGTGTGTGACGTATGACTTTCTACTTAGTATTTATTTATTTTACACTAAGTATACTGAATAGAGAACCATTTCCAAACTTATCAGTAAACATTCAAAAGAAAACACATTTGGTAACATCTTGTAATTATTTTTTTATATATTTACATATTCGAAGTTAATTGATACGATAGTGCTACAGTAATTAAAACAGTAAACTCAAAACATTGTCAGATTTAATTAGATTCCTTATTAGCGACACACAAGGGCGGAAAGGTAGTAGACCTAGTAATTTTAAACCACGGTCATGTGACGAAAAAGACTCCTAAACTGAAATTCCTCTCTCTAAACTTCAACCGCAAATCAACGCGATGACTTTAAGCCTCAACGAGGTCAGTAATTGTTAACTCCTTTCATACAAAGATTTTGTACTTCTCTAACTAGCATTGTGTCAAAAGATAGCTAGTTCGAAAGGGTTAATTTTTTCTAGTTGTAGGCATTACAGTTCTGTGAAAACACAACCGATAATGGTATTACGACGACATCGAAGACCTTATAGCCAAATGTATGAATTGTAAAATGGTCTCATAATCTACACTGCTGACCACCGTAAATACAACACCAAGAAAGACAAGAGATAGCACAACAAAATTTATTTGTAGATAACATGTTAACCAAGGATCAAATGATTAAATTTATAGACTTCTGTGAAATGTGGTTCCTGCCAGAATCAGTAGCCAGAGTAGCCGTCATTGTTGGAGATCACCACTGCCACACGCCTCGGCATTGATTGAAATAGACTTTGGATGTGTTCTTGGGGTACAGCAGACCAAGCAGCTTCTACACGTTGCCAAAGTTGATCTGGTGTGGCAGCTGGGGCTGTAATCTGGGTCAAACGTTGAGCAATCATGGACTACATGTTTTCTATCGGTGAAAGATCCGGAGAGCAAACCGGCCAGGGAAGCAATTCAATATGGTGATTGACGAAGAACCTTTGGACAATGCGTGCCACGTGTGGTCGCGCATTATCTTCTTGATATATGGCTGTGGCCAAGCCCTGAAGGTAAGGAAGGAAAACTGGCTCCAACACCTCAGAGATGTAGCGCTGGCTGTTTAAAGTACCAGCAGTGTGTATTAGAGGAGTACGAGAGTGATATCCAATAGCGCCCCATACCATAATACCTGGTGCAGGATCAGTGTGGCGGTGCATAACGCGGGTGTTCAGTATCCTATCTCCACGGTGTCTCCAGACTCGAATCCGACCATCGTGGTGTTGCAGACAGATGTGTGACTCATCAGTAAAGACAACTTCATTCCATTCTGGCGCCCACATCCTTCTTTCTTCGCACCATTGGTGATGGAGACGTCTGTGGTTCTGCGTCAAGGGTAGGCCAAGTAATGGACGTCTTGCGGACAGACCACTCTACTGTAAACGGCGTCGAATGGTACGCGCAGATACTGAATGATGCGTTACAGACTCAATGTGTTGTGCTATGGTTCATGGTGTGACTAAGTGATCCGTCACTGCCATGCGCACAATTTGCCTGTCCTTACGTGAAGTGGTACACTGAGGTGGATGCGATCGACCACGTCGGTCCGTCGTGCCATCCTGCATCCAACGGTTACATATCCGCATTACAGTAGTTTAGTTTCATCCAACTCGACTACCGAATTCCCTTAAAGATAATCCACAATCTCGGTAGGCCACTATTCTTCCTCTGTCGAACTCGGATACTTGATCAAAAGCTGATCGCTGTTTTCTACTAGACATAACTGATCGTTTTTTGAAAAAACCACAAAAAAACACAATTGCCGAACTTGAAATCGTCGAAGTCTCCAAGCCTTAAATAGCGCTTTGAGGTGGCGCCACAGGTATGCGTGATGTGTGTCTTCGCTGAAATTTTAATCACTTGCATATCTCACCTCCATTAATGCATGTTGTAAATTTCATGTTATTTGCATGCTTCCATCAGGGTGTTGCATTTACGGTGGCCAGCAGTGTATAAACAGGAAGCTGGGCCATCATACAAAGTACAGTAGCGTAGTACAGACGCAACTGATCAAAGGTGCAGGCGTATGGTTTCTTAAGCGCATTCATTGACGGATGAAGGAAAGCCAAAGTGCATAAATGCGAATCGAGATCAGATATTTGTACGATAGGCCCGAAATGCTCCGACGGTATAGTTGTCCGTAATCCAAATTGTTAATATCCTCTTCCATATCATGTGTGGTACCTTCCACCATCTAATATTGCTGGGTTGTGGCTGGGTTATGCTTTTAGCGAATTTTAAAACATCTGCCTTTAACACGCACAACATCCGGAGAATCATCTAAGTGACGTTGCAGCCTGGCGTCATAACATGCAGACAAGCATAGCATGGTGTTCAGCGACGAATACTGCTTCCTTCTGGAACAAATCCGTGTCTTTCAATTATCGGTATCCAAAAACCTTTTGAATGTGTTTTTAAGAATAATTAGCATTGAAAATATTCTCCCGAAATGTTTGCTTTAGGTCATATTCCTCTTAAATATACGTGCAGGAGGAGTAACATATGAGTAGAAGTTCGCCCTTTGCGAATCACTGATCATTTAAAATATATTTCTTATTCTGGAACAGTTAAGAAATCTTTAGACGACACTGGATATAGATTGAGAAACACGAAAAAATCAATTTTGCTGATTAAAATACCCTTTTTTTGCTAAAAATTGTGTATTCATATAATTCTTAATATAAAAATGTACATGTATATCCCTTTAAGACCCGAATTATTTTTATCTTTAAGTATTAAATTCTTCTGGTTATTAATACTATATGCATCCCAAGGACACTGGGAAAAATAATAAAACTTTAAAACTTTATTAACTTTAAAATTAATTATATACACCGTTCACTTAAAATAAATAGTCAAAACGTTTTCTAAGGTCTTCATTAACATACAAAAACAAAAGATACTTAAATTTTGACATAAACTATTTTTTCGGGACAAAAATAATAATCTTTGCAATCCGCTGAAAACGCCGTCAGCTGAAAGTGCATATCTGCTGCAAAACTGTTGGCTTTCCCCGCTAAAATACTGATCATAGAACCCGTGCTGCCATATATTTTGGAAGAATGGTTTTCAAAGAATATTCCTGCTATGTATTGGTAGAATATTCCTGCTAAGTTGGTGTGGTGTGATAGTTAGAAGAAGGGGGTGCCAGCTCAGGTGTTGTTCACGTCACTTGACCATGGTTCAAAATTACGTGGTCCGTCGCCAAAAGCCCTCGTGTAGCTGAACAGTGTGACGCTAATATTCACTCACTCCAAAAAATACAGTACAGTAGTTATAATTATTTTTATACTTAAAAATGCAATATCTGCCTATTCAATTAAAATTATAGCGATATAATTAACTACTAACCACAAACAAAATTTGAAAATTTGTCCAAATGATGTAGTGTGAAAGAGAAAGTTTATTTACTTTAAGTACCAGAACCGATAAAAAAATTTATTTTGAAAAAGATCAATCTCTTACAACCAAATGTGCATAACAAAATCATTAAAAAAACATTTAAATAAAGAGACATTTATAACAACCTCTCCTGTCAAAACTTAGTTTTATTCTGAAATAAAAAAAATTAGGGATTATGCTGATCACAGGAATTAATTAGAAGCGAGCGCCTTGTGTAGCCAAAAGAAAAAGGATTCTTTCACAAACAAAAGATAGATATATGCTGATGCGGGCTTTTTTGCAGTGCACTCCAGAATTGCTTGCAGATGGCAGAATTGTTTCCTACTTGACAAATATCGTTATATTTTGAACACTTCTCACAATATCTTTATAAATTATAGTCTATGCTATAAATTATAGCCTATGTGTAATTCTGATGTATAAGCTTTATTACTGTTGTTTATGCTTGTCGCAAAAACCGTGCGCCAGACGGCGCTGTCTGTGTATCTCTAGTTACTATGTGTTTAGGTGAATAAAAATAGAGAGTGTTTTACAGTCCATGTGTGAGGTGTGTGTTATTGAACTATCCCGGTTGTTGTGATCAAACATTTTGGTCCGACTTTCCCGGAGTTCAACAAGCAACTATGGTTATGTGCTTTATTAGTTGAGTATTTGGTGGTGAAATTTTTGAATAGGTGAGTGTTTCTATTCTTAATGATGGTTTTAGGAGTTATGTGGTTGTGTTCGCTAAAGTTGATGTTAATAGTTGAATAGTTTTAACGGATATCATGGTTGAAATTAGTGTTTGTAGATTTTGTGTTGATTGTGATATTCTTGTTGTGTGTTTTTGTATACTTTCCTATTCTCAATAATGTAATTTAGGTGCTTTCAGTTCCGAGTAGTGCGTTTAGTTCTGAGGTTGTGAATAGCATATTACAAATGCTTTTTGGTTGAAAATAGTGTATATTGTGTAGATGTTGTGACCAAATAAGTTTAAAAATGGCGTTGAAATTAAATCTAAAGAAAGACGAGCTTATCTGGGTTGCTGTGGAAATGGGGGTTTGGAGATTCCTAGCAAAGCTAAAATAATAGATTTAAAAAAGTTAATTGAATCAAGTGCCGTTTATAAAAATGATATTGAATTTGTGCGTAGTCTTGTTGAAAATGCTTTAGAGAAAAGTAAACAAGAGGCTGAGAAAAATGAGCGCGAGGCTGAAATTCAATTAGAAAAAATTAAATTATCTCAGATTGAAAAACAATTAGAATTGGCGAAGGTTAGGAAGGAATCCGAAAAAAATTCTCAATCTCTTGAAAGCGGAGAACCAAGCTCCATAGCTGATAAATTGGAGAGTTTGGTAAAGAGCATTAAAACTTTGACAATTCAAGTACCGGTTAGGTCAGAGTCCTTTAATTTATTTTTTCATTCTTTAGAAAAGGCATTTCAAATCAAATGCGTGCCTGATGAGCTAAAAGCCAAAATTCTATTAAATATTTTAGGAGAAAGAGTCAATAATTTGCTAACATATGTGAGTCAAGAGGATTTAAGCAATTATGTTAAAATTAAAGAATTAATATTAAGAGAATTTGAACCGACGCCTCAAGAATGCCTGAGTAACTTTAAAAAGGCTCGTAAACTACCATACGAAAACTACGTTCAGTTTGCTTCCCGCTTAAGTGCAACTTTCGATTATTATTGTCAGTTGCGTAAAGTTAATGAATTCCGCTCTTTGTGTGATCTAATAATTTCAGATAAAATATTTGAAACGCTAGATAGAGATACGATGAATCATATTGCAACGAAACAGGGAGAAGCATATTTCAAGCCTCAACAGCTTGGGAGGGAATGTGATGTCTATTTATCCGCGAGAGGAAAGGTTTCGAATGATTTAATGAGCAGAAATCCAGGGAGTGGAGTCAAAACAGATGGGCGAAACAGACTGCAGACGGTTAGCACTTGGCGTCAAGAGAGAAACTCGTCAAATGTTTTCGTGGCCGAAACCAAACCAAATTGTGTTCTATGTAAGGGTAATAATATTCATCCCCTTTCTAAGTGTTATCAGTTTAAGAAACTGTCAGTTGAGGATAGAGTAGAGGTAGTTAAACGGAATAATCTTTGTTTTCGTTGTTTTTTACCTCATATATTGAAGGAATGCCGTTCAGAGAAAAATTGTTTTTGCCTTAGACCTCATAATAGCTTGATTCATTTTTCACGTGACAAAACGAGGAATCCCACTCCCACTAGTAATTTAAATTTGGATGCTCCTACTTTTGTTCCAGGGCAGATTGAAGGATCAGTTGAAGCAAATTCACAATCACAGTTTGTAGCGACTGGGTTTGAGAAAGGCAGACTAAAAAAAAAAGAATGTGTTTTTGAGTACTGTACGCGCGCTTGTTAAAAATAAATACTCTCAATGGGTGGAGGTCAGATGCTTGTTAGATGTAGGATCGCAATCTTGTTTATGTACGAGGGCATGTGCTGAGAAGTTGCAGCTGAAAATGGAGAAAATAAATACAGTGGTTTCGTGCGTTAATGATGCTTCTATGGTTGTTAAAAATTGCGTAAAAACTTCAGTTGCAAATAAAGCCAAAACTTTTGAGAGTGAGTTAATGTTGTTAGTAGTTAATAATATTACAGATCTCATTCCAAACAAGGTGATTGATGTAGATGTTAATGTTTCAGAGTTTGTGCCCTTAGCGGATGATAAATTTAATATACCAGATAGAATTGATATGTTACTTGGTGCTGAAATCTTTTACGAATTGTTAAAGCCTGGAAAATTTTATTGTGATAATTCGCATTTAGTGTTTCAAAATACGGTGTTTGGTTATGTTGTAAGTGAAAGTGTAGATCAAGTTACAGAGAATCGCGTTCATTGCGGATTAATTGTTGATGACGATTTAAACAAAACACTGAAAAAATTCTGGGAAATTGAGGGTGTTCACATAGAGCCTAAGGTTGATACAGAGGTGTCCTTGTGTGAGGATCATTTTGTGCGCACTCATAGGAGGAATTGTGAGGGTAGGTATGTAGTATCGATGGCATTAAATAAAGATCCGTCTTGTTTAGGAAACTCCAAAGATATTGCTATTAGGCGACTTAATTCATTGTGGAAACGGTTGTCTAGGGATTCTAGTTATTTATCGTTGTATGCGGAATTTTTGAAGGAGTATGAGGAGTTAGGTCATTTGGAAAGGGTAGTTGAGTCAAGTGAACCACCCACACATTACTACATACCCCACCACTACTAAACTAAGAATCGTCTTTAACGGTTCATCCCCCACCACAACAGGCATAAGCCTTAATGACATTTTATTGAAAGGTGAAGTGAAGGAAGATGTGTTTGAGACAATATCTCGTTTTAGAAGACACAAATTTGCTTTTACGACTGACATCCAAAAGATGTACAGGCAAATATTAATAAATCCTGATCAGCAGGATTTGCAACGCATTATATGGAAACATGGACTAGATGCAGAAATTTTAACGTACCGACTAAACACTGTCACTTACGGGCTGTCCAACGCAGCCTTCCTTGCCATAAGAACTCTGCAGCAGTTGGCGAAGGATGAAAAATCGAGATTTCCTTTAGCTTCTGAAACCCTGTTATATGATACCTACATGGATGATATTGTGAGCGGAGCGCCGGATTTGGAGACTGCTCAACAATTGCAATCGCAACTGAAAGACGCCCTGCAATCTTGTGGAATGAACCTTCATAAGTGGTCATCTAATTCTCCTGAGTTATTAAATAGTTCGTTGTCGTCAGACGTCGAGCATTCATTTTCTACTGACATTGACTTATCCGTGAAGACATTGGGAATTAGCTGAAAGCCATTTGAAGATTGTTTCGTGTTTAAGGTATCTGTTTCAGCTAAACATATATATACAAAACGTGAAGTTTTAAGTGTAATTGCTAAGCTATACGACCCTTTGGGTTTCTTAGGCCCAGTGATTGCGAAAGCAAAGGTGTTTCTGCAGCAATTATGGCAATGTAAACTGGATTGGGATGATGTGTTACCTAATTCATGCCAACGAGTGGAGAGAATTTGTGACAACATTAAAATGTATCGAGGAAGTGAAAATTAACAGATTTATTATGGCTGACAATAATGTTAGAATCGTTCTCCAAGGATTTGCGGATGCATCTGAAGCGGCCTACGGAGCGGTCGTTTACCTACAGTGTTTTCTTCACAACGGTGCTGCCAAAGTGAGCATTCTTGCCAGCAAATATCGTGTTGCACCAATTCGAGTTATTTCCATACCTCGACTCGAGCTTTGTGCCTGTGTTTTATTAGCTCAACTCGTCAAGAAAATACACTCCACCTTGAGGTTAAACATAAGTGATATTGTGCTACATACGGATTCAACTATTGCATTGGCATGGTTAAATACACCTGCCAATCGTTTAAAAACCTTCGTGGCCAATCGTGCCGCCAAGGTGCAAGAATTGACTGAAGGATTCCAGTGGAACCATGTGCCATCTGTTCTCAACCCAGCAGATCTTGTGTCTCGGGGATTGCGCCCTTTTCAAATTTAAGGTTATGGTGGCATGGTCCACAATTCCTTGAAAAAGGTAAGTTGTCAAGTGAAGAAACAAGTTTGTCACCAGTTAAGGAATGCGAGTATTCTAAGGAACTGAAAACTGGTTCGAGTTCTGATATAATTACATCTAGTGTTTGTGTTTCAACTAATTGTGTATCTTCTATTTTATCTACTTTGTTGCGTAAAAGTAATAGTTATATGAAAATTGTTCGTATATTTAGTTATATGTTAAGATTTAGTAATAATGTAAACAAACGTAAACTAACATTGAGTGGTCCCTTTTTTGCTACAGATATAGACCAAGCAGAAACTAAACTGATCAGAATGGTCCAAGAATAGGTTTTTTTGGCTGAAATTAAGAGCTTACAAAGTAAAGGAGTTGTCTCACCTAATAGTAAACTTAGAAATTTAAACCCCTTTATAGACAGTGATGGATTATTGAGAGTTGGAGGCCGGCTGAGTAATTCAGATTTACCTTATTGTTGGGTACACAAGTAAAACTCAAGAAAAAGGTCTCTCTCAGTAAGTGGACTGTAGTTTTTATTACTTGTTGCTCAGCTCGCTCGATTTGACTCCTTACTCGATGGAGTCAGAGGTTACACAGATTCGTTAGACACTCTGAGCGCTAGAGGGCACTCTACATTTACATACGTACACTGAACATGCCGCCCGGCCATGCAATGTTTTTCAACATGCAAGATTTACATAGAACATAATCATAAAGATAACACACAGAAATACAATACTTCAAAATACAAACAAAACAGCATACAAATGAAGACAATGTATAAAGCAATTGATGAATCACACAGAATTTTTTAAAAAAAAAAATACTATTCTACACACAAACATTACTATCTGAAGGGTTATATATGCTACTTCACACACACACACTGTTTCAATTGGTAGAATGCTCAGTTTCGAAATGGGTCTCTTAAATATACCTCTAGTGGTTTTGACTTCCACTACTCTTACTTTAGAATCCTTTCCTGGATAAATATTGTTGATTCTACCTAATGACCATTGACATGAAGGTAAATTATCCTCTTTTATTATAACCATATCTCCAATTTTAGCATTCTTTTTCTCGAAATGCCACTTATTTCTCTGCTGCAAACTATTTAAATAGTCTACACTCCACCTTTTCCAAATTAATTGAATTATTTTTGTAATTTTCTGCCAATTATCCAACCTATTTTCATTTAAATTAGTTAAATCAGGCTCAACAATTGATGTAATTGATCTACCTATCAAAAAATGAGAAGGAGTCAATACATTTAAATCATCTAAGTCAGAAGATAATGGGACAAGAGGACGAGAATTTAACATCCCCTCTATTTGGATAATCACGGTCAGAAACTCTTCATATGTTAATCTAATGTTACCTACTACTCTCTTTAAATAGAACTTAAAAAAGATTTAACGCCTGCCTCCCAGAGACCTCCAAAATTTGGGGCTCTAGGGGAGGAATTTCAATCTATTCCTTCAGAAGCCATATAACTTGCAAGTGCCTCATCAGGTTTACACACCAAATTAAACATTTTTTTAAGTTCTATATTTGCACCCACAAAATTTGTTGCATTATCAGAATACAACTTAGCACATTTACCTCTTCTAAATATAAAACGCTTAAGTGTAGCAATAAATGCATTAGAGGTTAAATCAGATAAATGCATTAGAGGTTAAATCAGTCACAATATCTAAGTGCACAGCTTTAGAAACAAAACATATAAATATACAAACATAGATTTTGTTATATACACCTTTTCTCTGCCCTTTATACTTAATGTAAAAGGGGCCACAGAAGTCCACACCTGACACATTGAATGGATAGTTTTTGATAACTCTATCCTTTGGCAAGTCAGCCATTATTTGATCAGTGCAAGTAGGATTAGCCTTACAAAAAATTACACAATTATGAACAACTTTTCTACAAATATTACGGCCATTCAATATCCAAAAATTTTGCCTGATCTGATACAACAAGGATTGTGGACCACTATGTAAAAACTTTTTATGAAAATACTCAACTATTAAATAAGTCAATTTATGTTTCGAAGGCAAAAGAATTGGAAATTTCTGGTTATAATTAATATCACTATTTCTCAATCGACCTCCAACTCTCAAAATCCCTTCACTATCAATAAATGGATTGAGTGTTTTTACTCGACTGTTGGAAGGTACCATGGCAGAATTTTGAATACCATTCATCTCTACTTTAAACTCTTCCTTTTGTACTAATTTCAATAAAAGCTGTTCAGCCTTTTTTAATTCTCCTAAATCTAGAGGCCCAATCCCTTTGCTTTCTTTGCTCTTACAATTATAAACAAATCTACAAATAAAACTTAAGACACGAATAATTTTAAAATAGTCATTACTAAGGTTAAGTAAATTATTTACAAAAGAGTTAGTAGCAGAATCAAGAAAAAGTTAGAAAAGTCACTACAGTTTTTAAGTTCACCTGGATCCTTGATCACTGCAACAGGAATTTGTCGTTGTGGGTACTGGTTGCTCATCAGAAATTTAGGACCATTCCACCACAACTCACAGGTTTTAAGTTTTAGAGAATCCATTCCTCTGGAAATGAAGTCGGCAGGATTGTCCTCTGTTGCCACATAACGCCATTGCTCACTGGAAGTCATCCCTGGATTGTAGCAATCCTGTTAGCCACAAAGGTTTTTAGTTGATATGACTCCTCCTTATCCATGACAAAACTATCATGGAGTCACTCCAAAGAAAAGTATTAGTCACATTTAATTTTAAAGCTTGCTTGACACGATGCACTAATTTTGCTAACAGCACAGCGGCACATAGCTCAAGTCTGGGAATCGTTGTTTGCTTGGTAGGCGCAACTCGGGATTTACTGGCAATAAGATGCACAAGCATCTTTCCATCTGAGGTTATGGATTTGCAGTAGACGACAGCTCCATATGCTGACTGGGACGCGTCGGAGAATCCATGCAGCTCGATCACTTCCGGTTGCTCTACCACAATGCATCGATTGATATTGATGTCATTTACTACCTGAAGTGATTCGACAAATTGTCGCCATTCTCTATTGATTGTATCTGGAAGCAAATCTGTCCAATCAATCTTTAGCATCCATAATTTTTGAAGAAAGATTTTCGCCTTCGCCACCACAGGACCTAAAAGACCTAGAGGATCATATATCCTGGCGATGGTTGACAAAACATCCCGTTTGGTATTTAATTCGTGCAAGTCTATTTTTACTCTGAAGGAGAAGCAATCATGCTTGGGGTTCCAATAAACACCCAACACTTTTATCTCTGATAAATCTGAAAAATCATAATTTTCGGAAACCTCAATCAATTCCGTATTATTTCCGCACCACTTATGCAAAACCATACCTCCTTTAGCGAAGATATTGATCAGTTGATTTTTCAGTTCTTTTGCTTCTAATAAGGTCTCTGCATCGGTAAGTACATCATCAATGTACATGTCACTCATCACAACTGAAGACCCTAATGGAAAATTCCTGCTTCATCTAGGGCTAATTGTTTTAGCGTACGTGTCGCTAAAAATGGTGCACTCGTTGTTTCATAGGTCACAGTTGACAACTCAAACGTTTTTATTGGTTCGTCCATGTTCTCTCTCCACAGAATGCGCTGAAGTTTACGCTGATCTGGATTAATCCAAATCATTCGATACATTTTTTGCACATCCGCAATGAATGCAAATATGTGCTTTCTAAAGCGAACCATTATTGAAAAAGGTCATTTTGAGCAACTCCCCCATTGTATTGTAGAGAGTTTAAAGAATAACCGTTTGTAGTTGCACTCGACGCATTAAAAACTACTCTCAATTTACTTGTTTTTTTATCAGAGCGATTAACACCAAGATGTGGTATGAAATACATTCCACACTCCTCTCTCTCATCTACCTCTTGCATATGGCCTAGCTCTTTATACTCTTTTAAAAAATCTCTATATAATTTTAAATAGTTAGGCTCACGCTTTAATCTATTCCATAAAGAATTTAATTTTTAAGGGCAATATCTTTTGACTGGCCTAAACAATTTGGATCCTTTTTAAATGGCATAGATACTATGTATCTTCCCGTACTATCTCTAGCATGATTTTTTTTAAAATGCTCCTCACAAATTATCGTTTCCTTATTTTTTATTGTCTCAGGTTCAACATTTTCGATTTCCCAAAATCTCCTCATTGTCTTTTCTAAATCGACATTATCTTTGATTAACCCACAGTGAGGTTTATTTTCACTAGAAACTGGAATACTCCCACTCGCAATATAGCCGAAGACTGTATTCTGAAAAATTAATTTTGTATTTAAAAGATTTGTTTGTCCTGGTAAAAGAATTTCATAAAAGATTTCTGCTCCCAACAATAAATCAATATTTCTCGGAATGTTGAAATTTTCATCCGCTAATTTCTCTCTACTGAAATTACCCAAACTAACGTTAAATGGTTGAGAAGGAATCATATCCGTAATTCGCGGCACTACAAAAAAGTCTGCATTAGTTTCATAACTATTTCCTTTATTTGCAATTGTTGCATTAACGCGCGATTTAATCGTTAACTCTGAATTATTTAAACCTGAAACTAAAATGTTTATTTTCTCTCTTTTTAAATTGAGTCTATTCATACACTGTTGCGAAATAAAATTGCTTGTTGAACCACCGTCCAACAGCGCTCTGACTTCCTGCATTTTCCCAAAGGAATCTCTAATGAAACAAATCGCGGTTGAAAGTAAAACGGATTTCGATTTTACGTAACTCGTTGCAGTAAACAGATCTCCTACACCCTGAGAAGACACCTCTTTCGAAATCTCCCCTATGTAATTTATGGGTTTGAACACAGACGCCTTCGCTGAAAGTTGACTCATCGAGGATTCCTCTGTTTCCGGCTCTTTCTGCCCCCAATGAAGAAGGTTGAATGACCCTTTCACTCGTAAAATTTGGGTCTCCAGAGAAACACAAAGAAGAATGATGCTTTTTTTGGCAGCATTTACAAAGAACTTTAGATTTACAAAACTTGACTCTATGCAAATTTAAACAATTAAAACACAAGGAATTATTTTTAACAAGTTCTACCCGTTTATTTACTGATAATTGCTTATATTGAGGACATTTATTTAAAAAATGACTATCAGATTGACACAAAACACATCTTTTTTCCCTTGACATCTGAGAAAAATACTCTAGACATATTTTTAGAATTTTGATTTTTGCGACAATAATTAATACTCTCACTCAATGGTTTTCCTCGCGATGAATAAAATAAATCAATTTCTTTTCCCAACGTTAAAGGATCAAACCATTTATCTGCTTGTCTGACACTAATATGCGATGCGGTTTCTTTATCTAAAGTACTAAATATTTTGTCTGAAACTATTAATTGTTTTAATACCTCGAAATTTGAAACATTTCTCAATTTTAAATAGTATTCCCAATTTGTTGTTAATCTACTCGCAAACTGGACATGGGATTCACAATTTTGCCGTGTTGCTTTCTTAAAATTCTCTAAACACGATTGAGGAGTTGGCTCAAATTCTTGGAGTATTATGGACTTTATTTTATCATAATTTTTAAGATCCTCATCGTTCAGATATATAATGATATTTGCAGCTTTTTCTCCCAATAAATTTAACAAAATCTCAGGCTTAAATTTATCAGTAACACTTTTGGCTGCAAATGCACGTTCTAATGATAAAAAAAAGAAACTCCATCCCTCAGGTTTGTCGGGAATTTTCACTGTAAGTGTGCGGATACTTTTAATTAAAGAATCCACAGAAAAGGGGAATCATTACAATTAACTTCAGTATTATTGTCTTTATCATTTGCTCGTATTCTCGCTATCTCTAAATCAAGCTTACTTTTCTCTTATTTTTTCTAGCTCTAATTGTTGACTTTCGTCATACTTCCTTTCTTCGATAATTAAATTTGCTAACTCATGCACTGAATCAGGATCGTTTTTGTATCTATCACAGTTTTTTATAAGATCTATGAAGTCTAAAACAGTTAATTTATCACTGACACACAACTCTAATTCAGAAGCGATTCGCCTCAAGTCTTCTTTTTTTGCTCCTTTAAACATCGTTAAAGTTTAAAGTTCGATTTTTCTACGAAAAGTCAAAAAACAACAGCACATACCTCGTATTTTCAATGCATAGGTCTCTCCGGTTGAGACTGGACCAGAATGTTGGGTACACAAGTAAAACTCAAGAAAAAGGTCTCTCTCAGTAAGTGGACTGTAGTTTTTATTACTTGTTGCTCAGCTCGCTCGATTTGACTCCTTACTCGATGGAGTCAGAGGTTACACAGATTCGTTAGACACTCTGAGCGCTAGAGGGCGCTCTACATTTACATACGTACACTGAACACTTATGTTAATAAACATCCTGCAATTTTACCAGGAAATCATAATTTAACTGTTCAAATAATTGTCCATTTCCATAGAAAGAATCTGCATACTGATGCTTCTTCTCTTCTACACTATGTAAGGGAAAAGTTCTGGCCATTAAATGGTCGTTCATTATGCAGAAAAGTAGTGCATGAGTGCCTTGTCTGTTTTAAAAGCCGACCCCTTGTTACCTCTCAGCTAATGGGTAATCTACCCCGTGATAGAGTAGTCCCAGATTACCCGTTCAATTGTTCTGGTGTAGATTTTTGTGGCCCATTCATGATCAGGTACAAAAATCAAAGAAAAGGAATTTTGCATAAAATTTATATTTGTGTATTTGTATGTTTTGTGTCTAAAGCGATTCACATAGAAATTGTGTCAGATCTTACATCTGATGCTTTTATTGCTACATTAAAAATATTTTTTAGTCGCAGAGGTAAATGTGCTAAATTGTATTCCGATAATGGGAAAACATTTGTAGGTGCCAATAAAGAGCTCAAGAGATTTCTAAAACTTATTGAGGATTCAGATGATAATTTAGCAGGTTCCTTATCTGCTGAGGGTATAGAATGGAAGTTTATACCACCTAAAGCGCCATCCTTTGGTGGTCTTTGGGAAGCTTCGGTTAAGTCAATAAAGTACCATCTTAGGAGAGTTGTCAGTGGCTCAAATTTAACCTATGAGGAATTTTTAACTGTTTGTATCCAAATAGAGGGAATTTTAAATTCCAGGCCACTGTCCCCTTTATCGAGCAATTCGGATGGCTTGAACGCTTTAACTCCAACCCACTTTTTGATAGGGAGGTCTATGACTTCAGTAGTCGAGCCCAATTTAATTGAATTAAAAGAGAATGCCTTTAAAAAATGGCAACGGATAACCAGACTAGTACAAATAATTTGGAATAAGTGGCACAGATGTTATCTTAGTGAATTACAACAACGCAATAAATGGCAATTTAAAAAACAAAATGTTAACGTGGGTGATTTGGTAGTTCTCATTGAAGACAATATGCCAACCTTTAAATGGCCTTTAGGGAGAATCACTGAGATTTATAGTGGCAGTGATGCACTAATAAGGGTTGTAAAAGTAAAAACACAATTTGGAGAATATAAAAGAGCCATTTCAAGAGTTTGTCTTTTACCTATGCCAGTTTGAATTTTGTCTCTGAATATTGTGTATTAGAATTTTTATATGTACCTTAATTTGTTTTACGTAATCCTATAGTATTTTATCGTTTAATGTTTTATTGTAATTTGTGTTATTGTTGAATGTATTACATGTCAACGCGGGGGAGAATGTTCATGCTTGTCGCAAAAACCGTGCGCCAGACGGCGCTGTCTGTGTATCTCTAGTTACTATGTGTTTAGGTGAATAAAAATAGAGAGTGTTTTACAGTCCATGTGTGAGGTGTGTGTTATTGAGCTATCCCGGTTGTAGTGATCAAACAACTGTAAAGTTTCATTAAAATCTGTTCTATTGTTTTTGCGTGAAAGACTCTCAAACATCCTCACAAACTTTCGCATTTATAATATATATCTAGATTAATACAAAAATTTTTATCTAAGCAATTAGAAGTATATTGATAATTACTTTTTTAGGACAGATAAAAAGAAGACTGTTTTCCTTGTATTTGAAAATAAAGCTAGATTTGCGAGCTGAAAGTAAAACATGGGGACCGCAACCATCATCTGTTGATAAAAAGTAATACTTAACACTTTGAGCAAACCGGCTCAATCTTTAGATTCGCGATTTTCTTACATACGACTATTCCAGAAGCAAAAACGTATAAGAATATCTAACCCGCACGATCGTGCGGGTTGGGTCTTAAAGGGATACATAATTATTAATAAAAAATACAATTACACAAATAACTATACTTCTGTATTACAAATTAATATTAATAGCTGTATTTTACATCATTATGTATAAGTAAGGATTCAGAATAAATTTAATCCAGATACAGTAATAATTAAAATTATACGATACCCTTATACACACACACACATACACTCCTATATATGTATGTATATGTTTCTGTGGAACACCGAATGTCGACATTTTCCGGTGAATGTCAACATTCACATTGTCGCTTGGTGTATGTCCGAAATGTTTGCTAAATATCCTTATTTCAGACTTACATCGGTAAGTGTCGACATTCACCATGCACAAATGATGTTTGTTGAACATTTCGGACAGTTCATTTTCTTCCTTGTAATTCAGTCGCGATAAATGTTTCGCCTGTCTTTCTGAAAGGAATGACCAAGAACTTAAAGCAAGCAGTACATTCAAAAGGAGAAAGGAAAATTATAGAAGTAAAAAACTTACGTTCTAAATGAGAAAATAAAATAATAGTAATAAAAAACTTACTAAATTATGTGATTCAAATTTTATTTATTGCAGCAACTTAAACTATTATGACACTTTGAATTGCACAAGAAGCCCTTGCTTTTACAACTGCATTTATTTGTGGAACACTTCCTTTTGCAGTGACAGTGTGTATAGCCTTGCCCGCCGCTTCTCGCATTAACTGCAGCTGCTTCTCTCAGCGACTTTTCTTGAAAATAAATCTCATCTATGGAAAGTAGCTTTTCTTTACAAATTACGAACTGATTACGTGTGTAAAGCTGCTTGAGGGTATCATTTTCATTTGCAAGTTTATAGAAGTCGGTATCTTTTCGATTTCCACCAGAGCATATCCATGATTGTCGACATACGTCGGTGAAAGTCCGAATGTACATGATTGTAATACAATATTCGATCTTTCACCGACGTATTTGGTGTATGTCGACATTCTCCAATTTTGGACATCCACAGTAACATATACATAAAATCCCTAATAATGTATACAAAATTGGTATAAATGCTGAAGCAGTAAAACAAAAATAGAAATAGCATATCCAGAAGAGTATAAGCAGGGGTAGGCACCTAGCGACCAGCAAATAGTTTTTATGCGGCCAACCAAGATAGTCAGAAACTCCGCTTTGAACAGTAATTTCTTTCCCGTGCGTGATCTAAGATTCGTCTTTTATTTTTCACTCTTTGAAAAACAAAAAAAAAACCCGAATGTGTTTCTACCAAAAGATCATCAACAGAGTTCGGAGAACGATGTCACAAGAAGACTTCAGGATTTAAAGAAAGTTAAAACTAAATTTTCAAATTGTTCTGTTATCCTATTTATGCTGGTATTGAAACAGCACCTGAGGAGCTACAGCTTGAACTTATTAACTTGAAGTCAGATCACAGCGTTAAGAAAACGTTTAATGCTATGGCATTGACTTTCGCAAATCTTTGTCAGTTGAAAAATTTCCATGTAGGAAGAAATTTGCAGGGAAATTTTTCTCTATATTTTAGTCGACATATATTTTTGAGCAAAGTATTTATTGTACGAAGATCAACAAGGGGAAAATATAGATGCACCTTGACCGGCATAAACTTGCAGGTTTTGATGAGAATTTCAACAAGCAATCTCACTCCTGATTTAAAGAGAAAAAAATTTAATTATCATAGAGTCCTTTATCTCATTTAATTAATTCTAAAATTAACTGTACCAGTAGTTATTAAGAATACGAAATTAGAACAATAAATAGATAGAATAAAACTCTCAATATTTTATTTAAATTATATTTATTATTTTTTATAATGAATACAATCATTTTAAAAAGGTGGGGCCTTCCGGTATCATCCACTCCCTGTCTTAAGGCCGTATCACACGTACATTGTCCATGCAACTTTTGCATCCATTTTTTGGCCTTATCTGAGGGGGAAGGGTTGCCGTAAACAAAACGACATGCTCTGACGTCAGCCCCTCTCTATCTCCACATTGAAAAATTACTCGCCGATTTTTCTGCTTCGGAAAACGAACATCCAAAATTATTTCTTTTATTTCGCTTGCGCTTTCGTTGATGGGTGGAAACAAAAATGGAGCACTATCCTACTTAAAAATATTATACGCCGTTAAAATATTATACACCATTAAAATATTATATGGCCTATCTAATGTGTTAGACGAAACCAAAGCCACCATATCTTTTTTATGACTTAGGACGTCGAAGAACACCATTGGCTAGAATTTCAAGCAACTTTTATTTGGAACAACTTTTTGAGCTCCCTAGCAAAAAGTTGTTCTAAAGTAACCGGGTAAAAATTGCATGAATTGGACAAAAAATTGCTTGGAACGCGTACGTGTGATTCGGCTTTTATATATATATATAGAGAGAGAGAGAAGTTTTGGAGCTCCAAAATGTATTTCATTTTCATCACCATTTCTCACACACACATTATAAAATTCAATCAATCCAATTCCTATCACTTTCATTTTACGGATGCTTAAAACGTTGGAAGCACTATTTTTTAATCAAGGAAAACAACAATCAATCTTAAGTATAATTCGTTTGTGTTTACAGCATCCACTTATAAAAAAAAGAGCCATTAACTCTTTTGTGACAAACCAAGTGCGAAAGTTTTTAATTGGAGCAATTTAAACGCATGGGTGATTTCTTTCAAGAGCTCCTCCGATGTTACAGAGCAATTTGAATTCGAAAAAAGCGACACATTTAAAACACAACCCTTCCGTTAAATGATGGAAAGAGAAATTATGTAACAAATTTCTGATTCGTCTTTCATTGTTTTGAGCTTTCGACTTTGAAATGGTTCAGTAACTTTCTGTTAACGAGTGAATGCTTACGGAAATGAGAGTTAAGTATTTAAAGATGGAATGCAGAAATATATCGAACCCAGCTTCAAATGAAGTTTGGACTTGCCATGCCTGAGACATTATTACAAAATTAGGACGCTGCATATTATTTCGATTCATTTATTACTGGAAAAATTCATATCCTGTATTACCCAAATGTGATTTGTTTTAAAGCAGATAATATTTCACGGAATTCTGCAATCGAATTAGAAGATTATGTTCTTTCGTTATCACCGGATCTACAAGTCTTCGAAATGAGTTCCTTTTGGTGTTAGCAAGATTTAGATAGCATGCATTTAGTGCGTATATATAATACTAAAGTTTATTTATAAATTATTTAAAATAAAACAACAAGCGATAAAATACATTAATAATGTAACTTTCGTTTCTTATAATAACAACTCATGTTTAATAGATTTTATAATTAAATTTTTATCATTTTATTTATTCTGTTAACCACTATTTGAGTTAAAGAATGAAGTACTCATTGTGCTGATGATTTTCTTCTTTATTTTTACATTAACTGAGTAGTTGCCATTGAATCTAAATCGCGCTTAATTTCCAATGTTAAAGCTACTGAAAATCGGTTGTGGTTTAGAATCTAAGGTGGTAAAATTCGTTGAATGGGGGGAAATGAACATGATACTCTCTGACGGTTAGAGCAATTTCAGGTTCAAGTATGTGTTTAAAAGTTTTTATTATTCGTAAAATACATTAATCATTCACTTCTTATTCGTTCCCCTTTTAATTTTATAAATACCGAATATCGATAAACCACATTTTACACTATTTTTTTCCCCCACAAAAATGTGTTGAGAATTTGAGGTGCGGCTTCGTATCGATGGCAGCTTAGATTCGAATAAATGCGGTAATTTAGAAATATATTTACAAAATAATTTAATGAAAAATGTGATTTTCTGCTGATTCATATTTCTATAAATCTGACTCAATATTTATTTCGATAGAAGTTCAAAACTCAAGAATTGTGTACAGGACTTTCTGCAACAATGGTTAATGCATTTTATTTATATTATTAAATCTGAGAGGGGGAGAGAACTAAATCTCATATGTAATCGATAAGATTGAGTAAATGGGAGTTATATTAATGTTATATTAATGATATATCTAGAAATATGTTATAAATGCGAAAGTTTGCTTGGATGTTTGTGGTCGTCTTTCACGCAAAAACAACTGCATGGATTTTAATAAAACTTTACAGTAATATAGCTTATACATCAGAATAACACATAGGCTATAACTTATAGCATAGGCTATAATTTATAAATACGTTGTGTGAAGTGTCCAAAATATAACGATATTTGTCAAGTAAGTTAGAAAAAGTTCTGCCATCTGCAAGCAATTCTGGCGTGCGCTGCAAAAAAGCCCACGACAGCATATATCTATCTTTTATTTGTGAAAAAACCCTTTTTGTGTTTTGGCTACGCAAGGCGCTCACTTCTAATTTATTCCTGTAATCAGCGTAATCCTTAATTTTTTTTATTTCAGAATAAAACTAAGTTTTGAAGAGAGAGGTTGTTATAAATCTCTTTTTATTTGAATATTTTTTTATGATTTTATTATGCACATTTGGTTGTAAGAGATTGATCTTTTTCAAAATAAGTACTTTTATCGCTTCTGGTACTTAAAGTAAATAAACTTTCTCTTTCACACTACATCATTTGGACAAATTTTCAAATTTTGTTTGTGGTTAGTAGTTAATTATAACGCTATAATTTTAATTGAATAAGCAGATATTGCATTTTTAAGTATAAAAATAATTATAACTACTGTACTGTATTTTTTGGAGTGAGTGAATATTAGCGTCACACTGTTCAGCTACACAAGGGCTTTTGGCGACGGACCACGTAATTTTGAACCATGGTCAAGTGACGTGAACAACACCTGAGCTGGCACCCCCTTCTTCTAACTATCACACCACACCAACTTAGCAGGAATATTCTACCAATACATAGCAGGAATATTCTTTGAAAACCACTCTTCCAAAATATATGGCAGCACGGGTTCTATGATGAGTATTTTAGCGGGGAAAGCCAACAGTTTTGCAGCAGATATGCGCTTTCAGCTGACGGCGTTTTCAGCGGACTGCAAAGATTATTATTTTTGTCCCGAAAAAATAGTTTGTCAAAATTTAAGTATCTTTTGTTTTTGTATGTTAATGAAGACCTTAGAAAACGATTTGACTATTTATTTTAAGTAAACGGCGTATAAAATTAATTTTACAGTGGAATATCTTTTATTAATTTATTAGCTCTAACGGATTAAATTTCCCAAAGTGGAGTACTTTGTTGATGTATATCCCTTAATTTTCAATGTAGTGATCCAAAAAAAAATATTGCATGAAAAAAACTGCAGTAAATCATAATGCGGTACATAAAGTATTAACGTGCATCGCTCCCTTACACGGCGGGTCTTACTAATAAAGCTCGAGCTATGAAAGTAGCTAGACATTTGCCAACTTGACTCTATCGTTAACATTCCGTTATGTTTTTCATTGAATCGGCATTATAATTTAAGAAACGGCGTTGCTTGCGAATATTACAATTTTAACATAAAAGAAATACAACAGAAAGTCATATTAATGTATTACACTTTCAGATATAAATTATTTACACTATTTTAAGCGTTCATTATACAAAACTTTTAACAATATGTTACTTTTGCTGAGCAGAAATCAGCTTAGGGAGGTATTTTCAAAAATCGAACATCAAGACTGTTACGGGGAGTTATAAATAAAAAAAATCCTTTTTATCAGCTTTTAGATCTACAGACTTAAAATTTAAGAAAGGTGTTTTGTATTTTTTTTCCTTCTTTTTTTGTTCAGCTGAGATATGCAAAAAGCTTTTTTTTTTGTTTAATTTGCAATTCACGTAAAATTAACTCATTAAAAACTTCTTTATCCTTCAATCTGTGTTGTTTAATTTTTCAGTTCACCCGTGCGAAGAACGGGTACACCAGCAAGTAAGAGTAATATTTAAAGTTGCACAAGGCCTATGCGCGACCGTTATCCAAATATGAAAAGTTTTCTAGAGAGGAGTGAGTGAGTGAATATTAACGTCGCACTGCACGAGGGCCTTTGGCGACGGAACACGTAATCTTGAACCATGGTCTAGTGAGGGGGACGGCACCTGAGCTGGCATCCTCCTCTTTTAACGTCCTCACCACACCAACAGGAGGACGTTTGAGCTTCGACAGATTTAACGTGTCTTGGTCCTCTCTGCACGGCGGGTCTTTAGTGGTACTAGGTGCGAATTCATGACACACCAGCCACGAGTCCATGATCTCTTGTCTACTAGGTTACCGTGGTCACATGTATTGCGGTGCGTGAAAAGGGTATAATTAATAATATAAAGTTTAATAATAATTATTTTTAACAAGAAATTAAATAAAGGTGATGGAATTTTCATTATGAAGTTAATTAATTAAGCACTACATACGGCTCCCTTAAAAAAGTAATAGAAAAAAATTATCGTTCCTTTACAAAGCTTTATTTTTATTGGAATCCTCAAAGAAAGAAGAAAATCGAAGAAATCCTAATGGAAGAGAGAAAGAAGAAAATTAATTAACGGAGTTTAGTTCACAAACAACGGATAGTTACAAATTTCCCATTAAGACTGTTAGCAATCGCTAACAAAACATCATATATCATTCGCCATGAAGTCAAGTATTTTCTTTCTTTTTCTGTCATTCTCTTTTTTTTATTATTATTGCGTTTCTAATTAGATATTCTCGAACTTTGTCTAATTTTGAATCACGATTATACTCCTTTTTAATGAAGAAGAAACGCATTTAGCATAATTTTTTATCTCGTTTTTCGAACATTAATTAATATATGTTTTTCAACTCATATGGAGAGAAATTATCTTCAAATGTGTTGTGAACTTGAAACAAAAAAGCTTATTATCTATTCAATAAAGCAAATCGTATACACAATTCTAATGTAAATTGCACATTTAATTCTTTTTTTATAAAGCTACATTTGTCATTTTTCTTTTCTTTCTTTTTTCATTTTTCCTATTGTCTTATTCTTCTTTGCGCTTCTATGTAAATTATATTGTATTGTGTATTCTATTCCATTATATATATATATATATATATATTCTATAGCTTTTTGATCTCTGTATGGTATAAGTATAGATGTCTCAGTATTGCCAGTTGATTTAGAAATTAAAAAAACATTTGTCACGTGTTGAGAAACAGAAGAGTATATTCAGAAAATCATAATTATATTCAATTCATTACAATACCCTATACATTTCCATTTTTTAAAGAAAATTAATGTTACAATTATGTGTGTGTGTGTTACATATTAAGAATTATATCTTTTAACAAGCATATACAACAATTATATACGATTCTAATAAGTTTTTATAGGTCTACACATTTGTTCATTAAATTTTCTTGGTTAATTGGTCATCAAAGAATTTATTATTTCAGTACTAAAGTTTCAGTTTCTCAAAAATGTAATTCGTGAGTATAGATTATTAATAAATAATAGAGAACAATAGATCAATTTAAACAATACAATTAAGCTATTTATTTGACATTTCTATTCTAAACTGTCTATAGATTTTAAAGGAGAAAAATATCTGAAAGTATAGCTAAAGTATAAACAAAACACTTGTTTAAAAAGCTCCATATCTTAAACAATAAAAAGTTTATTTTGTCTCCAGACTAATTCTATTTTTAGCTCACGTTTTATTTTATTTTCGCCGTTGACTCGTGACAATGAAAACAAACCAACATTAATAATTATTATAGCACGTTTTTAGGTCAGCACAGGTTATGAATATCAACGCTGGTACAACTAGATGTTTGTTCCTCTTATTTCATCTTTTTTTTAAGGTGGCAGCCTAAAAAAGTAATGCTACATTTATAAGTAGAAACGAATATAATATGCTTTCCTGAGTTCGTCTTTTTTTTAAGAATATTTTTATAGGCTGCTTCATGTTCAAAAAGTAGTAATAGTTAAATGTTGAAGATATAGAACGTTGAGTTAGAATCTGTTTCATTTGAACTTTAACGAATTTAGATATTTAAATAGATCCCTATAATTTAACCATACTGATCTGGAGTTTGTTTCAATCACACAAATATAATATTATTACGTATTTCAAAAGCATTGCAGAGAGATATTTTTTTGTTAATACAACAAACATAGCAGAGTCTACTGGCGTAGCTAATTCTGAGAGGGCCCCGTATCAAAACTCCTCCGGGGCCCTTTTTAGAAATGAAAGCCCTGTTCGTGTTATTGTAGTTACACATGTTGGAGCCCCTGTAGCTGGGGGCCCTGTATCATTGATACACCTGATACGGCGATAGCTACGCCCCTGCCAGAGACATAGGTTTTAAATATTCAGCTGCAAGAATAGTAATATTCTTAAATTAATTTTAGAAAATTGAATTAACAATTCTTTTTAAAAAACTAATATTGATATTGCATGATGTATTAAAAAAACCTACACTCGTAGTTTTGATAACTCTTATAAAAAGATATATTTGAGGTACTTAAAGGGATATTCCCAGCAATAAATATTTCCTGCTTTTAAAATAATTTGAATAATTACGTGCATGTCAGAAGAGATTGAATTGCTTTTAAGTTTGATTATAACAATAATAACTCAGTTCAGGAAGATAAAATGAGTTTTTTATCAATATATTATGTTTTCTAATCAGAATCTTTTAGATTTTCAATGTCTAACTTTTGTTTCAAACATGATTATTGTATGTCTTCTGAAGATTTCTCGGTTATGTATAATTTTTTTATATTATATACAGTTAAATGATTAGTTTGTTTTTTCTGCGTTCGTAATGATTACGTCTTTTATTTTCTTTTATTTCACTAATTCTCTAACTTTCTAAACGTGGGTACATCAGTTAAAGATAGTTAAAGTAAGGTTATATAATTTATACCGATTTTATCTTCTACGGAGTTAAGAACTTTGTGTCTCTAATAGGTATCTTAATTTTAACTAAATCCATCATCACTATCGCAGTCTACTGTCTGCTTGTTAAGTTTTAAGCCACGTTACGGATTTTATCGCCTGCAAGTCTGTAAACAATTGATACATCACTATCATTGTTCAAAATATTTTTCATGTGTAATCCTATCAATGTGCGTCGTTCTTGAATATAATTTATTATAATAAGCAAAGAACAATGTGTTACAATTTGTGCGCATTTTTTTAAAAAAAAAGATTTCAAAATAACAAAATATCAGATTGCATATCCAATCTCTCTCCTTCTCTCTCTATATATATGTGTGTGTTATATATATAATCATTAGTCATTGTACCATATAACTATAAATCTAGCTTAATGTAAAACAATATGTAGGAACATAATAAGGCAGAGTTGGTCAAAGAAGAATATTTATAGTCATATAACAGCAGACTCTTCTGTTTAGGACAAAAATTGATGAATTTAACATAGTTTCAATGTACCCAGCTTTTCCCCTTTATTTATAAGGCTAAATTGTTTTTTAAAAAAGTTATTTTTCTTTTGAAAAAGTAAAATTAATTTTTAAAAATATAAAACTTAAAATACTGTAGAGAAAATGGTAATCCACAAAAAAACATAGAAGTGTGTGAGAAATTTTTAAAAAATTAAATTAATTTGAAAAATATGGTTATTAAAAACTTAAAAGTACAAAAATAATATTTCAGGCTACTGTAAATAATCATAAACAGTGGTGATCACTAAAAAGCATTTCAGGATAAAATTATTCATAAAACACTTTTAAACGAATGCTACAATTGCATGTAAAAATTAAAACTACATAAAAATTTTTTTAAAAAGAATTGGAAAAAGGAGACAATGTGTAGAATCTAAAACTAAAGGATTTCCTTATTTGGAAAGATACCTAACAAGCTTACAGATGGTGCCATCTATTTAAAATGGAATAATTAATAGAAAACAGGTTACAACTGAAGAAAAATTTTCATCAAAACAATAATGATAAATTCATACATGCATGCATAAAGAAAGTGAATAGGATAGTCATCTTCCAAAGAGTATCTTATAATTTTTTTATACTATTAATTTTTGTCACTTTTTTATTAGCTCTAAGTTAGTTTTACACTGTAAATAATTAAAAATAGATTTCCAATAAGAAAAACGGCTGCTTCAGAAAGGAACTTTAACTTAACTCAGTGGTGCAACACCCCATTAGTGTGCAATCACCCCGTTGATGAGCAGATGTTCCGATCGGGTGGTCAGTCTTATGCGAAACCCCCAGTGTTAAGTTCCCAAGCCAGCTTGCTATTCATTTATTGACCCACTGAAGAGATGAAAGACTGAGCCGACCTTGCCCAGACCGAGGTTTGAACCTCGGACCTGTGTTGTGGAAGCGCGATGCACTACAACTCAGCCACTGGGCTTCGAAAAGAACTTTAATAGTACTGAAATTAAAAGCATCCTTTTTTATCAAAAATATTACTATTTAACTTATTATTCATAACTTGTAAAGTTCTATCAAGTAAATTTGTTATAAATTGGTTTTTGTTAGTTTTAATAAGCTTTAAGTAATTAGAATAAAAATTAATATTATATATATATATATATATATATATATATATATATATATATATACTATATTTTTTAACAAAAACTCTTAAATCATCAATGTACCTAAACAAATAAAAAAAATCTCCATTAATAAACTTTTCTATAAAAATGTTAATATAAGTTAGATAATTTATTACTGGCAGATCCACTTGTGGTAGGCTTTAAAGCTGTTAACATAAACTACCGTTAAAATTAATATAATTTTCTATATGAACTCTAAATTAGTTTGAGGGTTAAAATTATGCATCTTAATAGCATTATTTAGAAAAATTATATTATAATTTTGCATTAGACAACCTTAATAATATTAATAATATTTATTAAGCTAAGTCAATCTTTAAAATCATAAGTATATATAAAGTATATTTCATGCCAATTTTTTATATAGAATGTCAAAATATGATTACTAATTTCTCATAGCTCAAATTTATAAAAGAATTCTATTTGAAAGACTTACTGATCATGTTGCTATAATGAGATTTACATATAGTAGCATAATTTCTAGACTCCTTATTTATAAAAACAATAATGAAATCAATCTAAATCTTTAACCATATTTTGAATAAATTTATGAGACTTTATATTTAGTTTTATTACTTATAACTTCCTTAGATCATATATATATATATATATATATATATATATATATATATATATATTACAATTTGAACTGTTTTCAAATAAATTTGATTGCAAAGCTTATGATTCATAAGTTTTATTACATTTCTTTTGTTTTATAATTTAATTTTAAAACTGTCTTAATAAAGTAGAAATTAATAAAAATCAATATATACTTTATTAATTACTCCTTTGGATGAAAAAATACCATCTGTAATTTGAGCATTTTTTCCTAAATTTCTAAAAAAATTGATGAAAATATTATTTTTGTAAGTTAAATTTCCAATTTATTTTAATTAGTAATAAGATCCAAGTAGAGATCAGTCCTATTTTATCATTTTTTTTCAGAGACCCCATGAAAATTTCCTTAAAAGCTGAAGTAAACTACATTTTTATTTTAGTTTTTGATGACAAGCTCGGATCTGCCTGCGAGAAGACAGGTTTATATTGGGAATTGTATTTCTTTATGTAGTGGAAATACTGCTATCATCATAGTAGCTAAAGCAGATCTAACTTGGAACAAAAAAGAATGTATAGATTTTTGGTCATTTCCTGCTTCCAAGAGTTCTTATATATTGTAAAATGTTTTTTCTTCCCATATATTTTAAATTATTCTTTTTATCTTAAGCAAAAACATACTTTTGTTATACTATTTTAAGGGCTGTGTATGTTTTAGCTATATAAATAAAAAAAAATTAAGTCTTAATCCGATTTGTGCGACTAACTGACTATCTTGGATACCGCCATTTTACGTTAGATAAAAATAAAGGTTAAATCTCATGATTTGTAATGAAAAACTATAAATGCGGGCTTAAAAAAAGTTGCTGTTATTTTCTTTTTCAAGATATTAACAAAATAATATGCTGTTTATTTTATTAACAATTTTATTACTATATTTTGACTCAACAAATCCTTAAAAAAAGCAAAAAAAAAATGTGTCTCTTAAAGCCTGTTTTGGGGCAAACGTAATAAATAAGTTAAAAATAAAAATCGTAAAGAATCAGCTTATAGAATAAGCTATCGTATTTTCGAGGACATAAATTACTCATCTTCCGGGAAAGCTGTCGGGATCGTTAAGTTCGTTTCGCGTAATTGTTTTGTGTATTTTCTAATTTATTTCCTCAATATGAGCAAGAGTTTTTCCCACGCAAGTAGTAATAATCATGTTAGAAGATTTTTTCGTTTACTTAAGATCCTCTTTTGTTTTTAATCTCTGACCATAATTCCATAGCGCTATTAATCAAATCTACTGACATACCGGATGAAGCGTTTCTTATCGAACGTCTCTTCATCACTAAATAAAGACGATTCAAATGGGAGACACAGAATTTCCCTCCATATAAACAACATGTACTTTAGGAAGCATTTTCTGTCATCTGCAAGTGTACATTCAACTTTTCTTTGATTCATTACAGCATTTCAAGGAATAAGTGCATTAAATAGGAAGTGAACATTTAATGAATGTTTTTATATATCCGTACCTAAATTTTAAAGAAAAAAAATTTGGCATTTTTTTTAAAAAATCATAATTATTTTAATTTTTAACAAAAAGACAAAACTCTCCTTTAAAGTCTTATTGATAGTAGATATAACCTACTGTGAAAATTTCGCTTACGTAATTAACATGGGCTCCTATGGAAGTGCCGGACCCCCTTAAAATATAAAACTATCAAGTACGTACATTTCAGGTTTCTCCGTAAAAAAGGGGATGTTCGTTATGCAGCGAATATACCTAAAAATTAAAAATTGATTATCTAAAACAGTTCACTAGATATATCTTATTCCCTTCATTAAAATGTCTAAGCATGTTGAAAGTATGCTCACTGAAAATTTGAGGATCCTACATTAATTAATTTTTGAGAAAAAGGTACATAAAGGGAACAATATTGCATTTTGAGAAAACAGGCTTTAAAGTAAGAATGTGTAATTTGTCAATGAGAATGGCTTTTTTTTAAAAAATAAATAAAAATACTTCTAACTATATTGTATGTCTATATATCATTTTAAGCAGAAATGTTTGAACTTTCAAAAAATGTAAAAAAAGTCCTAATCGATAATTTTTCAAAAATTCATGTGCCGGACCCCTTAAAGACATTTATTTAAGATACTATTCCAAGCTTTAGAAAAAAAATTGTATACCTCTAGAGCTACAATCCGTTAAGTTCATAAAGAATGTCATTTCTTTTAAATAAACAATATTTCGATATATGTAGAAGTCTAATTTTCTTTCTATGTTCATCTTTTTTTTACTTTTAAAGCTCTCATTTTTATACTCGGCGTAAAACGTGTACCCGTAAATTTTGATCTTTTTTTTAAAAAGTGCGCGTTATACGGTAATTCGAGATGTCAGAAACGACCGCCCCCTCCCAAAGAAAGTGTAGAGTTCGTTTGAAACACCAAGATCTGTTGTGTTTACCTCCTCTCCAACAAATAACATATACTATAGTATTGAAATGAGTAGTATGAATAACTTCTCTTTTTAAGTGTAGATCCTATTCTTAGCAGCTGTGGACGTAAATAAAAAGCTTTTCCCAAGCGTCACAATACCTTCCGTAGACATTCATTCAACTACAAAATGTACAATAGACATTTTTTTCTACTCTGTATATGTATAGGAGTGTGTGGTGAATAGACAGTAAATATGTAAAATAAAAAACTTATTTACTTTATTAAAAATTTTATTAAACAGACTTATGTAGAATAAAAAAAATGATATCATAGAAGCTTTTCTAAAAATATAGTTAGTTTCCTGAAAAATATTATTTATTTTAATTTTTCTGCAAATTTCAAATAATCAAAAAATATTTTGTGTTTTCGGGAAGCTGTATAAGACAAAGAGCCAATTGTTTATTAAACTACTTAATTTAGGATTTCTGCTACCAGGAATCTTTCAAATAGCAAATGTACATTAGAGGAAGTATTTATATTTAACAAGACCTCCTCACATTACTCGATGAGTAATTATTTCAGCCTTTTTTCGATACTTCGTAACCAAACATAGGAGGAAATACAAAGGTAATTTCGCAAATAACAGCTGTTAATTTCTTATTGAATATAGGTTTATGTGAATTTATGTAACATTAAAAAATGTTTGGTCTCAAAAGTTGGATATTTTAATTTCATTTTGTTATTACAAAAAAAAATTGCGTGTTAATGCAGAATGATCGTGCATTGTTGAAGTTAAATTTTTATGAAGTAATTGTTCCATAATTTATATATATACTAACAGAGATGATTAAATTAATTATAAATAATAATAGCTACAATTAAAAGGAATAAATTTTCATTCACTGCGGGTTTAATCCAATTCTGGAACCGTATAAAGTGGAATAGTATTATGAGAAAAATTTTTGTTGATGTTTGGGAGGTGTGTGTGAGTGCTCAGTAATAAGAAATCGCGCGCACGGATCTCTGACATTCTATAGCAAGGGTGTCAAACTCAAAAACTAACATGGGCCAAATAAACAGATTTTAATTTGAGGTCGGCCACAGAAAAATCAATATTTAAAGAAACGTAGGTGTATTTCGAATAATACTTATAATAAACATAAATAAAAAACAACACAAATTTAATGTTTGCGTCCCGACACTTGACATCGCTTCTCTGCTACTATCTTTCCTATTTCAGGAGAAATTTTGTTTGAAATGAATATTTTAAAACTGACCCAAGGTGAGTGTCCTTAATACTAATTCTAACAGGAGACTTATTTCTTTTCATAACTGAAATAGAATGCTCGCACCAATAAGTACTTCCAAACATGGAAACAATTTAATGTGCCAATTTTCGAGTATTTTCAAACGTCGCTGGTAAATACAGAGTGTTTTTTTTCCAGTATAGAAGTTTAAGTTGGCATTACTTTCCAAGATGGCCACCGATTTAACAGCTGTCAAGTGATTTATTCTCAGTTTGGTTTGGCAATTCATCATGAATAGACTCGCGCCTGAACAACGCTTTCAAATTGTGCAATTTTATTTCGAAAATAATGGTCGATTTTCCATAAGCGAAATTTGGTTTGGCGATGAAGCGCACTTCTGGTTGAATGGCTACGTCAACAAACAAAACTGCCGCATTTGGGTGAAGCTAATCCACGAGTGTATGTCGAAACACCGTTACATCCAGAAAAACTGACTGTTTGGTTCGCTTTATGGGCTGGTGAAATCCTTCTTCAAAAACGATGAAGGCCACAACGTTACAGTCAATGGTGATCGGTATAGAGCCATGATTACTAACTTTTTCATTCCTGAATTGAACAATCCTGATGTCCAGGAGCTGTGGTTCCAACAAAACGGCGCAACATGTCACACAGCTCGTGCCACAATCGATTTATTGAAAGACACGTTTGGTGACCGCCTAATTTCACGTTTTGGAACCTGTGAATTGGCCTCAAGATCTTGTGATTTAACACCGCTAGACTATTTTCTGTGGGGCTATGTAAAGTCATTGGTCTATGCGGATAAGCCACAAACGCTTGACCATTTGGAAGACAACATTATTGCCGATATACGGCCACAAATGTTGGAAAAAGTCATCGAAAATTGGACGTCCAGATTGGACTACATCCTAGCCAGCCGTGGCAGTCCTATGCCAGAAATCATATTTAAAATGTAATGCCACAAGATTATCTTTCGAATAAAAAAAATTCATGTCAATCGAATGATACATCGTTGTTTTATTGCAATTTAAAGTTCTATATCTCTCAAAAAAACACCCTTTATTTCTAAGATTCGGTCACACCCACTTCAATGAATTTTACCTTCAAATTGAGTCGCACAGAACCTCAATCACCTACAGTTGCATATGGCTGGATATTGAGTCTATATTTATTGAGAAAATCGGAGAAAACAAACAAATTTTTTTTGTCTTCCAAGGAATTAAATCTTTAAATTTCAGTTCCAAGATTTGAAATTCTTTCTGCGTATTTTTGATATACGACGCAGTATCCTCTAAACTTGATTTGCTCATGTTGCACGTCTGAAAGTGGGTTTAATCTTCCTTTTTCAGTTGTTTTTCTCAAAAATTATATATTATTACGTGTTGATAAATTGGCCGAGTCGCAAAAATGATCGATACGGGCCTGAGTTTGACACCCTTGTTCTATAGTATGCTATAACTATACTAACATATATATAGCTATACATTAGCGTATATATATATATATATAATCACTAAATAAATAGTACTAACTTATAATACAATTTCATTTCGCTTAACATAAACTTTTTAAGTTTAAGACATTCGTCTAATTATTTCCGTCTACATGCTTCGAGAAGCTGAGATAATTCTGTAAGTCTTGTCTTATTTAAATGCCGAATGACTTTTTAACGCAGTTTTAACTCTTACAAATGCTAAATAATCAGAGAATACTAATATTTTGCAGCACAAAATATTTATTTTTAAAGATTATGAAATTTTAAAAAAAAAATTATTTACTTTTTTACACATAAACTTAATGTAATGATTTTCAAAAATTAATACACAGAAATTAATTACACGTTGTTCCTTTTTTTTAGTGAGGTTACCATTGAATGTTTTTAAAAGCACTGCATTTCGTGTTGTATTTTCTCAACATGAACAACTGCACCTTGAGTTCTGTCTCTTTATCGTCATCCTTAGAATCTAACGAAAATTCTAGAAGATAATTTGCTGGGACTTCATCAGAAAAATCATCTGATTTCAGATAGTAAGTTCTGTTATAAATCCAAAGCCTCTTGAAGATAGAGTTTCATTTTTCAGACATTCTAAGAAAGGAAATAATAATAATAATAGCACCTTGAAAATCACCGTGAAATTGAAATGTTGTTAGCTTTTGAAATAAATAGAATAGATATTTCATTTAACTGTGGACAAGTTCAGAATCAAAGCTCAAAATTTTTTTGAAATCGTTAAAATAAAACAATAAAAAAGCAAAGTAAATAATTTAAGCTAAAATAAATGCCAAAAAAAGCATAAGTCTACTGCATCAAAAAACAACAATAAGCCACACGGACGAAAAAAAAATACGAAGGTCTTTCTCCAGCACCCAATCCGGTAGTTATTCAACAGCAAAATAATTATATACGTAAAATAAATAGTCAAATCATTTTCTAAGGTCTTCATTTACATACAAAAAAATAAGACACTTACCTTTTGACATTAATTACTTTTTCGGAACAAAAATGACTATCCGTGCAAAATGTCAGCTGAAAACGCAATTTCTGCTATAAAACTATTCACCTTCCCGCTAAAATACTCACCATAGGACCCGTGCTGATATATACTTTGAAAGAGTGGATTTAAAAGAATATTTCTGCTAAGTATCGTCAGAATATTCGTAAAAATGGTTATTCTATGTAATTTTAAAGTGAGTGATACTTATAAGTACAATCGGTAAATAAAGGATTAACGAATTTTTTTTGACTAGGAGAGATATCTCAAGCGAACTAGTTTTCTTGTAAACATGTAATTGCTTTCACAGAAATATAAATTAAATATAGATAGTTTTTTAACCTTTATCCAAATATCTGGCTTCTTAAAAGTGATTGATTTTAAATAACAGTTTTTAATCAAAAAGATACAATTTTGTAAGTTTCACTCTTTATATAAAATTCTATACAATCTTTAAAATTTATGAATTCGTTAATTCTGAATTTGTTACTTAAGTATGATTATGTATTATTTATTACACAAATGGAACTAGTTCAGGCGATTTCTTTAAAGTCAATAAAATGTCTTTACACTTTTTTTCCCTCTGAAGATGGGGATTTTATGCCTTTCTTTAAAATTAAGGGTTCAAACTCGAAGACAAAAAAAGAACATGTCAATTAAATGTCTATCAAATACGAACCACATTTAATATTATTCTTTAAGCCAAAATATTAACTGCAAAAAGGCAGAGGTGGGCTATACCAAAAGATCAGTCTGTTACTGGACTTTTACGACTCGCATTTACAAATGATGGACATCATCATTAAATTTCGAAACATTTTGATGAATTTGATTTTTGAATTTTTAAACATGCTTCGATTATATTTTTAATGAATTTAGATAGTTATGAAAACACATATAGCAAAATTATATTAACAAGTTTAGATCTAAATAAAATATTTGGAAGTTTTCAGACATATATATATATACACTAGCTGCATGGCCCGGCGTTGCACGGGCTATCTCTATTTTTATAAATTTTCCCTTTCTTTCACAAAATCAGAACTTCTAATTCTCATTTTCAAAATGGCTTCCAACCCCTCTCCTCGGCTTAGCCCAGCGTTGCTCGGGTTTTCTCTTTTCCTCGTGACACCAGCACTTCTGTGTGTGTGTTTGTACGCGCAGAATGTGAGGGATTTCTAAAATTATGTCAAAAAATTTCCCTTTTTCAAAATTTGTTCCATTCCACTTATTTTTGATTTAAGACAGGTAGGTTTCTTTCCCCTCTCTATAGCCCGAACACTTTTTTTTAGTGTAAAATTATTGTTCTATCTTCCCCTCCTCACAGATAAGATATAGCTTCAAATTTCGATGTATGGCTTATAAAAAAAAATATTGCGTTAGAATTTAAAAATTATTAATGTGAAGCAATAAATAGAAAACGATTCTGATGCTAAGAGTACAGCAAAAAACGTTAATCATTTTTTAATAACAGTTAGTTTCTAAGAATATCTAAAATAATAAAATAGATTACTGATTTTCATGAATCAATCAATCGTTACATATATTTAGCTTAAAATGTCTCTAAAATGTATTTTGATCCCAAACAAAAGACGATGTACTTTTTAATTAACAAAGAATTCATTTAGTAATGAAATAATCCTTTTAAAAACACACACACAAAAACATATATATATATATATATATATATATATATATATATTAAAATCAAATTTCTATAAGTAATAATTAAAAGAAAAATTTACATATAGCTATTGAAACGATTGCTTAATTCTGAATGTTTGATTAAACATATAAATATATAGCTGGTATACCCGTTCTTTGCACGGGTGAACTGAAAAATTAAACAACACAGATTGAAGGATAAAGAAGTTTTTAATGAGTTGATTTTACGTGAATTGCAAATTAAACGAAAAAACCTTTTTGCGTAGCTCAGCTAAACAAAAAAAAGAGAGACAAATAAAACACATTTGTTAAATTTTAAGTATGTAGATCTAATAGCTGATAAAAAGGATTTTTTTTTATTTATAACCCCCCGTAACACTCTTGAGGGTCGATTTTTGAAAATACCTCCCTAAGCTGATCTCTGCTCAGTAACAGTAACACATTGTTAAAAGTTTTGTGTAATGAACGCTTATAATAGTGTAAACGATTTATATCTGAAAGTATAATACATTAATATTACTTTCTGTTGTATTTATTTTATGCTAAAATTGTAATATTCGCAAGAAACGCCGTTTCTCTTAAAATATAATGGAGATTCAATGAAAAACATAGCGAAATGTTAACGATAGAGTCAAGTTGGCAAATGCCTAGCTACTTTCATAGCTCGAGCTTTATTAGAGCTTTGTAAGACCTACCGTGTAGGAGGAGCGATGCACGTTAATACTTTATCCAACCGCATTATGATTTACTGCAGTTTTTTTTTCATACAATATATTTTTTTTGGATCACTACATTTAAAATTAAGGGATATACATAAACAAAATACTCCACTTTGGAAAACTTAATCCGTTAAAGCTAATAAATTGATTAAAGACATTCCACTGTAAAATTAATTATACATAAAGTTCACTTAAAATAAGTAGTCAAATCATTTTCTAAGGTCTTCATTAACATACAAAAACATAAGCCACTTAAATTTTGACAAACTATTTTTTCCGCTAAAATACTCATCATGGAACCCGTGCTGCCATATATCTTGGAAGAGTGGATTTCAAAGAATATTCCTACTAAATATTGGTAGAATATTCCTTCTAAGTTGATGTGATGTGGTAGTTATGAGAAGAGGGTACCAGCTCAGGTGTCGTCCACGTCACTTGACCATGGTCCAAAATTACGTAATTCGTTGCCAAAAGCCCTCGTGTAGCTGAACAGTGCGACATTAATATTCACTCACTCTCACACTCCAAAAAATACAGTACAGTAGTTATTGCGTTTTTAAGTGTAAAAATAATTATATCTGTCTATTCAATTAGAATTATAGCGTTATAATTAACTACTAATCACAAACAAATTTTGAAAATTTGTCCAAATGATGCAGTGTGGAAGAGAAAGTTTATTTACTTTAAGTATCAGAACTGATAAAAGCATTTATTTGGAAAAAAGACCAATTTCTTACTACCAAATGTGCATAATAAAATTATAAAAAAAATCATTAAAATAAAGAGATTTATAACAACCTCTCCCTTCAAAACTTAGTTTTATTCTGAAATAAAAAAATAGGCATTATGCTGATCAGAGGAATTAATTAGAAGCGAGCACCTTGCGTAGCCAAAATAAAAGATAGATATATACTGTGGGGAGCTTTTTTGCAGCGCACGCCAGAATGGCAGAATTTTTTCCTACTTACTTGACAAATATCGTTATATTTTGGATACTTCATACAATATCTTTATAAATTATAGCCTATGCTATAAATTATAGCCTATGTGTAATTCTGATGTATAAGCTATATTACTGTAAAGTTTCATTAAAATCCATTCAGTTGTTTTTGCGTGAAAGACCCACAAACATCCTCACAAACTTTCGCATTTATAATATATATTAGATTTTATTTTTTAATTCTCCACATAATGCTCTAAGCATCATTTTTATAAAGAGAAATCAAGTTTTGAGTTTGGATGCAAAATTTAAATACTAAATACAACTGGCGTAAATCACCAGTTTGTATTTAGTTTTTAAAATTTCCAGTCTGTTATATACACATAAACAGTTTTACTTCTTTGTTTTCAATACTTAAAAATATAATTAAAGATGGCGCAGAATGAAAGGAAACATAAGCCACAAGCTAATTTTAAATGCGACACCATGTATCGGGCTTTAATTTTTAATAATTTAAGCTATAAAAAGTTTTTCTCCTTTTTTTTTTTACTTGATACATATGTAAAAACTTGAACAATCATAGCCAAATTTATATTTTTGTTATACTAGCTTTTATATTTATAGTTGTTATATTGCTTTTTATATATTTTTATTTGTTACTTTGGTTTTCTAAATTTATATTTGTAATATTGTTGTTTTATTACATTTTTGCATTTAAGTCAAATGAAAATTAAATTCTTATTTCAGCACAAAAAAAAATCTTCAGCAAATTAAAAAATTACTTAAAATTATATTATATGTATCTAAAGATTTTTCTCTTATCTATTCGATCAGGCTACAATTCGAGCAGGATTGGTAAAGTGGTTCGTTCGTTAATTTTGTATCTTTAACTAATGTTAATTAAACATTTAATAATTTGTTATAAGCCACTAATTAACTGAAACAAAAAACTCGTGTTTTTAACTCTTTGATTAACCTGGGCAGGACTGTAATTGTCTTGTTTTATTTTTTTCTCTCCATATTTTACATTAATAAATACATATGAGTGTGCTTCATTGTTTTTCATAATACGCAGAAAAACCTACTTAAAACGTAGATTTGAAAACTTAAATATGTGATGAATTTTTTAAAGATATTTTCAAAGTATAAAATAAACATAATTTGTAATTGGCATACCTCCTATTTTTCTAAATTAATTTTTACGAGTATTTGTAACAATTTCAAATCCTTTCTTTATAAGCTTGAATGAAAATTTGATGTTACAAATTTATATTTATTTGAGATATATATTATTAGAATTGCAATAATAAATTATTTTATAGGCTCTAAAACTCTAAAAAAATATTCGTAATTACATATTTTTCTGAAAAAATAAATTAAATTCTATTTTAAGAAAAATATTTCTCTGTTGTTTTTTAATTATATTTTCAGTTTTATTATTTCATGTATTTTAGTATTTTCTTCCAAATTCGATTGTATTAGAACTAAAATAATACGAATTTCCTTAATAACTGATAAAATATTAAGAAATTTGTATAATTATACATTTTTTGTACTTCTACCTAAATATCCTAAAATATTGATAATCTCTGAGTAACTAAGAAATAAGCTGAGAAACAATCTTACACAAAATCAGAATATATTCAAGTGCAACAGTTTGATAAAGTATGTTTGAATCATTTAAAATACATAAAACACACGGAAAATATGATAAATGGTTTTAAGATCACCACGCACACTGTCTATCACCTCATTTTAAACATCACCTCCAGCTTCTAAAGTTTCATTTTTCGCAAATCGTTTGCCAAACGAAAATTCCATTAAAATGTTCCAATCCATCCGGAATCTACAAACGATTACGCGTTTTAAAGCTCCTTTCTTCATCTTGTTTTTCCCCCTTGGGCACATTCAACTTGTTGTGAAGCGTTGAGTTTTATCTGGGTTAACGGGATCTTCTAGGGATGCGTTCGCTCTTCGCCGGCTCACACACAAACCAAGTTTTCAAAATCGAACGGATAGCAGACGATAATAGCGGGGAAAGTTTGTTTTTCTTCTCTTGTAGCAGCATCCAGCTGTTTGGTAAGTGGTTCAAAATTTGTATATCTTCAGGAAGGGTGTCTTGGTAGTTTTGTATGTGCGATATCAAATGTTTACTATTATTTTTTGCTTCCTGTATGTTGATTTCATACATTATTTGAATCTTTAATCTGTAATTGGTTAACTTCTTTTTCTGGACTTCTTTTTAAAATATCAAACTTTCATCAATTTACACTAATGATGAATATGTAATGGTTACAGAATATTATTTTTAATGAGTGTTATTATTATTACGATAAAGTAAAGATTGTAACTTCCTTGATTAGAAGGATGCTTAAAAAATTATATTTTTAAAAGTTTGAATTAGTTTGTATACAAAAAATAAACTTTGGTGTTCAAATATTTCCAATAATAAATATGACTTATTTCATTTATATTATTGTAATAAAATAAATTATTTACATATTTAATATTCAAAGATAACATTATCAGTTATTATTAATTGACTCTTGAGTTTTTAGTTACTTAAACTTTCTTCTAAATCTCAAATTTAAGAATTAAATTTGATCAAAGCACTTTTCTCTAAGTCTCACATTATTGCTGTGGCTTCTTACTGTAAAAATGTAGATAATTTTCTTAACTAATTGAAAATAAATTTAAAAATCAAAATCAAACTTCAATAAAAAAATATTCTACATCAATAAATATTGATAATTGGTTAAGGTATCCGACTGTACCCTAAAATCAGGATTTTTTTTTCAAAAATTGACAATTTTTTTATGATTTTATTTTATAGATCATCTTATTAGCTTAGTAAAGATACCAAGCTTTTTATTTTCCATTCACTAGAACAAAATCTACAAGTGTTTTAATAAAAGAAGATGTCATAACTTTACACAAGATGACAAACTTTAAAATGCATTTTACCCGAAATGTGTTTTTTCTCTCGAAAAACTCAAACGGGGACAGCGATTGCTCAAAAAGTTTTGAAAATAATTTGCTGAAATTTTCTGTGAATGTTTTGTATAACAGTAGAAGTGTTTTGACCTTCAGATTTATCAATCACTGTTTTATTTTAAAATTTACAGTCCTTTATGTGAATATAATAACTGTTTTTTAAGCAATTTCATATAGTCACTAAGATAAGAGTGCTCTAGTTTTTGTAAAAATTAAAATATCTATTATCTTGAAGGTCATTTAAAACATGAATAACAAAGTAACACATTAAAATTGAAAAATTGAGAATTTGTTCAAAACATTTTTGTACAGAGCGGGCCCTGTTTATGGGAATTTTTATACATTTTCACCAGTTTTTTTCCATTTTAATAATAATAATTTTTTTTTCTGTTTTCTATATTTTGCGATTTTTTCCTTAAAATATACTAAATAAATCTAAAAATCACAAAAAAATCTCCATATCTCCATTTTTTCAAAAAAAAGTTGTCGCAAGTAGTCGGATACCTTAAGCATCTGTTGAAAAAAGTTTCCATCAGATATTTATATTACTATTTGAGAATTTAATATGAATGTGGGAATAGGTAGTTTTAATTTTTCGTTTGTCATTCCATTGGCATTGTTTTGATAAGCTATTGAAATTCAAATATTGTTATTTCAATTTATTTATTTTTTTAAGAAAATTATAATTTTTTGACTGTGACAACATGACGTATTATAATTAGGAAAGAAACATTGAATAAAGCATATACCCTTACTATTAAATAAATATTTGGGAAAGAGAAAAAAGCAACAAAAAAAAGTAAATTTCTATCTGTTTAGAACTTTTCGAACTTTTTTCTAATGTGTGAAATCCGATGAATGCAACTTAAATTTGAGAGAAAGTTTGAATAGTTTTTCTGAAATTTATCTCAAAATTAACCTAATTTTTAAAATTCCGAGAACATTGAGAACCTTTTTTTTCTTTGGAAGGAGAAATATTGTTAACCCAAAACACACACATTTCGCAAGTAATGCATCTTCCTGGATAAAAAAAATATCATATAATTTGTGCACATTTTTTTGTAAAAAAAAAGAAGAAAATTCGATTTAATTATATTTTTGTTTGTTATTACTTTGAAATTCTTATTCCTTTTCTTCCTCCTTTTCCGCTTACTTTTAATTTATCATTCCACTGAAATTTATGAAGTTTAAATCTAACAGTTTTGCTTTACACACACTCACTTGGAACTAACACGTTTTTGGAGATATTCATAGTAAATGATAATGATAAATTGCGCTCTAAAATTAAACGTAAAAGGTTTGAAATTAGTATATGGATCATAGAAGTTTATTAAAAACTTATCCGATATGACAAAATGCGTCAAATCCATTTTTCACATCGAGGAATCTAAGTTGCTTATAAGTAAAAAAATAAATAAGTTTTAAAATTTCTATTTGAGATACGTCTAAAATAAAGCAATATATAATGATGAATAAATTAAGTACTAAAATAAGGAGATAATTAATTTATTCCATATACGCATGAGTGAAAATAATTATTTTTTAATTTCGATCCAGGTAAAGAAAGTTAGCTTACTGGAGTTTTAAATTATTCTTTGCTAACTAATTAGTTGGAAAAAATCAAATGAAAGGTTAATAACTACATTACGCTTTTGAAGAAAGATGTAGCATAAACTGCACGAGCGTTCGAATTTTGCCGTGTTATGAATGTTTGAGTAAATTTGTTCGGCTTTATTTGTAGAATTTCATGTGCTTAATAAAAACAATCAATGTTTATTTTTTATGTGTAGATGTCACAGAAAGGTAATAAATATTATAGCCTCTTAAATTTTGTAAAAAAAATTTTAATAAATAAAATTACAAAGAGTAAAGGAACAGATTAGCATTAAATATAAAGAGCCCTTAAAATGCATTATTTACGGAAATTTGTTCTTCAAACAGTTTAGGAATCATCTTATCATAATTTCAAGTAAATGTAACCATTTTTAAAATCTTACCAAATAATTGCAATACAAGATGTTAGTACATATAGATTGAGTTTATTGTATCACAAACACCAAATTTACCATAAAATATTTTTTAATCCTGTATCTCTTAGATTTATTTCCATATTGCTATTTATGTGATTCCTTTCTACAAGTTGCCGATTCTCTAGAATATCCTGATGTTAATATCCGGATCAATACGAATCATTATTTTTCATTAAAAAGTTGAATAGAATATCTTCATTAATTAATATGACCTTTGTAGATAGTATAATAATACTGAACATACTTTGCATAATGATTTCATTTTAAAGTATTCTCGGTCAATTTCATTTAATGAATTCGAAATGCAGGATTTTAATGACACGCCATCATTTTATTGATGCATCATGCATATCATCTTCATCGTAGCTTCCATATTGAAGATGTTGATTATTATTTTATGTCCTTTTTTATTCCAGATCATTTCTTTTTTAAATTTTTTATAGCACTTTTCGTGTAAATTTTTAACAAACAAGACTCTTTTAAATTACATGAGTCTTTTAATTATTTTAATACAATAATGTGTGATCAAGTTTAATTAAAATATGTTAATTGATTAAGAATGTAAACACGAACAAAAGTTCTAAAATAAATATTTTCACTAATTAGTTTGTACATACATAAAAAAAATTAGTGGAGACTCCACCATATTTATTTTTGCCGTTTATACTGTAGAATCTATCTCAAACTACATTATGAAAACATCCTGATTTTGTTTTAATTAGTTGCAAATTTCAAAGTAATTATTACAACTGTGGCTTCACTATATAAAAAATTTTGTTTTCCATAACAAAAAAAAATCTCATAACAATTTACGTTTTTAAATTTTTTTTTCAGAACTACATTGAATCATATTTTTGTGAAAGTTTTTACTCTGTGTGTTAACATGTATTGAATTAATTTTAGTGCACCATGGTTTTATTTTCGGTTAAAATTAGTTTTCAAACTGAGTTTTATTCTTTCAATAACAATCTCTTTCGAAAAAATAGAATAGCTGTAAATTAAAAATGAATCATTTATTTGCATTTTTTAAAGCTATTTGTAAGTATTAAGAAATATTTGGATAAATGTCACAATGTTTCATGCTATCTTGTGCCTTTTTTGAACATTTGATGTCTTAAAATTTTTAACTTTTCTTTTCGTATAGTTATTTAAGTGTGCCATTTTATGAAACTATTTTAACTAACTGGATGAAACATATTAAACTATTTCCTTCTCGATTCATAGTTATTACTTTCTAATTACATCTATTGAAAATTTGTGAGAAATCATGGTTGCATGTTAATTCTATTTAAAGAAAAAATGTTGACCGAAAGGCAAGAACTTTATTGCATCTGGTATGGTACATTTCAGTCATGTGTAATCTAATAAGAAACAACTTATGTATCTGTAATTTATTAAGTTCCTAATATGTCGGTTTTGATTTTGAGACCTTGAAACATTTGAAAAGGTATGCTTACCTAGGTATTCACAGATAAGTGCACCTTACAAACATGGTTTATTTTTCAAAAATCACAGTTCCCTGTTCTTTCTCATGTATTTTTAACAAAATTTTATCAAAATTCTATTCTTTGTTTAACTCTTTTCTTCGATAGCAATATTACCAATTAAATGAAGAAAGAATCAAATGTATTCTAATAGTTAAACTATAGGCAAATCATGAAGCCAATAGACACTAACCAATTACCATTATGTAAGGGAATTTCTAATTACCTTTTCTTGATATAGATTGATATTGGCTTTTTATTGTGTAATTCAGATTTCTGTAACATATTTGATTCATTTCCCAATGAGAATAGATTCAGTTTCAGGTTCTGTATCAAATAGCTATCTGAACAACTTGTCAATAAGTATGAGTTAGATTATTTTGAAGGAAAGTATATTGTTTATAAATATAATGCTATTTCATCGAAAAGTGCTTTCACTAAACTAAAATATTTACTACTTTAAAAAAAATCCCTAAGCCTAACATGATAATTATCACAGTACTGAAATGCCTACTGAATGATAATAAATATGAAATGAACTAATTACTCAAATATAGAGTAGAGTTTTTCTAATAAAATTATAAAAAAAGTAATTTGAACTTACATCGAGATAAAACTCACTTAATGGAATTATTTAGTTACATCACAAGTAGAACTAAATATTAAAAACCTTCGATTAAATATCAAAGCGTAAAATATATGTATCATACATGTATAGATGTATCCATGTAGATCTAAAGGTATACATTAATATTTAAGGAAAAAAGTGTGCATTGCATATTATAAAAGGAAAATATATTTCTTAGAACATTAGATAAATAGATTCCTTCATAATGAAACTATAATCGACAGGAAGATATGTGGTAGAAATGTGTATTAAAACTTGGAAGTTTTGGTTAAATTTCATATGAAATGTTTTTTTTTCTGTCATTTTAGGAGATAAATAAAATTATTTTTAATTTGTATTTTTTCCTCTTCCTTAATAGGTATAAAATTATAATTGGACTTAGGCAAATAACTCAAACATATGTGATAATGTGAACATTCTCAATTATTTAAACAATTTCTTTAAGTGAAACGTTGCATACAACAAGTTTTCAATAGCCAAAAGTACAATTATATATATATACAAAGATGAAGGACCTCACAGTGAAAATATTTTTTATACTTTCTATAATAGTTATCATTGATTCCGCTAAACAAAGTTCTGCTTCAAAATTTACTTTTCCATTAAAATCAAGATCTCAAAATGGATATCTCAAGTGGCTTCGAAAGGACAGTATCCCACTAAAGCTACCAAAAGTGGCCCAAGTGATAAAGAGGGCCATGAGAGATCTTAGAACACCTTTCAGACCAAATAGTAGGCCTGCCGAAATGCGACCGTTACGGCACTCTTCTCAGAATGGGCAATCTCCAGTAAGAGTTTTCTCCCATCCAAAACTGCAGTCAGTGCCACTGTCAGAAGTACAAACTCAAAGACAACAACGTTATTATCCAGCCTTCTCAACAAACTTTGATTCAACTAGACAGAGCACGAGATCATATAACAATCAACAAGACCAATTCAGAACACAGTCCCAAAGAGGACCAATACGTTCACATAATAAGGATAAGGTACCGAGACAACACATGTACACTTCTCAAGCTGCAAGCAGAGTTACGCCCCAACGTGTACCTTTTAGACAGACTAGTGCAGCTTCCATTCCTGTTCCCTCACTGCATGCAAATCCACTGGAAAATAAATTTTCTCCAAGTACCAATAGGAAAGTAATAAATCCTTCCTCAATGAAAGGACAGCCAACCAGGAATAGAGTAATTGATGTTTATCATCACATTCCGGTAACTCAAAGACCAAACCATAATATATATTCAAACATTCCTGTCATCCATACATCACAACCTACATTTAGACCTCATAACTCAGCACCTGGACTCCCTTTTCCCCCTTATTCAGATAGACCAATTACACCCGGATACTCATCAGAACCCGTTTTACATCAAATTAACCAGCCTAGATATCCCCAAGCTCAACCAGGAGTGATTCCGCAAAGATTTCCAGAATATGCAAACACTAATAATTTTAAACCACAGTTACCAACTGAATCACACAGACATGTAAACATAAACAAAAGGCCCCCAGTAATTCCCCCTGCAGCTATTAATGTTGAAAAAGGAATTCCTTTCGTGCTAAATAATCCTATCAATGGTGCCAATACATTTCTTCAGAACAATCTAAAAGAAAATCCTAAAATAGTTTCGCATTACCATGAAATAAACGACGAAGAAGACCATAGTGATTCGCAGGACGCCGAAGATTTACCGTTACAGAATGGTGGTTCTAAAGAAAACGTACCACCCAAAGATTTAGTTGTCGAGGATGAATTAAGAATTGTTCATACTATTGAAGAAAATCCTTTGAATAAGAGTGCAGCCGTTAAGAAATATTGGGATTTCCGTCAAGAAAATTCGGGATTTACATCGGTTCAAACAAGTGGAGCCTCTCTGCAAGAGCCAGTTATTCTTCCTGTCTCTGGACACAGTGACACTATCAAAACCTACCAAGGAGATGAATCGATTGCTTCCTCATCTGTGAGACAAAGTATTCGCACAGAAGACAAAACTCAAACAGTTTTCGATGGTACAGCAAGTGAAATCGGACCAAATGTGTCCCCATCAATAAATGAAGGGAAAACAATAAAATATCAAAATATCTCAAAAGAATTTTATCATATTGATAGTAAACCTCAAGAAAAATTTGAATCCATTGTAGATTTACCACCACATTTTATGCAAATTGAAACTGAAAATACAGAGCACAGTACAAGAAATTCAGTCCCTGATTTAATGCAAATTAAAAAAATGCACGAAGCTAATGAACATTCCATACATAACCCAACTAATGCAAAATCAAAATTATCATCTCAAACAACAGAGGATTTAAAATTTTTACAAAGTGCTCCAAAATATATCAACAATAAACCCCTCGATCCTGAACATGCTCCAAAATACATTTCAAATGAACAACATGTTGTTCCAGGAAGACATAACCCAGATTCTCTATTACTGTGGAACGAAAATATCAAGTACATACCAGCAGAAGTGTTCAGGAAAAACTCGACGATGAGTACTGAAGACATATATAATGATGACTTTTATTTACGAGATCATTCATCCAGTGCTCCGTCACTTGGTATTTATGCACGCAATAGAGCTCAGTACCAAAAATTTGAGGATACAACCAAATCCGATGACTATCCAACGGATACATACGAGGAAAGTAGCGAGACTGAGCCAAGAAAATATTTTAGAGGTCCTCAACACACCATCAACAGTAATTGGACTATTTTTGATGAATACCCTGTAACACATAGAGGATATCGTCGACTTATTTCTACAAGTATGCCATATTTTAGCTCTTGGATTACAAGTACAACTACATCTACGCCATTTACTAAACATACTCAACAAGATAACCAATCAATGAATTCTCACAGAAAAATTATAAATGCCTTGTATCTAGCGAATAAAGTTTTAGGAAGAAGGAATAATACAAGATTACTTTATCCATCTCTCTCATCTTCTACAGAGAAACCAGAATCCAAACGGCTTAAATTTACTTATTCACCTGTACCTAGAACTACATCAGCAAGTGAACTAGACATTTCCACCAAAAATAGTTCGAAAAGATTTTTCGATTTCAGGACAGGTATAACGCATGGTGAACCAAAAAGTACTATATCGGCTGATTCAAGTTCAACTTCTTATGCTCCAAAATTGGAAGAATCTTCCATTATGGATGATACAAAAGATATCAGTAGTTCTTTGCCCCAATCTAACAAAAAATTTGGTCTTAGCATAACTCCTAACCCTAATAGAGCATTAGAACGTATTAACGCTAGACGCAATCAAAGTTTATCTTCTAAAGGAGATAAGAGACTGTACTATATTAACTTAAAACCAGTAACTAGACCATATTCATCAACTGTTACAACTTCACCGGTAGTGTCTTCTACCCCCACTCAAGAATATCTGACTACACAATTTCACAAAGTAAGTTCTGAGGATTATAAAACTTCGCAATTCCACAATATAAATCCTCAAGAATATAAGACCACGCAATTCCACAAAACAAATCCCCAAGAACATAAGACTACGCAATCCTATACTCAGAGTAAGGATACAACCTTCTACATCACTGAAAGCCCTAAAAAGAAGTTTGTAGTGACCACACCACTTAGCACAAAAATATCAGAGACGCCATTATCTACGGAAAGTTATAAAAATGTTTTCTCAACATCATACAATATGCCCACCACAATCCAATTGTTAAGAGTAGCTTCTGAAGATGAAACGAGCATTAGATTAAATACTGAAAGAATTACAACTGAAGTTAGTACAGAACCTATCATTAGCATCACACGTACTGGATATGTCGATAAAACAGAAAATGGGGTGACTGAAGTGGTTTCTGAAACTGAAAAGCATTTTGCGACTGAATCACATACACCCGTATATCCATCAAGCAATAATATCAGCATTGAATTAACCACTCAAGCAATAGATCAAGAACAAATATTCATAGATTCACTAAAATCTACCAAAATAAAGATGCAAGATATGATGTCTAAAGGTCTTCGCCATTTAATGCCCATGGTTATGGGCTTAAGCTCTGATGTCAGCATTTCCAGTGACTGCACGTTTTCGCTTCTTCGATGGCTTCGAGGAATTAGAGCACTGGAGCAGTGGGCTATAAAAAGTGAGTTTATATTTTTTATCCTTTATTTTCATCAAAAAATAATTGTTGATAACTATGTTTTAGTGGTGGTGGGGTTATATACAGTAATTCTTCAGCAATCGCAAAAGTACATTTCTAAAAACGCAAAAAGTACTATTGTTGATAAATACTTGGTTAACAATTCTGGTATTTTGTTGAGAAGAATAAGTGACAAATCCAATAAAAATATGTGAACATTGTATTAAACTTTGAAAAAATTATTGTATATAACGCCAAAAAGATATTAAATGCAAAAAATAGGGAATAATGCATCAAGAAAAAAATATTTATTTTTCAAAGTCTTTTAGTATTTCGCATCTTAATTATTACGCTTAATCATTCATTTGATACTTATGCCAGCTAAGACTTCACATAACTATCAAGCTTCGTAACAAGAACTTTCCCCAATTATTTAATAAAAAGTATATTTTTTATTTATTTTTTGTGTGATCAGCAACATTTATTCTAGACCTTCATTCAAGATAGTGATTAATGTAGTTAATTAGAATGGATTGATAGCTTGTATTTAATCAGTGAAAAGTATTAAATATACCAGTGTACCCGTATTGCCATTGCTCGTATGATGAGAGAGAATGTATACATTGTCACATAGCTGATTGATGAAACCACAGTTAGTAAAGGATTATTATAATTTAATCTAATGTTGTGATCTGTGTACCTACTATTTGATCATTCTCAAATATGTCATTTTAAAGCTAATTTTGTAGTATTGAATGTCAAAATAACATTTTTAGTTACTAAAAAAATCATTCATTTGTGGTGTCATAATTAGGTTTAAACTTGCAATATATTAACACATTAGCAAATAGATGAGCATATTTCGTGACAGATTGTTCCGTTAATGAATCCCTTCTCTAAAGTTATTGCTTCAGCATTCATGTGGGATACTTTTGGGAAACTTTCCAGATTTTAGTTTTTCGTATTGCATGCAATTTAAGTTTCAGAATCATAGAAAAAATTTGAGTTTTCTACTTCGATTTACTTTATAGAGGCTAAGCTATATAGCTAAGCCAGTATAGTAATATTTAGTCTTAAGAAATATTCCTTTAATATATAATTTAAAGTAAATATTTGTACAAAGAACTATAAAGCATGAAATAAAAAATCGCGTTAAAATACTTATTTCTACAAAACTTCAAAAACCATGAGCAAAGCTATCTTCGAAGAAAGTGATGTATATAATCTTTAAAAACTATTTTTTAATTTTTTTTATTTTTGTAAGCAGTTTTTTAATATCACTTTATTAAAGAAGAGAATTCATTAAAAGTTATCTAAAAGTAAAGTCGTAAAGAATAATATCTAGAACTTTATGTTAATAATAAGCTTGGAATTGGATTATACTGAAAATTATTTCATTTTAGATTTTCCATTTATTTTTTTTATTTAAATTATCATAATAGATTTTTAACTTATAATAAATACAAAAATTGTAAATTCAAGAATATCAGCTTTAAAATAATATATTGTATGTAAGGGAATAATTTTAAATTGATTTAAAAGATATTCTCCAAATTTTATTTAGAGACAGTTAATAAAAATATTCAATTATATCTTTTTATTGGCATTTTCTATCTAAATACTAATTAAAATATTTTCAAAGACCAAAAAAATTGCACTCTTCTAGTATTCAAAGTTTTTCTAGTAATCTAAGTCTGAGCATCATATAGTTTCTAGTGACTTTATAGTTTAATTGTAAAAGAAAATTATAATTCTTCAGAAAATGTATCTTATTTATGTAAATGGTTTCATTAAGAACCATGTTGAAAAATTCTATTAAGTATATTCAGATCAAAATTGATAATTAAGTTCATAATTACCATAAACCTTTTACTGAATATAATTTACTATTTCTAAAAATTAAACTGATGAAACAGAATAATAAGACTTCATATTTCGCTCTATGATTTTTTTCATTCTAATGAAAAGGTAATTCTTAATAAGTATGAGTTTGAGGAAAAAAGCATTGTTACAAAGAATTTTATTCATATCATCAGTATGTATTCGAATAAGTATATAGAAAGTAATTTTCTCTAGCGGTTAAAGAGATTATGAAAAGAACGAATTCCTGGCAAAATTAAGGAAAAATAACCATTTTTTTAAAATTCGAACAAAGAAAAAGAAAAAATACAATTTTCGTCAATTGAATAACAGAATGATTATTTACTTTAATGATTCCAAGCGATTCATTTTGCGTGCAAACTGGATAAAAAAATGTTCACGTTATGAGAAAATTATTCTCATAAATTCGAATTCAATAATTATATTTAATCTTTAGATAATACGTGTTTATTTATAAGAATTGTTTTCCTTGGAAAGTGCACACGCTTGATATAAAATACGATGGGAAACTTATATATTTCGTGTCTGCATAACTGAGCATCAAGTGAAACAAAGATCACGCATTCATGTAAAAGCTTTAGAACAATTCGAATATCGTTACAACACGCAATTTAACGAATCCCTTTCGAACTCACATCTTCAAAAACGAATTTTCCTCATTTTCCACTAAGATAGTTTTTATGCTCTGCATGCTTTCCGCCTAGCCGCGTGAGTAAACAGAAACCTGTTGGGCCTTTCATTGACATTCTGAGCCATAGGCGACTCCGTTGAATTTTCTAGATAAAGAAAAAAAAATCATATACCAAAGGGGAAAAAATCAGAAGCTTCATCCGGTCACTTTACTAATTATTGGATCTTGTTTATATCCTATACTGTAGTGTGTCAATAATATGTAAAATAAAAGGTGACATCTGCTTCTAAGGGAAGGAAAAGGAAAATCGTGAGAGACGGTAGTTTTAAATTTGGAACAACTTAGGTGATGATGAGCAAATGGGGGCAAAAATTAGGTCGATTGAATTTTTATATTCTGGATGACTTCGATAATTGGATTAGATTGAGACTGAAGGTATTTAAAAAAATAACAAAAAGCTACCCTGAATTTCTATTTCACATATATGAGAATGCTGATAGATATTCATAACACATTTCTTTGTGGGCTAATTAAAATGACGTTAGATGACCAATTAATTGATTGGTTGTTTATTAACATTGCACTTCGAGGGCAACGCGAGGGATGTATGTTAAGTGACAAAGGAAAATAATAAGAGCGGGAAAAGACACATTGATTGCTTCCATTGATTTTAATCGATTCGAACGTTTTTATTTTGTAATTATATATATATATATATATGCATATACTTTTTGCTTTTCTTGTACAGATTTAGAAAATTATTTTCAAATCACGAGAATCTTCACAGATTTCACTTTGTATTCTTTATTTAATCAAAATTTTATGCCTGATTGTATACATTTGTTTCCAAGTGAGAATTCCAAGTTCCAAAATTTCAAAGCAATTTTTATGTTATTCCGATATATAGATAATAAAATGCAGAAATCGCTTTGGAAAAACTTTTCCATAAATATCATATAATTAAAAAATATATAATGCGCGGAAATAATTTATTTTGATACATTTCAATTAACTCCCAACTAAAAATATTTCATTAAAGATGATATTTTTCCAATGAACACATTCGGTTTTCATATCCTTCATTCGCTTAGATATATTAAAGTTAGATAAATGATTCAATTTATCTTGATAATTTAAATTGCATTACTATAGGGGTAACTATTTTGGCTCGCGGGCCACATTGTGGATGTGGAGTATATCGGAAGGTCACACCTTTTTAAAATGACTGCATTCATTATTCAACTACATAAAAAGTATACTTTGCATTATAAAAAAGGAATGCAATTTTATTCATTATAATTCAATAAATATAAGTCAAATAAAATAGTGGCAGCTTTGTTCAGTTTATTTACTGTACTAGTTTCATATCATCTATAGCTGCTAGCACATTTAATTTTAGAGTCACTTTAAAGTATCCGACTACGTTCGGAACCGTGATTTTAAAAAAGCACATAAATGGATAATTTTCATGATACTTAATGTAACTTAGATTAGAATGCATGTATAAAATTGTTTTAAGGACATTTTGACAAAAAAAATGATTTAAATACAATATTTCGGCAAAAAATTAAATAAGAATAACCTTTTTTCAAAATGTTCTCCTTTTGTGAAAAATGCATCTATTATAATAATATTTTATCTGCATATAGCTCAAACCTCTGTACAGATGTTTAACTATGATTTTTGAAAAGTTCAAGTTATTTTCAGAATTACGACCAATTGAAATAATTATCAGCGTTTTTTTCTTAAAATTTCTCCCCTCTGTTGTCATAAAACATGGATATAAACCCACTTCTAAGTTATATATTTCAAAAATTCTAGTTGAGCCTCTGTACAGAGGTCTGAGCTATATACAGGCAAAATATTGTTGTAATAGAAGCATGTTTCACAAAAGGAGAATATTTTGAAAATGGGTCATTCTTTGTTCATTTTTTGTCAAAATATTGTACTTGCATAGTTTTTTATTGTAATACTATTCTTAAACCAATTTTATATACATTTTCTAATCTAAGCGACACTAAATATCATAAATATTATACACTAGCTGGTATACCCATTCTTCGCACGGGTGAACTGAAAAATTAAACAACACAGATTGAAGGATAAAGAAGTTTATAATGAGTTAATTTTACGTGAATTGCAAATTGAACAAAAAAAACTTTTTCTGCGTAGCTCAGCAAAAAAAAAGAGAAATAAAACACCTTTGTTAAATTTTAAGTATGTAGATCTAATAGCTGATAAAAAAAATATTTTTTTTTTATTTATAACTCCCCTAACACTCTTGAGGGTCGATTTTTGAAAATACCATCCTAAGCTGATCTCTTCTCAGCAAAAGAAACACATTGTTAAAAGTTTTGTGTAATGAACGCTTAAAATAGTGTAAATAATTTTTATCTGAAAGTATAATACATTAATATTACTTTCTGTAGTATTTATTTTATGTTAAAATTGTGTAATATTCGCAAGCAACGCCGTTTCTTAAATAATAATGACGATTCAATAAAAAACATAGCGAAATGTTAACGACAGAGTAAAGTTGGCAAATGCTTAGCTACTTTCATAACTCGAGCTTTGTAAGACCCGCCGTGTAGGGGAGCGATGCACGTTAATACTTTATCCAACCGCATTATGATTTACTGCATTTTTCATATTTTTTTTTGTATCACTATATTTAAAATTAAGGGATATACATAAAAAAAATACTCCACTTTGGAAAATTTTATCCGTTAGAGCTAATAAATTAATTAAAGATATTCCACTGTAAAATTAATTATATATACCGTTCACTTAAAATAAGTAGTCAAATAATTTTCAAAGGTCTTCATTAACATACAAAAAATAAGACACTTAAATTTTGACAAATTATTTTTTCCGCTAAAATACTGATCATGGAACCCGTGCTGCTATATAACTTGGAAGAGTGGATTTCAAAGATTATTCCTGCTAAGTATTGGTAGAATATTCCTTCTAAGTTGGTGGGGTGTGGTAGTTAGGAGAAGAAGGTGCCAGATCTGGTGTCGTCCACGTCTATTGACCATGGTTCAAAATTACGTGGTCCGTTGCCAAAAGCCCTCATGTAGCTGAACAGTGCGACGTTAATATTCACTCGTTCCAAAAGATACAGTACAGTAGTTTTAATTATTTTTATACTTAAAAATGCATTATCTGCCTTTTCAATTAAAATTATAGTGTTATAATTAACTACTAACTACAAACAAATTTTGAAAATTTGTCCAAATGATGCAGTGTGGAAGAGAAAGTTTATTTACTTTAAGTATCAGAACTGATAAAAGCATTTATTTGGAAAAAAGATCAATTTCTTACTACCAAATATACATAATAAAATGTTAAAAAAACATTAAAATAAAAAGAGATTTATAACAACCTCTCCCTTTAAAACTCAGTTTGATTCTGAAATAAAAAAAATAGGCATTATGTCAGAGGAATTAATTAGAAGCGAGCACCTTGCGTAGCCAAAACAAAAATGGTTTTTCACAAACAAAAGATAGACATATGCAGACATGGTTTTTTTTTTTGCAGCGCATGCCAGAATTTTTTCCTACTTACTTGACAAATATCGTTATATTTTGGACACTTCATACAATATCTTTATAAATTATAGTTTATGCTATAAATTATAGCCTATGTGCTATTCTGATGTATAAGCTATATTACTGTAAAGTTTCATTAAAATCCATCCAGTAGTTTTTGCGTGAAAGACCAACAAAGATTTTCACAAACTTTCGCATTTATAATATATATTAGATTTATACACTTTTGCAAAATCACGGTTCCGAACGTAGTCGGATACCTTAATGGGACAAACGAACCCTATCATACTTTTCTACCTTTTTTTTTAATTCTTACTATTTTAGTTCTCTCTCTAACTATATAAATATAAATCTTGTTCTAAGTTTCAATCCTTAATAAAATACTTTCTATTCATCAATTCAAGTTCAAATACATTCTTTTAAAACTTGTAGTGGATGCCACTTGATGTTAATTCAGTTTTTTTACAAATATTATTCATTAATTAAATTAAAAGATGAATAAAAAGTAACAAACAAAAATAATAGCCCAACAGCATATATGGAAACGAAAACAATCGTTTGGATCCTGTAGTGCAATGGATAGCGCATTGGACTTTTAATTCAAAGGTAGTGGGTTTGAATCCCACCTCTAAAGGCCTGATTTCTGAGAATGTGATTTTTTTTTACTATGCTACTTTATTAGGATAACTAAATTTAATTAATGAATAGATAGTAACAAACAAACAAAAAACGTCCAATACCATACATAGAAAGGAAAATGGAAAATTGCAAGAAAAATCGCTTTTTATTTTGCCACTTAATATTATGATTCTGTCATATGTATATACATATTTATATTAATTGTAACTATTTATTAAAAAGTAACTAAAATAAAATTTTTCTTTGTTGGCCAAAGTTGGAATTGACTTAATTTCTTCTTCTTTTTTTATATGACTTGTTTAAAATCAGAATGAGATTTCATGTTGAAATTATCATCATTGCCTGTAAGTCAGTGTTTCTCAAACTGTGGGGCGCGCCCCCTTGCGGGGCGTGATAACCCTACACGAGTATATCGAAAAGTCGAAAACAAAAGAATAAAAAAAATTATCAAGAACAAGTTTAATAATCACCAGTGACCCTATGGGCATGTCAAAATTATATAGAATATTTAATATTTATCTTGATAATTTGTAATTTTAAATTAAATTACAAATTATCAAGTATAATGATAATTTATAATTTAAGTCGATATGTAGCTTTTACGTCAAATTATATTAGTGAATTCAAATATATCGTTATTGTTTTGAGGGGGGCGTGATGAAAATTATGATTGAAAATTAGGTCACAAGTATAGAAAGTTTGAGAAAAACTATTGTAAGTTATATCAGCCAACTTGATCTTCATAGAAAAAACATTTATAAATATATGTTACCATAAATATAGAGAAAATGCTCTATCTTATTTGGTTTCAGACTATTATGGTGGGCCGCAAAATAACTCTTTACGGGCCGCTAATTGCCCACGCTTACATTGCTGTTTTATCCCATTGCAATAGTTCCAAAACGCTATCTCCACATTCCCTTATATTGTTATATGTATCATAAATTAATCAGTCGAAATTATATAAATAATTCAACTTTTAAACTGTTTCATTAAAAACTGGAGTTTGGTTATTATGGTATATGTGTGTAAAGTACCGGTACTTGATACTTGGGAAACTATATAGTTAAGGATTCGAAAATTTAATTTATATTTTATGGAATCACAAAGAATCAAACGCTTGAAAAAAATTTTGCTTAAGCAAAATTGCAAGTGTGTTTAGTTTAATATAACATTATTATGTGCTTTTAAAGGCTATACTAGTGGATTTGGTTAGTATTAAATTATATTTGACGTATGTAATATAAAATTATTTGTTATTAACCTAGAATCTTTTAAATAGATTTTGAGTGTGAGTTCCTCAACACAAAATATATTTTCGTTTCCTGCTTTTAAAAAAATTACAATTATCTCCCTTTGAATAACGAATGTAATTCAAGGTCAATTTCTTTTTAATTTTTCATTCATTTCTTTTTAAAAAATATCAATGAAAAGCAATATTTTTTTCAAGTTCAGTAAGCCATTTTAATATTAATTCTTTTATGCGCTTCCTGAATCGGATCACTACGCACTGATATTTGTTTCAGATCACAGAAATAAAAGCAAAGACATCTCAGTTACTTTCAAAAAAATTTACTGAAGCGGCTTAAACACATTAAACCATTTTTTTCTTCGGGCATTTTCAAACAGTTTTCGGTCACGGAACATTAATTATAATAGTGCCTCAAGTTTTTTAAGAAAATCATAAAACGATCACGATATTTCTTGCTGTCTAGAATGTATAACCATACTTCAATGTTTAATCCAAATTTCATTTTTATAACTGTTTCGGCTAAAATGTTACAAACTTTCTGCTTCACTTATGTTGTTATTTTTCATGTTACATCAAAGAAAACTTAAAGAATGCCGGCTCCGAAGGGAAATTTATTCAGGCAGAGTTTAAAAACCAAACTAGCGTAATAACTCATGTCAAATGCCCACAATTTTTTTTTAAATTGAAAATCAGTGTTTCTTTAAAATACCCATCATTAAATTAGAATTAGTTAATTTCTACAGAACTTGGAACAATATTCTAAAAAGTTTTAAATTAGGATCAAATATTTATATGGAAGTTAAATTATTCCAAAATTATTTAAATCTCTTACATTACTAGATTGCTCTCTGGATAGTTTTTTTTAAATATATTTAAGTTGATATAATTAGAAAATTAGATCAAGATAATTAAACTCAATATTATTTTTATTACGTATTATTTCATTTATTTGTATAATATCTTACGAAATTTTAAAATTCTTAGTTACATTTGAACATATCTGTCATTATAAGAATGTATGTCGATATATAGTCACATGCCCTAAATATTTCTCAAGTACTTTTGAATATGTCCCTTAAATAATTCAAAAAGAGGTTGTAGAAATTCCTTCCTTTTTTCCCCCTCAAAGCTTTATAATTTATGTTTTTCATTATATTTTTGCTTATTTAAATAATTTTCATATTAGTTTATGTAAATCAAATAAATTTCGCTCTTGTATGTACAAAATACATGAAAAGCATTATTTAACGCAAAGCTTGCAGTTTCTAATTTTGCATAAAAATGCAATATTTTTTTAACTCTTATACATGTTTTTATTTAAAGAAAAATTTAATTATAAAATATATAAATGTATATAATTGATTTTGAAATAACTACTTTATTTAATCAAAAAACTGTTTTCAAATTTAGTTTTAAATATTATTTGGAAAAGTGGGGAAAAATATCGTGAATTAACTTAGATCAATAACAATTCACAAAATGCTTTTAAGACTAAAGAAATCTTTAAACACATTTATTTAATCACCAAAATCATATTAATTTTCAAAATTATTTTTAAAACTAAGAAAAATTTTAAAATAGAATTTAATCACCAAAAGTTTTTTCAAACTGTCGTAATACGTCATTCAATAAACAACTCTAACATTTAATTAAATAAATCTCGAAATTAAAATTTTAAATTTCACACTTCTGGGAATTCTTAATAGATTTTTGCTAATGCTGTTTTACAGCTCTTTTTCATTGACTTTAAACTTATCGAGGCCATTTTGAGATTCCTCTCTGAAGTTCAGTATTATTTTGGTATAACAGCCGTGAAAAATTGTAGTTCAATTACTTAATTTCAAAACGTGAGACATTTCTTTTTTCTTGCGGAACTAAGATTCCTCAGTTGAGTGTGTTCTTCCAAAGAAGTTCCCTTATCCACTTCGCGGTCTGGAATTAGCCTTCTATTTTCCTGTGGGAAGCGATGAACTTATTTGTTTGTTTATAACTACGAATCTATTTGGCATTGAACGTATCTTTTCCATAATCTCGCTACGCATCGTAATTTAGGTTAACAGTGAATGCCAAATAAGATCCCCAATCGATCAATCTGATCGATTTGTATTACATTTGGAAGCTGCCCCATCTGCTTTGGAAAGTTACAAGACCGGTATATTTTTTTTTCAATTTGGTTTTTCTGTTCATTTAAATATAAGGAACATCAGAAATAGGATTCCTTCACGGTGAGAATCAGACGTTAAAATGGAATTTTAATTAGAATTTTTTGTAACGGAAACATGAAATTAGGTTTGCGCTACGTTAATGAAATTTTGCGAAAAATATGTTGAAATGTTTTTTTTTTCCTATTTCTTCCCTCAATTAAACTAACCAGACATCAATCTCAAAAAGAGAATTAGAGTGGAATATTTTCTCCGGAAGTTGCATAAATAATATATACCAAGCAAGGAAAACATGCCGAATTTTGAGGGAATTTAAGATATTATAAATCAAATAATGAATTGGCGTTATTTTGTATGTAATGCTTACAAGTTACAATAAGTTTCATTGATTTATATTTAGCACTGTAGGTTCTAGTACTTCTTCACTTTTATTTTATTATACTATTATATTATATATATATATATATATATATATATATAAGAAATATGTATTATTTATCAAAAACAAGAAAGAATAGATAAAGAACATAACACATATTTATATATATATATATATATATATATATATATATATATATATAATATAAATATACATACATACATACATATAAAAGTGTATGCATGTGTGTGTACAAATGCATTAAAAATTTAGGACCTGTACCACATTACATTATAAATTAAGAGTACAATATAATTTCGTTACGATAAACCATAGGTTCTCAACGTGGACGTTTGAGGGATTCAGGGGGCAGTAAAAGACCCAGAGTAAGTTATGGGGGGAGGGTAGACGGTATGGAGAGACATGGACACATTAAACAAATATAGTCTAGACAAGACTAAAAAATACGCTGATTATGTACTAACAAAAGTAAACTTAGATACTGGCTCGTGTTTTCACCGTGTATTATGTACGCTCTTATTTTTCTGGAGTGGGAGGGGGTGGTTTCGAAACATTCATTAGAAAAGGGGGTGCCAGCTCAAAAAAGGTTGGGAATCTATGCTGTTAACTATTTTAATTAAATCTAAGAATTTTCACCGTTCTGTGATACAACCAATATAGATCATATTAAAGTCAGTTCTTCGTTGCCTTAATTATAATCAGATAATGACATACTACATTTTCAGGAAACATACACGAATGAATTTTCTGATTATTGATAACATTTTCATTATTCGTGATTGCAAATTATAGACAGCACATTCAATAAATATTTCATTGAAAAACTTATTGCTGTTTGAACGTGTTAGTTAATTATGCAATAACATAATTTAAAATCAGAAACTTTCGAAAATTCAAGTAAAATTTGTTTCAAGTGGGTCATTTTTTCTTTCAAAATTACAGCAGACAGTTAAAATAATTTTAATTTTTACCTGACCAAAATTCAAACTTAAGTTAAAATTAAATCAACGGAACTGAGAATCTTACAGGAATATATTTTTCCAACTTAAATCCCCAAAACCCAGTCACTATTATACGTAATACACATACAGTTTTAAATAAAATATAAGAAATTAAATTTTATATATATATACATATTCATATAATTGATTATGGTCTAAATATTAAGTGTTAAAAAAATACATACTAGGGGAAAGGACTTCACAGTATTCTCTGAATCAGTTAAATCTGAAAGAGATTTATATATAATCAGTTTGTTTCAAACTATACATATGTCAATAGCGCGCGCGCGGTTTTGGTTTTTCCATACAATTTTTTATACAATTACAGCCTTAAGGTACCCGACTATGATCGGAACCGTGATTTTCAAAAGCGTATAAATGGATAATTTTCATGATATTTAGTGTGACTTAGATTAGAATATATGCATAAAATTGTTTTAAGGACATTTTGATAAAAAAAAATATATTTAAATACAATATTTTGGCAAAAAATTAACTTAGAATAACCTTTTTTCCAAGTGTTCTCCTTTTGTGAAAAATACTTCTATTAGAATAATATTTTGCCCGTATATAGCTCAGACCTCTGTTCAGAGGCTCAACTAGAATTTCTGAAATATATAGCTTAGAAGTGGGTTTATTCATATTTTACGACAACAGAGGGCAGCAATTTTAAGAAAAAAACGCGAATAATTATTTCAATTGATGGGAACTCTGAAAATAATCTGAATTTTTTTAATCATTCGAGTTGAGCCTCTGTAGAGAGGTCTGAGCCATATACAGGCAAAATATTATTATAATAGAACCATTCTTCACAAAAGGAGAACATTTGGAAAAAAAGTTATTCTAAGTTAATTTTGTGCCAAAATATTATATCTTAATAAATTTTTTTTGTCAAAATATTCTTAAAACAATTTCATGCATGTATTCTAATCTGAGTGACACTAAATATCATGAAAATTATCCATTTATGTGCTTTTTTAAAATCATGGTTCCGAACGTAGTCAGATACCTTTAGAAATTATTTTCACTCTATATTAAAAATGTATACATCAAAGAAATACAAAGGGTATTTCTTAATTAGATAGCTGGAAAAAAATTTTATCGCATAATTTACATTTTACAAAATTTATTTTCATCTTGGTAATACGAAATCAGTATTTTGCTAAAAATTTCAATAAACAGTTTTTTTGGTGTAAATAACCGAATTGTTTTTACTTATTCACAGTTATTCCTATTTTCATACTTATTCATGTGCATCGGTCTTTATATGATCTTTCGTAATGTAAATAAATGAATAATGTAGATATAATGAAGGCTATAACAAATGACTTCTTTTGTAACACTCGCTTGATTAAAATTTATCAATAAAATTCTATGAAAAAAATAATAAATTGATGAATATGAATAGAATTGTAGATAAATTTGTTGAATGTGTATAACGAAACATATGAAAAATATGAATATGCTTGTATCAAAACAAAATAAATAATTATATAAATTTTTAGAGTATACGAAAATTTGTTTTTACTTTTATGATTAAAGAAATGACACTCGATAGACTGTGCATTAAGATGGTTCGAAATTTTTTTTTCAGAATTACAAAACCTAACGAGGAGTTAAAGATGCTCTCTGGTATATAGATGAAAAGAAAAATAAAATTAAAAAAATAAAGAGTGTGTGTGCTTATGACCACACGATAGAAGTGATAACTTTAAATTTTGTATTGTAATTTCAGGAATTAGTTAAATAAAAAACAAGGGGATATTAGTATACTTATGTAAAGTTATTTATTCGTATATCTGTACTCATAAAGTAATATTTTTTTGATAAATATATAGTCATATTTGTGAATTAATTGTACTCCAAGAAGGAAACAATAGGTTTATGGTAGCCGGAATAGCTTATAAATACTTTTGATTCAAAAGTATTTAAATACTAGCTACATAGCCCGGCGTTTTACACGGGCTTTCTCTACTTTTATAAATTTTCCTTTTCCTTCACAAAATCAGCACTTCTCTTTTTCAAAATGACTTCCACCTCCACCCCTTCCTCCGCTTAGTCCGGCATTGCAGGGGTTTTTACCGAGTGTTTAACTAAAAACTCTCTGTTTCGAAATTTTTTCCTGTTTTTTCCCTATTTCTTTTCTTTGTCAGACAGGTTTATTTCCCCCCGGCGTTTCACGAACATTTTTAAATGCATAACGTATTGTCATAGAAATTCCCCTTCCCCTCTCGCTATCAGAGCTCTTGAGTAAGTGAACAGTGGGACTTTAATATTCACTCAATCACTTTGCAACTTTTTAGGCGCTGGAAACAAAAATGTACCTTTTAAAAAATAGTTGTATGTTGAAAAAAGTAGAAATTTTTATAAATACAAAATTTCACAACTGTATTAAATGTTGAATAAAAAATGTTAGCACTTTTTGAAATGTTCAGTACACGGGGAAAAAAATTCATACAATTAATTTTTATAAATGAAGAAGTAATAAAAACTTTGAATTTGATAAGTAGTTATTAAATATTTAAAATGTGAGTACTTTTTTAAAATTCATAAAAAAAAGTTTTCGGCATTTTACTTTTTAAATCACTAACTCTAAAAGATCGAAGTATGAATTTTTTAAAAACTATTTTCATTTTAACGCATTGATATCTACATTAAATCCCCACTTAAAATAATGGACAACTTGTTCAGAAGAGTTGGTCCGGCTTCCCACAGTGTAGGCACTAAATTTTTGTGAATGAATTCGATAATTTTCTCTACAATTTGATTTGGTGAAATATAAATAGTAAGCATTAGAATTATCTTTCCATTTTCTGCTCTACATTTCGCTGTACAAATTTCTCCGATACATGACTCATTAAACTCAAATGATTCAGTAGTATTGTTACGAGTGGTATTGTTACCATTGACAAACTCAAGCGTAACAATGCTTGGCTTTTTAAAACGCATCATTCAAGTTCACTCTCAAGCAAAACGCGCCTAAAGAAGTTATCACTTCAAAAATTTATTTCTATGTTAAGTACTGCCACTAGAGGAATGAAGCTTAGGTATTTAAGGTATTTTATGGTTAAAAGTTAAAGTAATTTTTATTTTTAAAAAATGTGTTTCACACACACAGTACCTTTGAACATCTATTGCAATGAGAAGACACCTGCTAAATAGTTTCTAGAAAAAAAGCTCAGATTAGGTACGTTTAATAGCACCTTTAGTATTAATTTTTTTAAAAACCGACTATCGAAATTACAGTGCAAGATAAAGGGGAAGACGGAAAAAAGTTGGATCAAACAGATTCGATGGTGCGTAGAGAGAGCTGGGGTTATGAAATGATGCAATGTGCATTGTGCTATTCACTTCTCAACAATAGACATCGCTTTTTGTTATTTATTTCGTAGAAAAATAATTTTTCGAAAACTCTACCCCTTTGTAGCAATGTTAAATTTTGAAATTAGTTTTTTAATTATTTTTTTCCTAACTTCCATACCATAGAACAGTGTTACTCAAATTTTTTATATATCTTTCTATAAATTTCGTAACACTAATTACCCCTCGTCAAAAAAAATTTGATATACTGTAGCAATCAAAATATATTTATTTATCTATTTTCGTACCCCCACCAAATTCTTTCCGTACCCCTGGTGGTACACGTACCACTCTTTGGGAAACACTGCCATAGAACGTGTTTTCTACATAGACAGGTTCCGAATATTAATATTTTTTTCCATACAACCGCGATCCCCTCTATTGTGTATATTTTACATAACGCTCATTTGTCATCTAGAGTGGGAAATGTGTCGTAAATTTGTACTAGTATCGATACAATTTTGTATACAGTGAAAATCGTTTAATGCAAAACTGAGGGAACAGAAATATGTTTTCATGTTAAAAGAATTTTGTGTTAAAGGATATTGGGGGAAAATATATATATGCATGTATTTAATAAAAACCATTCAAACATTTATGTTATTTGCTATCTTTTTCAATTCCTACAGTTAGCTCACACTCTTTATATGTTTATTTATTTATCTTCGTGGAATTTTCAATCGTTAATAAAATACATTTTAAAGCGCTCAATTCAGCTAAAATTTTATATACATGATTATTTTGGATGACAATACAGTAATTTAATTATAATTCATAAAAATTAATTGATTAAAACTAATTGTTGAAGGAATTACAAATACAGCCACTTTGGTATCATTTTTGGCGACTTAGCGACCATTTTGCCGACTTGTGTCAAAACTAGAAAAGCTTTTTTTCTCACATTTTAAAGTGCTCATTTGAGTTGAAATTTTCCGTACACTATTGTTTTGGGTAAAAATACGATATTTTAATTATAATTAATTAAAATTAATTGACTGAAACTAATTATTTAGAAAATTACAGATACAGCCACGTTGGTTTCATTTTTAGCTACTTGGGTCAACACTTTAAAATATTTTTTTTCTCACGTTTTAAAGCATTCAGATGAACTGAAATTTTATATACACGATTGTTTTGGATGAAAATACTATACTTAAATGATAATTAATAAAAATGAATTATTACTTAATGCTGTAATTCTGTCATATGTATATACATATTTATATTAATTGTAACTATTTAATAAAAAGTAGCTAAAATAAAATTTTTCTTTGTTGATCTAAGTAGGAATTGACTGAAAAAAATTTATTTTTATATTATTTGTTTAATTATTGTTGAGAAAGAAGAGCTAGCGGATCAAAATTACAGATTTCCGTTTTTGCCTTCTTTTTTTTATATACACCCTTACGAAGATTACTCTGCATTTTAGTGAAATAGCAGTTTGCTTTCCCCAAGAGTTCTTTGCCATTGTGTACACACAAAAAAAATTCTTCTAACGTAGAAAAAATTACTGAGAATTAAAATCACTGATTTTTACTCACATTGCGATGGACTCGTCAACGAATTTCAAAGCGAAATGATGAGAGATGAGTTTTTTTTTTGTGACGTTTGTAGGGATGGAGGATGAAAGTAGCTTAGAGAGAAATAAATTTGGCTAGTGTTATAGGCTTTTCCGAGGGTATTTCAAAGCCAAGTTAGCCTCCTTTCTACGAAACATGTGAAAAAACACATCTCTTTCAATTCACTTTCCTCTTTAAATCTAGCTTACGTGACTGGTGTTTTCCGTATCTGTTCATTCCCAATTGGGATATCTTTCCGTCTTAAGCTATTTTCATTTCGTGTTAGGACAGCGTTTCTCAAACTGTGGGGCCATGACAACTCTACGAAGGGGGGCGCGAGCATACTCTGAAAAGTTGAAAACAAAATTTTATTTAATTAAATTTGTTTGTTTAACTTCAGTAAATTAATAAATACATTCTGACATAATAAAATACACATTTACACACTGATGTATTACACTTAAAAATATATCAGTGCTACACAACGTGTTTTATAATTAGTTTAACAGTACAAACTTAATAAGTTTAATAATTACCAGTGACCCCATGAGCTTCTCATATATAAAATTATAAACAAAAATTAACACATATCTTGATGATTTGTACTGTTTATAATTAATCCCTTAACTACCAATTAAAAGTTACGCGATTCGCTTTCCAATGCCAACTGTTTTCCACATAGGCGCGTGTATACGATGTATTGGGGGAATAAGGAATAAAGAAGCAAATAATCTGAAATAGGTAAATCCTTCGCAAACACTGTCAAGGTCATTTGATTGCATTTCAAAGCCTTCGGAATAATTGTATGGATATCAGTGCACAGAAAATATCGTACTTCGGAAAGGCGTATATAAACGTCCGGGGAAATTAATGCTTTAGCTGAGCGAGAAGTTTATATACGCCAGTGGCACTTAAGAGCTTATAGCCGTATTGAAGCTTTAGCGTCAAAGTATAGTATTAGTGAATTCAATGCATTGTTTTTGTATGGGGGGGGCGATGAAAATTATGATTGAATATTGGGTCGCGAATATTAAAACTTTGAGCAGCACTGTGTTAGGAGAAAAAAAAATGGAAATATATATTAGTTTGTTCTTAAGGAAACCAGGACATCATACACATTCAAAAATCGATTTTTCAATTTTAGTGTTAAAAAATAGTGTATATTTTTATGAATCTAAAAATGTATAACACTTATATGTTCGTTGATAAAATAACCGTAAAATGTGAAAAAAGTAATTGACAAAAATATAAATAAACGTTTACACATGTTTAGTTTTTCACTTTTTCTCCGAAGTATAATTTTTTGCTTTTATGCATACTTTAAAAAAAAAACTATTGCACTATATAGTACCAAATTTTTCATACTTCTATACAGGATACCTGTGCATTTAGTGAACCTACTTTTTTCTTTAGTCGAGTAGTACATTGTTTTTTAAAAAGTAGTTTTATGTATGACAAAGGGAGGGGGAATACAAATTTTCAAAATTACAAAGTTTTATAATTTTTTTAAAGAAACTATCTTAATATTTTACTAAAAAATAGGTTAACTATATTTCGCGTATTGTTTTATAAATGTGCAAAAAGTATTTTACATATTTAAGAGATATTTTTTTAAAAAATGGTACCTAAACATAAGAATGTATTATAGGATCTCAAAAATTTTATGTCAACTTAAATTAAACAAAAAAAAAAATTTCCCTAAAAAACTATTTTTGTATTTCTACAGAAAAATTAAAATATTTTTATTAAGATCACAAAAAAATCTAAGCTCTGTTTGAAATTTTGAAAGATATATGCCCCATAAGCAAAGAATCTTATTTTCGGCATTTTACTCTTTCAAGCATGTCCTACTGCCCTTAAGCGCTTTCACGTTAAATGTATTTCACTTTAACATCTTTCTGTTTCAATAAATAAAAAGTAGCATCATATTTCATGGACGTTTCTTTTCTCAGGATTTAAAAAAGTAGTTTACCTTATGAGAAAAGGTATTAAAGGAAAAAGAGAAAATAGCAAATGATTAATCAAAAAATGAAACTTTTTGCAGTTCCAGTGGATGATCACGGAATAAATAATAAAAACGAAAACGAACCGCATGAAGAAACAGTGTGCATTTGCAAATCAAGAGGTGTGTAAACGAGAAGTAATTTTCTTTTTGTTTCTGTAGCTGCTGTTAAGAAAGTTATTAAAATAATAACAACTTTTAAGATAAATATCTCTTGTATACACTATTTTCTAAATATGTAATTTAGGGACTGAGGATTTTCTTGAGAGTATCTTGAGAAGGATATATATCTTACAAATGTATCACTTTTTCATGTAATACATGATTGATTTTTAACTAAATCGCAAGATGAAAGACAGAAACAATAAGCATTTAAATTTATTTTTTACTTGTTTATGTTTCTTATTAGAAGTTTAGTTTTGTACTCGATAGCAGCTTATGCTTATCGAAATAAATAATATAATTTCACGAGTTGTTTTCTCTAGTTTGGTTGAAAATCTAGTGACACGATTGACGAATGTGAGAGTTCTAATCATTTAAACTCTTGAAATTAAAAATTTACTAATTGTTGATTTTGAGTTAAAATTTTGCAATGGTTACACTAAAGAAACTTAATCAAGCGAATTAAATATAACACGAAAACAATTCAGTTTTGAGAGATTGAGTGAAATATATTTATTTTCAGGCATAATTTATTTAAATGGGCCAAATTTTAGTTTATTTAATTATCACTTTGAAAAATATTTTTTTAAGCGTAGAATTACTGGATTTGAAAATTTTAAAAGGCACTTTTAAGAGATTTTGTGATATAATCTAAAAAAATAGATAGATTGCGACTAGCAAACTGTATATAATGGCCTTTTATTAAGCATGTTCTACTATTCAATGTCTTTTTCTCATTTTGATTCACTGGTTGTTACTAAACGCAAAATTTGTTTTGGAATTAAACTCTTTCTTTTTCATTATTCAAATCATTGTTTAACCTCATTAATAAATATTAATTCAAATTAACTGGATTAATTAAAGAAAATTTCGTTTCATCATATAATTTTAGCTATATATATATATTTTTAAAAAGCCTGTAATTTTTGTTTTAAGTATAATCACCAACACGCCTACTTTGAGTACTTTGAGTTTACAAAACAAGTCATGTAAAATGAAACAGGATTAACATTTTTTCATGATAGATTATGACAATAAATGTTTTCGACAATGAAAAATAACTATCTGTGCATATATATCAGTATACTACATATTTTCCGCAATCATTTCCTTTTAATCCATACACAGCCTTTTGGTTCGACAGAAATTGTTTCCCTTTCACTCTAAACGAATTTCATCTGTAATCTCTCAATATCAACCATTCTCAAGCTATGATGTATATTTTTAAAAATTAAAAAATAAAATAAAAAATAGATCTCTTTTTTTTAAAAAAAAATTATAACAATAATATATTTTTAAAACTTTTGTTTATATTCAAAATTTAGAAAATAATATGAAAATAACGTATGAAATGGTTATATTTTTTCTTGGCTAAAGTAATTCTTTAATATTGTATGACACAGAAGAAAAATATGAGCGCAAAAAATTATGATTAACAGGAAATATGAAGAACATAGATCGGAATTAAAACATTCAAATTTTTAAAGTTATTCCTCCCTTTCCCCCTCCCCAGCAAAAAAACAGTGAAAAAATTATTGTATTTTATTTGACAACTTCTTAATAATGTTTAATTCTATTTCTCTTTTAGTATTTTTAAGTATTTTCTCACTAAGTTCAAGTTAAAAATGTTATGTAAACTTGAAATTTAAAGAATCAGTACGTGTGCTTGAAAATTTCAACAATAGTTTTTGAAAATTCTATCGAAAGCAAAGTGGAGACAGGGGCGTAGCTACCGCCGTATCAATGATACGGGGCCCTTAAGCTACGGGGCCATTATGCGTAAAATATATTCATAAGATGTTAAAAGGCCCTAAATAGGGCCCTCCAAGAAATTTTGATACAAGGCCCACTCAGGACTAGCTACACCAGTGAGTGGAGTTAAAAATAATTGTGAAAAATATCCTCTTCATGAATTAAAATAAAAAAAAATTAAACTTATTTTGAATACCACCATATTTCTTTCTCTTCCGTTAAATTATTTCTTACGTTATGTATCAACTAAAAGAAAGAGCTACAGTTAATTTTTAGATACCAATACATTCAATTTCTTCAAAGGCTGCCAAAAGAATGTCAATCTTCAATTACAATTGCTTAAACAGAAACATAATTTTCCTATTTTTGGAATAAAATTATTCTAATTTTAGAACGCTGAAGGCATGAAGTGAAAAATACATCTCCATATGCTGCCTTGTTATTAATCTTTAATTCCGCAATTCGTGTTTGAAATATTGCTTTCTTTTTTTCCTTTGAATTAATCTGCAAATCTAGAGCGTTTCTTAGTCGGTTATTATGTCAACACTGATCCAAAGACAGAAGGCTTCTTTTTCTAATAACAATTCCTGCGGCAGAAGTAACAATTCAAGCGTTTCTGACGAGTTGACCCACCACAGGTGGATTACCAGCAACCATTTCCAACAAATTAGCTCTTAATGTTAGTAGTCCAAGCCCATACCTTTCAAGGTTTCGCTGCCCGGAGCAGGTGTTTTTTTATTTCACATTGTAAAAAAGTGATTTATTTGGCGTCTAATTCCATGACCCCATTTTGACTTTTCTTTCTTCAAACGAGGAAAAGCTAAATTTCGATTTTGTTTATTTCTACAATTCTTTTTTTTTTCTTTGTATGCTCTTTTTCGAACATGAATTAATGCTCGATTGATGATTGGCATGAGTTCGGCAGCATCTAAGCAGAACGATTGATTATCTTTATAACTGAAGCAGGAATAATAATACGCTATGCATCAAATGTTTATTTGAGGGGGAGAACTAGTGTTGAATGTTATAATATTTGACAGTTATTTTGTTTGCAAGAATAAAATAGAAATTTGCTTTGATATGCCAGTTTTCTCTAACTTTCGGTCGATAATTTTAATGCTGTTCCAGATAAATTCATAATTAAAGATTTGTGTCGATTTTGGTTTCGGTAATGGTCTTAAAGAACTCGAAAAAAGTAGTGCTGATTTTTTTGAAATAGTTAATTAAAGCCACTAGCGTAGCCAGCCCTGAGGGGCCATTTTGGCGACTTGTGTCAAAACACGAAAAGATTTTTCTCACATTTTAAAGAGCTCGTTTGAGCTGAAATTTTCTATACACGATTGTTTTGGGTAAAAATATGATAATTTAATTATAATTAATTGACTGAAACTAATTATTCAAAGAATTACAGATACAGCCACGTTGGTTTCATTTTTAGTGACTTGGGTGAAAACCTTAAAAGATTTTTTTTGTACGTTTTAAAGCATTCAGTTGAACTGAAATTTTATGTACATGATTGTTTCGGATGACAATATGATACTTTAATGATAATTAATAAAGAATAATTACCACTTAATCTTGTGATTCTGTCATATGTATATACAAATTTATATTAATTGTAACTATTTAATAAAAAGTAGCTAAAATAAAATTTTTCTTTGTTGATCTAAGAAGGAATTGATTTTTTTAAAAAAATTTATATTACTTAATTATTTATTTATTTTACTTCTTAGTTTAGAAAAGTAAGTGTTTATTCGGTTGTAAGATTTCGAAAATATTGCTAGAATCAAAGAAACTGAAATATTAAAACATCTAAACAGCAATAATACACATTGACTTTGAAAAACGATTGAATTCTCTTATCTTCTGATAACTCATCAAAAAAAGCATTTTCTTCACTTTCCTTTCTGAAAGAATGGTATTACACCCCATTCATTTGCAAGATCTCCGGATTCTTTTAGCAAACAGCTAAATGAAATTTGATTTCTTATTGGTGCCAGTCTGCTCAGAAGATTATTCATCAGAATATTAGCTTTTCATAAGTCATTTCTTTTCATGCACAGAGACAACTTGAAATCGCATAGGAATGCAGGGTCGCAAATGCTGAATTTGCGAGCTATAGCGCTAAGAAACAGAGAAGGAAAACAGAAACAACAACACATCATAGGAACAGAAAATACTTTATTGACAGGTTATTCTAAAACAGGTGTTCGAAATGACACTTAAAAGGTCTGACAGTGGTGCTGCAAGGAATTCCTTACGTTCTCGAAGATTCCTTGCATGTCACGTACCCTTCCTTCAGTTGCAGGTATTCGAACGATGACCGATGAACGATTCTCGATGCAGGCATTCGAAATCTTTAACTCAGGGTTTCTCAAACTGTGGGGGCGTGCCCACCTAGGGGGACGTGATGATCCTACAAGGGGGCGCGAGTATTACGAAAAGTGGAAAAACAAGAGATTATTTAAGAAAATTATTGTTTTACTGAAGGAAAGCAAAATAAAATACATTTTAACATAATAAAAAATACACATTTATACTAATATAATACACTTATCAATGTATCAGTAGTGCACAATGTATTTCATAATTAATTTAACAGTACTAAGTGAAGAACAAGATTAATAATTACCATTGACATTATGAGCATGTCATAAAATTATATACAAAATTTAATACTTATCTTGATAATTTGTACGGTGTATGATTAAAGTCGCATTGTAGCTGTACGTCAAAGAATATTGTTATTGAGTTCAATACATTGTTATTATATGGGGAGCGATGAAAATTATAATTGAAAATTGGGTCGCAGGTATAGAAAGTTTGAGAAGCACTGCTTTAACTGAAGGAACGGACATCTCGTACACCAAAGTCTTCATGTGTCCAGAACCAGACTCACGTCACCTTCTGTTCACACTTGCAAAAGTCGAGTGATATGGAACACGCCTGTTTCAGTTACACTCCTGGTAGTGCAACTGCCAAGCCCATTACAATCCGCAGTTCCATACATGATCAGCAAATCGACAAGTTTTTCATTTGAATACGAGTTCCTTCTATTACCTCAGGAAACGAATCGTAAATGACGGCTTCCAGCAGGATCTATTTTCCAGAAACCTTCAGTTCAGCGCCACCAACCGCAAGACTGCCTGGGGTAATCTTCCAGAACGTTAGGAGTTCCATGAAAGGCCTCAGTTAGGTCAGCCAGACGACTTTTGGTCGTAATTTTCGATAAAAGTTTTTTCTGTCCCATTAATGTATTGCTGTTTCTGTTCTTTTTCTATGCTTCTTTGCACCATAGCTTGCATCTACGGTATTTGCTACCCTGCATTCCTTGTGATTCCGAGTCGTTTCTGTACCCCCTACACGCCCTGCAAGTTTGTCGGTCTGGTAGGGAATTACCTTGTATAGTAAAAGGGAAACAAATCTTACATTACAATCCAAATAAGTCAGATTTGTTGACTGTAAGGGAAAAAAAGATGACATTTTTGGGAATTTCTTTTGGAATATAGTTTTTTTAATTTTCTTAATTTAAAGCTTAAAAGTGCAACTGCGTTGGATGATATCCAACTTTCGCTCATATTTTCAACAGTTCACCGGGCTAAGAATCACAACTTTTGGAATCACAATCAATGGAATTTACAGAATGAAATGAAATAAACTTTAAAACCTCCAACACATGAGGCTGTTAGAATAACTATTTATGGAAAGCGTATTTTGGACAAAGAATTGCACACCCCAGTGGAGTTGTGAAATGGGGCAATTAACTTTCAACTCGGAGGGTGACAAAGGACTTCTGATACTTATGGTCCCATCTTTTCTCAGAAGAGGAAACAGCTTTCGAACCTTTACTGGCCAAGAATGCACGTTCTGTCTTTTAGATGTTATAAAAATAAAATAAAAACAAACAAACCGAGATAAGTAGAATCTATTATTTTCTTTCATTGGACTTCTTCTGAACAACTTCCGACTAAGGGCCAAGCCGTTTTGTAATTATTAATTGCGACGTTGTTCTACCATCAATCAATCAACAGAACAAAGAATTTTGTCATTTTTATAAGCAAATAACACTTCGAACAAATTTTTCCCATTCTAAATGTGTATATGTTACATCTGTCTTTTTCAAGTGATATTTCTGATCAGCCATTTTGAATATAGGAATTCTTTAAAAACCTTTCCGAGTCTACACCACTTCTTGCTTTTTCATCATTTTGAGAAAAACAATACCAGGTTTCAAAGTTTCTAATTGTAGGAACATAGACGTAGAATTCACATGGAAATTTTTAACCGTTTGAAGCCAGTGACAAACGATTTTATAAATGCAAAAATCACTCTGTTAATAAAACTATTGACAGCATTTTCCGACTTTCTGCTTACGCATGTCCAGAGCCCTTGTTGCTCATTGATATGGCGGTAGCTTACGCCATATCAATATTCATTTATGTTTTAAAAATGGGAATACACTCTACAATAAAACAATCCAAATCTTCCTTTTAAAATAAGACTAAATAATTCAATATTCCTTTAACTTTTAAGGGGGCTTCTAAATATATTGAATCGACGTAATAATACTGCAGCACAATGGAACCACATTATTTACGATAGATGTAAAGTTTTTGCTGAGAACGTAAATTACTCTTATAAATCAAACCTGAAGGGTAAAAATGTCCGAAACAGTGTAGGATTTTTTTCAAAACTACAATATATTTATACAGAGTGTTTTTTTCCAGGTATAGAAGTTTAAGTTGGCATTACTTTCCAAGATGGCGACCGATTTAACAGCTGTCAAGTGATTTATTCTCAGTTTGGTTTGGCATTTCATCATGAATAGACTCACGCCTGAACAACGCTTTCAAATTGTGCAAAACGAGATTGCCGTTGTTCCCGATTTTCATAAGCGAATTTTGTTTAGCGATGAAGCGCACTTCTGGTTGAATGGCTACGTCAACAAACAAAACTGCCGCATTTGGAGTGAAGCTAATCCACAAGTGTATGTCGAAACACCGTTACATCCAGAAAAACCGACTGTTTGGTGCGCTTTATGGGCTGGTGGAATCCTTCTTCAAAAACGATGAAGGCCACAACGTTACAGTCAATGGTGATCGGTATAGAGCCATGATTACTAACTTTTTCATTCCTGTATTGAACAATCATGATGTCCAGGAGCTGTGATTCCAACAAGACGGCGCAACATGTCACACAGCTCGTGCCACAATCGAATTATTGAAAGACACGTTTGGTGACCGCTTAATTTCACGTTTTGGATCTGTGAATTGGCCTCCAAGATCTTGTGATTTAACACCGCTAAACTATTTTCTGTGAGGCTATGTAAAGTCATTGGTCTATGCGGATAAGCCACAAACGCTTGACCATTTGGAAGACAACATTCGCCGTGTTATTGCCGATATACGGCCACAAATGTTGGAAAAAGTCATCGAAAATTGGGCGTCCAGATTGGACTACATCCGAGCCAGCCGTGGCAGTCCTATGCCAGAAATCATATTTAAAATTTAATGCCACAAGATTATCTTTCAAATAAAAATATTCATGTCAATCGAATAATACATCGTTGTTTTATTGCAATTTAAAGTTCTATACCTCTAAAAAAAAACCCTTATATATCCTTATTTTCATAATCTGCTGAAGCCATATTTGGCAAACTTAACTACAGTGCCTGCCGATGGCACTATTTGTATGCATTCTTCATACAAAGCTATAAAATGCAGTTCCAGAAAAAAAGACTTGACGAAATATGTCTAAATATACATATTTATAATACTTTATTATACGTAGAAGTACATTTTGCTGCACTAATAATGACTTTTGTAACTTCATAGACACTATTTCTCGTTTTTTTTCGAGGGGAATAAAAAGGGGAGGGGTACTGCTAGCACTGACGTAGCTATCTCTGAGGGGGCCCCGTATCAAAAGCCCTTCGGGGCCTTTTTTTTAGATATGGGAGTCCTGTTAGCGGGACTGTAGTTACAGACGTCGGGGCTACGCCCCTGACTACTAGTAAAATACGTTGAAATGACCCTATACTTACACCACGAGACCAATACATGTTTTGTTTATACAGCATGTTATCAAATATTAACATTAGATTTTACCTTATTGATTAAAGAGATATGAATGTTCGAGTAAAATTAACAAGCAATAAAAATTTCATTTTTTTTTTCTTTTCTCATATTTCATTTTTAGCTTAGTGTTTTGAAAAATGTTCTTATTTGAGCTTCTGAAAATTTGCTTTTTTCCAAGGTTCTTATCTCGAAAACTATTTTCCATTTCATAATATATATCAATGATCAGACTACCCTCAACTTAAGAAATTTTGGAAGAAATAAAAAATTGCGTTTTGTATATAAACAATGGTAACATATTTTTGTTTCTGGAATCTTTCATTTGACATGAAATGTGCATAAATATTGTTTTCTCATAAATACAAGGACTAAAAAGTTTTATTAATATAAATAGTTTTGTTGCTCAGTTTTTGACATGTTATTATCGATCGCTTCTTCATACCTCTAAGATTTTTTTTTTTGTCTCTTAGCAGTCTTAAAAAAAACTATTAGTTGATTTATTAGTTGATTATTCGTTATAAAACTCTTCTAAATTATGGACGACAGTATCCAATTTTGGGTAAATAATTGATGACTCTAAAAGCAATGACTTAATTTATATGTCACTCGTCAGCTAATTCTCCTTTTCTCTAGTCCTGCCAAATTTCAGTTAAAATCATGTGCTAAAATTACTCACCTTTTGCAAATGACTTCTGTAAAAAAAATAAACAAATAAGTAACAATAAATATTAACATTGTTAAAAATAATAAATTAATCGTCAGACATTTTTTTTTTCTTGTTTTATTAAACTTCTTTAAGCCTGTCTTCGGTAAAAGTACGTGGCTTTGTCACGGGTTCGAGCCCAGTACCACTAAAGACCCGCCGTGTAGGGCAGCGATGCACGCTAAATCTGTCGAGAGCTGAAACGTCCTCCCGTTGGTGTGGTGTGGTAGTTAGGAGAGGGGGGTGCCAGCTCAGGTGTCGTCCACGTCACTTGACCATGGTTCAAAATTACGTGGTCCGTCGCCAAAAGCCCTCGTGTAGCTGAACAGTGCGACGTTAATCTTCACTCACTCGGTAAAAGTACGAGAGCTTGAACTAAACGCGAAACACATTCTCAGACAGAAAAAATCACTCAATTTCCATGGGAATTTGCAATATTATAACTCATACCTCTGTTAACAATATAGTGCTTTTAAAAATGTCAAAATATTATAAATGAATACTTTATTTTTCGTTTTAATACGTGAAGGCATAACCCATTTAACATTAGGATATTGGAGAAAAAACGCGAAACATATTTTATTTCAGAAAAAATGAATCAACTCGGTTAAAAATAGGAAGTACAATAAAAAATGTTGCTCTCTAAAGGATAGTGGAGCCAAAATATATCATATTAATGTTTCATTTCTTTTATATCCGAAAAAATGGTACAAATTCGGGTCCTATTCTTTAACATTAACCGAAGACACAGCCTTAAAAAGCACATGAGTTCGTTCATTGAGGATGAGATTGTATTTACTGAAATAGTGAGACAGCCAAGATGAAGTATATAAAAAACATACATATTTCAAAAATAATAAATAAATTTATGAGGAGCAATTCATAAGCTAAAGTGCCTATCGCATTTCAAAAATTCTCATTTTTTATTTTTTATGTTTATTGGCACAAAAAAATCGGGACTACAAAAAGTAACGACTTTTTCAGTGTGAATTATTCAATGTTTAATAAGAATAATTAATTTATTTATCAAGGCACGGTATAAATGTTAGCTATAATTTGTTTATAATGTAGAAAGAGATGTAAAAACTAGAAAAGAATTTCAATCCTTCTTTTTTTGTGTTGTCTATTTCATTGTTCTTTTCATTAAAATACGTGATAAAGTTTAAAACGTTACAGAATGTGATACTATAAATTTGTTTTTAATTTCAAGATTAACTCACTAATATTGAAACAAAGTTGTCTTTATGATATTCTCAAGAATTTTTCGTTGATCATTCTTATAAATTTGGAGTACCAAATTTCCAATTTATAAGGTATATATAATGGATATTTAAAAAAATCGGTTTAGCAGAGAAAACGTCAGCATTTTCATTGAGACTAAAATTTTTTGAAAAATATTATAAACTATCTGAAGTGTTAAATCACAATTTGGTTTCTATGACAGATTTCAAATCGGAGGGGGGGAAAAGAGTGTGTGTGCTTTTATGACCACACGATAGAAGTGATAACTTCAAATTTTGTAATGTTATTTTAGGGATTAGTTAGGTGAATAAAAAAACAAGGGGATATTAGTATTGTCGTATAAAATTATTTATTTATGTATCATTACTCATAAAATAATATTTTTTTGCGAAATATACAATCACATATTTGTGAATTAATTATATTCTAAGAAGGAAACAATAGGTTTATGGTAGTTGAAATAGGTTATAAATACTTTAGATTCAAAATTATTTAAATATCTAAAAAAACTCCTTCAAGTGTTCTTCTGTACTTTGTCGTGCTTTCATTTGGATAATTTGACATATTTAAATTGAATTTTGAATTTAAAAAATTTGTGAAGTATTCCCCCGTGGATGATATCTCACTCCTAAGTTAATTTCGTGATCTAGAGTTGTGGGATTGAATGAAGAACCAGACGTTGCCATGATCTTAAAATGTCTTTATTAAGATCTTAACTTAAACACTAACATTGATAATATTTATATTATGACTTAGCGGATCTGAGGTGAGAAAACGCACAATACGTATTACTAAATAAGCGCGATCTTCACCACTATATATTTAACTTTCCCTTCTACTCCTAATCTCTGTTTATATCACAGTTACTAATGGATACTAGAATTATCCTACCTTAATTTCTTGTTTAATTGCAATCCTCTCGGATCCTCAATAACTTCAGATTAACACGCGTGGAATTGGATCCATCTTGACCTGATCGTTCTGTCACGGATAGCTTCACACTCAACGATGGCTTTCTTCTCTTCCTTCAGTTCATGCGCTTAAACCAGACAAGCATAATCACTTCCCAATAGGTCATCAGCTTACCTTAAACTTCTGCTATTTAAAAGGTTTCTAATTTGCATGTTCAAGTTTCGCTTCTGGATTTGGTTGGAAAGAATTTGCCTTTTTCGGCCCCAAAGAACCCAAGAGGAGATTTTAGTAGAAAACGCAATGAGCCCGTCACAAATCTACGAAATGCTTTGATTTGTCTTCTGCAAAATCTACATTAAAATCTCCACTTAAGATAATAGGCAATTTGTTCAGAAGAGTTGATCCAGTTTCAGTGTTTTCAACTAAATTTGTGTGAATGAATTCGATAATTTTCTCTACTGTTTGATTTGGGGAAATATAAGTAGTAACCATTAGAATTATTTGTCCATTTTCTGCTCTACATTTCGCTGCACAAATTTCTTCGATACATGACTCATCAAACCCAAATAATTCAGTAGTATTGTTACGATTGTTACGAGCGTTACAAACCCGAGCGTAACAATGCTGGGTTTTTAAAACGCATCATTCAAGTTCACTCTCCAGCAATACGCGCATAAAGAAGTTATCATTTTAACAAATGAATTTGTAACAAACCTAAAACGTGTATTTCATAAAAAATGAAATTAAAAGAAAAAAGAAAAACTAAAGATTATATTGGGTTGAAACCAAGAGAACATTACAATAAGTTATCATTTAAATCAATTGATTTTTCCTGCATTCAAATATAATATAAATTTAGATATATATTATAAATGCGAAAGTTTTTGAGGATGTTTGGCCGTCTTTCACGCAAAAACAACTGAATGGATTTTAATGAAACTTTACAGTAATATAGCTTATACATCAGAATAACACATAGGCTATAATTTATAAAGATATTGTGTGAAGTGTCCAAAATATAACGATATTTGTCAAGTAAGTAGGAAAAAATTCTGCCATCTGTAAACAATTCTGGCGTACGCTGCAAAAAAGCCCACGACAGCATATATCTATCTTTTGTTTGTGAAGAAACCCTTTTTGTTTTGGCTACGCAAGGCGTTCGCTTCTAATTAATTCCCGTGATCAGCATAATCATTAATTTTTTTTCAGAATAAAACTATGTTTTGAAGGGAGAGGTTGTTATAAATCTCTCTTTATTTGACTGTTTTCTTTATGATTTTATTATGCACATTTGGTAGTAAGAAGTTGATCTTTTTTCAAAATAAATGCTTTTATCGGTTCTGGTACTCAAAGTAAATAAACTTCCTCTTTCACACTACATCATTTGGACAAATTTTCAAAATTTGTTTGTGGTTAGTAGTTAATTATAACGCTATAATTTTAATCGAATAGGCAGATATTGCATTTTTAAGAATAAAAATAATTATAACTACTGTACTGTATTTTTTGGAGTGACTGAGTGAGCGAATATTAACGTCGCACTGTTGAGCTACACGAGGGCCTTTGACAACGGACCACGTAATTTTGAACCATGGTCAAGCGACGTGGACGACACCTGAGCTGGCACCCCCTTCTCCTAACTACCACAACTACTTAGAAGAAATATTCTACCAATACTTAGCAGGAATATTCTTTGAAATCTTCTCTTCCAAGATATATGGCAGTACGGGTTCTATGATGAGTATTTTAGCGGGGAAGGCGAATTGTTTTGTAGCAGATATTGCGTTTTCAACGGATTGCAAAGATTATTATTTTTGTCCCGAAAAAATAGTTTATGTCAAAATTTAAGTGTCTTATGTTTTTGTAAGTTAATGAAGACTTTAGAAAACGATTTGACTATTTTATTTATTTTAAGTGAAAGGTGTATAAAATTAATTTTACAGTGGAATATCTTTAATTAATTTATTAGCTCTAACGGATTAAATTTCCCAAAGTGGAGTATTTGTTTATGTATATCCCTTAATTTTAAATGTCGTGATAAAAAAAATATATGGTATGAAAAAAGCTGCAGTAAATCATAATGCGGTGGATAAAGTAATAACGTGCATTTCTCCCCTACACGGCGGGTCTTACAAAGCTCTAATAAAGCTTGAGTTATGAAAGTAGCTAGGCATTTGCCAACTTGACTCTATCGATAACATTTCGTTATGTTTTTCATTGAATCGGCATTGCTTGCGAATATTACAATTTTAACATAAAATAAATACAACAGAAAGTAATATTAATGTATTACACTTTCAGATATAAATTATTTACACTATTTTAAGCGTTCATTACACAAAACTTTTTAACAATGTGTTACTGTTACTGAGCAGAGATCAGCTTAGGGAGGCATTTTCAAATATCGACCCTCAAGAGTGTTACGGGGAGTTATAAATAAAAAAAAAAATCCTTTTTATCAGCTATTAGATCTACATACTTAAAATTTATCAAAAGTGTTTTTTTCTTTATTTCTTTCTTCCTTTATTTATTTTTGTTTAGCTGAGATATTCAAAAACTTTTTTTGTTTAATTTGAAATTCACATAAAACTAACTGATTAAAAGCTTCTTTATCCTTCAATCTGTGTTGTTTAATTTTTTAGTTCACCCGTGCGAAGAACGGGTATACCAGCTAGTAACGATAAAAGGAATAGTGTATTTCAAGATTAAAATGAAAAGGGAAATATACAAAAATTCTTTCTAGATTAAATTTTTTAATGCATTTATTTTATTCTTATTACTAGTTATCGCTATAAAGATGTTTAAAATAAACACTTAGAAATACACAAATATTTCCTTTTTGAAACATTATTGATTAGTTTCTATAATAAACTTTATTTTGTACTTATTTCTGAGCTTGTTTGGTTTGTAAAAAAATTTCATTTACTTTAGGGATAGATTAAATTTAAAAAATATTTATTTAAGGGCTTGATGAAGTGAGGCGAAATTTTTGTATTGCAATATCCCGTATTAATTCATCTGATGATTATAGTAACCATGATAATATTGTAAAGTAAATAAAAGGAGTATAAAGATAAAATACTTTTATAAAGCAAGATGATTCTTTTAATTTACAAATGCTCTAAAAATTGATTTTTTTTTATTGATTTAGCCAATGCCTATTAATTTATCTTCACAAACTGAAAGGCACAAATTTCTGTTTTTATCCTCTAGCTTGTGTTTTTAATTTATTATACTTAAATATAAAATGTTTATGTAATTTACTATACTTCATAGAACACTTTTTTTTTTTTTTTGCTTTTCCATGTTGCATTTTACGTGCGTAACTATCGCACATAAAAAATCCCTCGTATTTGAAATCTATTATACGTTATTATTTCTTTTTCTTTTTTGCCTTGTACACTTAAAAGTTTTTTAATTGCTTATATATGATAAACAGTTAAAAATAACCAATTCTTATACCAGTTTATTATATGCTGTCATGTTTTAGAATCTTGAATTTGTATAGTATGTTTCTTATATCAGTCAGATTTTTTTTTTGTAATTAATTTTAATATTCTTCAGTACCATGCAAATTTCTTATGTTCATTAAACTCCCACATCTCAAGTATGCTGGCAAAAAAATATAACAATTCTATACAAGCAAACATTTTTTGGAATATCTACTTACCATATATTGCGAAGTATAGAGAGCCCTTTTAAGGCTACACGGTACCCTTTTTCAAAAAAGTTTTTGGAGACAGTTACAGTAAAAATAATTGATGTTTTATATTTAGATTATATTATTAAGCTGATTTTGTAAGCAAAATGTCAGTTTGACCAGCCATTATTTTACAATTTTAAAAAATTAGGAATTTTTGAAGTTTTTTTCAAACTCTTATAAAATACTCAATTTTTAAATTTTTTTAGTAATTTTAAGTTATTTATGATTCTTAGATTATTACAAACAATATTTAGTATGGATTTGAAAATCTATTCCCTTGTTGATTTTTAATAAATATTTTTCTAGAAAAACCTGGAAAAAACACGAAAATTTTTAAAATATCAACTTAAGCATTTTTTAGAAAAATAACTAGAGTTCTCAGCCCTAAATCCATACTAACTTTTATAGAACATACATTTGGGAGTATATACAAAAAAATTAAAGGCTTTATCTCGAACAGGAAAAAAGCCTTAGGGATTAGAAAACACTTATACCTTCAAAATTAAAAGTCTGGGAAAAACGCATTTAAAGTTTTTAAAGTCATCAAACAAAAACTTAGAATGCCCTTAAAACTCTAATTTTTTAATATGTTATTTTCCAATGTATGTTCTACATTAAAACACTATTTTTATTAAATATGACTGAAAATTATATTTTTAATTCAAAATATATGTTTGCATAATATATTGATAGCATTTGTTAAGACGTCAGTTTATTCAGCTTTATCTTAACCTAATATTTCACAAAAGTTTTGAAACACGAAGCATTTATGTACAAAATAATAATGATACTAACTTAAGCTAAAAATAGTTAGGTTTGCTCATAAAATTTCATTTTTTTTCAGTTTTAAATTGGGGCAGTTTAGGAAGTTTTAGCTCTTGTCGTACGACTTTAAAATACTAAAATATAGTACTACAATATGTTTAGTACAATGAAGTTTGGTACATCAAGGAAATATTTAGTTATATCTGCAGCATTTGAATTCAGAATACTTGTATTCGGAAGTCTAATTGCAGAATAAGCTGAGGACAGAATTTTAGATACATCATTTTCAGTAGTGTTCCATCTCTTCGAAATATTGTTTCTCACAAAACCCAGAACGCATTTGTCATGGCATTTTCTCTACAGGAAAAAATTAATGATAAAGCTTTTAAGTTACATAAACTATTTTTAAAGCAAAAATTGGCCATGAAATTAATCTTTATTAATTAATTATGAGAACTCAAAAAACTCAAAACATAATCAAGCAGAAATGATTTTAGTAATGAAAATCGGAATTAATAACCATTTCAAACTAAAAGCTCAAAAATATTTTTAATTAATTCAACCTAGGTGTGAAAAAATGCTTTAAAAGGAAACCGAAACCAAAACCATAACTCATAAAACTTCAAAGATCTTAAAAACTAATTTGCGAACAGATCTGAAATTTCGTGGCAAGCATCTCAATGATATGGGCCACCAAAACATGCAAAAAAAAAAATTCGGTAAAAATGAAATTTTTAGGGTACTGTGTAGCCTTAACACAAAAAAATAAGATCGAAATTTACGGATGCGCATTATACGCAGGGTATAAAAATGATAGCTTTAAAAATAAAAGAATGGTGAGAATATATATAAAAAAAGATTTCCATGTGTATCTAAATAGGGTTGATTAAAAAAATAAAAGAAATGAGATACCTTGTGAGTTTTCTTTATCGAGTTGCATGAATAGTTCTTCAAATCTATTATATCTTCAAGCATTGAAATCTGTTTCATCTTTTCATTATCAATGGCAACCCCCACACTTTTTAAATGGCTGATCATTATATCAGGTTTAATTCCATACCTTGCTTTTATTATTCATTAGTATGCTTTTATATCTCTAGACTTCAAAAGGTAAGAGTAAAAGGTAGGTAAAAAAGGTAGACGTAAAAGGTAAGAGAGAAGAGGTACACATGTACATTTCAGATTTCTTCGTAAAAAAAGAAGAGCGTAATGCGGCGAATATTCATAAAAAACGCAGTTTGAAAGTATAAATGCGCATTATACACTTGAATATACGATATTTATTTTGTTACCATCTAAGCAACGCTTTTTTATTACTTATGTTAATTACTGAGTTAAAAATAGCTAAACTGTAAATATATATATATATATATATATATATATATATATATATATATATATATATATATATATATATATATATAGATAGATAGATAGATAGATAGATAGATAGATAGATAGATAGATAGATAGATAATCCAATATAAAAAATTCAATATATAATTATATACATATACATACACATTTTTATAAATTTATACATATATATACATATACACAAATATATAAACGAAAATATAAAAATAAACATATAGTTATATACATAAGATAACTAAAATTAGGAAGAAGGCACAGTAGAAGAAAGTAGCACAGAAGACAGTAGCACAAAGAAGGTAGTATATTGAGACAAAAACTCCTGGCCTTAGGAACCAGGATTTCAGGTTTAAACAAGTTTTGCGGCCAGCCAACCTTCACCTGTAATTTGTCATACTATGTACCAAGAGGAAAGGAAAGATTTATATATGTAGAATTTAAATATTGAAAAATCATTAACTAAATAACATATGTGAACAAAAACATAACCTACTAATTAGGAGTGTAAACGATGGCCAAGAGTGCATCAACAAGCCAAGAGTATATATATATATATATATATATATATATATATATATATATATATATATATATATATATATATATATATCATTTATTTAAAATACAGCATTTGCTAAATTTCGGGTTTTAAATGTTCTGTTTTATATTTTATGAAATGCCGGCTGGGTGGCGTGGTTGGTTTGTTGCGGGTTCGGCCCCGGCCCAAATCGGTGGATGCAAAAAACCGACAGCGTCCATGTAGCATGATTATGTGGCATGTGAATGACCCCTGAGTGCCTGTTTGGCTTGGGTGTTCTCGGCAAAACTAAATTCCTAAGAACGGTTTCGCCTTATGCAGAGCTCGCGTGCCTTTCTCTGGGGGAGGGAACCGGGCGTAAATTTTATCTGCACGACTGATATCCTCCAATCCGCACTAAAAAAAGAGACCAGGTCCCGCGGAATGTAATATGTCTGCATTGGTAAAAGACCTATCAGCAGCACCATTAGAAATTTCTTTTAAAAATTATGAGATTTTTGTAAATGATGAAATATTTGATGCTTGTTTAAATGTAGATATTTTGTGCTGGATTTTATGAAAATAAATTTATTAACAATGGTACTCAGGCAAAGGTTTCTAAGATTTTAGATGTTTTCCATTCAAACAATATTTCAAGTCAAAAAAATTATTTTTGATAAGCAAAAATACTATCAATCTCAATATTTTTAAGAAATCCTTCCTCACATTTTATTTTAAATCAGGCAAATGAAGTTTTGAAAACAAATATTTTTCCCCTGTGGTGGCTTAAGGTGACTGCTTACCTTGAAAATGTCGTTTTTCGTCGACGTAAGGCATCTTTTTTTTTATTTCAAAATCTTATAGTTTTAACATTTTTCTTTCCAAAACAGTTTTTCTTTTTCCTTTACGCGAAATAGAAATAAAGTTACAGTGATTTTAAAAAACATCACTGTATACAAAAGGGCAGTAAGATAAAACTTAAAAGGAGTTTTTCTCAAAATTACGTTTTTGAAAGAAACTTTTTACCAGATACATGATATCTTAAGAACCAAACCAGGTAACGTTTTGAAATTTTGTGGGAATGTTTATTATAGTATTTTTCATAAAGTGGACCATAAGTTTTGTTGGGGTTAAATATTTTTTCATTTAGAGTATTTTTTAAAAAGAAAAAAACTTAAGAAATATCAAAATTTTCATATTATTATGTATAATTGTCTGAAATTTTTTTGTATTTTAATATTTCTCTTAGATTTTGGTTCATTTTGAAGAGCACCGTAATATGTATGTAGCGTATAAAGAAAATCATGATAATTGTATTATAAATTTTTATACAGTTTTATCCGTTTTAGTAAAAATTTGGTGAACTTTCCTTGAAAACAACCAATTTTTCTAAAAGTACAATATTTATTTTAAAAAAATTTATGTATTTGTGTATTTTTTTTCCTTTCTAAAAACACTCAATTTGTATAAAAATTTGCTTTTATAAGAAAAATTGGGTCCAACGGTAGGCAGTCACCTTAAATTTTTGTTAAAAATAAAACATTATAAGTCACAAAAAAAGCTTTGAAAATTATAATGATTCTTCAATTTATGAATATTTTTCAATACATGTTGGTATATCAACATAAAATATGAATATTCTGCAGATAATTTGCATGGTATGGCTTTATATAGTATGTAACAGTCTCAAAAAAAAAAAACTTTGACTATTCTAAATATTTTAATACTTCCGAATAAATTATTTCATACCTACAAAAACTCATATTCATTCATTTTCTTTTTTAAATGAGACTTATTCTAATGGTACAGCTTTTTTGAAATTTATTTTTCATCCTTATTCAAACATAATGTAAAAAGTAAGAAAATGCTGTGCTTTCGTGGTATATGTATTGGAAACGTAATAGCCATATCGGCACAATGAAATTACATTATATAGATATGAAACTTTTGCTGGGAATGTAAATTGCTCATACAAATTAATCAAGAACTCTGGAAATTACAAAAAACACGTTTATGTTTTCTTCTAGAATTTTCTGACGTTATATTTGGCAAGCTTTATTATAGTACCTGCAAATGACTCACCATGTATGCACAAAATAAAATATTAATACGTTAAAAATAATTTTTATTAAAGCAATTATTTTTTTTGGACTTGATTTTTTGTTTCAGAATATTTAGTACGTCTGCTCACGCAAAGTGCAGTTGTTTGATGAAAAATTCAAAACTTAAAATATCCCATGGAAAATTTTATCTACATTTTATTTATTAAACCGAATCATTAAAAAATGAAGAATATATACATATATATATATTTCACTTTTCAAATGTTTCACTAGCTTGAAAAAATTTTTGATTCCATAACTTTTAAAAAAATTTAACTTGCCCCTTTTGAAAGAAGATGTTGCTTTTAAATGTAATGTGCTTTGTACTATGAATATATTTAAATGTTTTCTTTTGTTAGAAGATGAAATAACCCAAATAAGGGAGTTCCTCAGATTAAAGAAAATACAATTTGTCCTTATTCAACAATTTCAAGTGACAGACGATTAAGAAATCGCGTTCTTAAATTTCGCTAAAGCAAATCTGCTTAAGAAAAATACAAAAGCGATGTGGTCTTAATTATTATTATTATTATTATTTATGAATTATTATGCTAAGCTGTAGAATGGAATTCTTCAGGTTCACACAAAAGCTCTTCGTTGCATCGGGGTCAGTTCAATGATCAAATGTTAAGAGGATTGCAACAATTTTCAGTCCAAACGTTCCGAAACCTCATTTTGAGAATGTATTGCTGAGATAATTTTCTCACTTGAGAAAGCGAAATTAAGTTTTGTCAAGCTTAACCAATTTCTTACTCAGCTGGACGCTTGTAAATGTTTGGTTTGTATGACAGAATAAGGCCGGGAAAAAAATTATAATTTGAGATAAACTTCGTAGCATACTTTTAAAAAACATGTCATTTCATTTTCACAATTTGAGGGGGGAGGGATTGCTGAATTATTCTAATTAAATATTGCCTGTTGTCACTATATATACTAGGAGGGTCATTTCAAAACTGCTTGAAGTTTCCGTAAAATTCTTGCAATATTAAATCGGCTGATTTAGTTCATTTGGCACTAAACTTCCTTTATGAAATTATTGTAATATTTCTTAATTGCAAAAGTTGTTTTCAAAGTATTCGTTTCTTTACGTGTCAGCTAGCTGCAACCCTTCTGCTTCGCTGGTTATTTCATGATGCTGTATGATTATATTCTGATTATAAATTATTGAAATAAGAGTATCTCACTAGCATAAAGTCCTAGCATGAAACGCTTGATTGTATCGAAAAACATTCTTATAGCCCAGTGCCTGTTTAAGCTCATTTCGGGCCCTGGATGCAGAAGATCTGCGGGTTCCCTTAGCACTGGTGGATCCAAGGAGGGACTCTTGGATCCAGTTAAGTCCAGCTTATCTGGGGCCCTGGATGCCCACCCCAAGCCCCCAATTTATAAACCTGCACTGTTACAGCCTTCTTCTCTTGATTCAAAAAGAACTGGACTTGAATTTCTAAAAACTAAGTGTATTTATCGTTTTCATCCTTGTAACCTTCCCACCCTCCTCCTCCTTCCTCCAACGTTGATTTCCATAAAACCCGTTCTTAGTGGATCTCTACTCTATACACAAAATAAACATGCTTACCAAACTTCAATTTGGTAGGTCTAATAGTTCTGACCTTGTAATTAATGGGTAAGCGGGTCGCTTTTCTCTCGTTTTTTATATTTATAAATTTGCATGATACATCCCAACTTCTTATATATATCAAGTGGTTATAATTAAACTTCCCTTATAAACGGCATCCTACAGTGCAAACGGGTGAACAGAATGCAACGAAATTTTGTACACGGGCTTTACACGGAATGCGTTCCCGGTATTTCGGAGAAAAAAAGAAACATCCGCGGATCTACACTGAAATTCATCTATGGTCTATAATGGTGGTGGTATGGTCTGGTATGGATTCACGGTGACATTCATTCTTGGGAAAATTGGTTTCTTGGGAAATCTCTGAGAAAATTGATGAACGTGGGCCTGTCACATGTTCCGTTACGGCCCACCGGTACCCTGACATGCTGCAGATATTTATTCTGCCGCAACAACAGCAAGGGCGGGTTCTTACATCGACCATTTTCATGCAGGATGGTGAGCCCCCACATATCCATGAGTCCGTGAAGGCACTACTGCTCCAAAACTTCACAGAAGGACGTGTTATCAGTCGCTTCTTTCCTAATCCCACCACGTTCGCAGGATTAAACTCAATGCTATTTCTGGTTATATGGCTATTTAAAAGTTCTGGTGTGTCTTGAAGGTGTTGCGACGTTGAATGACTTATAGAACTCCATAACGCTTCATGTGCGAAGCCTCACAACTGATCAGTTACGATATGCTGTTGAACATACTGATCATTGACTTAAAACTTCGCTGGTGAATGAGGATGGCAAGTAGAGCCCCTTTCCCTACATCGTCCTGGAAACGATTAACAACTTCCCCTCTTGTGCAGTTTTGTACTAATCTGTTCCTGTTTCTGCAAACTGAACTATTTTTGTTTCTTTCTTACTTTTACTTAATATAGTTCGATGACAAGGTGATCAGAAAATTGTTTCTGTATTCCGTTTTAGGCGTTTATTGTGTTAAATTTCATGTTTATCCCGAAAAGACACCCTCTGGTGGACATCTATATATATATAAAGGAGAAAAGCGACTCACTCACTCACTCACTCACTCACTGACTAATCACGATATCTCCGGAACTATTAAACCTATAGACTTCAAATTTGGTAGGTAGCTTCCCTTCATGGAGTAAACGTCAGTTAAGAACGGATTTTGCAAAGTTCGAACCCCAAGGGGCGTTACGGGGGTTATAGATAATTATTTCCATTACTAAACTATTAGATGTACAGTCGTGAAACTTGGTACACAGATTTCTTTCATATAGTAGAGATTCCCTACATAATGATTTTTACAAAAATCGACCTCCAAGGAGCGTTGAGGACGCTTAAGGGGCGTTGAGGGCGCTTAAGGGGCGTTATACATAATTATTTCCATTTTTAAACTATTAGACGGACAGTCTTGAAATTTGGTAAGCGGAATTCCTTTCATAGAGTATAGATCCTCTACAGAATGGGTTTTGTGAAAATCGACTCCCAAGAGGCGTTCTAGAGAATTAAGTGGCGTTATATAGGCAATTAACTCCTTTTTTAAACTATTAGACGTAAAATCTCGAAATTTGGTAAGCTGATTACACTTATTAAGTAGAGATCCGCTATAAGATGGGTTTTGTGAAAATCGTTTCCTAAGTTGCGTTGCGGGGGCTTAAGGGGGGTTATAGATAATTATCTCCATTTTTAAACTATTAGACGTACAGTCTTAAAATTTGGTAAGCGAATTCCTTTCATAGAGTACAGATCCGGTGCAAAATGGGTTTTGTGATAATGGACCCCAAGTGGCATTGTGGAGAATTAGAGGCAATTAACTCATTTTTTAAACTATTAGACGTAAAATCTCGCTGATTAACTTATTAAGGTTTTTTGTGAAAATCGTTTCCTAAGTTGCGTTGCGGGGGCTTAAGGGGGTTATAGATAATTATCTCCATTTTTAAACTATTAGACGTACAGTCTTAAAATTTGGTAAGCGAATTCCTTTCATAGAGTACAGATCCGGTGCAAAATGGGTTTTGTGATAATGGACCCCAAGTGGCATTGTGGAGAATTAAGAGACGTTATATATATAGGCAATTAACTCCTTTTTTAAACTATTAGACGTAAAATCTCGAAATTTGGTAAGCTGATTACACTTATTAAGTAGAGATCCGCTATAAGATGGATTTTGTGAAAATCGTTTCCTAAGTTGCGTTGCGGGGGCTTAAGGGGGGTTATAGATAATTATCTCCATTTTTAAACTATTAGACGTACAGTCTTAAAATTTGGTAACAGAAAAATTCCTTTCATATTGTGGAGTACAGATCCGGTGCAAAATTAAGGGTTTTGTGATAATGGACCCCTATTAGACGTACAGTCTTAAAATTTATTAAGCGAATTCCTTTCATTGCAAAATGGGTTTTGTGATAATGGACCCCAAGTGGCATTGTGGAGAGACGTTATATATATATAGGCAATTAACTCCTTTTTTAAACTATTAGACGTAAAATCTTGAAATTGAGTAAGCATATTCCATTCACTGAGTAGAGATCTTTCATAAGATGGGTTTTGGGAAAATCGTTTCCTAAGTGGCATTGCGGGGGCTTAAGGGGCATTATACATAATTATTTCCATTTTTAAACTATTAGACGTACAGTTTTAAAATTTTGTAAGCGAATTCCTTTCATGCTGTAGAGATTCTCAACAAAATAGTTTTGGCGAAAAATGATCCCCAAGGGTCACTGAGGGGGATTAAGGAGCGTAATTGATAAATATTTCCGCTTTTCAACTAATAGAAACACCTGCTTGAAAATTAGAAGGTATGTTCCGTTCGTGGAATGAAGTTCTTTTTACAAAGACTTTTGCGAAAACGGACCCCCAAAGGAGTGGGGTTGCGAGGGATTAAGGCGTGTTATTGAAAAATTCCTGTTTTTGAATTTAACTCATTTACTTGAAATTTGTTGAGCACTTTTCTTTAGTTGAATAGAGTTCCACTAAGAATGGATTTTACGGAAATCAACTCTAGGGGGAAGCGGAAAGAGTTATTGGGGCGTATTGATAGACAAAATTCCCTTTTGCGAACTGCTAAGACTACAATAATAAAATTTGGTTTGCATGCTTCTTTTTTGTTGAATTGGAATCCGCTAAGAGTGCTCTCAACGAGGTATTGATGATAAAAATTCCGTTTTTGCTCTGTTACATTTAGACTTGAAATTCAGCACGCATGTTTATTTTATGGAGTAGAGATCCACTGAAAGTTGCTTTGGTGGAAATCCACTTGATTATTAGGTTAAGTGAGCGAAAAAAATCTTTCTCCTTCTATTTTAGATATAAATAGAAATTAGATATTATAATTTATGTTCTTTTTATATCAAGGGGCGAGAGTGTAACAGCTATAAATATATATTTCAATACAATCGAATCCTTAATGCTAGATATCAATAATTAATATATATGTAAACAGTATACATATATACAACATCGTGAAATACCCAGTGAAGCGGGTGGGTAACGGCTAGTTTATATGTATATATATATATATATATATATATATATATATATATTCAAAATTCAATGAGCGTATCTCGTGTACAACCCATATACAAAATTTCGTTGCATACCATTCACCCTTTTGCACTGTAGGAGGGCATTTAATGAGGAATTTTAATTATAACCACCTGTATTTTATATATTAGCTGTCCTAAGTCAGCAATGTTTATAATACTGCAGCATCCATTTTATAATTTTTAATCTCGGTTGCTCATGTGTCCTTCATTGTGTGATTCTCCTACTGTCTATGTGTTTTTCGAATGTGATTGTTGGATGTTATCTCTTGTTTGTAGAGAATAAGGCTGTGATTTAACTAATACATCGATACCGCACATTTTGTTTGTTAATCCGGGGTTATTCGTTATATCGGGGTCAAACAAAATATAAATTTTTTGCACTTACCTTTTGAAAATTCTATAAACAATTAGACAAAAAAATATCCATAGTTAAAAATTACACTCTTTTATTCAACAGCTGAAAATGCTATTAGTGAGCTATTACGCACCAGTTCATTGGAAATTTTAATATACTGACAAATTTATGGATGTTAGAGAACCTTTTCTATTCCTGACTCGTAAGAGTTCTTTTTCGACTTAATGTAGAGAAAAAAATACTGTGTCATTTACAACCTGAGGTGTTTTCACAATTTCCAAACAGTGTAAAACAGTTGAAAATGTAACAGTTCTGATAGGAGTTTCGTCATCCATTTCTGCATTAGAACTGCTATTTATTGGCCCTGACAAATCAAAAATTCCTTCAGTTGCACAGATAGGCAGCCCGTCATCAAATCTATCGTTTTCATAAAAATCTTAAAATATCTTTTGCGTAGTGGATTGGGATGAGATAAGAAAGAAATTTTCTGTCCTACTCAAGATTCACACAATAGGTTACACTCATGACTCGTCTACACCTGAAAAGTCTAATGATGGTCTTCATCATTTGCTGCAAAAAAGTAAAGTCTTTTTCTGTTCCGGACAAAAAAGGTATGTCATTTGAAAAAAAAATCCAACTTTTTCGAATACGAACTAACAAATTTTTTTCCCCATCTGCTCAAATAATCCGTTAAATAGGGGTCTTGTGCCTTTATTTTATTTGACTAAATAGAAAAATTCGTTAAATAGGTGTTCGTTAAATCGCAGTCCGACTGTGTATATTTATTTATAAGAAGTAAGGATATATCCTGCAAATTTAGCTTTTAATTTTACAACTTGCCCATTATTTTATATAAATATCATTAATACTTATTATAATAGAAAATAATATTGATTTCTTTTCAACACGCTTTTGTAAGCTTCACTTGTATGTAAAAGAATCTTTGAACTCGACTTTTATCCAATTTGAAAGGTCCACTTAATTTGAAATTTTGCACATTTGTCAAGGACTGATAACAATACAATAATTTCATAATTTTGTTCTATTGTCCTTATCAGAATCGTCGGGATTAATTTGGCTACTAATTCCATATACATTTCCAGATTTGGCGACTAAAAGATTAAGCTACAGACATAAACGTGAAAACGCTCGTGTTTAAACAAACAAAAAGTGTTCTTTATATGAGAAAGGGGAGAGTGCGTCAGCTATTTCTTATAATATAAACAACTGTCTAGTTTTCTGAAAATGGAAATAAAAAAAAGACTCGTGCATGTGAAAAAAAAGTGTATGTTTTAACAGCTAAACTCAGACTTTAAGTCTGTTTTTCCAAATTCTCTTGTAGGATCTGTGGAATGAAACACATCATTCATTGCTTCATTTTCCCAGAACAGCTGAGAGTTGATTTCCAGGTCACCGGATTGAATAATTTCTCACAAACTCTTCGATTCAAAACGTGTATTTTTGTGTCTAATGCTGATGCAAGTTTCAGAGAGAATATTGAGCTCTTTTAGTGAAAAATATCATTGACTCTACACCTTCTCTCGCCTGAAATATTTCAAACTTAGTTCTTCCACATTTCTGTTTCTCTATATCCCAAAGCAATCTTTAGCTCTTTTGGAACTTTTATGTTATCATCCTTCTGTTGGCTGATCCTACATTTTGTAAACCAGGCCGTAAAGACGTACTGATAGGATGCCAATGGGTATTCCAGATTCTAAAAAATGACGCTTTTAAGATTAATTCTTCAATGAATAAATGACAGTTTAAAAAACTGAAAAATATGCTTTTATTGCAGATCTAACTAAAAAACGAAAAATAAATTATAGTTTAAAAAAAGCTAAAAAAGATGCTTTTATGGTAAATCGAGCTAAAAAGTAAAAAATAATTCTTAATATAAGAATAAAATTATTAACGAGAAAACTATATAATGTCATTGTGGTAAAAGCGTGGGGTGCTTTGTAGTACATTTTTACGCTAACTCAGCATTTCGGAATAAAACTAGTAAGAAATTGTTACAATTGATATCGAGCACCCCACGCTTTTACCACAAGGACATTATATAGTTTTCTCGTTAATAATTTTATTCTTATATTAAGAATTATTTTTTTACTTTTTAGCTCGATTAACCTAAAAAGCATGTTTTTTAGTTTTTTTTATAAAACTATAATTTATTTCATTCATTGATAAATTTAGTAGAAAAGCACACATTAGGAAAGAAATATTTGTAAAAGTAGTATTAAGTTTTTTTTAAAAACTTAACTTAAGATTATTTATTAAAAGATTGAAAGATTATCAAAAAAAAAAAAAAAAAGAAAAATTTAAGATTAAAACTTAAAGATAATTTATTAAAAACTATTATTAGCGTAAGCATCTATTCATCTGCCGATTCCACTGTAAACTTGTTAAGGTAAAATTTTCCTTCAGAAATTAATTTAAAATATCATAAAATTGAATGAATTGGGATACTAGAGTATTTTTATGCTCGTATATGAGCTGTATTAAATTTAAAACTCTTTTGATTATCATACTCGGTTCAATATTTATATAAACCAATTTTTATGTGATTAAAAAAACTCTAATATTTCAAGCTGCTCTTTCATATATATTTGAAATTTGATGATTATTGAAACAGGTACTAATTAGCAATTTCTAAAGTAAATACGTTTATGTTCAATACAATTTTTGCAAAAATCAAATAAATTGTTACAAATCATTTAATAATTTTGTAACACAATAGAATTATCTTCAAATAATATGTAATGGCCAAGGTGGTTATGGTGACGAACTCGTAGCCGCCACGTTGTGGGTTCCAGAAGGTTGAGGCGCATGCAAACAAAAGAGGGTGGAAGTCCCTCCCCCCGGGTCTGGACCCGGAGGATGGTTTCTGACTGATAAGGGTTTCGGGACTCTGTACTGATAAGAAATGCACTCTTTTAGCGATAATGCGTTATATTCTGATATAGTTTTAATTAAATGATTATGATTTTTTTAATTACGTCATTGGAAGCAAATTTTTATTTGGGATGAATGAATCAAACTTTTCTGTACATATGATTATTTTTATACAACAAAAATTATTTCTTTCCTCTATTTTGTTATTCTAAATTGTAAGGTTATTATTAAATTGAAAACTTTTAATTTCCCCAAATGTATACTGAATTTAAAAACTCCTATGCCTTAGGTAATACTAACAATATCAGATATTTTTGTAAAGCAACTTTAACAAAAATCCTTTTTGAGGCACCTTTGTTAAGCCTCGATCAGTCACAAGAGTCTAGCCCCTCAACAGCTAGTTTCCTCCTTGGTGATCTGCGCATATTCTTGCACAACTTTCCTCCTTGAACATCTGCGCACATTTCCGCGCAGCATGTTTATGTCAAGAAGCTCGGTATGCAGAACGGAATCACTAGGGTTATTTTTAATTCGCCACACTGTTATGTTCTGAACTAACTCTTACTTTAGGGGTCACGTACGATTCAATTGGCAAAAATTAAAAAATTTTTTAGCCTGAATTATTCTTTATGAATTTTCCATAATCAGACAAAATACAAAGCTAAAAAATAAAAAGATAAGTTATAACTTTAATGTTTGTTTTTATTTACATCCCTGTGATAAATAAAAATTTGAAGCGGATTTATCTTTGTAAGAAAAAAACTCATTTAGCTTTATTTAAAATGCTGAGGCTTTTTGTATTGAACTAAATGTAGTGACATATTTTTTTTACTTATTGCTATTGGTACATGTAACTAAAGTTGGTACGCAATTTTTGGATCAAAGCACTACTTATTTTTTTTTAAGTATTTAAGAACTTTTCAATAAGCATTCAGAAAGAAAAAAAAATTTACGTATATCAGTCATGCTAGTAGAAGACCCATATCAACTTCTGTTGTACATAGTTTGACATGTTTGTAAACCATATTTCATGTGTACTTCAATCGTCGGAGGAGTAGCATTTTGAAATGCCTTCATAAATTTTAAAACTTTTCTTTAAAATATTAAATGGTTAGTTTTTTCTAGCATCTTGAGAACAAAAACTGTTTTATGTAATCCATATTCATTGGTCACAAGCAAAAAAAAAAAAAAATTGTAAAAATCATTAAATCAAAGATTTTTTAGTGAATTGTGTACAATGTTCTCTTGAGCCCTCAATTTTAAAATAAAATGTTTTTACTTTATTCTTAGCTGCTGCAACTGTGACACATTGAGTGGGTAATATCAATTTACCCCTATCAAGTTCATTAATTTACATGGCAAATTTCAACATGCTTTTTTTCTGTTTGTATTCAAAGGCAACAAATGACAATTTTCCAATCTTAATTCTCTTATCACAATACATTCAGTGGTATATGTTAAAATGGATATAATTGGGGTATTGAATTGGGTATTAGAATAAAAATTATTGTCTAACGCACCTTTAAATGTATGTATAATTACAGATTTGTTATAAATTTCATGATTGGCATTATTGTTTTAAAACTGATTTTATTATTATTACATGCCAAAAGCAGCATACTTTCAAATCTGAGTTTCCTTTCAGTTTCCAAAAGTTGTAAATAACTAATAATTGATATAATAGTTTGTACCCCTCATCTGTCTCTAGTAGTGGTCTTCAAATTGTGTTCCACGGAACCTTGGAGTTCCACGAGGCATATCGAAGAGTTCCATGAATCATTAAATTTTGCCCAAAACAAGTGCAAGCTCATTTAAACTGAAAATTTTCTAATTTTCTCTCAATAACTTTTCTTGTATACTTAAACTTTTATTACAACATAATAAAATATATTTTCTTTATATTGTGAATCTTGTATTTGTTAAGATCCTGGGTTCCACAAAAGAATTTTAAACACGTTAGTGCAATATTTTGTAAAACTCGACAGTTTTCAAATGGAAAAAGCAGCTCATTTCATATATGAAAAAAACACCTATTGGAGAACATTTCCAAAAGAACACCAGTAAGAGAATATTTTACAGGAGAGAACTAATCATGAATAGATAAAATGATAAATCAATAAATCTGCTAGTGAAGGAGAGAGAACAAGAGATTCAACATTAAAATCTAAACTTAATCTAAATTAACTCAGTTCCTAAATTTTAGGTTGCACACAGGAATTCTTACTCAGCTATAAACATTGTTGGGCCATTCAAAACAATACATTTAAGGGGAAAATATTTACAAATTTAATGCAGAATATAAAATGCGACTACTGATAATTTGTTTGAAAAAGAAATGCAAGTATGTCCCAGCTACTAGTAATTATAATGATTAGGTAGCTGGCACTTGGAGCACATATTTATATTACTAATGATTAACTTTTTTTAACATTATATATTGAAATTTTTTAACAACAAAGTCAGTACTTTCTTTAATTGTTTTTACAAAGTATCTACAACATGTTGAACTACTTTAAATATTACTTTCAGATATAGTCCAAAAGTGTGTGAAATGGGGTTCAAAATACTTTGTTCTAAGGGTTCTGTGAGTCAAAAAGTTTTAAGACCACTGGTTTATTGGAACAAAATCTTCCTTCACACAAGTTACATCATTTTAAAATTTTCTATGAGGACATAATCTTTGTTTATATTTTTCAAACATGTATGGAATTATTTTAATACAAGCTTCGATTGTATTTATTAATGCTTGGAAGGTTTGTGAGAGGACAAAGCCTGGGAAATAGCAATTAGAAGTCTCCAGTTCGTAAGCCAAGTTAAGCTTTTGCTAAAAACTTGAAGAGAATCAGCATATTTTATAGATAATTTCTCTCTATATCATTAAATTTTTCTCCTTCATACCAATGATGTTAGATATTGAATTTTTGTTTCTCATTTCCTGTCAAAAATTACTATTTTGATTTATGTTTCCTTTCTGGTAACCTTTTTGTAAAGATTTTTATTATAAACTAGAATGTAAAAAAGGTTAAGATTTCTATTATTAATGTGAAAAATTACAACCACAAAATAAAAATGTAGCAGCATGTGGGAATTCACAAAACTGTGATGTGATTTTTAAATTGTGCTGAGATTGTGTTAAACAGTATTTAATTAGTTTCGTATACAATTCCACATATAATAAAAAGGCCAGTGTACAGCATATGAGTGTACATAGTGTTGAATAATTAGAAAACTTGACAAATATTAAGTATAGAATATTGCTTGCTCAAATATGGGATTGATTTAATTTAACCAAAATGTTTTCCTACGTTTAAACTATTCTATCTATTGACTGAAAAATATCAAAATCAATCAATCAATCAATGATTGATTGATTGCATTAACAACATTTGACATTGTTGGCTTTGTGAAAGAGAAGTAATGTAAGGAAGATGAACAGACTTCTCATAATCACAGTACTTAACCTATCACGAACATCAAAGATACAGGTTCAAGACCCAATTCTGATCTTTCACATCATGCATTGTTTCTGATCATTTTTAGGTTTAGAGTTGCTATTATCTTTCTAAGTATTATATTTAATATTATATTTTTCTATTCTAAGTATTATATTTAAATGAGACCTGATACTTATAGGCAGGGAAGGAAGATATTTTTAGATTCAATGTTAAGCAAGGTTCTCAGCACAAACTTAGTTCAAAAACAGTGTCCTTTTTTCTCAAAAAAGTTAACCCAACGTGTGAAAAAGCTATTATTAAAACATATTTTTTCAATGGATGTGTTAGGATTTTTTAGTGGGACTGGGGGTGGAATTTTTGAGATATAATATAATTTTTAAAATTGCATTATTGTCTTCATTCTGAGAAGTTTTGGATAGTTTCCTTTTCTTTTTTGCATTTGAGAATCTTTGGGGTATTATATTTTTATTAGGTGGAATATCTTTATTGGCAGTTGAAAAATATATTTCTTGTACATTTAACATATCAATAGCTTCTAATTGCGGTGGTGCTGATTTTAGAATCCTGTCGAACACATGACATTGTTTGCCTGATTTTAATGAATTTATTAGTTCTAAACACTTTGTCTTAGTTTTTCCTTTCTGCGTTCAAGTGAGAGGGTTTGTGATTTTCTTTTGGTTACTTCATTCAATATTAATTGATTTTCTTCATCTATAATTAGTCGAGATTCATCGTGTATTGTAGTAGTTGTATTTTTAATAAGCTGATGTAAATAATGTATATGTTTGCACATATTCCACCTAATTGATGAATCAACACAGCTGCATATATATGAGTGAATGCATATGTTACATTCGGTGCACTGTATGCGACATGTACAGGTTTCGTTTTTATTTATTGCATATATCTCTGTATTATGTGTTGATGAAACAGACCACCCATTCTCATTCTCTATCACCTGTAAAGATAGTGTTTCACTCGTTTGTGTCTGATTCTCAGATCTCGTATCTTACTTGTCAATTTTCCCTTATTTGCTGTAATTAAACGATCAAACAGTTTATCTCTTACGAATCTCATGCCATATATAGCCTTGCCTAATTTCTTAACATTTTTCCCTTATAGATAAATATATTTTATTGTGCGGTGCATTCTTTCTATGTGCATGTTTGTGTTGATGCCACTGTGAAGTCTGTAACAGTATGCCCAGCTGGATGTATTTGGTAAATAATAAGTTCCAAAGTAATTAGAAAATTCAATTGTGTCAGGATCATCTTTAATGAATTTTATTGCTGCTTCTGTCAGTGTTTGAAAAGTATGAATGTCCCGTTCTTCTAAGAGTGATCTAATAATTTTATACGTTTTTGCCTGTTTTTCAGCACCATTGATTTTTTTAAAATTTTTTCTTCAGGCTCTGTCTATATGCCATGCACAAAAAAGACGTTTTTGCGGTAAACCCATTTCAGACTTCCATGCATTAAAGAAAAGATTCCACCATATCAGACATAAAAACTTGAGGTTGTATTTCCCCAACTTTTTCTTTAATACATGAAAAAAAAATTGATAGAACAGGTTGATCACGTCGATTAGAAATTAAAAAAGCACACGGAAATCCTTGGCGCAAATAATCAATTATAAGTAAAGTTATTAATTCAAAAAGCCATATCCTTTAACCCCATGAGTACTGTCAATACATATAGATTCAGAACTAAATTTCTTAAGTATCTCCCCTTGAGGTTCATTCAAAACAAAATCATTTTCTTTTAAAAATGGATGTTGTATACAAGATGATCCCTGGGTTTTATAAAACAAAATACACGGATTTTCTGAATTTTGCATTTCACGCACCCACATATCTACACTGACCCCATCATTTTCATGTTTCACAGAATTGGAAGACAGATTAAAAGATTTTTCGATATTATGTAGATCTTTTTTGGTAAGTAAGTGAACCCTCTCAAGCCCAGCATCCGATATTGAATTTCTAATTTCATCTAAAATATTATCTAAAGGAATTTTTGCAGCTATCTTTGAGGCAATAATTTTCCTTTCATCTGCTGTTAAAAATAAATGACCTATATCATTCTGGTGTCCAATATGTATTTTTTGATACGATACTACACATTTGCCATCTGTATGTTGTGTTACTTTTAACGCAGCTGGGCAATATGCATTTATTTTATTGCTACCAAGGATTTTTAAATGACACAAACTTTTACTGTCTGATACAAAATTTCCTAAATGGTGGCATCTGAAATAATAGCATTTTACACCATGTGTGTTAGTATGTTTGCGACCATAAGAAACAAATTTTGATTTTGTACGACTTTCAATTTCTGCCTTCCATACCAAACAATCATTAAATGAATTAAATTCTAGCTCAATATGATTCATATCAATATCGTGAACATTTTTAAAATGAAATATTATTTCTCGCTTTTCAAACTTACCATAACATAGAGGACACAAATAATTATCATCCGTTTGATTAATCATTGTAGTATGAATTTTATTCAGATGATCACACACAGATGATATTCACAGATGATAAAGCTTAATAATCGATCATTTTTTAAAGAGTTAATTAATGCAATATTATTAGAGTGTAATTTATTTGCATGGCATTTCAAATTGTACTTATTTGTGAAAGTTTTTAAGCAATCAGGGCAAACAAAATCACTCTCAGCCACACTATAATCATTTGCACAGTCAACCATATCATTCGCCATAGAATCAGAATTACCAGAGAAAACCACAGACTGATTTTCAGACAAAACAACAGACACATTATCAGGCAAAACAACAGACACATTATCAGACAAAACAACAGACACATTATCAGACAAAACAACAGACGCATTATCAGACAAAACAACAGACACATTATCAGGCAAAACAACAGACTCATTACCATACAAAACAGGACTTATTATCACATAAAACAACAGACTCAGAATCCCACAAAAAAGATTCATTAGCATTCATAATAGAATCACAAGGAGCATCACACACGATTACTCCTTCCACATTTGGATTCAATTTAAAATCAAAAAATCCTTCTGAGGAAACAGAAGGATTTGGCCCTGAAAAGGGCCGTTTTTCTTGCTTTTGAGTGCAATCCATTTTGACTAAAGTAAAATATAAATTAAAACTTTTAATGATCTCACACTAGACAATCTAGAATAGCAGTAGGCCAGAAGTAGTGCTAGTTGCTGGGGTTGTTTGTGTGGACACCTAGCCCGTCAGGGCCTTTATCTCCTGTCCGACTATGAGGTAAACTTGAAATGATTTTTTGCCCTTTTTAATAAATGTATAAAAGTTTTTTAAAAGTATAAAACTTTTAATTAAAGAATTTATCGTGAAAAATGAGAGATAAACGTGCTTTCCAATTTTAGAGGTTAAGTTTCAATTAGAGTGATAGTGAAATTCATGAAATTCTCCTCATGGGAGAGAACTGCCTGACCCAAGAGCCGGCAGCTATCCGCTATGATTCTATCCCGAGGGTACCGTCGCTCTTTCCCACCAGAGTAGTCTCCAGTGTCCGTAAGGGCACTGGAGGTCTCTGATTGGTCGGAGGCGCGGTTGGGTCAAGTTCTTTTGGAATTGCGAAAAATATCTTAGTTTTTATTTGTTGCACGATCGTGCAACGGCAATTAAGAAAAATGTTAAATTTTTCAATATCATTGTTGGTTTTAGACATGTCTTCCAGTGCCCGGAAAATTTCCGGGAACTTGGAAGTCAAGTTATGTAATTCGTTAATGTATGTTGCGAAATTCTCAAATTTAAAATTTGGTTCCGCTTTGTCTTGGTGTTTTTCACTGGGTGATTGATTGGAGGATTTGGGGGTTTCCTCTCGTGGTGCCATCTGCTTTTCTATTTTGTTACTACAGACGTTAGCATAGCTAACGTCTGACCTAACTTGTCGCTGATTTATGGGGTTTTTATTAGTTGGGGTTTCCTCCTTTTTGGTCTTTGTTTTTAGTTTTGGAAATCTTGGACATTGGCGACTCGACGCCATATGCCCATCCGCGTTGCAGTTTATGCCATGGAGCGTTTTTAGTCTATCTGTTGTGGGACAGTTTTGTGTTCTATGATTTTTTCCGCATTTAAGACACCTTACAATTATAACCCTGGGAAGCACTCGGTCTCCTACGGAACGGGACGACTTCCACAGTGAGGTAATTTAAATTTTTAAGATCGTAAATGTTTACAGCACTTTCGGAGCGTTTGATCTGAACCATAAAAAGCGGCAGGGGGGATTTTGTCGCGAATCTACGCAACTGCGAGATTTTTTCGACGGCAAATCCTTTCGATTTTAATTCCGATTCAATGTCGGTGACATTGGTAAATGAAGGTAATCCTTTGATCACCGCTTTAATCGCTGTTGGGTATTCTATTACGTAATGGTCTCCTTTTTTAGCAGTTAGTAGGTTTTTGATATTTTCATGGTCCTTAGCCGAAGCTGGTTGGATTTTTATATAGCTGCCTGTATTTTTGTTAACCGTATTCGGGTAAGATCGGTATATTTCTTGAAGGATCAGGTTATAATTTTTTCCAAATCTCATCATAAGTGGTTTTACTTTTGGGGTAGGAGCAGGGGGGTTAACCTCCATTGCTTCCTCGACGCCTAGGACTGCGAATTTATTCTGTGAAGTACAAGCTACCTTTTCAATGGGTATTTCGACAATTTTTCTCGCCATGCGCGGGAATGTGCGCAGATGTTCAAGGAGGAAAGTTGCGCGAGATCATGCGCAGATGACCAGGGAGGAAACTAGCTGTTGGGCTAGACGCTACTCGATCAGTCAGCCTTTGTAAAGCTCGACCTGCCAATACCGCTAATAAGCAAATAAATAAATAAATAAACGTTTTTTTGTGGTATTGCCGGATTTGCCCCGAACTTTGTATCCGAATGAGGGATGCATATAAAAGTAGACATTTTTCTTAAACTATGTTATGTTATCGGGAAATTGGGACTTATTTTGATCTTTTAATAACTGTTTAAAACTCAGCATATTTATCCGACTTACTAACAGTTTTCTTTTAAGAAATTCGCAAGAAATTTTGCTTGACTGATAGAATTGTATGTGGTATGTGCCCCTTGCTTTGGCAACCCACGTGCGGTACACGTGGTGCACACCTGCTGGAATCGGCCCTGTTACACGTTATTCTATCGGGTCCACTGACCGGTTGGAAGATGAAGTGTCTATATTGTGGAAATCACTTGCACGCATGTCATATGATTATGTGGAATTTAAAAAAGACATTTCCTTGATTATCATTTTGACTCTGGCCCTCTCAGCAAAATTGAACCACGTCAAAATTTGCACCCGACGAAAGCTTGAATCGAATAATTCAAGCATCGAAAATTTAGCAGTGAAAAACCTACTAGATAGTGTCACCATTTAAATAGTTTTTACTCTTAGGTACTTTCAGTGTCTTCAAAGATTTATCTGTCAACATGCAGTCTATTTTGGGGGGAAAAAACTCCTACGACATTTGATTGATGTTCATTAGAAATAATTTCTATCCTTTGGCAATCCATGAAAAATCTCAAAATGAAAAACTTTATTTTATTTTGCTTCTAGCAAGAGGTAAAAAAATTGTAATTACTGCAGAAAGAAATATGTGACTTTTAGTACAAAAATGAATTGAAAATTCTGATTTGTACTAATTTTTCAGGATCATAACAACTCAACTCTTCCTCACATTTTAGTTCAATTATTCAAATTTTTAAGTGATGTTTTCGCACGTGTATTTTAAGAATTTTGTAATCAGGTTTTCAAATGTGCTGTTTAAAATTTTTGAAATATTTCAATGAGTTTTGATCTTAAAACACAACCCACTAATTATTGAACAACTTTGGATATTTCGATTCAATTTCTAATTGTTCGTTCTGGATATTGAACTCAATTCCATTTGCATGGACTCTTAATGATAAGTTCAAAGGATGTCTTTGTCGCCAGATATTCAAACTTCAGGTCAAAATAAAAATTACGTTGCTCCTACTATTGATTCCGAAAGAGAAGAATTCAGAAAATATCTGGAGAGTAGTGGTTTGTTAGATGTTTTAACTCGTGTTATGAAAGATTTGTACGAAAAAAATAACAAACCAATTGATCCTTTAAATTTCTTAATAATTGCTCTTGGAGCAGTCAATTTCGATGCTAGAGAAATTTCTGCACTTCAAGACGAGTTACAAAATCTACAAGTTGTAGTAAAAAATTTGAAGGAAGAGATTCGTTTTCTTAGAGAAAAGCTTGAGAAAAATTCTTCAGAATAATCGAATTGCGTGTGTTCAATTGTTCGTTCTAGTTAAAATGGTGCGTGTAAAACATAGATATATATTATGTGAAATAGTTACTGATAGACATTTTTCTAAATTACCATTTGGGGTGATGACGTTGCAAGAAGCCATAATTGATTCTGTTGTGGAACTTCATGGTGACTTTGGATTAGCTTCCATCCTTGCAGGATTTGTTGTAAAAATGTTTAATGGGTATACTAGAATGTTTATTTTACGTGTTAATCGAAGATCTCAGTCTATTCTTAGTACATCATTGCCAATAGTAACATCAGTGGGACAAGTTAAATTGGCAATAAAAACGCTTCATTTATCTGGTACAATAAGATGTGCTTATAAATTTCTAATAAATTATGACAAAGAGAAATTACGTGAACTTAGGCAAAATCATAACTTTTCTGTCGAAGATCAAGTAAAGTTAACATCAATTATAGAAAAAAGCCATCGCAGAATGGTGAAGAAACCACAATCATAAACTTTTGTTTGTATTTAATGTTTATGAAGTGACTATATGTTAAATAATTGTAAAATCAAAATGTTGTAGAAATTAAAAGATTATTTAATTTTTGTTATTGTCTAGGAATGAATTAATGATTTCATTTTGACGAGTTGTCAAAGATTTTTTGGTACTTATCAGTTGATGGACCATGGGTTGGAAACTACTCAAAGTTGTAACATTGGCAATATAAGATAAGTTCATTAGATACAATGATAATTTAACGTATGATTGGGTTCATCAAACCTATTTATTAAAGCAACTAATGTAACCTAAAATTTGGTGTATTTTCTATAGGTTGAGGTAGATTTCACAATTCATATAAAAGAAACTAAATTCAAATTGCTTTTAACAGATTGTTTAAAAATAGTACCATCTATTTTGCAACAGGTCTGTGTCATCTTTAAAAACAGTAATTTTGTGCTTAGGATATGTTTGGCTTTATGGTCCCTCTAACTGATAAGTACATATTTTATTTATGAAATTAAAAAAAAAAAACTTATAGGTAAATGTAATGATTCGTTAATAAAATTTTGTTCTTTATTTGTTATACTGATTTTGAAACCAGACAGTGTGAAAAAATTGATTTCATTTTTTTTTTGCTTTATATTGGAAATAAAGTTTATTGCATATATTTTTTTTATTTATATTATTTTAATACAACATACAAATCTTCCAAATTCTAGAAGTTTTCTGAAATATGTACATGCTGTTATAATAATTTTTAGTGTGACAGATTATTGTATTACATAAATACAGGGGAACTGAACAAAAATAATTTGAAGTTAACAGAAACAAATTTAGTTAGATATTACACAAATTGGAACTAAAAATTTTACATTTAAATTTGAGCAGAAGATAATGTTTTAAAAATTTTTTGATTTTCTAATTTTCTGAATATAGTAAATATTTACCATATCAGGGTTCATTCTAGAGTTTTTCAAGGAATACTCACCCTAAACTGCGCATTGAACTTGCATGACTGTCCAATCTGCTTGTCAATTTGCATATTTAATAAAAATTATTTTTCTCGTATGAAAAATTATTGTAAACTTTAACGAATTTATTTAAAGTCGTAAGAATATTACTTTTTTTTACTCAAATTGTATTGTCTTTATGTATCTTGTCCTTTATTAAATCTTTGAAAGCTCATCCTTAAACAAATGAAAGTTATAGAATAAAACTTCTATTTGGTTTATAGGCATTATGTGTAGTTATATTTAAGGGATTCAGTCAGTTTTCAAAATTTTTATGGGGCATGTTCAAGGTTTGTTAAAAAAGTATCCAATATTTGATCCAAAAAGGTATCTTGGTTACTTTGCGGGATTGGAATCCTAATCAAGTTCAAAGTAGGCCTTTTCTACTTTCACATACTTAGCCAAGGATTCCTTCCACTGCTGAAAATGCTTCTTTAGGAATTGTGTTCAACTCTGCAGTCATGTTCTGCATTATCTCATCTTTACTCTTAAACTGGATCCATTCAATGGCATTTTCATTTCTGGTAACAGACGGAAGTTGTAAGGAGTTAGGGTCAGCATTGATAGTAACCAGTAGGTCCTATGCAACTGAGAGTCTGAATTTTCCTGTTTCACTGATAGAAGCTCGGGGGGAAAAATTTTGCAGCTGCCCTGCACACAATTATACAAAATTGCATCTGCAAAACCAGTACTGATCTCAACTTATTCAGCAGTCTCTCATATGGTCAAACAATGACCTTGTTCAGTGATAAGATTTTCCACCTTTTTAACAATTGCATTTTGCGTAGTTCCTGGCTTTCGAGAATGCTATCACTGTACCAATGTGTGGGCACTTTTGAATAAGTTAAATCACTTCTTAATGTGTGTGGTCCCCATAGCATTGTCTCCAAACACTTCCTGAATCTTATGAATTGTTCTTTTTGTCAAAAAATTTGCTACTGTATCTGCTCAAGTCAGTTATCTCTCTTAAGAGAAATAAATATCCAACCTCACCTCGCTCGATTGCTTTCTGGAAATGACTGGTGCAATGGAATTAAGGGAAAGAATTCAAGCATTTGTATTAAACTGTCCACAGTGGCCCCACTTAAGAATATCCACTGTTCATGGGAAAATTTAAGGTTGGATAGTTTTTTAACTTGATCTTTTATCATGTATTTTTGGTACTTACGTATTATTGCAACCTATTGTCAACATATGAAACGAAGCACATTGATGCATATTCAGCATGTACAACATACAGGAAATTGGGGTTGTCAAGTTATCAATAGATTGTTGTGAGATAATAGGTAAGTAACATATTTTTTTTTTTTATTTAAAATGCTTATTACACAAAACAATACAAATGGAAGGTCATTAGTAATGCATACAATTCTCGAAAAGTATTAAACAACTAATTCTGGAGATAAGGTTTTTAATATTAAGAATTAAATTGAATTTTAGTTTTCAATGCAAAAACATTATCTTTTTATAAAATACACTAGGAGAATGTATTTTGAATTTTAATGTGCAAAAAGAAGATCATGACTCAATTTTGATTTGGAAAGAGTTTTCTCAAAATTGATATCAAATTTATTTGGTATTTATTATATAAATTTCTATTTTACCATGAATTTTGTTTATCTTTGATATATGTAATTAAATTACTTGGAAAGTATACATTATTTATGCAAATAAACTTTGGTGTTAATTCTTCATTAATTCTATTAGTTGATTGACATATGCACTATAAAGTATTATAATTTGGGTTGCCAGTAGAAAATTAAATTTGTACTTCTAAAATTAAAATAAATTGTGCTTCCATTTATAATTTCATATACATAAAAAGGGGGATTAGAAATGTCTCATAAAATATTAATTTTATTTATAAAACTCTGGTGCAACATCCTATAAGGACCGAGGCATACTGTGTCCATCTCAGTATACGTGACCTTGGGTGCTGAGGTGCATGGGCTGATGTTCCGGTCAGTTTGACCCCAAACCCCCAGAGTTTAGTTTCCAAGTAAACCCAGTTCTCATTTATCAACCTACTGAAGGGATGAAAGGCTGAATTGACCTTACCCAGCCTGAGATTTGAGCCTCAGGCCTGTAGTGTGGAAGCGCGATATGCTGCCATTGGGTTTCCATTTATATAAAAATATACAAATTTAATTTTCATATACATTTTATTAATTTTCAACTTGTTATGAATATATGCAGTATGTGTTATAATTCTCATTGTAAATGAATGTACACTTATCTTAATATGTATTTTTTGATTTTCATCTGAGTATACACTTTAATAGTTAATTTTATTGAAGAAGAAAAATCTAAAGTTAAATTTTTTTAGGTATATTGCGACCCCCCCCCTTTTTTAAGAAGAAACCCGAAATATATGTGCACAATGCTGTTGTATTTAAGTCATTTACGCGAGGTATTATTCCAAGCTTTAGAAAAATTAGTACATGTCTAGAATAGCAATCCTTTAAGTTCATACGGATAGTCATTTCTTTTAAATAAACAAAGTTTTGATATATGCGGAAGTCTAATGTTTTCTATACTCGCCTCTTTTTTTTATTTTTAAAACTCTCACTCTTATACTCTATGTATAATGCACACCCTTAAATTTTGATAATATTTCTTGCGTTAAAATTGCACACACATTATATGCCTGATTTTACAGTAATTGAAACAGTGATAAAATAATGATTAACAATATTCAGGACTAATTGATACAATCATTACAAACTATTGAACATGTTTTTTCTGTTTTTGCAATAATTTATCTTTAATTAATTAAGTATATTTAAATCAATGTATTACATTGATATTTTTTTTTGTTACAGAAATGATAAAGATTATAAAACTTCTTACATGAAAAATAACACATATGTACATGAAAACTGAGATGGGCACAGTAGGCTTTGGTTGTCCTGGGTTGTTGCGTTATTGAGTTTAGTTTATTTACAGAATCATTTGATTTAAGAATAATATATATATATTATAAAGAGAATAAAGCATGTTAATCAACTAATTTTTTTAAAAACCTTTTTCCTTTTGTTTAGTAATTTTTTTGAATAATTTTTTATAAAAATGTTATGTTTAAAGATATTTCTTGCTAACATAAGATGTTTTGATTTTTTAGTGATGGATGCATCTAGTAAGGTACCAGAAGGAATTTTGTTTGGTACATTCTCAACTTTTGGCTCATATGATGAATGCATTGCCGTAAAAACTCCAGAAAAAAATTCTCAAATTCAGTATATAGGACAATATTGCTCTGTCAATATTCAACCCATGCTACCTGAAAATGATCGTCAGTTTACTATCCACAATGCCTTTAACCAGTACCCTAAACTTAGGAGAGTTTTAGAGGTAATTTTTAATTTATATTTTCTCTCTCTCTCTCTCTCTTTCTTTCTTTCTTGCTGTTTAGGACTATTTTATTTTCAAAATCAATGCTAATTTTTTTAGTTGCTATATTGTATAGCAACTACATGACCTTAATTACAGAAGAATAATGACTTGTAAAATAGGATACCACTTATTACATGTATGCATGGTTATACACACATTGTTTAGTTAAAATAATTAAGTGAGTTTCTATGAGAAATTATATTGCTATAGGTTTAAGAATAAATTCAAACCAATTTTTCTTTTTGCTTCTTGATCATTACATCATAAAAATCCAGCTAGATATGATCCTAAATATTGTCAAACCATTTCTGAGTGCTTTTTGTTGCTTTATCTCTCTACTTCCTCCTTTTTTTTGTGTGTGTTGTATATGTACAACTAACTGTCTCTAAATTTGTGAAGTTATACCAGTGATTGTTAGAGTCCTATACTTAAAAGCATTTTTTAAAAGTTTTCCGTATTTTTTGTTAGAAAAGCAGGAATCAGAATAAATTATGTTCCCTTACTTTACACTTTCATTTTAAGCTCTGTATTCACACATTTTTAGAAATAATGCTATGCAAAAAAAAAAAAAAGTGGCAGAAAGAAAATAATTATTATGAAAATAACAGGAAGCCAAACATTGAAGAAAATGCGGACATTGTTTTCTGAAATAAAACTCGATGTGAGGGTGCAAAGAAATACTGGCTTTGGACTGTTGGATGTTAGTGCACTCTGTTACTTTCCCTCCTAGCACAACATCTGCTTTGTACTGGACTACAAGGCACCTTATGTCCAAGAGGATGTTGGCGAGTGGAGTGTAATTTTTTAAAAAAGCTGTTACTTTGTGGTGACTTTTGCCTGCATGGTTGCTATAATTTACGAAGTACCCAGGGAACAACATCATTCACAAAATATTTAAATGATCAATATGTTTGCAGCTTTCAAGATTTTTTTTTATCTAATATTTTTTTAAATTTATGTATTAAAATAGTTTTTGAAAATAAATAATTTAAAGTAAAAGAAATGCTAAAAATATTATTCATTATGTTTTTAATGTCAACGTATCTAAGTTAGATTTTTTTTTTTTTATCAGAATATGCATTCCAAATGTAAAATATAACTTAAATTATATACATATTTTTGTTGGAAATAAATTACCTCTTTAGCCTTTAGATGGCTGAAACTGAGGCAAAATATCCCTTTCACTTAGGTCTTCTGAGATGAGTAGAAAATTACCTTCCCTATACTGGGAAGTCTTATATGTCCATTTTTTTTTCAAGGGGTATTGTTAAGGTTTTCAGGTTACAAAAGAAAGAGGGTTAAATTTGCTGAGATTTTTATATATAGTCTATAATCATTTACAAGTAAGAAGGATTCCAATATTGGTTCCCGATTTGTAAATGGTTTAATGTGCCTATCTTTTTTAAGGAAATTAAAATAGATACTTTTTAGAAGTTGATATACAGCATTTTCTAACATAAATAGCTCAATTTTTTGCCTTGTTAATTTTTCTTTTTCACTCTCTCTCTCTCTTTCAGGAGCCTCATCATCAATTTTTTTTTAAAAAATATCTTTTTCATTCTTCAATAATAAATTTATTTTGGAAACTGTGCATATTAGTCAGCACTTGCTTATATACACTTGCTTTTTATCTTTTTAGCATAAGGCTAATATTGCATTGCAGAATTTAATATTAGAATTGCCTTGTTCTTATTTTCGAAAGAGCCAAATCTTTTGGAAAATGTTTACTATTAGTTCATATGCCAGCTGAGTGGCGTAGTTGATTTGTTGCTGGCCTTGTATCCCCAAGGTTGGGGGTTCTGCCCCGGCTCAGCTCAAGTTGGTGGATTTTCATGATGCAGAAAATTGACAGCATCCATATTGTATGATTATGTGGCATGTAAAATATCCCTGGAGTGCCTATTTGGCTTGGGTGCTCTCTGCAAAATTAAAATCTTAAGTATGGTTTCGCATTTTCCGAGCTCAGGTTGCCTAGAGAAGAATTTATTTCCGTGATTGATTCTTCCATCAAGGAATTTTCAGCGAGATGTTCTCTAGTTCAAATAATTATCAGAAATGCTGAAGTTTATTATGTATCCTGATGTGACTTTATTTGATAAAGTAAACTTGTGACAGTTCTACTGGTTGGAAATTGAAGAATTTGATATGCAACTGTGTGTGATTGGTTTTCAGTCTAGTTCAATATATGAATTCAAAAATTTATTGAAACAAGGAAAAAGTTGGAAATGATATATAGTAAAAATGTCTTTGAGAGAAGCATTTCTCTCAAGAGAGTAAAGACTGAAATGAGGTCCCTAGTGGAAAATGAAAAGCTTAATAGTTTGATGTTGCTATGCACTCAAAATGATATTGCAATGAAAAATTATTACAATGATGTTATTAAGGATTTTCTCGAAACCTTCATTTTTACATGTACGGTGACAGCGACTCAACAAAGAATAAGGATGTCCAAAAGTAAAAGACGTTAAAGAGATAAACAATGAAAAAGATGATAATTAACAAGTTGAAAGCATTTCTTACAATAATGTATATTTTACACTATAATTGTAAACAATTTCGTTCATTTACTGTTCTAATTTATGAAGGAGTGGGTGGTCTGTAATACCGTTAAGGGAGAAATGAACAAGAGTAACCAAACCATACCATTTCTTTTTTTTTTTGCATGTGAAATTTTTGGAGCATTCTAAAAAATTGAAGGAGAAACAAGAGAGAGAAAAAATCCATGCATCAGGAGCAGTGTAAAATTACTGAAAGGAATATTTATTTTCAAAATCCCAACTGGTTGTTCTTAAGCATATAAGATATGTGCTCACAGCCAAAATAACAGAAAAAAATATCCCACCCAACTATGAACAATGGTAGCCCCATTGCAAAAAGGGCAAGGACAGTTCTTGGGAAAAAGGAAGGAGACAAACTGTCTATAATTAGCTTAGTATGGCAGTTTTACCATAGCAGAAGTAAATGAGGAGGTAATTTAAATTGTAAAGCATGTGAGTTTTAAAGGTTAATATTCAAAATATTCCTTCAGAATTAAGATAATATACTTATGTTTACTGTTCACATGTGTATATAAAAATTTTTTTAAAATTGTTTCAGTGATTTTTACCTTTCATTTTTGTTTTCCTTTCATCATTGATCATGTCTGCTAAAGCAGTGGTCCCCAATCCCTTGGGTTGCAGAGCGGTACTGGTATGGGGATAAAATTATATCAGGCAGCTCAAGGAACATTAAACTATTTCCATTTTATTTATTATGGTGTATTTCCCTTGGGTTTTTGTGACTTCCCACAGAAATCACTTTATATTCTTTGTTAAATCACTTTACATTGATTTTTTGGTGTGACTTTATTTTATTTTGAAGGCATATTTAAATATAATTAAATTAAGATTATGAAGTTAAAACAATCTAAAATATAAACTAGCCATGTTCACCCTCCCCCCACTTCCCCTCTTTAGTGGGCCATGGTAAAACTATGAAATGTTGACTGGGCTGCAGCGATAAACAGCTTGGATAGCATTGTGCTAAAGTATTTATGTAATGGGTAGCACTTTTTGAAATGAAACTTCTTAGCACTCGAGAGTGAATGAGAAATTTGCCCAGTTTTACGTAACAGTGAAAAAGCGAACGAAAGTAGTCTCCCCGCCTCCCTCACATCCCCCGAATCGTCACCATGATGACAGGATAGTGAGTTGGGAGAAAAAGGGGGAGCAGGGACACAAATTGACTTGCATCATATCCATGTAAATATTGGATGATGGCTCACCTCTGATTGGTCAATTTGCCCACCTTCCTATTGGGGGTCCTTTCCCCCCAGACCCGGGAACATCTATCGACGGTTGTATGAGATGCAGTGACATTATGGTGTAGACAAAATAGCTCTCGCATTAAAAGTGTACTTTTTAAAAATATTTTCTTAGATTGTTTGCTACATGGTAATGTTTTCGGTGGCTAATTTGCTTTTTTTTACTTTTTATTTGCGTTGAATTATTATATTAATTCTAGTCAGAATGCCTAAATCAAATGCACAAAGAGGAAAAGTGTTTCGTGAAAGAAAGAAAAAAAGAAAAACTAGCAGCAAGTCCAGTCAAGAAAGTGACAAGAAAAAAGCAAGATAAAAGAAAACCCAGAAAAATATTGCAAATTTAATAAGTGCTACTGCGGAATCTCCATCAGAGTACATGAGAGAATATTGAGTACGGAAAAAAAAACAATGCAAAATACTCTCTTAATGCTCAGTTTAAGGAATGGGAATGCTATTGAGTCTTTTCTAATGACTGCACAGATTAATACGGACTTAGTGAACCACCCTGTGCCATTAACTACAGAGCCCTCAACATTCTAGTTCTTCTAAAGCATGCTACAATTGCCGACAAAGTTTAAATAGGAAAAGTTTACGAAATTTATCAAAATATAATGGTATTGTATACACAGAAATTCCAAGACATCTTTCTACTTTGGATTTGGTATCAGAAAGACTCATTTCGCCACGAATACCTTTCACGCAAATTAGGCGATTGAAACAAGTGCTCAGTCAATTTGGAATATTAGGGTAAATAATCAGTGTTCCAACGTCGCCAAAGAAGTTTCACTTCTATCGCGTGGCGTTCCATGCACCATTTTTTTTAAAAAAATTGATATTTTTAAATACAAATTTTGAATCATATTTTGACTTAATATTGAATGTAAGTTAAAGGCAATATTTCATATAGATGCCTTAAGAATTTGTGAATTTTTTTGTCATTCCTTTCCTTTCTAAATTTTGACTGAATAATGTTATAATTTGAAAAGAATGTTTTTTATTTAACTTTTAAATGTTATTCTTTTTTGTAGGAAATGAACATAGATGAAGAAACTTTGGCTTACTATTACATTTTGAAGCATAGAATTGGCTTATGTATTCCCTCTACATGCACTTATGAAGATATTCAAAATGTAACTGATAATTGTAAGTGGGCTTTATTTTATTCTTGAAAAAAAAATAATAAAAGACAATAATATGAGTAAATATTGTAGCCCTTGTATTTGGTTTATTTCAGTGGCTAATCATCTTATGATGAAAATTTCTATTGGTCATTGTGAAACATCTGAGAAAGCTAGTTTTACTAAAGGGCAAATTATCAGCATGTAAGATAATTTTTTCTTCTTCCATTACTTCTGTTTTGAGTGCTTGAGTTTTATTAGTGCTTGATTAATTGTTTGATGTTTTATTCATGCTTTAGAATATGAATTAGTAGAAATATTTCTTCTCAAAAGTTGAATTAACATTCTAAAATGAAGAGTATTTCTTTTTTTACTTTGTATAAGGAATAAACATCTGACAAAAAAAGTATTTATACAGACAATTTTTATGTACAGTAGCCTTTAAATACAATTTATTTTTCTGTTGTAGAAAAAGACAGAGTAACACAATGCATGTTATCTTTATTACATTTCTTTGTATTTTCAATTTCCAAAAGTTAAAACATTGTGTTTATATTGTTATGTAGATCCGGGTTCAAGGATTTTATACAAAACAGTCACAAAGAAAAATGATCATGCAAAGAGCGATGTGAATTTATTATCGGAAATCCAGTTCTTTAAATACAGAATTCCACAGCAATATTCACAGAGTAAATATTGAAGGTTTGTACCTTCAACAGCAATCAAACGCAGTAACTCATGTTTAAAAAATACACATGTGTGAAAGATTATTTACTAGTACATCCAAGCTAATCACTAGTCAAAACAATGCTCACTATTGGCTGGTTGAAATCATACTGACTGGTTGTGGTTGGCACTGCTCTATTTATATATCCGGTGGAAATTTCCAGAAAAATCCACATGCGTCATAGTGCGTGAAATTAGTGGCGAGATCCACTACTTTCTAGAAGAATTTAGAGGTCCCAAACTTGCCAACATGGTCGCCAAACTGGCGGCCAACCTGGTCGTTAAATATGATGCCAACTTGGCTCTATCACCAAGATTTCGCCAAGTTCTCATTGAATCGCCACCATAGTGTAAGGGACAGCGTTTGCTTGTGAATATTACAATTTTAACATAGAGTAATATAAATGCATTACACATCCAAATAAGGATTATTTACACTATTTACACAAAATTCATAACACTGCCCCCTCCTCAAAGACTGCACATCCAGGGCAGTACAATCCTTGTGTAAGGGGTATGTATTTACAGACAGAAACTATTCTTATAATAATCAAATATAAAGTAACCAGTATTCAACAGCACATACAAAGAAAATAAATTCAAAATACAAAAATTTATTACAATACTATTATAAAACTAAGGAGTTTGAAAAGAGAAATAATTTACATTATTTACAAAATAATTAATGACCATGGTCTGAACTTAAGGATCTTATTCATCTTGGCCAAGATAAGTGGCTAGCGTATTGTAATGTATTACCTTTGGTTTTTTGAGTGTGGTGATTTCTGTATCCGTACCACAACATCATTCAGTCTTTTTGGATTGTGTAAGGACCTTCCCAGTTGGTCTGTGGCTTCGGAGAGAGTTTTTTATTTCATAACCACACTTTGTCACCTTCGTGGAAGTCGTGTTCGGGTGCTCTTGCGTTGTACCAAGTCTTCATCTTCTCAGAAGCCATGCTGATTCTTTTCCTAGCCAGAAAATGTATTTCCTCCATCTGTGCCTGGAGTTTCTCGACATACTCCTCAGGCACCAAGGGAGCATCTGGTGACTGGCTGAACAGAAGATCTGCAGGCAGACGAAGATACTTCCGAAGAGCATCTGGGATAGGGAATATCCGGTGGTCTCGTGAACGGCACTCTTGTAGGCAAGCAGGAAAAAGGGTAATTCCTTATCCCAGTCCAGTTGATTACTGGATACCAGGAGAGAGAGGCTGTTCCGGATGGTTCGATTGAACCTCTCTACCATGCCGTCAGACTAAGGATGTAAAGCTGTTGTCCGGGTTTTGTTTATGCCAAGTATTTAACACAATCTCTTGCAAACTGCAGAATCGAAGTTTCTCCCATGATCGGAGTGCAGTTGTAGAGGAACCCCAAATCGTGAGATCCAGTGTTGAACTAGTAGCTCTGCAGCAGTCGAGGCATCCTGATTGTTGGAAATAGAATAGACTTCAGGCCACTTAGTGAAGTAGTCCATCACCACCAGTATGTTGTTGTTGTCATCTGATGATCTCGGAAGTGGGCCTAGGATGTCAAAAGCCATTCGTTTGAAAGGCTCTCCCACATTATACAGCTGCAGTCTTCCTCTAGTGTGTTTTCTGGGACCTTTGCATGCAGCACAGAGATCACATATGTGACAACACTTTTCCTTGTTACTCCGCACATTGTTCCAGTAGAAGCACTCACGAACTTTTTGTAAGGTCTGCATAACACCAAAATGACCTCCAGTTGGATTGCCATGGAGTTCCGTAAGGACTGTTGAAACTCTTGTCTTTGGGATTATTAATTGCCACCTGAATGTTTTTCCGTTGTCAGACTCCTATTTTCGATATAAAGCACCGTTTCTCAGATGGAGAGAGTCCCAAAGAGGCCAATAACGCTTCGTTGTAGGATGGAAAGGAGCAATGTCGTGCCAGCTGGGCTTTTCCTCAGACGACTCTTTGTATTCTATTATTGGTTTTATTTTGGGATCAGCCAGCTGATCTTTTCGGACACTGTCATCACTCCACGGGTTCAATTCTGATGTCGATGGCATTGTGACTTGGTGGACTACTAGATCTATTATGCCGAATTTCTTTTCCACTCTCAAGCTGTACTTATTGTTCTCTGGACAGGGTCTTCTCAAAGAGACGTCTCCATTCCCCTCTGCTGATCCTTTTGACTTTCTACACACTTCTTTTGACTTGATTACATTTGCATGGTGCGGATGTTCCTGATTTACTCGAGGGCAGTTATTTCTTAAGTCCACCGCACCCCCCAGCATTTGGTGCTACGATCTTTTTTATTGTTTCAGGGGCAGTTACTTCTGAGATTCCCTGGTTTACTACACTCCCAACACATGATGCTACAACTCTTCTGGTTCTGAAGTTGAGCCATTAAGTCTTGAATTTCTTCTTTCAATTTCTTTATCTCCTTCATCCATGGAGATTCACAGGGTGCATCTGCAGTCACTCTAGCTCCTCGGATGGAATGGCGGTCTCTGCAACTGGCTTCATTGGCGGCCTCCAATTTCAGGGCAGATTTAAGATCTTCGACATCTGCCATTCTTAAAGCCTTCTGGATTTCCCCATCCTTCAGTCTGTCCACGAAGTACTGTTAATAGATTATTTCTCGAACAGTTGCTGGGTGGTCAGAGAAAGCCAAGTTGACGATCCTTTCTGTCTTGGAGGCATACTCCTGCAAACTTTCCCCGGTTTTCTGGAGTCTGGTTTTCATCTGTAGGCATGCGTAATCTTTTGAGTATTTCTGGTCGAATCGAAGATCCAGAGCATTATATAGGGAGTTCAAATTCAGTTGCTCTGTGTCGGGAAGAGTCTGCAGTACTTCAGCAGCTTCTCCTCTAAGGGATGCTACTAGCTGACATGCTTTCACCCCTTCAGACCATCCATTGGCTTCAGAAATTATGGAAAATTGTGTCTTGTATACTTCCCAGTTCGTTTTTCCTTCATAGGTGGACAGTTTTACTGTCACTGGTGAGGCAGTCAGAGGCACTGGAGAAGCAGGCACACATACTGAAGAAACAGGTACAAAGTTGCTTTCATTCTTTCTATTCTCGCAAGCTGGAAGCTTTTTCAATTCTTTTTTCAACCTGTTCTTTAGTTCTTTCTATTTCTTCACCTACTTTTTTCTCTATTTTCTCTTCAACTACTGCTATCTTTTCTTCCATTTTTACAGCTATTCTTTCTTCCACACTATTGATTTTCTCTTCAATATTGTCGATTTTTTTTTCTTGAGCATCTCTTAGCTCTTCTTGGCTTCTCTGCATATTATCCAAACCTTTCTTTAACTCATTCTTTGTCTCTTCTTGGAATCTTCTAGTCTCTTCTTGGCCGTTTTTCAAGGCATTCATGCCTTCCAACAGAGCCTTCAGTTACTCATCCATCGCTCTTGTTATTGGTATAAAATCCCAACTTCTGACGCCAAATTGTTACGCAGATCTGGGTTCAAGGATTTTATGCAAAAGAGTCACAAAGAAAAATAATTATGCAAAAAGCGATGCGAATTTATTATCGAAAATCCAATTCTTTAAATATGGGATTCCACAGCAATATTCACAGAGTAAATATCTGAAGGTCTTCACACCTTCAACAGCAATCAAACACAGTAACATGTTTAAAAAATACACATGTGTGAAATATTATTCATTACAGCCGAGCTAATCACTAGTCAAAACAATGCTCACTATTGGCTGTTTGAAATCATACTGACTGGTTGCTGCTGGCACTGCTCTATTTATATATCCGGTGGAAACTTCCAGAAAAATCCATATGCCTCATAGTGCATGAAATTAATGGCAAGATACACTACTTTCTAGAAGAACCAGAGGGTCCCAAAACTCATTAAATATAATACCAACCTGGCTCTATCACCAAGATTTCGCCAAGTTCTCATTGAATTGCCGCTGTAGTGTAAGGGTTGGCATTTGCTTGTAAATATTACAATTTTAACATAAAATAAATCTAGATATATATTATAAATGCGAAAGTTTGTGAGGATGTTTGGCCGTCTTTCACGCAAAAACAACTTCATGGATTTTAATGAAACTTTTCAGTAATATAGCTTATGCATCAGAATAACACATAGGCTATAATTTATAGCATAGGCTATAATTTATAAACATATTGTGTGAAGTGTCCAAAATATAACGATATTTGTCAAGTAAGTAGGAAAAAATTCTGCCATCTGCAAGCAATTCTATCGTGTGCTGTAAAAAAGTCCACAATAGCATATATCTATCTTTTGTTTGTGAAGAAACCCTATTTATTTTGGCTACGTAAGGCGCTCGCTTCTAATTAATTCCTGTTATCAGCATAATCCTTAATTTTTTTATTATTTCAGAATAAACCTAAGTTTTGAAGGGAGAGGTTGTTATAAATCTCTCTTTATTTGAATGTTTTCTTAATGATTTTATTATGCTCATTTGGTAGTAAGAAATTGATCTTTTTCAAAATAAATTTTTTTATCGGTTCTGGTACTTAAAGTAAATAAACTTTCTCTTTCACACTACATCATTTGGACAAATTTTCAAAATTTGTTTGTGGTTGGTAGTTAATTATAACGCTATAATTATTAATTAAATAGGCAGATATTGCATTTTTAAGTATAAAAATATTTATAACTACTGTACTGTATTTTTTGGAGTTAGTGAGTGAGTGAATAGTAACGTCACACTGTTCAGCTACACGAGGGCTTTTGGCAACGGAACACGTAATTTTGAACTATGGTCAAGTGACGTGGACGACACCTGAGCTGGCACCCCCTTCTCCTAACTACCACACCACACCAACTTAGAAGGAATATTCCTTTTTTGTTTAATTTGAAATTCACGTAAAATTAATTCATTAAAAACTTCTTTATCCTTCAATCTGTGTTGTTTAATTTTTCAGTTCACCCGTGCGAAGAACGGGTATACCAGCTAGTATAACATAGAGTAATAAATGCATTACACATCCAAATACAGATTATTTACACAAAATTGGTAGCAATATTATATGTCGCTTCTAAGGTTGTATCATAAAATAATAAATAGAGTAATATTATATAGATATGTATTTATAAAATATTTTAAAATGAAAACTATTTTAGGGTGAATTTATTTCATTTGTATTTAACATTGTATAAATATTTTTGCATGAAAACTTGATTTCAATGTGTAGAACATACACTTTCACAATTTTATTTCCTGCTTTTAATTGTATGCCTAAGTTAAATACTGAAATTTTCATATGCTTATTAAAAGAAATATATTAATATAAATTTAATAATTCAAAATTATGAAAAAAATAATAATCAAAATCACTAAATTAGAAGACATAAAATTTGGTTAACAACTTTATAATTTTTGATTTTTTGTTTATTTTTATTCCAAAAGTATTAAAAATTGCCTAATACTTTTTCTTCTCTGCACTTTTTTTTCTTAATTATGTAATCATTTGCTGTACATTATAGGTGTGGAGTTTTCCTGGCATTTGCTGTTGTTATTTTGGGAACGATTTTGGACTTTTTCCTTCGTCATAGATTGGATATTGATATGGATATTGAGGAGATTGTCAGAAAAAACAGTCTGTATTAAATTACAATATTAAATTTTATTTGTATTATGAAATTTTTGATTCAGTTACAGTGGCATAATGGAGAATATTAGGGCCCCCTGCAAAGTCAGGTTTTGAGCCCAAAGCCAGATCTTACAAAGGATGCGTACTTGGTGTTAGTCAGGCTTTTGCCCTCCTAGAATCCTGGTCCCCCCCCCAAAAAAAATGCAGGGGTGTACATTACACCACTGTTCAGTAATGACAAAAACTTCCATTCAAATGTTTTGTTAGAAGTTTTATGTAATTTTGTTTGCTTGAAATGTAAACGAGAAAGTTATCTTTTTTAAAAGTCTATCTATAATTTTTTTCCCTTTTTTTTTTTCTGGGGAAGAGAAAGGAAGCATGCATGTTAAATCTGAAGGTATTCTAGTAGTGATATTGGTTTTGCGTTTTCCAGATACATGCTGTATGTTGTTTCACCTCCTAGTTGATTAATCAGATAAGCTTATAATACACTACTAAAAAATTAGGAAATCAAACAAAGTGAAGCAAACTAAAGGAGCTAATTATATTTGGGTTAAAATGGAAAGTGTACTTGTGTTAAAAAAAAACAGCTGAAAAATTTGTATGGGAGCTTTTAACTCTTTGAAATGATAAAAAGAGCACAATAAGAGACTTCGGGGCAGCAATTTAATTAGATGTAAATAACAAAAAAATTAAAAGAAATGCAGGATATTTTATACGGCATGCGGTCTCCTCGAACAGATAAGACTGCTATAATTTCATTTTCCATGAATAGGTTAAGGTTATCAATAAAAATACTGTCCCATACCTTTAGAAGTTCAATCTTCAAGTCCTGGACAGTAAATAGAGGTATTGGTCTTGTAATGTGTTGTCTAAGTGTATCCTAAATATGCTTGATTTAATTTATATTGCGAAAGCAAGTTGGTCTCTCCACACTCCAATTTTTTCAGCTTTGAATGTATTCTTTACAATTTGAGCTGTATAGGACCTAGCATTTTCATGTTTTAAAGAAAAGAATTGCAAATGGCTGCAGTGTAATGTATGATATAAAGACTAAAATTGATTAATTTCCATCCCTATCAAGAAAAATATATGACTGGCGAGAGGAATTCATTCTCTCGCACCTCCATTAACCCTCAGTATCTAACTTTAAAAGAGGAACTTTGTGACTTACAATTATATTTTATTTGTTTAAAAAAAGATTTTAATGACATGGTTTTGGACAAATTCTGGATTATCATTAAAGGCAAGAAATTAATATATTGCTGCAGTTTTTAACATCTTATATCAGGAAAAAATAAAAATCATCTCCATTATGTGTGTTAGAGGAAATCTCTCTGAATATAAATATAAATAGAAAATCAGACACTGTGTGTGAATTCAACATTTATGTTCAAGAGACAGGTGCAGATTTCACATTAATATTTATCTGTAATTAATTTATATTTATATTATATCCATTGTATGTAATTGCTTTTTTTAATAAACAACTAAAATGATAGTTATTTTTTGTTTTTGTCAATGGTCATTAATAAAATTATAGAAAAATTATTGTTATGTGGACGCTGTAGAATTTTCCAGAATTGAAGCAGTGTCTCAAAAGTTTCATAAGTGTGAAAAGGTTGAGAAACACTGTTTTAGGCAATGGATGTTTTATGATTATTATCATAAAAAATGTTTGTGGAATTTTATTAAAGCCATGTACTTCCCTAACTTTTTTGAGCAGTACTGTTTTCACATGACTATTTCACTTCTTAATTTTAGTTTTTAGGATACATATGATAATAATGTGTTTTGTATTTTATGTGATGGCAGGCAAGATGTTCTTTTACTCATTTTATAAAAAAAAATTGTGCAAATGAACTAAAGCATAAAATTTTAATTTTTAGCAAATGTGGATGTATTTTATATTTTAGATTAATAAAAGTTGGGAAAGTTTTATTTATCTTTGAGTATAGAAAATTTTTTAAATGCATTTCTTCTTTTTATTCAAAAAGTATTTTGTTATTTTGTGCAATAACATACATTTTAAAGATATGTATATAATACTATATATATTTTTTATTCATCTGCAAAAAAAAGGAAAATATCTCAGAGTGCAGTTATGTATTTTTGCTATATTCAGTGTATTATTATAATTTAAGTAAATTAATTTCTAAATTTAACTCTTTAATAGAAAATAATTATTCACAGAGATATATTTACAATTACTGAAATATCTAATTAATATTACTGTTAAAATATTTATAATTAAATAATTTAACATATGATTATGAATGCCTAAATTTATTTGATAGTCAATACAATTATTTTATAATTTTGCAGGCACATTGAGGCAGTTCAGCTTTGCATTTTCAGCTTATAGAAATGCTTGCAAAATTTTGAATACATCCATACCATCAAATCATTTGTCTTCTCTGCATGGAATCAAGTTTTTAAGTATGACATGGATAATGTTGGGGCATGTCTATTACTGCAAAGATTATTTAACTTTGGGTATAATTTTATTTTCCTTTTTCAATATTTATTTTTGATTATTAATAAAATCAAGAATTGTGTAATGTGTATGTCTTATTACAAGATTTAAAATTTTTCTTTTTAAATTAAATGTTTATGCATATTTTATTAAATACATGTGTTTAAATATGGTTTGGTGGTTTTTATTTATATCTTACCTTTAAGTGTGTTTATTTTAAAAAAATATCTTGTATTTACTTTAGCTGGATTAAATCGAATTCGTGATCTTGGTTCTAACTTAGCATTTCAAGTGGTATTGAATACAGCTTTTGCAGCTGATACATTTTTCTTTTTGAGGTATTTTATATAATTTAATTTTGTTATTTCAATTTTTTAAGGGACTTTATATTTTAATGCATGCCATTTGTTTAAATGAATGTTTTACTGTGGAAATTTAGTTTACTCTGTTCATAATTATACTGGGTGAAACAAATAAAAGTGACCCAGACAGCGGAGTTTCAGATTACAAAGAAACACAGCAAATGAAAAGAGACGGTTCGCTAACCTGCTATAAGAGATGTTGAAAATTACCACTATTAATCTCTTGGCACCTTTGGGCCCTGATGAGCAAATTGTGGAAAGCAGATTGAAGTGGAACAGTTGGACTTGCTGAAATCTCATCAGGAGTGTTCTGCTGCAGTTCTTGAAGACTATGAGAGTTGTTTCGATACACCTTAGACTTGAGGGTCCCCTAAAAAAAGTAATCACACACTGACAGACCTGGTGACATGGCTGATCAGCTAGGGCTGAAACCAGGCTGATCTCTGCTAACAACTCTATTAGGAATGAAGATTGTGTAAATGGGATCCATGGCTCGGTGGGACATATGAGTAGTTGCACCATCCTCTTGGAAGTAACTGTAGATCTTTTTCTCCTCAGTTAATGTTGCCACAAATGGATTCAAAATGTTGGAAATATAACACTTCAAATTTATCATCTAATGAAAGAAGATAGGACCAATAATGTGGTGGGCAAATACTACACACTGAACACAAATCTTCTGATCATGAAATGGAGTATGGTGGAAGTTACACTGATTTTCTGCTGCTCAGAACCTGTCATTCTTTGAGTTGACATAACCCCTCAGGTGAAACCAGGCTTTATCAGAAATTAAGAAAATATCCATATCCAAGCCATTAATTGTTATCTCAGTAAACAGCTTGGTGTGGGCATCACATTCGCCTCCAATTTTATCCACTCGTCTGGGCCTCTTTTATTTGTCTCATCCTGTAAATATGTTATGATGATGAAAATATATATATAGGTACTGAAATTTTTAAGAGAACTTGCTAAATTAAGATACTATTGTACTGTTGTTCATTATTGATATACTCAAAAAAAAAAAGAATAGCTTTTGATAACAATTCTTTATTAAACATTCATATGAAAATTTAGCCAACTATCCTCAGAAGTATTTTACTACTCATAATGATGTGAATAGTTTTATAAGAATTCTTAATCTAAACAAATCTATAAGTTAAAACATAAATTATATTCTAAAATATAAATTAACTTTTTTTAAATACAAGATGAATAATTTTAAACTTGCTCTCATCTATTACTAATATGCATTTTACTAACACAGTATAGTATCAGTTTCTTTTACAGAGAGGAATAATTATGAATTATTTAATAAACTTATTTCTCTCTGAAGTTAGTCATAAGAAATGTTAGAAATATTTTATACTGCACTATGTAGTTAGTTACTATGGAAAGTATATTGCTTTTTGATTACAATAAAAATAATTAAGGTAATTGTTTATTTTTCATATATAGATAATTATATCTCTTTCTCACATTTAATAAGAAAAAAAATTAAAACATTAATATTAATGTTTATTACATCTATAATTATTACATTAATTATAATTATTAACTATAATTAATTATAATTATTACATCTATAATTAATAAAGTTCAAACTGCTTTTTTATGAAATTTTTGCAATGTGCATTCATTCAAAAATGTAATTAAGTTTGTTATAAGCTTTGTTTAACTCATTTAATTTTGTTTTCTTAAATAATGACTTTGAATATGATAGAAATTTCAAATAACTTATTAAACTACAGTTATATTGTTCTAAATTTAAGCTGCTTTATTCTTATTCAAATTATTTTTGTTTTGAACTTAAGCAAATTAAAGTGAAGTCTTTACTAATTTAAAAATGAGCTTGAAAATATTTTATCCTTTAAACTCTTGTATAAACGAATACAAGGAATTCTAAATAATTGTCATATATATATTAAAAATAAAAGAGATAAAAGAAATGTAATATAATTATGTATAATACAATTTTTTTTATCTGCTTTATATTTCTAGTGGCCTTCTTGTTGTTTATTCCTCCTTTCAGTACTTAGAAAATTCTGATGGGAAATTTACTATTGTAGGATTTTATATTAAGAGATACTGCAGGTAAAATTTTCTCACATATGCATCACTTTTATTTATTTAATATAAAGAATATTTTTACAGTACCATTTAATATGTTTTTTAAAGTTTTATTTATGTTCTTTATCCTGCAGATTGACACCATCATTTTTAATGATTTCTGCGGTTATACTGCTGGGACCATTAGCTGGGAGTGGACCAATATGGAATGAAACATTAGAGCCATTTGTAACAGGTTGTCAAAATTATTGGTGGACAAATCTGTTTTACTTTTCAAATTTTATTCCTACTGCTAAAACGGTATGAATGTAATTTAGTAAAAAAATTATTTAACACACAAAAAATTGAACTATTTGAAAATATTTTATTGGATGTGGTGATGATATATATTAAAATTTTCTTTTTATCCATATATAAGTTACTTAATATATACATATAGAGAGATTGGTGTCTTTAGGACAGTAGTAGGCAAACTTTTGGTGAAAGGAGAAATTATAAGAAAAAAAAGATAGCTAAGGTATCAAAGAGCCATTTATACAAAGAGACACATGAACAGGAGGGCAAGGGGAGTCTTTGGCAGCAGTTGCAATCAAGACTGTTGCACTCCAATTAACACTTCTTTTATAACACATAGTTTTGGAAGGAATTAAGAACTTTTGAAGATATTTTTATTTCTGAGACTCAATTATAGAATAACCCCAATGTCAAAATATCATAATGATAAAATTAAGTGTCTAAGCGTTTAAAAAAAAAAAAAGAAATGTTCCTAGGAATAATACCATTAAAACTTTATTCCCAAATTTCATGCTTACACTAATAATTAAGACTGACTTTGATTGTTCCTGTTTATAATTGTCATTTCAACTCATTTTTATATTAACCCTTAAGCATTTCACGAAATATGGTTTTGTCACTCATGTTGAGGGTTTATCTGTATCTCTTGAGTGCTCCCTAATTCATGTATGCAGGTAAGCAAATGTTGCTGGAAATCTCTTAGAGGAGTGTTGTCCCATAGCAACATTTCTACCAATAAATTCGACTTTTACTGCTTTAAAACTAATTTTAATATTTTCAATGATTCTCAAAATACTTTGTCAATGAAAGACAATTTAATATATTAATTTTAATCCAGTCAAATGTTTAGTTTTTGACACAAGTAAGGTAAATCTTTTCAATAGGTAATTACAAAGGAGAAAGAGAAAAGAAAACAATAACATTTGATAAATCCAATTATTGTTTTAATAATCTGTATAGCTAGAATTCTGAAGAGTTACAAACATCTGAATCTATTGACCCTTGGTCTAGGGGTTAAAAGGAGAAAACAAAAGAGACTAAAAAAACAGTTAATAAACTGTTTTCTATCAAATCTGTAATGTTTTTAAAGAATTAGTGTGCTTTCATTTGCTAATTATTGTATATGTCATGAATTTAATATGAATTTTTTTTTATCTATATCTCTTAATAAACATCTGGAATCTATGTGAAATTACCATATTAGTGATTATCAAATGGTTTTAAATGATAAGTAGCAGTTTCTTTTGGCAAATCTTAACAAATCGCTTACAAATATATAATCATTTTTGTATTCATAGTGTGTTCCTCACGGCTGGTTCTTATCATGTGATATGCAGTTTTACTTCATTTCCCCTATAATTATTTTGGGATTATATAGGTAAATTTTATTTAAATATTTTAGCTGTATCATATTAATTGAGCTTTTAATTAGTCAAATGACTATCGCTTTTTTTTCTTTAGGCGACCAAAAATGGGAATGTTACTCATTGCAATTGGTATTATAACATCCATGGCTTCAGCAGGATTTTTGACATTTTTATATGATTTACCTCCAGTTTCTCTTTTTTCTCTTCCTGATCAAAAGTAAGTAATAAAATTTTTTAATGGATTAGTTCATATATTTGTTTATTACATGTAAGTAGTTTTACTCATTATTATTTGTAAAATTATTATTTTTCTGCAAAGGAAGCATTAAAGAAATTGAATGTTTAATTTCAACTTTTATTTACTGTGTTTTCTAAGTTTTAAAAATTATTTTATTGTATATTAGTGTAAAATTTATTGTAAACATGTTTGAAATAAATATAAATTAGTTTATATTCTTGTATTTTTATAACTTAACCGTTTCATTTTAAACATGTAGATGTACTTGGTATAAATAATTTTTTTTAGATCTTTTCGTTCACTTTAAGTAAAATTTTAGAAGTATAAGAAACTATTGGAAGTAAAGATTCAACAGTTTTATTAATGGAGATAGGTAGAATGACTAATATAAAATAGCCAATATAAAACTCAAAAAGTTATTTGGGCAATGAGAATGATAAATTTTTTAACATACCATTAAAAATGTAAATATATAAGTCATAAAATATTTCTAAAAAATATTAAGAATGCTGTGTGGTAATGACTTTTTTGTTTGCTTTTAAATATTTGCAGAGACATCAATGAATATTTAGATACTATGGGATATAAACCATATGCTCATTTTGCTGCTTACTGCATAGGAATGGCTACTGGATTTCTTTTATCAGCTAAGCAGAAAATACCAATATCAAAAGTATATATATATTTTTTCAGTCACAGCATTGATTTTACTCTTTTGTTCTGTAGTCTGATGAATTATGAGGAATATTCTTTAATTTCAATCTAATTAATTTCAAAAGATCTAAACAATCTACTTAGAAGTAAAAATTCTGCAGATTATTATTGAATGTAAAAAAAAAGTATTTGTTAATTTAAATAAATATTTGAATGTGTATTGAAGTTTGTAGAAAATTTTATGAAGATTATAACATAATGTGCATATAATTTGACTTATTTTTTAAATATCTAAATGATGCAGTAGGGGGGTTCACGTCAGACCACTTGACCGAAACATCTGCACATGCACCCCAGCGCCTAAGGTTGTGTAAACTGAGATAAGCACAGTTAGGCCTTGGCTCTCATGGGCTGTTGTGCCACCGAGTTCAGTAAAAGATGCAGTATTATTTATATTTACTACTCAACCGTAGATTATATCATTAAGAAAACAACACTTCCAATATCTTTTCAGTTTATACGGAGTTATAAAACTAAAGCCATCAATATTTTCAATATATAAGACAATATATAAGGAAAATGTAATACATATATATATATTAATTTCATAAAGGAGCTTTGTTTTGGGTTCTGCTTCTAATATACATTCATACACTATAGAAATGTACTATTAAATTTAATATTACTATGCATAAAATAATCAAAATTAAGTTGTACATCATTATTTATATCCTCCCATATCTTAAAAAGATTATGATTTTATCCATTCAGTGCCTGCAAATATTTGGTTGGAGCTTTGCTGTCAGTGGCTGTACTCTTGTTGTGTATGGAACATGGAACTGGAACAGTGGAAATTTACCAGATTGGTCTGTATCTGTAGCTTACGCAACTTGCAGTAGAGCTGTATGGGCTTTAGGAATTGCTTGGTTAATTGTTTCATGCTATGCTGGTTATGGAGGTAAAATTTCATTATTCACACACATAATTTTAAATTTATTATACAAGCAATTTGAAGTTTATATTTGTAATATTTCTGAAATTTTATGTATTTTCCTTTTCTATAAAATATTTTGACATTGATCTGAATTTGAAAATATGCAATTCTGAAATATTTCTTAATTCTTTGACAAAAATGGCGTAAAGCAATTCAAAAAGAGATTTCAAATAGAAATGCACTATTTCAAGATAAATACTTAATTTTAATGTTTCCCTCAGAGGCTTACTTTCTTTAAGAAAACATGTAATTTATGGTTCTCAAATACTTGATCTTTCCTCACTCCCATAGAATTTACTGTCTTTGGTAAATACTGGTGATGCATCCTCAAGATAACCCTCATGATTTATAACTGCTTTTGACCATCCATTGTCTTTTGTCAACCACATTTGCTTTCCCTTCTTCTTCCTTCACTTGATGTCTAGATCACAAGTATTTGTTTAAAATAATTTACAATACACTGGTTTGCTAGTAAATTAATGAGACCTTTTTGGGATAGATTGATCAAATTCTCCTTCGCTGATAAAATCAACCAATCACTAAACCAACCATTTTAATTTTTTTATGTGGCAGCTAATTACTGAATTATTTTGAGAAATCAGTGATGAAATTAGGATGTTTAAAATTAAAAATATAATCTTTTATTTATTATTTTAGGATAATTTTAATGATTTGTAAATAATATAAGTAATCAAAAAATTAATAGTCTGTATGTTTTATATTTATATAAATCACCACACAATTCATTTCTTTTAAAGTCATTTTTCCTTAAGAATAAACTGAAACATAACTGAAAAGGTTAATCTGTAATATAAATGATTAGTTTATTATTTACTTAAGTGAACTATTGTAAATTTTTTTAATGAAATAATTATATATATATAGTATACAAGTATTAATAATATGTTTCTTTCATGTATAGTTGATATGTATCATGAGCATTTATGATGTTTCATTTATTTTATATCCAAGATATGTTTCTTATCTTTCTGTTTACTTGTTTACATAGGATATACATTTCACAATAAAACAGGTAAAACATCTAATGTAAAAATATAATTAATTTTTTTATAAGAAAAATCATTTTAACATATATTAATGTTATGAAAAAATAATAATGGTAATAAAAATTTCTGGAGAGATGTTTATCAGAAGGCCCAATATGAAATTCAGTCTGATTTAATGTTAGTGATGAATATAGTGGTAATTCTAAAAAATATGATTCATATTTATCTTTATTTTAAAAAAATTATGTACCACAATTGAATTGAATTATTACAAAATAACTATCTTTCATGATGTCTCTCTAATTTAATTGCTTTTATATTTCTTATGTTTTTCTTTTTTCAATTTTTACAGGTGTTATTAATAGTATTTTATCATGGCATGGATTTATACCATTGAGTCGCCTTTCTTACTTAGCTTATCTGATACATCCACTGTTAATGTACTTGTATGCTAGTTACGTAAGGAGTCCATTTTACTTTAGTCAGTATGTTTTGGTAAGTACTTTATATGTGTATTTACTGTTTATATTTGGTGCTGGATAAAAATGAATGTAATGTAACATAGCCAATCATTAGCTAATTTTTAAAAATATCTTACTATGACATCCAGTTAACAATGAAATGGCTCATCTTTTGCTTTTATTTAATCATAAATATCAGCATACATTGTACAAAATGCTATAAGAATGTTTCATCAGACTTCCTAGAAACAAACAAAAAAACACTACTAATTTAAATTGAATGTCAATTTTTAACATTAAGTTTCAAGTAACTTAAAACTAAACATCAATTTTGTGAATAGAATTATTGCATTTTTATTTTTGTGTGTGTGTGTTGAATTCTTTTTTTTTTAAATCTTAGATATTTTTTTTTTTATTTATGTAACAATTAGTGATTTTTACAAGCAATTAATAAAACAACTTTATGCATTAAAATAATAAAGGCAAGAATTATTTTAATTTATTTTAGGTTTATCTTTACCTTGGACATTTGTGTGTCACTTTTGGATTGGCTTTTATCTTTTCTTTAACCTTTGAGCTACCATTCCTTAATCTTGAGAAAATAATTTCAAGACGGCTGGATCAAAACAGAAGAAAAAGAAGAGCATCATTCACCCATTATTATCCTAATTGGCAACATCCTGAATATCCAGAAATAAAGGATTCTGTAGTTCTTATGCGTAGGCGTACAGACAGAATCAATACCTAAGTGTACACAAGTATGAAATGTATTTCACTCAAAAATCTGCATGAGCAAGAGTTACAGACAATGAACTTTAGAACAAACTTCTTACATAAAAATGTCTTGTAATTCAAATGCTTCAGTTATAAAAAAATGAACTTTTTTTATATTTATTACACTGTTCAATGATAGAATGCAAGTTCATGACAAAGCATATTACTGCTGGTAGTAATAATGTGTTATCATCAAAGCCAGTTTTGACTTTTAAAAATTCTAATATTTATTCAATTTTTACATTTAAAGATAAGTTTTAGCTAAATTTTATATATAAATGTAGATATTTGTATTTTTAAATATGTGCCTTTACTATTTATTTCACCCCCATAATTCATTTACCAGAAGTACTCATTAATATCTATTCAATCATTTCCCGTTAAAGAATATTTCTAAGGGAACTGGATCTTAGAAATTTTTTAAATTAGAATTTAACTTCATATATCAAGAGAAATAGATTTAAGAGATATCATTCTCAATTTTTTTTTTTATGAGAAGGTAAGGGGCTTTACTGTGATATTAATTGTTTCAACCCTTCACTGTGAACAATGAATTGACTGTAGCATTTTATTATTGGATTATAACATTGTTATCACTTTAAAATTAATTTTTTTCTGTTTATTTAGAATATGTAATATAGTATGTGTTTACTCATTATTGGATGAATTTGTTTTTTGTATATAAAATAAAATGTTTCTCAAAATATTTGAATTATTTTTTTAAAAATTGTATTGCTTAAAAAGAAAAGTTCCCAGACATTATTTACGTGTGATAATTATAACATGTTTTTTTTAAAAATTTTGAGAAGTTTTGTTTAAACATTTGATTTTCTTTTCTAAAAATATTAATTCAGATTTATAGCATAGAAATTAAATCACGAAAAACTAATGATTTGTCCTTAGGATACATCGACAGAATAGAGGTGATTTCTTGGGAAGTTTTCCGTAATAACTAGTTTGCATGTGAGAGATTTGACAAATATAAATGCTTTATATTGCATATAAAAATGTGATATATATAATCTTTTTTACATGATCTGTATGACATTTTGACATATTTTTTGTTCAAATTTAAAGTGAGTTATCAACATGTATTTTTTAAAAAACATTTCAATGTTATAGCTAGTCACACACCATAAATTTAAGAAAATATTTCTTTGGAAATCCTTTACTAAATGCATGGATTGGTAATCTTAAAATATGTTAAATCATTTTAAAATCAGAAGCTATTTTTAATCTATAATTCAAAAAACTACAACAAATAGCATGTCTGAATGCCCAGAGAGTTGAATGATGCCATAGAGCTTCCTCTCAGAATTTAGGCATAACTTGAATCGTGGAGATAAACTGGCTTCCAAATGTTAAATCAACAAAAATGGAAAAATAAAGAATTGATTAACACAAACTAATAAATGTGTTTATGCATTAAAGAACAAAATTAAAAATATTTAATTTTCTTGTTATATAATGATGTCACACACAAGTCATTAATAAAATTATGTTTGAAGCCAAACATAAAACTTACAATAATAAAGTATTTGAACACATCAGACCTTCACACACATTTTACAATCATCGTTGATTCCTTCAATGAGGTAATCAATTATTACAAGTGATATCAATGTGGCCATTCCTTCATTTGGGAAATTTAAAATTCTCCGAGATCATCTAGAAGAAGTAAATGTGCAGATAGAATCTCAAATGTTTTTAGTAGGTTTAAGGGCTAAGGAATGCACCAAGCTACTTTGTGAGTACTTGGAATTAATTGCTCACAATGTTGGCTCATTATGAACAGACATTACTATCTATAAGAAGAAAGTCAAAGTCAACAACTGTAATACAGTTTCAAAGTGAGAGCTAGGATTTTAAGCCAATGCTACAAATTTGTTATAGATATCTCTGCCTTCAAAATCAATCCTCTGAATATGTGATGCTGTTGACTTCATTACATGTGTCTTGTTCTCCTCATACTTTCAAATAATTATCATCCAATTCCACGGCAAATTTTAACTCTGAACAGGATGTTCACACTACTTACTCTCACCTCTTCAGATTGATTTGTCCCCTTAGACTGAGTCACAAGTACATAGTATTTAGATGTTGAGTATCTTCATATGGTGCCTTTTAATATACAGTACTATATCAGAGAATTAATCTTTACAAAATTAAAACATGCAGCTGTGCAGTAAATTCAGAAAAACAAAGACATTCCATAAAACATCAGCTAATTCCATTACAAATCTTATTCATAGAGGTTTAGCAAATTCTACACACATTTTTTGAAAACAATTTTTCTCCATGTCCAGAGTTTTTGACATGATGTATGTAGCCTCATAAACAAATAACTGCAGATTTAATTATAATAATTCACAGCTATTTACAAGAAAGGACTATTTAGATGTAAAAACTTCCTATTCATTCAAGCAGGTACCCCACAGAACAGTATATTCTCTGCCTATACTTATATAATCTTTGTAATATTCCTTCCAACATTCAACACAGCTAATTTCAGTTAATTGTTTTCAGTGGTTCATTAACAAAAGATTAACTAGCTAAAAAAATGCATTGATTTTTTTTGAAAAATTCTGGGCCAAAATTTATTTTAGTATCTTTTTAAAAGGCAGAAAAATCTCTTATTCTAAAAAACAAAGTTCAATTCAGTGAACAGGTTCTTTGTCTAATCATAAACTTGCTCCTGTTTGGGGCACAGCAGCCACAATTCACATGAAAAAAAAATCATGCAAAATAAAATTCTGACATGCACCAAGGTATGTTAGGAACAGTGTGTTCTGTAATGACCTGAGAATTGAGCTAATAATTGAATACATTATATAAAAAGTTCCTGTTATGTCTCCAAACCCATTTACTCCTCCTCCCCTAAAAAAATCATTATTCAAGCTCAAACTTACTACAACCCACACTGAATTCAATTGCGCACATAAAAAAACAGTCTTCACAACTCAAGCCTTTTTAAAACACTTATAATAGCAAATAAGATTTCTTTCACAGCACTCTTTTATATATATATATATTGCTGTTATTCTTTTCTCTTAATTCTTTTAATATTCAGTCGAAGCATTTCACACTTCTAGGAGATTTCTCTATATATTACTAGCTTTCACTCATACTATTCCAATACTCTGACCATAAGTTATTAAGACTGGAGATCATTTTTATTTAATTTATTATAGTCAGGCAGATACTGTGATGCTAAACATTGGATGTAAGTTGTGAAGGTTACAAGTCTATTCTTAGTTGCTGTAGCAAATAAGTGATTGTCAGCTCACGGCATACAAAGCGCCATCTGTGTAGTTAAAAAAGTAGAGTGTATTATTGTGTCTAGAAACGAATGTGTGTGAATGGTGGTTGAAAAAATAAAGTGTTATTGTGCTAGAGACTCCTGAGTCCAATGCTTAAGTGTTGGAGTTATCGACATAAAAGTGATCATCAGCTGGATGGTAACCTTGAGATGATAGGCACAAATCATTGGACAACTGCTCTATTTGATTCTACAATTGAGAAATTATCAGTTGATCAACACCAAAGAAAAAGAGATATCTTTGATTGACTGTTCTGCCTTAATGCATCCAAGTAATTTCGAAGTACAAGATGCTTATAAATTACTTAGCACACAAGAGCTAAGTAATTTTCTCATCTTTCTGCTGTATAGGAACCCTATCATTAAAAACAATCTTACATAATTTATTAGCAATTAATTATACTTTTTTCCCTTTCAGAATGCTAGCTACTTCAACAACTGTCTAATTTGCGTAAGTCCAAAGAGTTAGTCATGATCGGTTTAACATATATGTACCTGCTACCATCCACAGTGACTTCAAAATACCAGTTCTCTCAGACATTTAATAAGCTGAAATATAAATATATACATACAAAATTTTTAATTGTTTAAATTGTCTAATAATTAGTTCAGCAAAATACTAATATAAACAGTGAATGATAGGAATTAGACAATTTTTAAGACCTTAATAATGAGAAATATTTCTAAAATTACCAATGATCTTTAATTTAATCAGTTTTTCAAAGTCCAATTTGTAAGGTTGGATGATTCTATAATGCTTTCTCTCGGAGATCAGATATAATTTGAGTCTTGGAAGATTTAATGATTATACTGAATTAAGAATAATTTCTCAAAGAATGAATGTATAATTTTTCAATGAAAAAAAACATTTTTTTAGTAATTACCATTATAATCTTACCAAAAAAACAATAAATTTTTAAAAAATAAAGTTACTTTTAAAAAAAAAACGAATATGTATCACTATATTACAATACTATGTCTTCATTAGCAGAAATATAGGCTAATAAACATTGGGCGAAAAGATGGGTTTCTACGATGGAACAATTGTGTCTTGTCTGATGTGTCACACCCTCAATATTTTTGTCAGAATGGGCATAGAAGTTACTAATAAAGCATCTGCCCAGAAGTGATATCACCAGATAATTTTAACTAAAAAATATTATATTACGTATACCTTTTTAAATAGTGTAGAAATATACATAACAGCAAACAAGCAAGTATGTATATACCTAATTTGCAGCAATTATATTTATGTTATGCTCTTTCATTTTCCTTCAGCAATTACATTTATGTTTAAGATGTTCAATTTTGGTAAATAATCGGAATTAAAGAATAACAAATTTATAAAAGTCAAATTTTACAATGATGTAAATTTTATGAATATGTTAAGCCCCTCGCGTAAGCAGCAAAAAAATCAAAATAACACATGTTTCATATGCAAGACATATCAAAATGTCTATGATAAATGTAAAATAGTTAATAGAGAAATTATTAAGAAAAGTTTATTTTTCCTTTTAAAAAAAAACAAAATCAAAAATTTTAATCAGAAGTTGCTTAAAATGTCTTGCATAACATTAAGTGGAATAAAAAAAATTCTTAAGTTCATATTGAGTAAAAGAGTCAAAAGAATACTACAAAGCTATATATATAAACAGGTTTATTGGTTTAGAGAAATATTTTATGTTGACTAACTCAAAAGATACACAAACATGCATACATTCAATCAATAACAGGATGATTTTAGAGATGATTTTTTAAATTTTCTAATGGCAAAGTCAATGACTAGGTCAGTAATGAGCACCATGAAAGCATAGTTCAGAAAATCAGCACAAGCTACAACACATACAAAAGCAGACACTTCATTCAGTTAATTTACATTCACGTCGGCAAACAAACTATATTTTATATATTTTCTTATATTTAATATGCATAAATTGCAATTATTTCTTTAATATAAAAATTCATACAGTTTATAATTTTCTAAACTGAATATTAATCTGATTATATACATTTGATTCTGAATGAGCAGCAAAATAAAAGCAAAAGAATTATCATTTCATTAAAAATTTTAATACTCAACAAATTTCATACATCGATAAAGAATAATCAAAATTTTTGAATACTATAAGGCCATTTTAACTTAGCTTAGCATTCTTACTAGCTGAATAGCAAATAAATTCAAATGAAAAATTTAGACATAAATACAAATAATTTAAAACATTTCAATGATAATAATCTAATTCTCTGTTAAAATTATATTGCTCATTATTTCACTTGAATTCGATTTTACTTTAACACAATAATAGAACAGATTTTAACACAATAATAGAATAGAATAATGAACATTACTATTGTATTTGTTATACTGAATAAAATTTAGCAACTCTCAGATAGGACACTAGACATCTGCTCAAGTATATGAAGTGGCATACATTTTATAATAAAGTACCACCAATAAATGGGAGTGCACAAAGAGATATTTGATTCATTATCATTTTGAAAACACAAAATGCCTATCTTTTTCTTTTTCATAAAATAAAATTGTTCTAAATTTTGAATGAAAACAAATTAGAGAAATTTTTAATACATCGAAAAATAATATTTAATCATACAGAAGTATTTGACTGAAATAAAAATTATTTTCTGAATGTTACCTTAATACAATACAAATATTTTCCATTGTTATGAAATGGGTGGATTAGGAGTATAGAATCAGCTTATATATATATATATATATATATATATATATAAATATATATATATATATATATATATATATAATGTATGTAAAAGCAAAAACTTATACATTATAGTTTAAAATCTTCAACACAACTAAAATATTTCTTTTCCTCTTTTATTTTTACAATATAATGGAAATATTCATCCTCTACAATTTACAATTTTATTGACAAATGATAAATCACAATTAAAATTTTTTGCAAGCAGCATGCCCACCCAACTCAGAGAAAAAAAAAAATGTGAAAATTATTAAAAAAATCAATTTTTTTTAAAATAAATATTTACTTAGGTGCATTCCAGCACTTTTTAATTAAATCTAACATTTTTTATTAGGGAAAAATACAACCATTACAGTATGTTTTCTTATTATTATTTATTAATTATCAATATCAGTATTGCCAAGTTAAATGTACAAGCAAAGCCTCATGGGAATGGAATCTTTTTTTTTGTAAAAATAGATACCAATAGCAAAAAGCATGCCACATTTTATATACATATAAAAAGGAATTTTTGTTCCTTCAAGCAACAGAAACATTCTTTTACAAAATATTTGTCAATAGTGATGGACCGGCCATACAATGGCAATAAAAACCAAGTCAAACAATGTACACAATTCACATTACACTTTATTTGAAGTAAAAACTTAACTTCTTAGTGTCAGACACAATTAGGCTGCACTTTGGCACTTTAAATAGAAGACTACATACATAATATAATTTTTACACATTCACATTTATTAAAAAATTATTAAGAAAAACTTAAATGGAGGGTGGTTTATTGGAAGAAAAGGACCTTAATAAGTAAATTAAACAAAATTCTGCAAGTTTATTTTAATTTTAGAGAATTGGAATTTTTTAAAAATTTTAAACACATATAGTATAATTTTTGAAACATAAAAAATATATCAGGAAGTTGAACTTCATAAATTGTTGCAAGATATAAAAGCAATATTGCATAAAAATTTCTTTTGATAATTAGTTAATTATTAAATGTTTTTAATACATTAAAAAACTGGTAATAAACTAGTCAAATATATATTTTCCAGAGATCTTTCGGAACAGATCTTATAAAGCAGGTTGCTCTTTAAGCTTTAGTGCTAGTGCAATTATTTTTTACTGACAAATATTTTCAAATGATTGAAATATTTCCTTAAATTTAATTGTAACAAATTATTAAATTGGTAGCAATCAAAATAAAATAAATTATTTTGTTCAAAAATTTTTTTACTTTTACTAAAATGTAAACTTATTAATCATTCTTTCAGTAAATTATAAAGTTAGTTAAAAATGAATTAAACAAAAAAACCTTTATATCAATAAATTTGTGTATTGATATTTATTTATGGAAACTAAAACAAAACTATAGAGAAATAAAACTGAATGCATCACAAGATTATGAAAATAAAAATTTGAAGATGTTATGAAAAAAGTTTTAGGAAAGTAATCCAGGAGGGTGCATTTAAAAGAACAAGTGAGCAACAATAGGCATCTTAGAATATATAATGGAAAACATTTGAAGTAAGAAAAAGCAAAATAAATGCAGTCAGATTGCTCAAAAGACAAAATTGATATAGAAGTCAGAACAAATATCTATAAATAAATATGAAGCAAGAAAGTAAGCCCTGTGAAAACATATTTTCAAAAAGAAAGAAGTTCAAAACACACATGTAACAAAAATATAATACAAAACATTCTATCAATAAAAATTAAAACAATACTCTAGATTATAAAATTTACAGAAATAATGTACATATGCATAAATAAAATTTCTCTCTCTATATATATATCAAAATGACACTGCAAAGACACAGTACTGTTTAGATCCTAATTCATTCCATAAAATTACAGAAAATAGTTCTAGTTAAAGTAAAATTAAAATCAATTATTAATAATTCTATATTTTTCAATTCTTACAAGTAATGAACCAATATTAAGTTTTTCCTACTGTTGGTATTACATATTTGTGTACTGAAAAATAACATCACAATAATAGGAACAAATTATTGGTACCTGCCTTCAAAAAAAAAGCTCAGATTAAAAAAAGATAATACTACAATTTCATAAGACATAAATTATGCAATGCTATATGCCATACATGGGTGGTTTTTAATATTACATAGAAGACTTATGAAGTAATAGAAAGGAAAATCTTCCAAATAAATATTAAAAAATTTTCGCAATTGAATGATATTAAAAGTGGAGGGCGTTGAAACTGTTAACACAAAATATTTCTTTAATCCATACAAAAGAGATAAGAGCATAGCAACCATATTTTCCCTTATTACAATGAGATTCTTTAATCTATTATTGCTATCACTGGATAAAAAGTGGAAAATAATGGTTCAATAATAACTCTCCCTTATTGCAAACATTAATTATCACATTTAATAATTTTAGAATTGGAAAAAATAATTTTTTTAAAAATTATGAACAAGTGCATGTACATGTATAAGTATGCACACACAAATACTGTTTATTGCTTATTAGATTTTTATAAATACTTTTTTTTCACTAAATTACTTGGGAGGGGACATGAAATAATAAAAGCTTCAACATAACAGTAGTTAAAAAGTTCAATGTCCGTTTATCAAAGTTAGTTTTTTAACTTTTGTCTAAAAAAAATGCCAATATAATAGCAAAGTGTCAAATCTTGAGAAGGAGGGGGGGCACATACATATATTTATAAAAACATGTCTCTACTTGTGTAACAGCTTTAAAATTTTTTAACACAATTGATCTAGATTTATTTTGGGAGGGCAAAAAATTGACAAGGTATCAATTTTGAATCTACAGAAAACGATGGGTAGGAAGGAAAGATCTAAAAACACAATTACACTCTAATGTAAATAAATTATTATTGGTAATTGTCATTATCGCAGTTGGCTTTTGTAAATTTTCATATCACTTCAATATATATCTATCTCTATCCATCTAATATATTCATCTTCAATAAATAAAATAACAAGTGAAAACAGTTTATTTGTATTGAATGACATTTCAAAATATACTTATATCAAGAAAAATTATCATTATTTTATTCTGTGAATTCCTTTTCCAGATTAATTTATGCTTTGATTATGCAAAGATATAAAGGAATTATAAAGCAGAATATACAATGAGAAATAAATATTTTAAGTTTCAAATATATTTTTCCATAAAGATATTCATCTATTTTCAATAATAAGTTACAATTCTAGGGAGGGAAAAATGTAGCTTTTAAAAACTATACTTTGAAAAATTTGGAAAATTTTTAAAGCAGTTTCTTAAAACAAAGTCTGACTACTTACTTACACAGGACTTTTCATTTCAATAAAAACTTTGCGGTTTAAAAGTACAGTAAAAACTAGACATATGTCTTTAAAACACATCTCACTTTTTGTAAATCAATAATTAAAATTGCAGCAGCAGAAAGACCAAGGTTTCAGCATGAACACTTTTGATAACTTTCATAAATACTAAGAATATAGAAAATGCAACCTAAACAATACTAAAAATGTAAAAATGAGGTATAAAAATTTAAATGATTGCTTTATAAATTACTGTACGAAATTTTCAAAGATAGACACATTTTTTTCAGGAACACACATAGCTGACCAGGAGTTCCACTATGTCAAAGTTTCACTCTTTTTCTTTTTTTGTTCAAAAAAATTAACGACTAGAAGTTTTTCCACGTCGTTATTCCCCATTTAGCATCAAATGCATAGTGAGGCAATTGTAAAGTAAAGGCAGCCTGTACAAAAGAATATTCATCGCTGTACAACATTAACAAGGTCATGTACTGTATTTTGTAAATCAGACAGCAACTTGGCACTGTCACTACTATTGTTACTATTGCAAGTTCTGAGTTGTTCTCCCTGGTTTTCAAGACGTGACAACAGTTCACGAAAGCGAAATCTTCCATGCGGAGGGATATATTCAGCATAGCCTGAGCATGAGGTGCGAAAAAGTTGCACTTTATCAGTTAACTGAATTATGCTCATGCTACTTATGCTGGCAGCATTTCTAAGTCCTATTATATTATTTTCTAATGTACTTGAAATTTCTACTATTGAAGCTTTGGTATTTGCAAGTTCAGATTTTGTATCATCTTCTTTATCAGCCTTTTCGATAGTTTTATCTTTATTAGATTGTTCAGAATTGGGTTGTGATGTTGGACTATCCAAGCCTTTTATTCCCCCACGAGGTAGAAACTGTGGTTTTAAGACAGGCTTAACTGGTTTTGATAAAGGTGCTACAGCAGCTACAGGTCGGCAACTTTTGACTGGTGGTTTTTGAGGAACCTGTGGTTTTGTAAGTGTTCCAGTAGAAGATGTAGTATCACTTGAATGTTCCTGAGATTCACATTTTGTTGTTACAGAGGGATTCTCAATAGCTTTAAAATCCTCTTTTTTGGTTTCAATACCACCAGAATCTCGAGCTGGATTAGAATTTGATTTAGGCTGCAAAGGAGGAGAACTTTTCCACGGCACTAAATTGTTTCTTGAGTTTTTTTCAGGTTCACCTGAATCAGATTGAGCACTGCTAATCTTTTGTTCAGTAGTGTCCAGCACTTCAAAGCTTCTTTTTATTCTTGATTCAATTTGTTGAGTTGTAATTTTGGGACACATTTTTTTAGGATTTTCAGAAGGCTTTTCAAAACTATGGCCACCAGTTTCTTTTTCCCACAATTTCTTTAAACTACTTATACTGCCAGAACTATGCCTTTTATTATCATCCTCAGTTTCTACTAGATTTGTCTTTTCAGAATTTATTTCAGTATTTTCATGACGAATCTCCCCATCAGATAAAACACTTGTTCGCTGGACAGGAGAAGCAATATGATCTTTTAATTTGTCTTCTTCTAATGATGCACACATACGATCAAAAACTGGTTTAGAGTAAATATTTCGTTTTTTATCCAATTCACTACAATTTTCTACAACATGATTAAAAGCAGTGTTGGTAGAATCTACATTATCACACTGAACACTTTCTTTGTTAATACTAGGTACAGTTTTTGGCAACTGATCAGTTGGAGATGCTTTAACATTTTCTATATTGTTCTGAATAGGTGCATTAGGTGTTTGAGAAGCACCCATTTCGACTGCTCTCTTTCGAGCTTTCATTTTTAAACTTTCAAATAATTCTGATACTAATTGGGCAGCTGGATTTGCAGGAGGAGCTGGAGCTGGATTAATTTTATATCTGGAATTTGCAACAGGTTTTAGATTTTGTCTGAAATCAGAAGCATTAGACAAAGGTGGTGGATTTTCAGTAACATTTACTTTATTATCACTAGAGACTGTCTGATCATTTGATTGATCATTGCCTAATTTAATATCTTTTGCTTGAGGAGGGCTATTAGCATTGGAACCTAAAGAAGAAACAGGGCTATTTAAATGATCAGAAGCTGAATTTGACATTGGAGATTTTTCGTTTGCTCTTCCTAACTGTTCATCCATTGAGCCACTTTTAACAATGGGATGTTTTGGTGGACTTGGAGGTCGATCTTTCGGACGCTTTTTCAAAGTGCGTCTTACTAAACCACATCCAAATGGAGGAGGAGATTGATTATTAGCAAGTCTATCATCATCAAATGAGTCTCTATGTTTTAAATTTACACCAAAAAGGGCACCATTATCCCCATTGATACCACGAAGCTCTTTATTTGTATGACTATTTTCTTCTGATTTGCCCATTTTTAAAGGGTAACGGTCAGCCTTTCTGTTGCGAGGCAGTCTAGGAGAAGGAACAGGTTTTACAGCTAAATGAGTTTCAGGAATTGAACCAGTTTCAAAAACTTCACTTGATTTTGTATGGGTCAAATCTGATTTTTGTCTTTGTAATACACCATGTGAAAAATATCTAGATACATCAGAGCCATGCTGTAAGTTATTAAGATGTGTATTTTCAATGTTACCAACAGTAAGAGAGGTACAATTTCCTTGGCGATGAGCAGTTTCTATTGTGTGGGAGTACATGGCATCCGAGCTTACTTCTTTCAGAACATCCAGCTCAGATTCCAAAACTGGCTCTGGTTGGGAGCCAGCATGAAGACCATGCTGCCGTAAAGACTCTAAATAGGCACCTATTCTGGCACCTTTTGGTAAAGTGCCGTACCTGTTTATTGCTCTTTTTACATTTTGAACTTCCAAAGCTGCAATCTGTACTTTTTTAGGTTGAGTTTTATTAGATATTTGAGCACTGTCTTTCATACGCTGTTGTATATTGGGAGGGTAAGTTCTAGTCTTTTTAAGTTTTTGTTGTTGAGATTGATTCTGTACAGCATTTGGTACACTCAAAGCGGAAGTGGCAGTATGGCTTTCTGAATCTTCTGTATCAGGAGTTCTTTCTTGAACATCACTTTCAGTTTCTCCAGCACTGCTATTCAGATCTTGTAACTCTTTGTTAATGTTTTCAAATACCTTCTCCAATCCATTTACAGCTTCTTTTGAGCCTTCAGATCCATCTTCTCCCATTTTATCTTGATATGTACTATCACGAAAGGAACTTGTTCTTTTAGGAGGAACAGGAGCAGTTTTGCTACGAGGTCCAGAGCGTCTTAATTGGACAATGGTAGATTTACCAACAGAGACATTAGGCTGTTGCTTAGTCTGAGTAGTTGCAGTACGGTTTCCTAAAAAATAATATATGTATATAATGAAATTCACCAATAAAAAATTCTACTAACAAACTCTGAAGGGAAAACAAACCCTACGAGATTTCATAATTGCAAACTTTAAAGGTAAAGTTACAATATGTAAAATAAAAGAAAGAAAAATTGATTATTTTGAAATACGGGGTTTCATTTCAAATTATCATTAAATCTAATCAATCACAGAACTTGTGAATTCTTATTTTTATCTGTTTACACAGAAGAAATTGATAGAAAAGTGTCATAAAATTAAAACAAAACAAATATCTAAAATCATTGAAATAAATTTCTGAAACATTTTCTCTTTAACCTTTCTACCCTGCATGGGTTGATTTCATCCATTTCTAAGATTGATCCTTTGATATCTCTCACAGATTTTCATTTTGAATGCATGAACCTTATACATAACACTTTCAAAGACTCAGATATTTTTTAATTAAGGAAAAAATTAACATTTTTTACCTGTCTGGGTCAAATCAACTCATAATTTGCATGCATAGAAATTCATGTAAAACAAAGAAATTTGAACAGACTTCATTTTAATGGTTGGTCAATAAATGTTGTTAGTTTACAAAAAATACAGAAACAATGACATTATTTTTAAGTAGTGTATGCTGTTGATTTTCTCCCATTGGTTATAATATGAAACTAATCACTGCTGCAGTATGATACTACCTTGATCATGAGATATGAAGAAATGTCGACCAGTTAGCTAGACTGAATTGGGTTCATTATCCACTATATACTAAGCAAATTTTGCAATGAATTGTAAACGACCTATTTTAGAAAACTTTTACAAGAGGTCAGAGATCATTCTGATGAAATAAGTGACAATGAATGGAATGAGACAGATCTTATTTATCTGGTGCAGAAATTTTTGACAATCTGATAGATACTTCAGAAGCAAAATAAAAAACTGTTTATTACTTGAGAACTTCGTTGCTCAATTTCCACAGATGTTCTTTCCTTTAAAAAATTTAACATAGATGAACAGCTTATACTGTTCTGTGATTATCATCAAAGATAAGGGAGGAAACACAGAATTAAATTATATTTGACATCTTATGTCAAAACATCTTATGTTTATACTCTGCTGAAACATACAGGAAGGTCTGATGGTAGTAGCACAACATAAATCTAAGAAGAAATCTTGTTATGTGTCTAGTAAAATTCATCGAGTACAATGCTCAAAATATTACAGTTGATAATTTTTCCCAGATTGTTTCCTTACCAATTAATTGTTAAAGAGAAGACTAACTGTTTTTGGAACTCTAGGGAAAAAAACATGTATTTCTCCAGAATTTCAATCCTTACAACTAAATCATTGTCATAATTGTTTGTATTGCAAAAGGATAAGGCCTTGTATCACATGCACCTAAAAAATCAAATGTGAGCCTTCTGTATTATAATGGAGAAGTTTCACAAGATAAGGCAAAGAAATCTGACATAATTTTGTCCCATAACCAAACTAAAGGTGGAGCAAATAGGACAGATACAGTAACAGCCCCTTTTTCAAGGAAAATTGGAACAAATAGAATACAACTTGTTTCCTTTATGAGATCCATCTAGCTGCAATGAACACCTTTTTGTTTTTAAGCATATCCATTCATCGTAAAATGTGTGTGTGTGCACAAAAGTTTTACAAAAAAAAAAAATCTTTTCCAAAAGGAACTTGGAAAGCATCTTACAGAGAATGATAGAAATATTAGAAGGAAAAAAAATCATGTTAGTGAAAAAACAAGAAATTACTAGTGGCTAAAAGGAAAACAGATGTCAAGAGCATTTTAAACATGGAAGATATAAAGAATGCAGCCCTAAGAAAGGTAGAAAAAGCTCAGAGCAGTATGCTGGAGGAAAATATTTATTGTAAAACTTGTTTATCATAGAAAATTGTCAGTGTTAATGTAACTATAACATGCAAATAAAAATTTTAACAAAAACTTATGAATTATTTCATTTGTTTAAATATTTTCAAATTCTTATACAGAATCCAGAATATTTAAAGAAAGGTTAAAATTGGGAAGGGGGATAGAGAATACAAAAATAAACTAAAATAGACTTGTTACAATATCATAATTACAAATATAGTAATCATTTACTCTAGACCTCAAGAAATATTTTCTACGCAGTTCATTTCTTAAGCTCTAGAGTAAGTTATTACAAACTGGGCTGATTATACTCCCACAGACTGATGAAACATGGCACTTTTTCCACAGTTTAAGAAATGGTTAAGTTAGTTTCCACTAAAAATTTCTTATTAACATAATTTTAACTAAATTATCATTCAAATTATAACTAAGTCATTGATGCAATTAGTTGCTTTATTATGCATTTCCTTTCCGATATTTTCTCTTTAATCTTGGATATTTTTTTTCAATCTATTTCACAATACTTATCAATGTAACTTTTATTTTCAATTTGCAATTATATACAAAATACTATAAATTAAATAATATATTAATGGTGTAAAATGATAAGTTTTACTTCTGGATTGGAACTATTGAAAATTTATTACGATTTTAAATATACTTGGTTAAATATAGTTATAAATATTAGTAAAACAATAAAAAAATAAATACTACAGGTAGAAGCCTGTATTTTTATAATTAGCAATAACTTTAACATAAGAATAAAGTAGACAGTACTAATTATTAATTATTCAAATGAAAAATATATAACTTAAGAAGCAAACAAAATACACATAGTAGTTCCTTAATAACTTTTCAATCATAAGGTCTACAATGTTATACAAAACAATTTAATAAAATTTCTAACAAAAGTTTATAATTGCAAATATGGTTGTACACAAACCTTGCTCATTGTCCTCTGTAGCTAAAGCCTGAATATTGCTACTACTACCACCATGCTTTTTAAATGAGGAGGGTGGAGTTTGTTGTTCCAGTTGTTTTTCAACCTCTAAAAAATAATATATGTTTATTAAATTTTTCAAATAAACGTTACATAATATTTTTTTGTTAAATTTATGAAAGAAAAATAGCCTATATTTTTATGGTTAGATTATATTTTTCAATATATATTTTGCATTTGTTGTAATCACTTGTAAATTATCTCTTCATAACATAAACTATCAATGTTTTTATAACATATGCTACAAGATTCTTTTAAAAAAATGATATGTTACGTTTAAGATAAAAATAAAATTTATTTATTAATAAAATTCATTAACAACTATGTATAATTAATGTACACAGACTACACATATAATAAAACAAGTTGTACACAGGTTTCAACTTGCAGTGCTTAATCAAGAAAAAAGTACTATCTACACTTTAACAACATATGTATCAGAAAGCAACCTTTGAAAACTAACAAGAATGTACTACTAGAGAATATGAAAATATAAATTTAAAAAATCAATAAAAAAGATTTTTTAAAAAATAAAGTTTTATTTTAAAAATCATATTTTTCATGTTCTTTTCAACTCAACAAAAGTTTGAATAATTTAAATTGCTCATAATTTGAAATGGTAAATATTTCCTTTTGCAAATCATAAGTTCACTTTAAACATATATACCCATACTCAAAGTGATTCCATAAATCTCACAGGCATTCTACAATAACCAGCGAATTCCTCCCCTTCTCCAAAACTTTAAAAATTCAATATAACAAAAATAAAACAAACCCAACCCTTTTTTTTACCCTGAATAAACCCCTAATTAACTAGATTTCTTACCTCTTTCCCATTCAACTTATATCCTTTTGCGACATTATATAGCTAAATATTGTTACATTTATTTTCAATGTAGTAAACTTCAATTTTTGTTTCAACTTTTATAATACATTAATATTAAAAAACACATAGTTACAAAATATTTTTACCATTTCTTCTTCTCTTCATATTGAAAACAAAATAATATTACCTTCAGTTATGCTGGAATTTTGGAACATTGTTTCAAGTGTTAGATGAATTTCTTTAAATGTTGGTCTTTCGGATGGTTCCCAATGCCAGCCTAGAACATACATTGAAAAACTTGTTTTGAAATACAATAGAGAGTTCATAGTACAAAATATTTATTTATAATTTTGATAACATAACAAGTTTTATGAGGAATAAGTAAATTCAATTAACAACATTGCCAGTGTTATAATTTTTTTTATTACTACAATATTTCACGTCCAATTTTGAAATCAACAATTTAATTGCATAGCAAATACTCACATTGTCTCATTAGCTCATAAACTCTAGGAGGGCATCCAGGTGGGCATTCCATTCTGTAACCCGATTCCAACATATGATAAACATCTGTTAAATCTACACCTGGATATGGTGACATTCCATAAGTAGCAATTTCCCACAACAATATACCAAAGGCTGAAATAAAAGATTATTCAGTACTGTATCATTACATTTTTTAAAATATCAAAACAAAAAATTGCATTAAAATAACTGAAAAATAATTTTTTTTTCTTTTTTATATAAATAAAGCATTTCAAATTACAAAACAACTCACTCAACAAAATAAAAAACTGCCTCATATAAATAATATTTTGTGCTTAATCTCCATGTGACATAGTTGCCACATGAACATAATTAAAATGCATTTAAAAAAATTACTATTATGATTTTAATTTGTGAAGTTCTTAATTGAAACTTTAAGAATATATAGGAAATTTAAAATGTAATCTAAAACTTTCATTTTAAGTACAACAAATAAATAATAATAAAACAAAAAAAAAACAGGAAATAATACATTCAAACAACTTTTCATTAAGAATTATTTTTATTTTTCACATAATTATCTTATGTAAGTTAAATTGCACAGTTCATAAAATAAGTTGCCTACATATGTGAAGAATGTTCTTCAGAATTAGTACAAAATACTATATGCACATGTAATATTCAAACATTTCCTTTAAAGAGAAAAAGAAAATTTATTTGGATGCACAGATAAATTACTCAAGTGACTTATTTTTAATGAAACTTACCCCATACATCAGATTTTGTAGAAAATTTATTATACGCAAGGCCTTCAGGGGCAGTCCATTTAATAGGAAATTTAGCTCCTGCATGTGCTGTGTAAGTATCATCTCTCATAAGCCTTGCCAATCCAAAATCAGCAACTTTTACAAGATGATTTTCACCCACTAAACAATTCCTCGCAGCCAGATCTCTGAAAAAGAAAAAAAGGTAGAACATTTATGTGATTCAAGTTGATAAAAATGATGTTAAGAATATGCACAGTTGTTAGTTACATATAACAAAAAATATGTCAGATTTTATGTGAAAAAGGGAGAAATATCAATGTGTCATAAAGCAAGGTAAAAACAACAGGAAAATAATATCCAAATTAGAATAATGTATTAATGTTCTATCTTTATTACAATACATGGCAGAGGGAAAAGAAATAATGCTGATTCTTGATACTTTTCATATCATAAACTCGAAATATACCTCAGAAATTTATCACAACCCATTAAAATAACTTTTTCATGTTTTAATATATTTTTTAAGATATAAATTGGAAGATGTTTGATATTTATATTTGTTTCAAAATACCCAGATTCCTTTCTTATTCCACAAAGTTTACAGAATAAAATGTTTTATTATGTTAAAAATATTTGAGTCAAAAAGTTCAATTTGCACTGTAAATAACTAAAATTTTTAAGCTTTTGTTTATAAAAGTAAAACCCAAATTTTAAAGAATCAAAGATAACGAAATCAATCCCATGTTGTAAAACTGTTGAACATTGATCAAAATTGATTGAAACAGCACATTGATTAGAATTAATCTAAAACCGGGGTGGGCATTAAGTCAATCACGATCGACCAGTGGACCGCCAAGACGTTTTGGAGTGACCGCCTTCACATAAAACCTTAGACGCGCATACTAAAAGAAACACAGGTGGTTTTCAAGATAATGGAAACACCTGTGAATAAAACTGCAACCCAAATTTGACAGATGTTTTCAAGAATTTACTAGACTAAATCAAAAGTTGCATTAATGGGTTACCCATTTGGCAATGTTGATGTGAAAAATATAATTAAAAATATGTTACATGTTCTTTTCATCTCTCGAGGAAAATGAAACTTTTCTCTTTCAAAAGGACGTAATTTGTAAAGAATAACTTCTGGAATCTAATAGATGAAGTAAAGTATCCCAATTTTAAAAAAGATGCAATTCATTTAGCATTGTTCTTTCACTCTACCATCTGTGTGAATCTACATTTTCAACGAAGAATATAATTAAGACAACATATCATTCCTGTTTCACAGACGTCCACTTAGAATCCAATGCAAGAGAGATTAGCAGTTAATAACTATATACCAAGGTATTCAAGATTGGGGGGATAATAGAAGACTAAGTCTTCTACTGAGACTATAGCTACAAGAACTAATTTTAAGTGAAAATTATTTATTTCTTGATGTATTGTGAATTGTTTGAAGATGCATCATTTGATATTATTAAGTTTATAGGTATAATTATTATGTTTGTATTTTGTGTTTTACTTAAAATGTAGTTTTAAGAAGAGAGTAAGCTTTTCTACTGTAGTTATGTAGGTAAGTACACATATTCTGTATTTATCATTGTTATAATACAAATATTGTTGAGTTTTTTGAAGTGATAACTTCTATTGGTGCATTTTGCTAGAGAGTGAACTTGACTGAACGTCATACTCGAGAATGAATGTAACGCTCATTCGGGTTTTTTCGCCTTCAGTCGGACGGACATACACACCCCTAAAAAGGAAAGGAGGGATGTCCCCCCCCTGCCACTCTAAAACGTGCTTTGTTTGTCCCCCCACCAATTGGCAGTAAAAGTACAGATCCTAGCTTCGATCTAATCCCTGAAATAACATTACAAAGTTTGAAGTTATCACTTCTATCGTGTGGTCATAAGCACACAAATTTATTTTTTTGCTCATCACACCTATGTCACAAGGTGGACCCCAAACCTTGAAAATACTAAAAGTAGACTGTTTCATGAAAAGTTTGCCCACCCCTGATCTACACTATATAGATGATTAACCTTTTGAACAAGTTTCAATTTTCACAAAAATATTTTTTACATTCAGTAATAAAAATTTATGAAAATATAATTTTTTAAATGTGTAGCTCTTTTTCTGTATACATAAAACGTTACAAAGCTTAAATACACACCACCTTAATGCAAATGATATATATACCATACAATATAACACATACCTATGTATAAAGCTATGAGATTCAAGATACGACATTGCAGAGGCAATTTGTGTTGCCATATACATGAGTACTACAGCATTTATTTCTTCACGATTAGCATTTCTTAAATAATCTAGAAGATTTCCACAAGGCATAAATTCCGTAATTATGTAAAACGGAGGTTCCCTAGTGCAAACACCTGGATGAAAAATTTAAAAAAAAATGAATTGTGTAAAAAGTAATTAAAATATAAATTTTAAATCACAGAATCTAACAAAGTATTTTACAAAACATTTTAATAATGTTAAATTATTAGTATTTACTTGAGATCTAAATATACTTTAAAAAATTTTTAAAAAAGGAGACATGATAATTTAACAATTAATTACAAACCTAATAGTTGAACTAAATTTGGATGCTTCATTTCTTTCATAATAGCCGCTTCTTCTAAAAAATCTTTTAAAGCCATTGTGTCCTCCTAGAGATAATTTTTAAAAAATACATCAGAGGCAGTAATATATACATATGTATAATACAAATTTTAATTTTTAATAAAACAGACACACACACACAAAGAGATTTAAAATTTCAATACAGCAATCACATATTTGTCATATAAATAGAGTTTTGATTACTAAGCATTTTCTCTCCCATGGAGGAAAGAAATAGGGAAGAGGAACAATTCTAAGCAACTAATATTCACAATAGTAAATATATATATATCCACAGTTAAAAATTATTTTCCTTTTGGTCATTAAGTTGGATAAAAAAATGACTATTATTCATACAATAAAATTTTATCTTCTAATCAGCACTTTAAGATAAAATATTTATTATTAGAAAGGAGCATGTGTTCAAAATAGGTGGCTCATTCTTAAAATAACAATAGAATAAAAATACAAATTTTATTCAGTACTGTGATCAAAAAGTTTCCAGAAAGCTTACTTGAAAATATATATATCATACATATTGTCTGCAAACTTTTTAGGATTTAAGTAAACATATGGCAACTCAGGAGTTTATTTCATTTTATTATATAATAAATTTGCCTTTAAGTGAGAAAATTTTTTAATACATTAATTTTCCCAAAATTTGAGTATAACTGATCAAATTAAACGTAAATAAAAAGTAATTAAGACCATTAATTGAATGCTTTGCTCCATTTAAGAGAAGCAATTATTCAAGAATGACCAAAACTATGGGGAATCAAACTCATGGATATGATAATATGCATCCCCACTATGCCATTCTTATTCTTGATTTTTCAACAAATTATTTAACAAATATGGCTCCATAAATTCTGTGCAATTTTTTTTTTATTTCTATGTTTAAAGAAAATTTGACATGATTCTTTAAAGGGTTTCAGAAAAAAACCCTTCACAGTTGTATAAAGTTTTGGGGAAAAAACATTGACAGAAGTGCATAGAAGACACAGAAGATTGTTTGAAAGATGATGTAATAAACTTCAACAATAAACTGCAACTCATTGTTTTAAGACAGTACTTCTAACATTCTTAACTATCCTATTTAATAAGTGCCCCACAGACATATTTTAAGTAGTGAAAAAAATTTATTTTTTAAACATTATCTATGACATTAAATTTCTTTTTTTCCCCTAGTTTGTGTTGGTATACAAAAATAAAAACTCAAAATAATCAATACAAATTTTAAAAAAGTCAACACAAAATAATAAACTATGACCTACAGTTTTAAAGATTAGAAATATTAAAAAATATTTAAATAAAAAATTTATTAATAAAAATATTAATAAATGTTGGAATTTTACAATTCAGAATTTATAGCTGTATTCATAAATATTAACATTAATAAAAACAGCTAAAAGTTCTTAATTGTAAAAGTTCAAAGTTTAAAATAAAAATTTATTTTTGCAAATTTTTTACTTTTCTAAAATGAAAAAATACCTTCTTTTAAATTATAAACAATAAAAGAAATTTTTATTTGAGATTCATATAAATAGTAACTCATATTTAAAAACATACCTTTAGAGTTTTAACAGCAACGGTAACATTATACCGCTTCCAGATAGCTTCATAAACATCGCCATACTGCCCTCCACCTAATTTATGCTTCATCACAATATCTGTACGATCGATTTCCCATTCATCAGGCTCAGGACTCAAAGCAAATACAGCAGGTTTGTTTCGTTTAGGAGCAGGATAAAGTAACAGAGTTATCAATCCATCTGCATGCATGGAATGGTGGTGCACAAGCTCAGCTAAAGTATTGAAACGACATTCTGATGTAACAAAAACCTAAGTAATAAAAATAAAGAAAAGTTACAGCATTATTATGTCATTGAAAAAAAGTTTATATTATAGAATTTTATAGAATTCACTAATTAAATGAAGAACACTAAATTTGTGCATAGAATATAACTTAAAATAATAATAATAAAAAAATAACCTAACAAATTTAGTCAAAATAATATTATGTATATAAATATTTATACATTCTCTAACAAAGGAATTCTCTCATTAATTACATTAATCTTATTACTTTTGGAAGTATATTCTATAACCCTAACTACTTTATCGAATATATTTCTAAACCCTATATAACTTAACTCAGTGGTGCGACAGCCTATGAGGGCGAAGGACTACTGTGCTCAACTAAGTATACGTGACGTTGGGCCTTGAGGTGCATGGGCAGATGTTTCGGTCAGGTGGTCAGTCTGATGTGAAACCCTATATATTTTTTCAAAATCCACAACAGTGAGAGAATGTTTATCAATGTCACACTCTAAAGCAGGTATCGGCAACCTATGGCACAGTGATTTGACCTTTCCTAAAATTATTATTTTTATCATTTCTTAACCCATTTATAATGAATGAGAAACAAAAAGCAACAGACATTGTGAAACTTGAACATAATTACGGCTTCGATGTACTGGATGCTGCTAATGTCATGAAATATATTCAAACAAATTTTCAGTTTCTTGATGGTGATCAGCACAAAAGAACAAGCTTACTTGAAGAAAAATGGAAGAAAACGTGCAAACAGAAAAAAACTTCACATTGAATAGTTTTGATGAATTATTTAATCCCATTGGAAAATGATGTGAATTGATTGAAGAAAATGATTCAAGTGAAAAAAAGGAGACAATAAACAAGGTAAAAATTAGAAAATAATGTTCTATGTTATCTGATGCACAAAAGGGAGAAAAGAAAGATGTGTGTATGGGGGGGTAGAAATTGTTGCAAAAAACTGGTTTATTTTTTAGTTGGAAAAAAATGCTTCTCTTCTTTATTTTGAAAACATAAAGCAATAACAGTGGCATAACAGCCCATGAGGGCCAAAGTCTACTGTGCCCAACTCAGTATACATGACCTTGGGCCTTGAGGTGCATGAGCAGATGTTCCGGTCAGATGGTCAGTCTGACGCGAAGCCCTCGGTGTTCAGTTTCCAAGCAAGCTTGGCCCTCATTTATCGACCCACTGAAAGGATGAAAGGTTGTGTCGACCTTGCCCAGCCGAGGTTTGAACCTCGGACCTGTGGCGTGGCAGCGTGATGCACAACCACTCAGCCACTGGGCTTATTAAGTAATAAGTATTCAGTGTTTTTTTTAAGTAAATGAAAAACTATTTTCTTTTTTTATATTAAAATATGATAGGAATGGAGTAATTATTTTCCTATAGAAGTAATGACTCACTTAGTGCTGATTCATTTAATATGGTACTTTTGAGGAACCAGTACAAAGTGAGTACAAAAATACAGAGCGAGGCATCCCTATATATATATTTTTTTTTAAAAAAAATTTATTTTTGATGAACAGGAAAATGTTCATTCAACTTTCTAAAACATAAGTTTTTGGTAATCATTGAGCTCCTTATCAAGATAAACTAAATCAAGCACAAAGGAGTTTCATCTCAAATTTACAATATATTTTATACCATTATGATGGTTAAAACATATTGCACTATTCTTTTAACAACTCAAGTGTTGTTTCATTATAAATTAATGTAACAGTCTAACCTAAAATAAGTTCATGAATATTTAGTGAACATCAAATCCTATATGAAAATTTTATTAATTCAATAAACTGGAAGCAATGCATAAAATAGACAAGTGAAATATAAAATAAGAAAACCATAAATGCTTTTATTGACACTCTACCTTGCTGTCAGTGTCTTCACTAATGCGATAATGGTACACTCTGCCATCAAATCGTAAGGAGATGGATCTTTGGCCAGGACTGCTTTCACTCTCTCTAACAAGAAAGCTGCCATTAATGCCACTGCTCAATAAGTACTCAGCTGTATTGCGAGAGATAGGCCCATGATACCAGGAATGCTTTTCCAAACTGTTGACAGGAGTTATATAGTTACTTGGCACCCAGCCTACTTGACAAGTTCTTGACTGAGCTTCACACCATTCACCAGTTCTGTTATATGAAAGCACACGTACTTGTTCACCTAGATAATTATAAATTAAACATTACATATTATAGGAGGAATTATTAGTCTATTTAAAAATTAAATTTTACCAGAAAATCACATATTTAACCTTATTGAAATATATTTCTCAAAATAAAGAGGGGAAGCCACAAATTTCAATCAATCAAAATCCTTTTCATTTAAAAAAAAGCGTAATTTGAAAACATTTTCTTTTTTTTCTTCTTTCAAATAAGGTTGCAGATTGGTATATATATAATTACCAAACACACACACGTTGCAGACCTAGTACTTTCTCCAGGAGCTGGTACCACCTTTTAGTGTGGCACCATACAGGTGGATACCAATTGCCACAATGTAATTTTGACACCCAGTGTCTTCTCCAGAGGGAGGCACCTGAGTTCTGACAATGAGCAATTGTTCTAGGAATTTCATTTTGCTGAGAGTACCCAAGTCAAACAGGCATTCTTACAAGATTTTTAACATGGCGCATAATCTTTTGACATGGATGCTGTCGATTTTTTGTATCATGAAAATCCACCTACTTAGGTCAGGGTCAAATCCACAAACTTAGGCATACAAGGCAATGAGGATCTAGCCAACTATGCCACCAAGCCAGCAGTTTAAAAACATAATTTCAGAAATTTTCTTCAAGACATGGACAATAAAATTCCATACTTCCTTCTTCCAGTAGGATACATAAGGGCAGGGTTTGGAAGTTCACACTCCTTCCACAAACCATCAAATTCTTAATTTTTAGCATAAAAAATATGACTTTTTTTGTCTGTTTTTTAGAAAATGTCTATGTATGTATGCATTCTTCTAAAAATCACTTAAAAGATACTACCATTAATAATAATACTAAATGTTTCCTACGAAAAAGATAACTGTACATATTTTTTGAATCTGTAAATATTTTACCTCAAAAAGTTGAAGTAAATATTAATTGTTATACGGCATATTAATCATTATATGCAGAAATAAGAGTATAGTTCTTCATTAATGCTTGTAAAATATTAGTAATATTCAGTCATTGTAAGCAAGTTTGAAATGATTAAAAATTAATTATTATGGATTCACATAATATTTTAATCAATAAAAGCAAAAATAACTTGTCTTCAGATCTCTTTCTCTCAGAATGGCAGTAACACATCCAAGTATTAAATAAATAGTAATCATACAAATAACAAAAATTTTCCACCTTTTTTAAGAGAAAGTTGATTTTCTCCTCCAGATTGAAAATCATACAAAGCTACAAATACTTGAGGATCGGCATCCTCCTGGAGTAAGAGATTCTCTTTGGACATCCATCGTGATGCAGTTTCGACACTTAGTGGAAGACTAGTAGCTGAGTCGTCTAAGAGGCCGGGGATTTCAGGTAAAGGCCGACTTTGAAGGAGAGCCTCTGAAGAGAAACAAGCTGTTTTGAAAAAATTGTTAGCATCAATGGAAAAAGTAGCACAGAAACTGCAGTTAGGAGTGATATAATTGGATTTTATAAATATAAATATTTTTTATGCAAACTTTGATAACTAATTAAAAAAATGAAAAGAAACTTAAAAATTCATAACAGAGTACAGTTATTTTTTTAAAAAAATTAATAAACTGTGTTATTGAAAAAAAACTTATACAAAATAATTTTTTTAAAAAAATCATTTATATTTTTATCAAGCAAAGGCAGTATTTTCCAATTGAAATGTTTTATATGATTCTTGAGTTAACATATCCTATAATTTAAAGACATCAACATATTAAATCTCTGAATAAGTCATTCATGATGAACTCCCATTTAAGGGAGAAATCTAGCACAAGCATTAAATATATGATATTCAAATTCACAAACATACCAATACAAGTACAACCAACTTTCTCAAAATGTATTGTGCAATGAAGTAAACACACACAAAACCCTCAACGTATTCTTTAATAATTTTTTGAGGAGACAATGTAAAATAAAGTTAATTATATACACACTCAAATAGCTTGATATGAATTATTCTAAATAGCTCCATTTTCGACCGAGCATCAAATTCTCCTCTAACCTAAATAAAATTTGTATAATCCAAAACGCTTTTATACAACAGAACATTAACTTAACAACTAATGTACTATAAATTTTATTTTCCTCAAAATATTAAGATTTTTTCCTCTTCTAGAAAAACATACCAAAAAAATTTTTTTTCTTTGGGTTTCAAAAGCCAAAATAAATTATAAATCAGTTATCTTACATGAATAAATTTAAAAAATTAAAATACCTTTAAATTGTCACTGCATATAATAAATTCTCATATTCTACAAGATTATACTTCAGATACATTAAGTTAACTATCCATCATGGGATAACACACACACACAGCCTTTGTTGCTCCACATCCCTCAAAACCCATAACTAACTGTAATTATTTCACATAAATTACATAAGGGGGCGGGGGATCAAACTGTTTCAAAAAAGTTTTAACAAATTATCAGCCTTATTGTTTGATAACTTTTACTCATTCTAGACAAATATGTTTAGTAACTTTATTATTATTATTTTTTACAAATTTCCATATTTATGCTTTTTATTTAAACTTTAAAACCTTGAAAAATTCTACAAGATGACCAGACATTCAAATTTTAAAATTTTCAACATTCCATTCTAGATTTTACATCTTTAAAACAAATGAACAAAACAAGAAAAACATGAATTGAAAAAATGAAAAACAAGAATTAATAAGTTAATTAACTATGTAAAGAAATCAAACTAATATAAATCCGCGGGGCTTTTCTAGGGGTCCGCTAAAGTTTCTCATTTAATGTCAATATTTCGCTTTGTTACAGGCTTTGAAAGGCCTCGAGGGAAAATTGGAAGATGTGTCACCCTAGACTAAATAGCTCAAATGAAAAAACTCTACAAGAACACGTACGTCAATCAGAATATTGATTCAATTTTTTTTTCAACTACATAGGTATTACTACAACTTTTAATTTACTTCTCAAAAAATAGTAGAAATACACGTGCAAAGATTAAGAACTGAATTCATAGAGATAGCAATTGCACAATTTAAGGTGTCCTACTACGTTCGGAACCGTGATTTTAAAAAAGCGCATAAATGGATAATTTTCATGATATTTAGTGTCACTTAGATTAGAGAGAGAGAATACACGTATAAAATTGTTTTAAGGACATTATTACCCCCCCATTATTTAAATACAATATTTAGGCAAAAAATTAACTCAGAATAACCTTTTCTCAAAATGTTCTTGTCAAAAATGCTTCTATTATAATATTTTACCTGTATATAGCTCAGACCTCTGTACAGAGGCTCAACAATGGTTTCTGAAAAAATCACATTTTCAGAGTTACAACCAATTGAAATAATTATCGGCGTTTTTTTCTTAAAATTTGTTGTCGTAAAGCATGGATATAAACCCACTTTTAAGTGATACATTTCAAAAGTTCTAGTTGAGCCTCTGTACAGAGGTCTGAGCTATATATAGGTAAAATATTATTATATTAGAAGCATTTTTCACAAAAGGAGAATATTTTGAAAATGGATCATTATATGTTCATTTTTTGTCAAAACATTGTACTTAAATAATTTTTTATTGTACTACTATTCTTAAGACAATTTTACATACATTTTCTAATCTAAGTGACACTAAATATCATAAAACGCTTTTGCAAAATCACGGTTCCGAACGTAGTCGGATTCCTTAAATCAGTGCCCGCAACCTTTTTATCGCCGCGGACCGGTCAACGTTTGCTAATTTTACCGCGGCCCGCTGAGGAGAAGATGTTGATTGTTTATAGTTTAGACTTTTGATTTAATAATTTTAATTTAATTGTATTTAATCGTGACTTCTGAATAAAATATAGCTACACCAAAAAATGAATATAAAGTGATTTAACAAGGAATATTAAGTGATTTTCATAAAAAGTAGCCCAGACCTAAGAAAAATATACCACAGTAAGTAAATGAGAAATAATTTAATGTTTCTTGTGCGGATCGATAGTATTTGATCCACGGACCGGGGGTTGCGGAACACTGCCTTAAATCACTCAGCCGTGTTTTGGGAGACAGGAAGGGGTGTTCAAAATCTAAGGGGTCCGCGATGTCAGGTTGATACATAAAGACCACGACAATCGAAAGTTTAAGAACCACGGTCACAAATAATAAATAAACAGTATCGATTAAAAAAAACATACTACTTTTCATTTAATCATCAGGTAACAGTTTTTTTATTTTAAAAGTTTTTAAGTGTTTTTTTAATCAGAATACCTGAATCACACCTTTTATTACATATCACACGCATTTATATCGTTCATTAAGCATTAAAATATACGGTGCAAAAAGAAAATTTTAGAACAAAAAAAAATAATAATAAACTAAACAAAATTAAAATGTACATAACGCCTTTAAATTAATCAATCGAACCTTCCATCGCTTTTGACTCGCAAATACAATGATATTATTTAAGCAGAGAATAAGAATACCGATTCTCAACTTTTAAATAATAAAGCGACAAATATAATCAATTCTGAAAACATAAAAAAAAATTCAAAAAACATTGTAATATTTTCAGGGGTGGGTAGTTGTTTAGTGGGCTGCACCTTTTTACACAGCTATTGCATTCATTGGTTAATTTTGCACCTCAGTGAAACTCTATAAAAATCGAACCATACAAATTAATAAATATGAGTAGGCATTGCAATATCGGACTAAAAGTTCGATACCGGTAACCGATATTTTTAAAATTTTAATAACGGGATACCGGTTTAAATACCGATAGTACAAATTTTAGAACCTCCCCCCAAAAAAACAGGTGTTTCTTTGTTTTGTTTACCAGTTTTATTAGAGAAAAAATATAAAAAATAATTTGCAATTTATAAATTATAACAGTATATAAAGAATTACAAAAAAGTAAAGTTACATCTTATGCATTTAAATCATAAAAAGTGCAAATATCAGTCCGTTGTACTTTTACAAATTTTTGAAAAGTGATCTTAAAAAACAGTGCATAAGTTGTACTGTCATTAAGCCTGAAACGTAATTTTGAGCAAAAATTACCAGCTGTCGAAAACGCTCTTTCGGCATCTACGCTAGTTCTATCGCATCTATGTGCGATACACTTTTTTAAGTATTTACCTCTAAATCCCTCATCTTCAAATAAGTTGATTTCTAGTCGGATGGTTTTGGATATAGCTGATTTCTGTATTGTATTTTGGTTTGTTGAAATTCTTTAATTATCGCTAATTCTAATTTTTGTTCAAGAGACAATTCCTTTTCTTTCTCTATCGCTATTATTACATTCTAATGATTCTTAAATTTTCAAGTAATTTTGTTATCCTCAAGTAAATTCATAATTTTAAAACTTGTAATTTCATCTTTAACTAAAATTATTTTAAAGCAGCAAAGGGCTAAGGTAAAGCCGAACCAATGTTCATTCCCCATTTTTCCATGACAGGAGTTTAAGCTTCCCTGCGGCAATTTAGTGATGTAGTCTAATATGGAACATCTTTCACTTTTTCCACGAGGCCTTTCAGAGTTTGTAAAAGAAAGAAATCTTCACCTTAAATGAGAAACCCCCGGGGGTTCCGCGGACCACAGTTTAAGAACACCACTGTTCTAAAGAATTATTACATTATATAAGATATAAAACAGAATTTATCCAACACATATTGTCAATGGACTTTTCAAAATAAATAAAAATAATAAATAAATAATAACTCTCCAGATTAAAATGATGCAACAACAATCATGACAAGCAAAATGAGCAGGAGATGCAGTCTTCCAGGGTGAAAATAAATAAATAAAAATTCTTTCGCGAATTTAAGAAACATAAATATTTTAGTCGTAGCTAGCACCGAGGGGGCCCTGTATCAAAATTCCTTCGGGGTCGTTTTTTTAGATAAGAGAGCCCTGTTAATGGACTATAGTTACACATGTTGGGGCCCCGTATCATTGATACGGCTGTAGCTACGCCCCTGATTTTACTTTACTTTCAATATCTTGGTCTTCTATTCTAATCGTCAATTCATTATTTCTCCATAAACCGCACCAGCATTTATTTCATTGCTTGTGGCGTACAAAAGAGGGGGTTCACCTTCCCAAGGATCAAGTTTAATTTTTACCATAGAGAATACCCCCTTGGTTTTTCAGAATGTACCCCCACCCCCTCTCCATAAGAAAGGTCTGTACATGCAACTGTTCATTGTAATAAACCGGGTTCACGCTAAGCGCAATTTTCGTGATTAAACTAATTCTATCTCTTAGGTGTCTTGGAGTTTATCTTCACTTTAACCATTCAATACCAAATATTTAGAATAACTCCCCCGCCCCAAGTGGGAAGATTTATTACAAACTTCTCTTTAATTTTATTCCCAGGAGAGCATTAACAAATAAATCGTACTTCTTTACAAGGCATCATTACGTTTCATTCGACTTATAGAATAAAAAGTTGATATTCATCATATAATTATAAAGTTATTTTCTTTTCAAATTGATAATATTGAATTTTCTTGGAAATGAGACGATTGAAGCATTGGGAAGGAATCAATTGCACTTCGTTAATATACATAAATGATATTCATTCTTAATATTTAATTCATTGTTTCCTTAAGGATATTCAAGATATTTTTTCACCGTATAAACTTAAAACAGAGATTTATATCTTGACCTAGATATTCAGGATAATCTTTTTGAAATAATTTTATTTAAGAATATTATCTGGATTTTTTTTCTTTCAAAATCTTTTTATGTTGCAAATGGATATGTAAGAAAAAAATATATATATGAAACACAAATGAGTCAAAGTAAAGATAGAAATCGAAATAAGGCCAATGGCCCTCATCATATCTCAGCACAGAAGAACAGAGAATGAAAATGTGACCTTCCGTTGAAAGAATCCAGCCAGGAACGCGAAGCATTTTTTTTTTTACGTCAAGGTCAACAACTATTGAATAAGTTTTCAAAAGAGTTAAATGGTATATATCTTCCTCCATTCATGCAGCGACGAATCACAACATGCGAGTTGGTTGGTTTGAAGACGATGTTAGGCAACAAGGAAGAAAAGTGTGCCAAAGCAGCAAACGCGTTCCAAATTGTGAGCGGTAGGTTAAAATTAACATGATCAATTTTCCCTCTCAAAAATACATTTTCGTACATTCCACCTATTTCGCACGAATTTGAGTTAGAATGTATATCAAAATTAACCAAAGTGACACGTTTAGAGTAACAAATGCAATATTATTCAAATGGGAATAACTAATTAGAGGAAAAACAGAATTTTATCGGCTCATTACACTTACATTAGTAGAATATTTAGAGCTCACGTTTGAAACACCTGGACTGAATTCATAAAAGCAGATAAATGTTTCTGGTTATCATTTGGATCAAACTGACCAACATATTCAGTAGCCTATGGATTACAAAGTTAAATAGGATGATTCCCAGTTCAAAATAGTATATGGGAAGGTTAACGGCCTCTAAGTTATAAAAGCACAGGGAGAATTCCTTTATAACCACGATAATTTAAAATATCGAGAAAAAATATATCAAACACTTCATCGTTACTGCATGCTTGAGATGATGACACAGTGGAAACTCTTCACTTAAATATGCATTTCAGGTTTAATCATTCTATTTTTCCTTGATTATACTTGAGGGCTATTTCACACACACACACAATTCCACTAAAATAATAATATAATAAAGTCCACTTGTATGTATAATATATGTATATATACAGATGGATATTTTAAAATAAGCCGGAATAACATTTTAAGATACAATATACATATTATTCAAATTTAAATTACAGACAAGGGTTTTCCATCAAATTTACGAACGACATGCCTCCATCTTCCCTTCCCTTTTGATCAGTTATATTTCTTGTTTGATAATTGAAAAACGACGATATTAATTACAAAAACATTAAAAAAAAATACTGAACAACATCATATTGCTTGAAAAGTTAAACTTGTGTAACCGGCTTTCAATGAAGGAAAGTGTGGTTTTACCAATGAATTCTAAGAATATTTTAAAAAATTTACGTTTTAAAAGATTCCTAATAACTCAATTTTTCTTATTGTAAGAAATGCCGAAGGAGAAGGGGGAAAAAAGCTCATAATTCTTGTTGAAGGACAAATATTTAAGCTACTTAGTAGGACAATTCTTTATCATCCATTTGTATTTCAGAATTGATTTCTTGTTGTTAGCAAGTCATCCATTATCTACCTTCCGGGAAACATCATCGATGTCTGACAAACCAGCTTAAAGTAGCTGAAATTTAAACTATTTTGGTCAATCATGACTTCAACATAATAATGATAATCATAATAATTTATTTATCGTTGACAATGGATCAATTTTAATTAATTTAAGAGCATAGTACTGATTGTTCTAAAAACTTAGAAAATGAGGGGAATCTGAAAAAAAAAGTTCGTTTTGAATAGTAATGAACCTACCGCATGTATTTGAATCTTAGTCGCACTTTTTTCCAATGTTAATGCTATTAAAAATCAAGTGCGGATTATAGTATTGAAGGTGGGAAAATTCGTTGGATGAAGACAATTGAACACGATACAGACGGTTAAAGCCATTTCAGGTACATGTATGTATTTAAGAGTTTTTAATACCGATAAAATAAATCAAATATTCACTTCTTATTAATTCTCATTAAAATTTTTTTCGGGGTGTTCTAAGGGTCCGCCCCCCCCCAAAGCCGTTGATTTTTTTTCCGATTATAATTCTAAGTATATAGTACATAAAATTTAATTAAATATTTGTTATTAATGATTAATTTTATTAGTTAATGATAATTATTTGGTCAATAATTAGTTTTTTACTTTTCTTTGTTCCCGAAAATCGACAAAATTAAAAGGAGCATGATACAAGAATGGTGGACTTTCGACCCTGGACCCCCACCCCTCTTGAAAAATTCCTGTGTGCGCTACAGTCTCTTAACCTTTTTACGCAGCTAAAAAAATTTTTTTTTCTTTTACAAAAACGTGTTGAGAAATTAGGGTGTGGCTTAGAATTGAATAAATACGGTAATTTAAAGGTTTCGTAAACAACAAGTTTACAAACGAATCTCTCTAAATATACATATAATTTTGATTGAAAAAACATCAAATGACACAATGACTAAAACAATAGCCCCCTTGTGGCACACACAAGTGAGGGGAGAGGGGTGCCAACGGGTCCGGGACCCCCCCCATTGCTCTTGATTTTTTCCCCGATTGATTATAATTATATTCACACAGTACGTAACATTCAATAAAGTATTTGTTTTTAATAATTTATTATATAATTAATGCCGATTATTTATTCAATTTTGTTTTTTACTGTTTTTTGTTATCGTTAATTAATCAAATCAAAAGAATATGTTTGGCGGCATATTGGGGTATGATACGAGGATGGTGGACTTTCGACCCTGGTCCCCCATCCCCCCGAAAAATTCTTGTTTGCGCCACTAACCCCTTGCGATAGATAATAAAATATTCGATACATGGACTTTCAATAATCAGGAAGTCACATATCCCTCCCTCCATTTTCAATTTGTTTAATTTCGTCAGAATATTTGAACGTAAATATCAAAACCTAATAGCCTAAATACCAATCTAAGGTATTTACAGCTTTGCGAAGTAATATATATCCCACGGATGAATCAAATTTCACTTCTCACCAAAACACATAGCGAGAGGTTAGAGGAAAGGAGAAAGAGCTGTCTTCATTCCGTGAAAGAAGGAATAATAATATAATAATAAAAGTTTAGCCTGTGTGTGTGTGCTGTATGATCACATTTTGAGAAGGGTGCCTGACCTTTGAACTCCACTTCCTGTATTGTAGGATATCTTTTTCCCGACCACCCGCACCACTAAGCTGAGAAGCATAAAATCTTTTCAGTAAGCGAAAGACATTTCCCAGAAGCACGGTCGGGGAATAAGTTAAAGGCGGCGTCTCTTAGAAGAGTATGTGGGCATGGGAACTTTCCCAGAACACGCGAAATGAAGGATTTTTAATCTTCACCACCAGAAGTTTAACATGTTTTTGAGTTACTTTGTAGTGTGTATGGTAAAGGAATGCATTGCACAATAAATTAGTTAAAAAAAAACATGAAAAATCAACACTGTGGGAAAAACAATAACTTGAAAACTACATCCTTAAAGTTAATTAATTCTCAATAACAAACTATATCACATCAAAATAGTAGATTTAAAAAAAAATCATAAATTTTTTTTCCTTCTAAATTTCTAGAGTAGAATGTCAAAATTGCATAGCTTTTAACGAAAAATATAAAATACTTTCCAGGTAAATTCAACAATTTAGATTTGTGAACTATTCGAATTGCCTAGTCAGTCGGTGTATTTTGAACCACTCCTTAATTTATCTTTCATGTCTCTTGTACCATGTTAATTACTATAAGTGAATGACTACAAGTAATATAAGTAGTATTATTATAGGTAATGCGTTTTCATAAATTATTGTGGAATAATACACACACACACACACTATTATATTTCATTCCCTTCTCTTAACGTGACTGTCTACGTCCGAAACAGTGATTTTGAAAAAGCGTATAAATGGCATATACATATATTGATATTTAGTGTCAGTTGAATTAAAATATACTACACGTAAAATTGTTTTAGTTATATTATTTTAAGCAGAAAAAAATATTTAAATGCAATTTATGGCAAGAAATGGGGGGGAGACATTTTTAAATATTAAAAAGCTTCAATTATAATATTGCCCTTATATATAGTCTGAATTAAAACTTATGAAATATATAATTTAGAAATGGATTCATTCATTTTACTTCTCATTAGAGTAAGAAATTTTAACAAAAAACAACCGTTATACTGTTTCAGTTGAAATTCTGAAAACAATGTTAATTTTTTCAAAATTTCAGTTCATCTCGGTATATGAGTCGTAGCTATATATATGCAAAATATTATCAAGGAATAAAAATATAACAAATATTATTTCACAAAAGGAGAATATTTTGAAAGGTCCTTTTTTCGCTTTTTGCCAAAAATTCGTTCAAATATTTTTTTTCTCTTGCAATAATATTCTTAAAATTTTTTTATATGTACACTAGCTGTTACCCACTACTTCGTTAACGTGGAATTTAACAATAAAGTGATTGTTTAGTTCGCAGTTTACGAAAACTTAATAATTCTGTATTCCACGCGTAAAGAAATACCAATGATAAGTTTAATATTCTACTACTCTGTCAATCGATTTGCGACAGGCAAATTTGTGATATTAAGAATGAGAAGTATCCGACAGCGTCGACATGCACGTAAGCCACGCGCTTTTTATTTATTAAAAATTTATTTTTTTTATTATAAACAGACACTGTTTTTATTTGTATATATAACATAAACTTCCCTATACGAATTGGATATTGTTCACTATTACATTGGTTTAATTTTGTTTTCGCGGAAACTTGATCCCCCACCCTTCTAAGTTACTCCTTATAACCTTATAGTTACAATTAATACAAATATGTATATACATATGATAGAATCACAACATTAAGCGGTAATTAATTTTTATTAATTATCATTAAAGTACCGTATTGTCATCCAAAACAATCGTGTATATAAAATTCAGTTCAACTGAATGTTTTAAAACGTGAGAAAAAAAACCTTTTCAAGTTTCGACACAAGTCGCTAAGTCGCCAAAAATGACGCCAATGTGGCTGCATTTGCAATTCTTTAAATAATTAGTTTTAATCAATTAATTTTTATTAATTATTTGTATCGTCATCCAAAATAATCATGTATATAAAATTTCAGCTCAATTGAGCGCTTTAAAATTCCACCAAGATAAATAAATAGAGAGTGTGACCTGATAGTAGGAATTGAATGATCAGGAATTTGAAGATATGGAAAAGCTCAAAATCCCATTACATAATATTTCGTTAATTTAGTCTGAAATCTCAGCAATTTTTTTTTCAAAAAATTTTTACCTTAATGACCATTGAATTTGTATGTATTCAAGTGGTAAATAAATTAACTTAAAGAAATCGGACACGTTACAATCAAGAAAATTAAGTGGGTAAAACAAAAAGCTGAAATGAAAACAAGATTATCACACTCGATTAAAATATAAAGATATACTTATTTCGAGAATGAAACTTGAAAAGGATGCAATTTCAATAAAGCATTTAACAATTAAACATGTCTTCTAAACTAAACACATACAAGCATTTTGTTTTTACTAAAATGTTTTCAAAATCAAAGTATCATTTCTGTACTATTTTTCCCATGAAGTCCTTTAATCCCTTGTTTCCTCATTATGAACGGAGATGCTGTAACTTATCTACTGTGCTTAGTAAAAGTGTACAACTGATTGTAGGCATATCAGGTGACAAGTGTATAAATAACACGCCTGGTTATGAGATTATGTTTCAATGATTATCAAAGAACCGATTTTTTAAGGTATTTGCAAAAAAAAAAAAAAAAAAAAAAAAAAAAAAAAAAAAAAAAAAAAAAAAATCACTTTTCTATACATGCCAACATAGATTCCAGATTATAACTGTCTCAAGAAGTTTTCTTTGTTGTTCAAATCTCAACTATTCTACACTGCTGAAAAATACTAAAGAATCAAGCAAATTGAAAACAACCAAGTTAGACCGCTACATATGGCTTAAAATGGAAAATATACATGTGTTAAAATGCAATGTAGAAAAGACGCAAAAACATTTGTAAGGGGGTATTCTTTGAAACGGTAGAAAGAACAAGAAGCTTTTGGGCAAACAATTACACTTAAAAAAAAGACACTTTTTCTTTTCGAAAACGATGCACGACATTTTATTTGGTGTATGGTCCCCTCGAACAGATAAAACTGCCACAATCTTTTTTCCCCATAGATGGGACAGGTTATCATTAAGAATTTGGGGAATACTGTTCCATTCTTCACTGAAGAAACGCCGTGTAGAGAAGGCTGATCCGTTAAATACGTCGAGCACTAAGTCCTCCCGTTGGCGTGGTGTAGCAGTTTGGGGAGGGGATTCCAGCTCAGGTGACGTCCTCGTCACTCGACAGAGGCTCAAAATTACGAGGTCCGTCACCAATAGTCCTCACGTTTCTTTATAATGCGAGGTTAATATAACTTTCACGCACTCCACCCTTCAAGAAATGCCAAGTTCAAATCCTAGAAAGTAAGCGGAGGTGTTGGTCTCGCTTAATGCGTCGTGCGAAATGTATCCCGAATATCCTAGAATCCTGGATTTAAGTCAGGAGAGCCAGTTGGCCTCTTCATAATCGTACTGTTTCAGCTTCAAGCGTAAAGACGACAATACTGATCATGCGTGACCGGCGTTACTTTAGTTCAGTCGCGCGTCTGAATTCTATTCACAAAGAAAGGAATCGCGAATGGCTGCAATGTAAGTTAAGTCCATGAGGTCTTAAAACTCGTCCACGTACATTTAGGCCGTCAGATTGAAACTGCGAACTCCAGTCACGTTGCATTCATATATTCAATGTTCAGCAGCCCACTTTCTTTGGGCCACACGTCGTTTTGAGAGATAAGGGAATTAATACACACCATTGACCTACGTGCGTAGAAATAATCCTGGTGATGTCTGTTTGCTTGAAACCCTCCGTTCTGTTGCCTCAATCAACTTTCTTTGCAGCTGAGTAACATTGCTGAATTCTCCCCTCCCCCCGATGAATTCTCAAGAGGCTATCCGGTCATTAATTTCTGTAATAGAAAAAGGGTGACCTTGCCCTTGTCGACATCTAGCATTCCTTTCCCTGCTTCTAAGAACAGATTTCACAACTTTGTTGAGGAAAAAAGTCCATTCCAGAGTTACATTTCTTTGTACATGCCCATATTTAAAACTCCTGATTTCGCTAAGCCAAGGTTTCCCTGCGGTTCCCTGCGGGAAACAGGTACTCCGTTAACATTTCCACGTATATGAATTCAGATAAATCACATTGTTGTGACACTTTCAAAAATCACCTTTTCTCAAAACAAAACATGAACAACTGCGTGTTAGAACTGAGGCAGGAAAATCAATTTTTAAAAAAATCACGATTTCTGCACGTATATTAAATTCTTTTGGTTTTTGACGTCATGAACGTTGCTTTGCGTATGTTTTTTTTTTAATTTTCTGCTACACTTTTGACTATGGATTTGTTGGTGTGTGCTTTACATTAATTATCAGGAAAATATTTGCAAAATTTCATTAAAATTATGTGCTTTTTTAATTTTTTAAGCAGTGTATTTACTTAAATGGTCAAAACTAAGAACCCTTGGATAAAATGAGAAAATATTAGCTAACAAATATTGAAGTCTTCAAATATATGAAAATATTTGATCACTAAGCATTAAAAATAAAAGTAAAATCGCAAGCTTTTATCGACATTTCATATTCAAAAGGTCTTTCCTTCTAGCATTTTTCTTTAAATGGTTTTATAGGACGAGAAGCAACAAAGACTTTTATCATCTCCTTCAGAAACTGTTTCTATGAAACGCCTATTTAACGCAGATTAAAAGAATACGCACAAAATATCATTTATGCAGTTACAGGTTCACTTTCAATAATCCTGTAAATGAAACTTATGTAAAAACCTCAAGGTATGAACAGTTCTTATTTAAAATCATGGTAGTAAAAAATGTATTGATCAGTGCTTTTATCTCTTCTTCGAGAAAATTTCCCGTCTAGCTATTTTTAAAAGACGCATTTGGAGTCCTTTGCGGAAGACCTACACACAATGAGGTTTTTCCCCCTGAGAGATCTATAGTTTATATAATATTAAAAAAAATATTATTTGGTTATGAGGCCATTTATTAATTATGGAATAGGTGTAAAGGAAAATAAAGCAGATACTATTGTTTATTGTTTTTTAATCAGATCTTCAGTTCTGGTCAGTAATATTTTGTACACCATACCTATAAGCCCAACTGTTCTATTCAAAAGATTAAGTTTTCATCTCATTTACACAGAGAACTCTTTGACATTGTTTTGAAAAATTTACTCTTAGGTATTAAAAGAATACTGCCATGAAAAGAGGAACCCAACTTTCTTTATTGCTTTACTGAATTTATTATACCCCCTTATCTTTATTGCATTCCTAAATAATATGTTTTTACACGATGTAAATATTAATCATGTAAAAATATAGCATTCTTTTTAAAATAGTGTCCTTTTAAAAACTTGTAACGAGAATAACTATTTCATTATGTGGTCTTTACTCCAATAATGCATAATTAATACGTGATAAATAATTCAAAAAGATTCTCTCGAAACGACACACAGATGACCAACAGTATGAAATTGTACAAATGAATAAAATATTTTAGATGTATCACGTCCAAGATAGGCATAACAAACATTATTAATATGAATACATATTAATGCTTTGGCCTACAATTATTTTTTTAATCAGAAAAATGAATAAAAATATCAATCGGATACTAGGCTGCATCGAAGTTATTTTATTAAAAATTAAATTTCAAGCACTAAAACACTGAATAAACAGAAATTATCAAATATAAGTAGTAATTGAGAATCGTATTACGAGCGTATTCAATAAATCTCAGTATTTGCTAAAAAAAGAGTCACAAATGAATATGCACATGTTTCATTATATTAAACACCACCATATATAAGCCAATATTGGAACTAAGCACTCCAACTTGGAGGTCTTTAATGAACATAAGGGATCTGAAAAGTAGGATAAACGTAAGACGACTTTGAGTGATTTCCCCAAAATGCATTGCCCACAAAAGGGATGTCCCCTCTCCACCAATTACATTTCTCCCTCGAAAGCTTCAGAAAGAACGTCTTTCCCTTCTAATCGAAATCTGATGAGTCAGTGACTCATCTGAATATGACTATGTACGTGTCATGAATTGTTATATTCCACTAAATGATATAACCTCCTAGCAAGTTATGGAAATTAACACTAGCTCAGCATTTTTTTAGACTAGAGAGTTCAAAATATTTTTTCCGCTGCTATCTCTCTCTCTTTTTTTTGTTATCGATTCCCAAATGTAATTGAAAAACCTGTATGTGTTGTTCTAACCTGTATGTGTTGGCACCGAAAAAAAAACCGAGCAAACAAATTCAAGCGAGAGGATTTCGAAAAACTAAATACATTTCACGTCGAGAAAACAAATATTCGTTCAATGGAGATAATAAGAATTAGTTTGGTTCATTAAATCGGGTTTTAAGAGCCGAAAGAATGGGCTAGTGAGAATGCCCTAAAATAGTTGGCAGTTGATTATTTATCAGGTATGTATAAGTAAGTCATCAGAAATAATTCTTCACTTAATCCCCTACGCATAAGTCTATTGTTTAAAAACATCCAAGAACATTATTTGCTTAATTGAGAACGTAAACGAGAAATATTTATGTCAGCAATTCTTATGAATTGTGGGTTATGAATTAATAATCAAGAATCTGTAAATAATCTATGTAGAGCGTTAAATACAATTAGATCTGTAAACGGAACTTCTGAACATAGACTGAAAAATTATTTATATCGTATGACCATATTTTCCAATGAACACATAACAAAAGTACTTTGCATTCATTTTTAAAAAGTGTATAGATGAAAATTGCCCATATTACTTGTCCAATAATTAGGTTTTTTCATCGAAGTTCGAAATGTAATTTAGTATTTCTATTATCATTGATGTAGCTAGTCCTAAGTGGGCCCTTTTTTTAAAAATGATCGCCTAAATAAAACTTATTTGGAAGTGACAAAATATTACACATGTTGGGGCCCCGTATCACTGATACGGTGGTAGCTATACGAAACCTGTCTATAATCGAAATATAAATATAGGATCTCCTTGTTTTTAAGACCTTGTTTAAGCTCCATTCCGACTAACAAGTCTAAGTCGAATTTATGCTTTCCAACGCTATTTTCATTCAAATGGCTCTAAAAACAAATATTCAATATATTAACGAATTATTATCCAACCAATATACCTAATCTCTCTTCGCATTCTTTAGTTTCATTGTCGTCAGTCGAAGAGAATTTTGCGCCAAATAAAGTTCTTAGGAATTTTATAATCTTTTCTTCTGCTCTTAAGTCATTTCTAAGTTTTACCTTTCTTTATACGTGCGAAAAATTAAAAGTCAAAATAAATATTTGATACACAACAAGCGTTTTTAAAAATAAATGCATTTATCAGTCATCATGTCATACAGCAATTTGAAAAAGCACAAATCCTTGAATTTCCTATGAGTCATTCAAAATGGTTATTCAAGCACGGAAATAATTACGTTCGATATACAACAACGCTTCAAAAGTTTCGTTTGATTTTGTCACGATACTAAGATTTTAAATACACGTTTTACATTAAAAGTACATATACATTTTACAGGAAATAATAATAAAAAAATACAATTAACATAGATTTTTAATAAAGTGCCTATTTTTTTCATATAAATATTTACAAAATATGAGAAATGAAATTTTTTTTTAAAAAAAAGTTAAATTATTTTTTAAATTTTTATATAAATCGTTATATTAGTGAATGTAAATGAAATTTTGAGAAAAATCTCGAGCTCGACACCCTATTATGTATTTAAAAAAAAATTAAAGCGATCACTAAGATATTAAATATTTTATTTGTAAACTATTTTTATTTTATTAGAGCTGCTAATATTTATATATTTTTTAAGGGGACATGGTACGATTTATATATAAAAAAACCCTTTGATTTAATATTTACATTTTTTTTAAACTTTTACTTATGCATATGTTTTACGAAAGACACAATTTGTCAGATCAAATACTACAAAAATGTAACCCATTTTTTGAAGAAATTAAAAAATTTATCTCGAGATTTTCAAATGCCTACTCCTCTTGCAATAAATGACTTACACACATGAAATTTGATTTACAAGATGTCAAACTATGTGTGACAAAAGGTGGTATGGGTTTTCAGCCAAAAAAGATTGATATTCATGAAATACTTTTTTTTTATGAATGTTTATTGAAAATTCCTTAAAAAAAACGTTAGTTCAATTATTTTAAAAAAATAAATGCTACTTTGATTCAAAAATGTGTATCAACTTTGGCTACATGCACTAACAACTATAGTTAGAAAAAAATCAAAACACTAGGCAGAATAGTAAAAAAAAAAGAGCCTTAAGCGTTTTAAATGAAGATAAATTAGTTGTTTTTTCTTTGAGATACAATCAGTCCGAAGTTTTTATTTGGCATTGGAATGTGAATAAAAACAAAACATAAAAATTATCATAACTCTAGGTTTTTTTCCAAAGCCACGAGCTTTCACAAATTTTGTGATGTTATAAAAAATATATATATATAAAAAATAATTTGAACTAGAAAAAATTTTTATTTCAATTTTTGACCAATTTTTGCCAATTGAATCGTACTGCCCCCTTAACAAATGACTTAAATTTCAGCAGATACCATTCCCATTTAATTCAGTTTGAATCATAAAAACATAATAAATACAATATCTTTTATTGCATTTCATTTATTAAACCTTAAAAACTCCATGCCAAGAATTTGATGTTTATGTCACAGATTAAAGGGAAAAAATACACAAATAAAGATTCTAGCTAATGTCGCATTTCATTTGATCTTAGATATTGATAGTACGTAAATGTTACAAAAACTACCAGGGAAAAAAAGATTGTTATGGTAATTTCTTCTACAGCCTTGGTGTGCGGATACTGTAACATCCGGTCAGGAAAGAAAATACGATTGTGTGGTGAATGCTTACAAGATAATGAAGTTAATGACGAAAATATGCGGTATTAAACAAAATGTGGCACAATTTCCTTTTTCTCATATTGAAGAAAAAGGATGTTTTTGCAAACAATTAATAACATAATCACGTTTTCCTTTCTCTCTTTTTTTTTTGAAACAAATCCAAAACTTCTCAACATTTGTACGATATTTGAATTCAGCATTCTGAATATAAAATACAGTGGCGTAACGAAGAATATTAACCCCCAGTAAAGTCAAGTTTTGGGCCCCCTGCAATGTGGGGGTGTACGTTGCGCCATTGATAAAATGCCTTAAGAAAAACATTTCATATTTAACAAAGGGATGCTTTATAGACAATTCATTTTAACAGTATTCCAACACTAGGCATTGAATTTTTTTAGAAATAAAAATCTTACTGTGAAATTAAGTTATACGTTGTAATCTAAAATATTAATATGAAACAAAAGTTTGAACTTCGAAACATATTTAGTTTTAGGACAAGAAAATTTTATTCAAAGAAGTCATTGTAATTTATTTCAAAGAGATATAAATAAAGACAGATAGGGGTGGGGGCAACATCACAAAAACTAAACTACATGCTCAAGAAGAAAACAATATAACGATCTAAAATAGGTCAAGATAACAAGAGATTCTGATAACGAGAGAGTCACACATTCATTGTTCACAAATTGAATTGAAAAAACAATGGAAATTAGTGTTAATTTAAATCTCTATGCTATTTTTTAAAAAAATAATCATGGAATTGTCCAATAATAATAAACTCTTAATGGTAAATAAAGCGATCAAAATGAAGCTGAAATCCAATTATGTAAAAATCCCTGGAAGTACATCCAATTTCATTGATACTTGAAGTGAAAATAAGTTTCAAGACTTTTATAGGTCATAAAAACACATGTATAAATAAAATGTGAAATTAATATAATCAGCTAATACAATTTTATTGCATTCAAATTGTTAATCGCATTCTACAAATGTTTGGTCATAATATTTTGAAACTTGAGGAGAAAACGCCGTTTCAGAACAAGCTGAAACATGTTCCAGTGTAGAACATGTTGAAGTGCAACCTGACTTTTATCTCAAAACAAGTTTGGGCAATACAGATTTTATGATTCTAATTCAAGAAAAAAAGACATATTATATGAAATCCAAACACAGTTTTATCTGATGGAAATAAAGAACACAGCAAATAAAGTAAAATACAGTTAATTTTGTGTGAACTATTAAATTTCTAGCATATTCAATAAAACCAAACTTTTACAAGAAAGACAAAAAAAAGCATTATTTCTTAATTATTTTCTTCCAAAAGAAACTAGTTTCTATTTATTTTATTCTTCCAAAATATATTTGGAAAACAGTGCTCAATAATGTAAACATTTCAAATACTTTTTAATGTAAATTTTTAAAAACCCAATGCATGAAAATTTAAAGTATAAATAATGCACACGATTTTATGAATTTCTTCTAAAATTCCATAAGAATACATATTTTTTTTCAAAAAGACATACGCATGTTTTAATCAGACCAAATTATACCCACCAGGATATTTTCAATTACTTTTCAACAAATATAAATTTCTCTCCGAGAAAACTAGTTCGAAATCAACTCCAGATAATGAAATAACATTAAGATTACAATGAAACATTGTTAAATTTCCCAAATATTTTCGAACATTCCACAAATGCCCAAACTCCTCCCCCACCCCTAAATCATATATTGATAACAAACACTTATTACGGTAATATTTATCAAAATAAAAATATTCTTACCATGACTGCGGCTTTTACTTTTCATTTTACCCGACAGAATACTTTTCTTCAAATAAAACCACAACATATCTATAAAACGCATTCACCACAGAACCAACACCACACATCAGCAAATCTTAAAACATATCCAGAGAAAATATTTCACATCATCACAGATGAACGACCCAAACACGAATGAACGTAGGGAGAATATCGGACCTTCACCTCCTCTTCCTTCCAGAATTCGAGATGAACTGACGAGCTTCCAGTCAAGTTCCCAGCTGTAGGGGTACCCACGAGGTAGGATAGGAGGCTGCTATAGTAGGCGTACCAGTTCACATACCGATGCTCTTCAATCTACTAGTTTGGGGTTAGTTATCGTGTGAGGACAAACATTAAATCGTTATTGTTTTTCTTTCTTCTACCCGACCACAATTTCAAGTGCTTTGACACTTGGCGACCTTGGTCAATTACAGGTATGTAGATGACATCAATGCTGTACCGGTGTAGGTAAGTCGCTTATTATGGTCTGATGATAAATTGAGCAGTCTAGTGATGAATTTCGCGTGAGTAGGTTTTCTAGAGTGGGATTAACCGGCATAATTTGGAAAATTCACATTAATGATATTTTTTTTCTTCTTAAATTTAGTTTCTGATAATATGCAAATTTACAGTAGTTAAAATTTTTTTCTGTTGATAATTTTAAATATATTTCGCCTAATACAAGGTTAATTCCAATTTTCCATTAATCGAGTTTCATGTTTACTTTATAATACAGCACAAAAAAACGTTCTGTGCATTATTATTGTCATTCTAATCCTGACAAAATTGTTTAGGTTTCAATAAATGGCAATATTATTCAAATATTTCTAACTTGTACATCTAATTATACTTTGACAAATTTTTCGTAATTAACTCAAAACAAGCATGTTGCTGGAGGAAGCGAGTAATTAGTATAAGAATTATCTGCTTTTTTCAAAATTATATCTTTTTAAATATAAAAGCATCCTCAAAAGAAGGCTTTTACCTCCGATTTTTTTTTTTTTTACAGAGTAATAAATAATTAAGTGAATGTAAAACTTATTTGTATTATCAGTTAGGTTAAATTCAATATTGCCCTTTATACATAACTAGCCGTTACCCACCCGCTTCACTGGGTATTTAACGATGTTGTATAAATGTATAATGTTTACATATATATGAATTACTGATATCAAGCATTAAGAATTCGCGCGATTGTATTGAAAAATAAATTTATAGCTGTAACTCTCCCCTCTTGATATAAAAAAGGATATACACTAAAATATCTATAATATTTCTACTTATATCTAAAATAGAAGTAGAAAGATTTTGCTCTGCCTTAACCTAATAATAAGGTGAATTTTCACCAAAGCAACTTTCTGTGTATCTCTACCCCATAAAATAAACATGCGTGCTTAATTTCAAGTTTAAATCTAACAGAGCAAAATCGGAATTTTTATCATCAATACCTCGTTGAGAGCACTCTTAGCGGATTCCAATTCAACAAAAGAAGCATGCAAACCAAATTTTATTATTGTAGTCTTAGCAGTTCGCAAAAGGGAATTTTGTCTATCAATACGCCCCAATAACTCTTTCCGCTTCCCCCTAGAGTTGATTTCCGTAAAATCCATTCTTAGTGGAACTCTATTCAACTAAAGAAAAGTGCTCAACAAATTTCAAGTAAATGAGTTAAATTCAAAAACAGGAATTTTTCAATAACACGCCTTAATCCCTCGCAACCCCACTCCTTTGGGGGTCCGTTTTCGCAAAAATCTTTGTAAAAGGAACTTCATTCCACGAACGGAACATACCTTCTAACTTTCAAGCAGGTGTTTCTATTAGTTGAAAAGCGGAAATATTTATCTATTACGCCCCTTAATCCCCCTCAGTGACCCTTGGGGATCAATTTCCCCCAAACTATTTTGTTGCGGATCTCTACAGCATGAAAGGAATTCGCTTACAAAATTTTAAGACTGTACGTCTAATAGTTTAAAAATGGAATTAATTATATATAACGCCCCTTAAGCCCCCCGCAACGCCACTTAGGAAACGATTTTCACAAAACCCGTCTTATAGCAGATCTCTACCCAATGAATGGATCTTACTTAATTTCAAGATTTTACGTCTAATAGTTTAAAAAAATTACCTATAACGCCCGTTAATTCTCCACAACGCCATTTGGGGGTCGATTTTCACAAAACCCATTTTGTATTCGATCTTTGCAAAATCCGTTCTTAGCTTATGTCTACTCCATGAAGGGAACCTACTTACCAAATTTCAAATCTGTAGGTTTAATAGTTCCGGAGATATCGTGATTAGACAGTGAGTCGGTTTTCTCCTTTATATATATATAGATTTCTAATAAATTTACTTAAAAAAAATTCTATGCTTCAATTGCTTTATTCATTACTGCTATTATTTAAACCTTACGTTTTTACCAAAACTAACAGTGTTCAATCGTTTTTTTTCCCTCTTACTAAAATATATGTTAGGCAACATTTTAACTAGAATTATATATTTTATTCCTTTATAATGTATTTAGTAACAAATTAATATTCCTTTGCGACGGGGGGACAAAAAGACTAGTTTATAGAGGTAAGCAGCTTAAAAAAAATTAAAGTACGTTTTTTAAAAGAATGCCACGTATTTAGACTTAAAAAAGGGGGGGAATAAAATGTTTAAAATTAAATCGCTTCAAAACCCCGCAAAATTACTCACAACACAATGAAGTAATTAGATTATTTGAGAGAGCTATTATCTTGATTACCCAACTTCCACACTAAGACAAATCTGCAAATGCAAAATTTCAAAATAACATTTTAAGAATCTGAAAACAATTATTTTACTGCATTCGTAAAAGTAATCCCGTTATTAAGTGGTGAAACAATAACAAACTTATTATACAACTGTAATATAAACAATCGTAAATCAATACTGTTTAGCTAGGTCAAAATTCGGTTTTTTAAGAATGATACACAGAATTTATAAAATTATTTGGATCTGATTCAAAAATTAAATTAAATAATAAAAACTAAATTAAACCTAGTGGCGCAACAGATCACTGGAGGGCCAAAGCCTTTGTACCCATCTCAGTTTTCATGACCCTGGTTTCTGAGGAGCTTGAGCAGATGTTCCCGTCTGACGCGTAACCTCCAGGGTTTAGTTTCAAAGCAAGCTCGGTACTCATTCATAGACCCATTGAAGGGATAAAAGGCTGAGTCGACATTGCCCAGCCCGGAGTTTTAACCCGGAACCTGTGGCGCGGAAGTGGAATACACTACCACTCGAATTCAAATAAAATAAAAATAGTATAAAAAAAGTATATTTATGCCATTGAAACCATTCTTGAAAAAGGCATTTACCATGATGCAGTTTTAATACCTTTAAGAATCGACAAAACTTTAACGAAAATCTGATGAACAATATGAGATTTGCTAAGTTTAATATCTCAAATTCAAAAGATTATTATGACAACCATGCCACTATTTTACGAGCAACATTCTACATATTATTTGTGGTTAATGAAGTTTAAGACATCAGGCAAACAATTATGGTAGCGAATTTTGTTACGATGTTAAATAAAGCCACGTGTTTGAGAGAGAAAGAGAGTCTATTTTATCTAAAACCCTCTAATTGGAATAATGATATAGTTACTAAATGAAATTTGCGAACATGACTACCCGGTTGTCACGGTCACTAAAATTCCTCCACACACACACACACACCACACACACACACACACACACACACACACACACAATTAAAACACACACACACACACACACACACACACACACACACACAACACACACACACTTAATTAAAATCCACTTACTTTATTTCATTTCATAGTTCAGAGATCGGGTAAGCGAAATGCAATTTCAGTGCTTGACAATTCAAATAGACATTTCTATGCTTTATTTTTGGGATCTCAATCCCTTTCAACTAATGCAAGTCAACATACCGAAGACTATTAATATTTAAGAAATATATATTACTTTACTTGTGATGCTAGCAAAAAGCAGGTGAAATATCAAAATAATCAAAGATATTTATAAAAGTGTGTAAATCCTACACTGATTCAATGACTAAAATTTCTTTTTCTTTTTACGACAACAGTTCATGGATGATTTAACTTATGTACTTCAACTTGTTATTTTTTATCAACTTGTCTGTTGAATAATTGCTTATAATTATTTAGGACTAATTCAAGATGCAAATTCAATGTTTGCTTCTTAAATTCATGCGAGAATTAATTTCTTTAGAAGGCATTTTACACGAACAAGATTTTCTTATATTCTTAGAAAATTAGTCATTTCTCGTAAAACAATTGCTTCTTTTTAAATAAGGGAATTACCAGTCAGCATTCACTCACTATACAAGACGGGCCATATCAAATTACAAGTGATTTAAGACTTCAAATATTCGGGCTTTGTTTAGCCCTTTTAATCAAATATAAAAACAAACAATTCGCGAGTTTGTAATCTTTGTTGACTTTTCAAGCTTCTCTTTAGTTGTTAGCCTTATGGATAAAACTGTATGTATAGATATACTGCAACCGCTGTACATTCCAAAGCACTTAGTGCCCACACAACAAGCAAGCTACCAAATAATAATTGTATTCATAACATGAGTCAAAATTTTAAAAGATTATAAATAAGAGATATAGATAATAAAGATTATAAATATAAAAAATCTTAAAAACTTCAAAAAAAAATTTCTTTTTATCAAATGGATTTTTAATGCAAATTACATAATAAAGGGATACAGAAAAAATTGTAACAATCGTATTTGAAATACATTGCCATTATAATCTGAAATGCATGACCTTAAAGGGGTGTAAATAGTCAATTCGGCATTCAAGTAAAATGTGTTCTACATTAGAATTGAAGAATGAAAGGGGGAGGGAATACTAAAGAGAACGAGAAAAGAATAAATAAAACTATATAGACTATATATAAAAACTAAGCAACTTGTACTGTACTTTTTTCAAAATTAAGTAAATGTTTTGCAGAGCAAAAAAGCATGAATAAGGCTTTTTTAAAGTTGGCACGCTTAAACGAGCACACAGGTACAAATGCGGAAATTCGCGTTGCGGTCTACAAAATGTTAATACTACAGACTACAGAGGGGAACTGAATGACTTGTTTATAAGATGCAGTGTCAAAGTCCAAAGTACTCTCGCGTAAAATGGAAAACAATATAGTCGCGACGGTCTGTGAGCACAACAAAACACAGTTGACTATCCGAATATGCCAATATTTTTTTTGAAAGAAATGAACAAATACGATAGAACGTATATATGTACATTTGTATAATAGACATGAATTTTACATTTTTTAAAAAAATAATCCTGCTTCAAACTTAGCGAAACCGTTTGATTACATACATTTTAAATATCTTTCTATAACAATTCATGGAAACAAGAAAACACGCTCAAAAATGTGAAAGTACGAGCCTATCTTGCATTGCAATGATTGCAACCTTTCCGGTCAAAAATCGGAACATTTTTTCTTTCTTCGAACAGCGTCGCGAGTAATGCTTTTGATACAAGTATCAATTCATTTCATTTTATTTTTCTTTCTCTACGTCTGGGAGATTAAGAAATCGAGTTTATTAGATAAAACACACACACAAAAAACACATAAAATTCTTTTAAGTCAATTCCTACTTAGATCAACAAAGAAAAATTTTATGTTAGCTACTTTTTATAAAATAGTTACAATTAATATATAACTATGTATATACATAGGAAAGAATCACAACATTAAGTGGTAATTAATTTTTATTAATTATCATTAAAGTATCGTATTGTCATCCAAAACAATCGTGTATATAAAATTTCAGTTCAACTGAATGCTTTAAAAACATGAGAAAAAAAAACATTTCAAGTTTTGACACAAGTCGCCAAAAATGATGCCAACGTGGCTGTATTTGTAATTCTTCAAATAATTAGTTTTAATCAATTAATTTTTATTAATTATAATTAAATTATTGTATTGTCAGCCAAAATATTCATGTATATATAAATTTTCAGCTCAATTGAGCGCTTTAAAATGTATTTTATTAAGGATTGAAAATTCCACCAAGATAAATAAATAAATATATAGATAGTGTGAGCTATAAAAGCAGGAATTGAAAAAGGCACACAATAACAAGAGAAAATTATGTAATTTATTTAAGTTATAAACCAATTAAATTGGATATGTGGTCATAAACCAAGAGATTTAGCAACATCAATTATTAACTGAACTTATCTGTACTCTTTAACAAATAGGAAAGAAAATTTTCCTATGAGGAAAGAGACCTACAAAATTCTGTTTCAATTATTTATCTAAAATATTTTTTCTTTTACCAACGGTTAAAAATACATATAGGAAATACATTTATAGATCTTTCCTAGTAAAAACAAACTAGACGGAAAGAGGTTGTCGATACAGAAATGTAAACGTCACATTTTTCGAGGTCAACCCTAGGAAAATAGTGAGCACTGGGTTTCTCAAGGAAATAATATTCTTTTTTAAAGATTTTAGCCCCCAGAGGTATTTGATGAGTAGATAATTAAAGATCCAATTTCAAACTGAGCTCAAAGGAAAACTTCTCACGACCATCATATTACACAACGCAATAGTGCTATCTGCGGCCTAGCGTATTAGATAGGGGAACTTGTAGTGTTTTTGGGAATAATTGTTTCTTATAGTAATAAATGGTGGACATTTTGATTAACACATACAGACTCCGGTAATTGAACTCCCATTTCAATACTGATTTTTCATTTTTTAATAAGGGGCTTACTAATTCTTTTAATGTCAACAAAATATGTATAAAGCGATATTGTAAAGAGACAAATGCTTTAACTGTGCACTTTAGACATTATTTTCAAGTTTGATATTTGCCTATTATCTCATTTACATATTTCGATTATCTACCAATATCAATACATTCTTTGAAACCACATTTTTTAAAAATGTGTTTCGTCATATTTTATATACACACACCATTTCTTACCAATAATATATTGATGACACATTTAATTTTTTGCAATTCAATGCTTAACTTCAATAAAATATCAGTTACGAGAAAATCTAATCTTCACAACAGGAGTTATACTGGATAGTTTATTGAAGTCGCTATTAAAAGCAATACGAGGATAACTGGCACTGGACCTTATAGTTTTGAAACTCGGTCAAGTGACGACACTTCAGCTGGCACACCAAAGTCCAAACTTCCACACCAACTTCAAAGCTCTTCGAGCTTCGACAAATTTAACGTGTATTAGTTTGTCTACACGGCGGTCTTTAGTGGTATCGGGATTCAAACCCGTAACTAGACAACATCGATTACGAGATCGAGAACCATGACTTTTTCAGCAACCGCGGCCACAAGAATAACTGGAAGTAATGGAATTCAACATATTTCCCCCTCTTTCACTAAAGAAATCTAGAATTTAATAATTAAGAGTTTTATCATTTTAAGTGAAATTGCATCAGCAATTATTATTAGAATTTAGGATATTTGTCTAGCCTTCAGTTTACGAAAATATTATTGGAATTAGTGTGTATTAACGTCGCACAATAAAGCTGCACGAGGACTATTAGCGACGGACCTCGTAATTTTGAACCATGGTCAAATGACGAGGACGACGCCCCCCCCCTCCTTCCCCATCATACTAACGGAGGGATGTTGGAGCCTCGACAGATTCAATGGGCAATGAATCCCTCTTCATGGCAGGTTTTCAGTGGCTCCAGGACTCGAACCGGTGACACGTCGGCCACGATGACCTAACCACTAGGCTGTCACAGCTACATAAACGCGAGAGGAAAACGTTTTTCAACAATTCAGTCTTTAAAATGTAAACAATTAAATTACTGAAAATATAACGATAAAATACAATTTTAGGGGAAAAAAAAGGGAAAATATGGCGTAATTACCACCACCTGATCAACATAAAATGTAACAAAATATATCTGTAAATATTTTTAATAAACCTAAAATTAAAACCCTGCACACAAATTAATTTTAAAATTTAATTCAGGTCATCATTTAAATCATTGGATTAAAATTTTTCACAGGCTTCTAAAAAGTAGGTCATAAACAAAATAAAGTGTAATACATAAAAGCTCTTTAATAAGCTTATTACAAAATTAGAAGTTTGTACTAATCTCTTGTTTGATATAGTGCTATCCTGACTACAAATAATTAATCTAAATCCAGTATTTTTTACACATTATTCTCGAAAACTATTTTCTGACATTACTTCCAAATTACCTATAACAGGGATGGCGAACCATTGGCACGCGAGCCATTCATGGCACACCAGTGATCAAGATAGTTAGCATTTTATTTCAAAATTACAAAGTTCACTATGAAGTATTACGAACAAACGCGAGTGATGTCGCGAAACGGCTGGCAGTACACTCGTTTGTTATTGTCTTGCCTTAGTTACGTCATGAACTACAATTGCGTATGATGCAAAGTTTGTCTATGCATAGCTTAGCCAACTTCATTGACACAACTGTATTTTAAAATTTATTTGCGTTATATTTACGATTTTTATGTGTTATTTAACATGGCTAGTTCAGCAAAAGAATAAAAAGGGCAAGATAGTATGTGTAACAGAGAATTTCAAATTTGGTAAATCTAGAACAATGGCATTATTCTTAGTAAAGGCGACAAAGTGGTGTGTGTTTTATGTTCTGAAATAGGGCACGCAGAACATCGTCTGTAAAACGGTATTTTGAAACAAACCGCAAATCCCCTTATCCAAAGAGAGAGTGAACCATAGCAAAAATAATTAATTGTTAAAAACCGATTTTCAAATGATTAAAACGGAGCATGCATACTACTAAAAGTAATATCTTACAATCCTAATACGAGTTATTTATCGCCCTATGTGCAACAATATAGATAACTAAAACATTTACAACTATACAGTGCAAAAGATATTTTTTCGTAGTAAATAGAATTTTGCGTGTGTTTTCCTAGTATTTAGTTTTATTATTTTTCCAACAATCTCAAGTTAAAATTATTTGATGGCACGTCTATACCTCATTAAACACTTTAGAAAAAATGGCACGTTGATCCATTAAAACTTCGCCATCCCTGACCTATAACATATTGGTAATGCTCCTCAATAAATCCTGTATATTGTGAGATACTGAACTAACATTGTAATTGAAAATTACCTTACCTATTTTTGTTGTATTTTAAAGTTTTTAATAATATTTTTAACTGGAATATGCGACAAATGCTTGGTAAAATTTTTTGCAAAATTAACACAGTTAATTATTGCTTATTCACAAAAAGAAACTTACATGATTTTATAATATAATTTTTTAATTAAGAATTAGTATGTTTAATAATATGTTAAAACTTGACTACCTAAATATAACCAGTTCTTAACACTTTTTCATCAAGAGGGACGAAATCACTCGTCTTCCAGGATCCACAAATAAATCATTATAGTAAGAATTGTTATTGATTGCAATTACGTTTATTTTACTTTGAAAAATAATAAAAGTTTTAAAGGAATTTGCATTTTGTTACAATGTTGGCGCTGCGGAGAGAGGACCAGACTCTCAACGCAGAGGATGGGACAAACGTGCGCCATTGAAAATATTATGGAGAGCAATTTCCTTTTAATTAAGACCAAGCATGAATTATTTAACGCATTAGACAATAAATATATCTTTTTCAAATTTATTTCTCTCTCTCTGTATATATATTTTATCAATTTTATTATTATCGCCTCTATTTTTCTTTAGGCTGTTTTAAACCTTGAGTTTCTCTTATCAATTTTATCAACATTAATAGATTTACTTTTAGAGTATTCATTAAAAAATTTATAACGTGTTTTTACCATAGAACATGAAATTTAGTTCCCAAATGGATATATAAATCATGTTTGGAACCTTTAATAAAAATATTTTCCCATCATAACCTATTTTAATTTAGAATAAGCTTAATAATGGATATAGCTGAATATTTTGAAAATCCTGCAAATAAAAATGCCTTAAATCAACATTATATTTTATGTAAGTTATCAATACCATTGATACTTTTGAAACATCTACGCTGAGTAATTTTAACAATAATCTCATTAGAAATCAGCTCAATATTATATTTATATTGTATGTGAGTGACGAGTTTTACAATTCAAAAGATGGCTGTCATTAAAAGTTTTGTGGATGAAATTTAGAATCAGTATCACATTGATCTTCGTTTAACAAAATGCAGATTTTACATCGAGTGTCTTTACATGTATTAAATTTCAATTTCAGGCTATTATCATCTTAAAGGTGATCTTATATAGAATTAACAGCATTTTATAAGCTCAAAGCGTTGGAAGACAAAGTTTTTACAAAGAAGTAGAAGTTAATGGTTTTCAAATTATACATCTATGCCACGTTTTATCTCTCAAAAGCTGAATAAAATTTAAATTAAATTATTTATAACGCATAGCAGTTCCTGAAAACTACATTTTGTATTCACAGCAATTTTAGAATCAATGGTTAAAGGTATGATGCATCAGAAGGAAATAGGTTAAGAGTTCTTTTCTTTTATGGCAGTCAGGAGCAGAGAAATAGGAAATGGTGCCAATAGTGACACCAACACAAACAATGATTTCTTTGATTCAAATGCAGCAAATTACCAACATGCTTGGTTTTCAACAAACTAAAAGGGGGGAAAACATTCTAACAGCCTAATGAGGGTATGGCGCCCACTCAAAATGACGCCTCGTAGAAGAGTGCTTGAGATTTGATGATAATAATAAGCAATCTCTCAACAACAACAAAAAATGTTATGGTAATTTTTTTTATAAAGACTAAAACTTCTTCATTTGATCTATTAACTTTTTCTCTTTTTTAAAAAGTTACAAACCTTTTAAAAGTTACCGTATCAGTTTTTTTTCCCCTTCAAAAAATATCCCTTAATAAATGAATTTAAAAATACTTTCCCTACTAGTATTGATAAACAACCACAAACTCTTTATTTTCATAATTTTTTCTAACAGTTTCAAATCTTTACAGAAATAATTACAAATCAAATTTATAATAATACAAATAGCCACTAAAAATAAGAAAAAAAGGCAATGTATAATAATCCATCTTACCTCTCTAAAAAAGAATTTACGGACGGCCTACGCGGTCTACCCACTGGATATTATATAATCAGCATCCTGAATGGTTTTTGTGTACATTTTAGTGTTAACTGTTAAGTACAAAATGATTTAAACATTTTTTACAGTTTGTATAAGCAGAAATTCTATATTCCTTATGAAAAGTTACCACTACATTAAATGACATATTATTCTAAATTTTGATACTTAAATCACTAAATAATATGAACTTTTTTATTACAGATTTCGTCCAACAATAAACAAAATAATGTTTTTCCATGAAATTAATATATGTTTAGGTTCTTTTCAAGAATTATTAATCTTAATAATTTAGTGGAATTAGGAGTACTTTTTAAAGACGAAGAAGCTTAATTGAATACTATTCTGCAATTTTATTTTAATTCATATATTTCCTTTTCTATCGTTTTGAAATTTTTTAAAGCTACATTTTCAACGTGTGCGCAAAATTTAATTTTATTCAATAACCAACGAGTCTCTATATGTACAGTACTGCTACACAAGGAAAGAATGCAAATATCAGAATTATATTTATCGGGTACATACATCCTTGAGAGAAAAGCAAATTATTGAATTTTTAGGGAAAATTAGAGACGTAAATCCTGAGAAATTAGAATCTTGAGTAACTATTTCTGGTAATAAGATGTCAATTCTGTCTCGTTGTGATTAATTATTTACTTTTATGTATAAAAAAACCCTTTCACACGATTACCATTCTTTTTAACACGCTTTTATGTTTCACTTGTATGCAATGGAATCTTTGATCTCGATTTTTACCCACTTTAAAAGGTCTGATTAATTCGAAATTTTGCACACTTGTCAAGGACCGGTGACAATACAATAATTTCATAATTTTGTTCCATTATCCTGATTAGGATAATAAGGAATACGATTTATAGATTTGGCGACTAATTCCATGTACCACTTCTACATTTGGCGACTAATTTCAGATTTAGCGATTAAAAAATTAAGGTACAACCCTAAAACCGCAAGACTCGTGCTAGTGAAAAAAAAAATTATGTTCTAACTTTTCTAAATATTTTTTATTTTTCTAAAGCAATATACTACGTTTAGAAGTGATAATTCGTTAAAGTGACAGAATTAAACAGCTATCATGCGCTTGTCTAGAAATTTGATGAAATACATTTTGAAATATGATACAACGAGGGAAATATCACGTTCATTAAATGGCTACATTTAACAGAAATATTTAAATCAGAGGTGGGCATTTAGTCTATTACGATCGACTTGTGGACCGCCGAGACATGTTAGGGGTGGGGGCTGCCTGAAGATTAGTAGTTGGCAATTAATTATACACCCAAATATTCCAAGATTGGCTGTCAGTATGCAGACTAAGTCTAAATCTACGAGAACTAACTTCAGATGAACATGGTTTATTTTTTAATGTATTTTGAATTGTTTGATAATAAATGCATCATTTGATATTATATTTGTGGTTTTTATAGTTTTATTTGTATCTTTCGCTTTACTTTAAACGCGGTTTTAAAAGTGTCTGTTTTTTATTTTAGTTACGTAGGTAAGTACATATTCCGTATTTATTATTAAGTTATACTAAATATTGTAAGTTTTTTTTTTTTTTTTTTTTTAGCTCACCACACTTACGCCACTAGATGGACTGCAACACCTTGAAAAAATTAAAAGTCTGCCCACCCCTGATTTAGAAGGAAAATTTAATATACTATACGTATCATATTTATACGAACGCATTTATGCATCGAAACTTCTTTAAAACCCATGGTTTCTCCATAAAAAAAATTAATGATATATGAACATTAGAATGTAACAGTACAATTAAAAGTAAGGATATTTTTAAATATTTAGTGCCTCCCCCCCCAAAAAAAAATAACATATTACTACGTAATCCTCAAATTTTTTCTTTGTAATTTAATCTAAAAATTTTTTTAAAAAATTCTAAAATATTTCATTGTAAAACATCAATTTATTAAATAACAAAACAATGTTATAGCACTAATAAAAAAAGATTTTCTTCTTAATAAAAACACAGACTGTAATTATCAAGAATCAGGAAAGGAAGACAGCAAGATCTTTTGCGAAAGTTGCTTTCAAATACGAATATTATCTAGATATATTTTTAACTTAACTTTGAAAATATTGTAGTAATCAGAAACTATTCATGTATTCCTATAAAAATTTGGATCTTCCTTCTAATAAAGTTTCCAGTTCTGTATTTTTTAAAATCAAAATTAAATATATTTTAATAGAAGTACATAACAAATTTTAAGAGAAAACTCAATCTAACGAAATTTGGGTTAGACTAGAATAAAATCGCAAAAGAACTGCATAAAGGAAAACTGGTGAGAATCAATATTTAGAGCAAAGATTCAAAGCATAATGAGAATTCGAAAACAATAGCTAACACAATGGTGTGTCGTAATATCACACAATGAAATTACACCGTACGGTATTAATTCTGCGACCTCAAACAATAAATCGCTCACGGCATATACTGGAATTATTTAATTACTCTTCTTCTGGACTTAAGTCGCCTGATATTCATTGAAATACCAGTTAATAAAGAAAAAAGCATTACAATGTATCAAAAAAAAAAAAAAAAAAAAAAATCTTCAAAACTATATAAAAAGAACACAATTTTTTAAAAAACACATTAAAAAAATGGCATGTTACACTATTACATATGCAAAAGCCGCGAATAAGAAACAGAAAATATACATTATAAATCCCCCCCTCCCACTTCTAATCTAGAATAGTTGATAAGAACTTTCTGTTCGAAAAATCAAGGTCTCTCGGTATTTTATTACATACTTAAAACAAAACTAAAAATTATATTAAACACAATTAATTGAAGCATTTTATCTAAATTTGTTCAGAAATAAGTTAATAAGAAATGCTAGAATATTTGGTTCTCTAAATGTATATCAGTTTCGAAATATGTTCAACAGTTGTATACTAATTATATCAAATATCTTTTTCAAATTACACAGAATGAGAATGAAAGATTATCTCGACAGAATGATTTTCCCTCTTTCCTTTTCGTGATATTCATACACATGCAGTTCGCATATAAACTCGGAAAATAGATTAAAGAAAGTAACACGAAAAATTACCTCAAGAAAAACTTCGAAAATTCCAATTGCTTCTCTGTGGGGAAATGAAGGTAACTTAAATAAAAATAGCAAAGAATCGGAACTAAATATATAGTTATTTATCATATACATGTGCATTTGTGTAGGAATCTTTTTATCCGCAAAAAGTAAATAAAAAAGAATTTTAAAAAATCTCATTCAAATGCTGCACAATAAAATGAATGTATGAATTACAAACTTTTTTAAAACTGGTTGAAGCGAGTTAGTTCCAAAGCACATAAAAATACATAGGAACGCATACTATGGAAACAGGAACTCGCTATTGAATAGTCGGAAATCCGCGTTCATTCGGATATTAATCACCTTTTGCTAAAAAAAAAAATCATGTTTCCAAAATAAGCCATTTATAATTAACATTACAACAATTTTCAGTACACTAGAAAAATTCTACACACCTTAGGTTTTCAAATCAACGACCTGATATATCCCAATGTTTTTAGCAACGTGTGATCGCTTTTATATCGCTTATAATCTATAGATCAAAATGGCCATCTTGGGAAACTAACGTCATTTTGAGTAATGAATGGTCGAGAGCGCACAGGTAGGTAGCAGCAATTCCCTTGATCAATAAGGCACAAGTAGTAGTGGAAGTAGTAGGAAATTACTTTGAAGATAAATAAACCATTTTGAAATGTTTTAAATAGGTTCTTAATCTCTTTAAAAAATTAAACGGAACTTATCAAGTTTAAATAAAAGGAAAATTTAACAATAATTTTAAAAATGTTAACCTTGGATATGAAAATAACGTGAAATTAAAAGAAAGCTTTAGATGTAATACAAAGCCAATATAGAGGAATTAAGTTTTGCTTGTAAAAGGTAAGCTAATATTTTTAACTATATATATATAGACTACGAAATAACAAGAAACAGTGCGATGCAACGGTTTTCCCCTTAAGAATCGTAGACACGTCGTAAAATTAAATAGTTTAAAAAAAAATCAGAAGGATCTAAAAATAGTATCTACAGCTAGGAAAACCATGCAGATTTCTTCATTTCCTCCTTCAGAAACATAAACAATTTACTTTTAAAGCGTTTTACACATTTTGTGAGCGTTCATTTGAAGTCTGGTACGCGATCATACAGTAGAGTTTTCTAAAAGAATTTATTTTATTAAATCATACATTTCTATTCATTTTCTAGGCTATGACCTAAAAAAAATACATGATTATTTAACAACATGAATAGGCAATAAATATCGATTTTAATGTCGTCAATGCACAAAAAATTTACTAACATGTTTTCTATACAACTCACGCAATCAGGGAGTAAAGTGAAGCACCAATTTCTGCTATTTCATAATGAATAAAACTATATAGAAATTTAAAATAAATACATATTACAATTCAGGTTTAGCAAAGTAATGTATGTTTTCCTACACAACCCGTTACATTTTTAAAAAATTCAGCATTATGAGATGCATCATCTTTTTTTTTTATCAGAATACAAATAACGTGGAGTTTTTTAACTTCTCCACCTTTACACCCACGCAGTCATGCATTATATCTTCATAAAAAATCAAATTTAATTTTATTAAATACTAATCATGTGGTGGTAACCGACTATACAAAATGGAAAGAAATAAAATTCCAAGCAATTAAAATTTCTACTTTCTTAAACGATTAAGAAAGATATTGAACATTTTCAATTAAAGTTTTTGTCTGACAAGTTTAAGAAATAAGGCATTCAAAGACCAACATCAAATTTATTTTAACAACAAATTCCAAAATTTTGAAAAATAAAGGAAGGTGGGGGGTGGGGTTACAAATACTTGAAATGTTAAAACAAATCAAACATATTGAATTTATTACAAATGCATGATTGATGAAGAAAATTAAAGAGAAAATATAATCTAAAAAAATGTTACATTTTTAACATTGTTGTAAATAATTCGGAATAGTATTTCAGCAACAGAAATATGAATATTAATGTACCAAAGAGGTACTTTAATAATATAAAAATTAGCATCAAAAAGCCTTATATATATATAAATTACTTCTTATTCATTAAAAATATCACTGTTTAATTTATCATCCATAATACTCAAAATTACATCAAGGTAATTTGAAGTAAAGAGGGTAGAAGTTGTTTTTATTAGGTTCAAATAACTAGGATATATATATATATATATATATATATATATATATATATATATATTATCAAAGACACAAGCTCTTTTTCGTGGGTCTTTGTTGCTTTAACAACCAAACTAAAGAGATCATAAACGTACCCTACCACAACATATTTATATGCAGCCTTTACACTTTTGTGTTAAATGCTATATTTTATGGAAGTTATTTTGTACAAGTCGTATAAATGGTAATTTTTATCTAATTACTAAAATTTTGCGTTTGTATTACACATATAATTCGGTTTAACCAATTATATTGTTATTGGGTTAAAGTCTCAAGAGATTTAACTACAGCATAATCCAAAATTGCGTACTAAGTACCATTCAAGTTAGAGTTTTAATAAATTAAATTGTGTTGTGGCACCAATGAGAGATTAACATAAATAACCAGATAATACGTTTTATGTGACAGCTTTAGTCTACCTATTCCAATCAAATTTCATCGTTAAACCTCTAAAAAGCAGTTTAACACATAGAATTCGATACTGTCCTGAAGAATCATAGTATAATAAGTTTTTTTTTTTTTTTTTTTTTTTTTTTGCATAGTGCTATAGGTTCAAATCGAAAACATTTTAATGAAATGTTTACAAACAAATTATACCATACTATAGCTATATGCATCTTATACATGCATATAGCTGGTTAATTTTTTTAAGATGGTGAAATTTATGAAAAATATGATTAAAAATTAGAACATAGCACAGATTAATATCAGGCTATGAACACTGCCACTGATTTCAGTATAGATCACGATAAGATTGTGCCATTTTCATGTTCAGATAACAAGCATGCAGACAGCGCTTTCTTAACAGGGCTCCGTTTAATCGGCCAGATTAAGGTAACTCATGTTAATTACTGATGTATTCATCTTTTCTGCTTTTTGTTGTTGTTGTTTTCAGAATGCAATGTATAATTGTTAATTAAAAATGTAATACAATCTGTGCACTTGAAATAATTTACAAAAATAATAATAATAATAATAATAAATAATAATATATATATATATATATATATATATATATATATATATATATATATATAATAATTAGAATTTAAATACATATTGGGCACTGGCGTAGCTGGTCCTGAGTGGGCCCTATATCAAAATTCCTTGGTGGGTGGGGGGATCCTTTTTAAAAAATAAACAAAAATGAACGCATTATATGCATTTAATGCTTTTCTTGGAAAGGTAAAAATTTCATACAAACGGCAAACAAGACATGCGTTGTTTTTGGTACTGTAGATCTTTCAGCTGAGTGGAAATGGTTTGCTAGGTTTAAAAATGGTGATTTCCACCTTGAAGACGAAGAATGACCAGGTAGGCACCTCCACAATAGAAAAAGGTCAGATGAATAATAATGCTTAAAACCTCAAGATTCAGCATCTACAAAGATTTGTGAAGCTTGTCTAAGTTCCATATGATTTAATGGTGAAAAATCTGATGGATCGAATTTCCATTAACTCGCTTTATAAACGCAACATGGCAATACTATTTTTGATACAAGTAGTGACAGAGAATTTAAAAAAAAAGAGGATAATAAATAAAACTGCTGAGTGAAATAGGTCTTGGAGAAAGCGGAATGAATCACCTTTAGCCATCGAACAGGGGTGGCGAACCTTTATGAATCAACGTGCCATTTTTTCCAAAGAAATGTCTAATGACGTATACACGTACCGTCAAATAATTTTGACTTGTGATTATTGGGAAAATAATAATAATAATAAATACGAATAACACAAAACTCTACTTATTACGAAAAGATACTTTTTGCGCTGCATAGTTATAAATGTTTTAGTTATTCGTGTAATTAACATTAGTGTGACTTTTGTTGTTGCGGATAGGATGACAAGTAACTAATATTAGCATTGTCAAGTGTTACTTTTGGTAGAATACATGCTGAATTTGAGTCATCTGCCAAACGGTTTCTTAACAATTAAATATTTTTTGCCGTGGTTCCCTTTTTTAACAAGAGGGTTTGTGATTTGTTTCAAAATACCGTTTTACAAACGGTGTTCTGCATACCACTACTCCAGAACATAAAACACACACTACTTTGTCGCCTTTACTAATAATGCCACGCTTTTTCAGTCCACCATATTTGAAATTCTTTGTTACACTTACTAAGTTGCACTTTCCGTTATTTTGCTGAACTGCCCATGTTAAACAACAGTTAAAAATGGTAAATATAACACAGATAAACTTTAAAATACAATTCTGTTAATGAAATTGACTGTGCTATGCGTAGACAAACTTTACATCATAAGCAATTGTAGTCTACGACGTAACTAATATAGACAAGACAATAACAAAAGCGTGTGCTCCCCGATCACTCGCGTCTGTTCGTAATATTTTATAGTGAACTTTGAAAAATAAAATGCAAACCATTTTGATCACTGACGTGCCAAAAATATTGTGTCGCGTGCCATTGGTTCGTCATCCCTGCCGTAGAAGCTCTGCGCCTGATAGGATTGGAGAGGAATTCCCGCATTATGAGCTTTTACCAAAGACGATAAATTCATAAAAAATATTGCTCTCAACTAGTAAAATTAAAGACAGCATTCGAATAAAAATGACTAGAAGCCACGCGGCATCATGTGTCTTCGATAACTCCAGTTTGACAACTTAGATTGTGATGTTCTATCCCATCTACCATATTCGTTCTCTCAGAGTTCCACTTATTTTAATCATAATATTTTTAATTTAGAAAATTCCTTTGAAAGGGAAAAATAAACTCTTCAACTCCCAGGGTGAGATAAAAAAAACACGTAGGAAATTTTTTGCCGAAAAACTGGAGTTCTAGAAGGACGGAATAGTCAAGTTGCCAGAAAAATGAAGGCTGTGAAACAGATTGGCACCTACATAATTTAATAAACGTGTAAAGTTTTTATTACTTTCTTAATTACTTCTCAAATCAATCAACTACTAGACATAATTTATCTTGGTTAACACAATTCTCTTGATTAAATACAATAATCAAATAACTATCAAACTACAATGTCTGACAAGTTAAAACGCTCTCAAGAAATTCTATTCTTCTCTTTTACACCAAGGCACGCCCACGCGTCCATCTCACCGAAAGAACTCCATTTCCTTCAGCCCAACAACAGTTCAGCACTTCCCGCCTCCGAAAACAACAAGGGACCGTCTCTCTTCCCTGACCATAAGCAACCCTCTCCTCCCAAAACACAGCAAACCCTCTGAAATCGCACCAACATTCCATAATCCTCGCCAACAGTAGTCCCAGACACTACAAAACGTATACTAACATTTAAATGTGCTATGTTTCAATTTTCCTTGAAAATCGGCTCGAAATTTTCGGACAATCTTATGCATATTTTGAGAGATGGAAATTTAAAATGTATCTTTATATTAAATAAATAAAACAATAAGATTATTGTAAATTATCTAAGAAAAAGGTTTGGACCATTCATACCATATTACGCTATGTTTATGTTTTAAATAGTGCTCTCTTTAAAAACTGAATAGAACTGATAATAGCATTAAAAAAATTCTAATTTACATACAATGAAGTAGAAATTAAAGGTTGTAAGTCGATAGAAAAATTAATGAATTTAAATCAATCGAATACAAATAAGTTAAATAAAATAAATCCAATATTTAAATGCTTATTCTACAGAATAGAAAAGAAAAAAGAATATAAAATAATTTTTTTAATTATATTCTTGAGAATTCAATTAAGTATTAATTTAAAATATTTATGTGCAACAATTTATGCAATATACAAAATGCAATAACTCTACGTCTAATAATTTTATTAGTTTTTCATGCTACACGAACAAAAATCAATTCAATTACTACCTAAAAGTAATCGCAAATTAATTTATAGCTATTTGCTATATTTTACGCAGATATATGAATCGAAATTATTTCAAATGCAATGTTATACAAAAGAAAACTGCGCTAGCGTTCATGATCATCAAACTGATAATTATCAGATAGCATGATTCAGAGCGAAGAATATTAGGACTTTTTTTTATAAGTCATGTCATGGTAATCGATAAAGAGGTTAATTCAACACATTGAAAATTTGAATACATAATATAGTACATTTATCATCATTATAAAAGCATTACAAAAGCTATTTTTTTAAAAAATGCTTTCCCTTAAAATTACAAAAAATTTTCGAGTGACTTCCTTCATTAACATGAATGTTGACCATCGAAATACGGATCATATTATCGTCCATCAGCACTTTAAATTTATACTTGTACACAGGGTGGTTCTAAAATCATGGGGCAGACTTTGAAAACGGTACAGATCATTAAAAAGAAAGGGGGGGGGGAAACAATTGTGTGGATTGGAAGTGACGCATTTAAGGAATAAACACAAAAAATGAGATGTGAAAAAGAAACTATCTACTCACAACTTCATTTGTAAGTACATTTTTACAGCAATGCTTATACAATAAATGCTCAAAATTATGACCACCAAGAATTATACAATGTTGTTGGAGGGATAAGCGAATAATATAAGAGATACCAGGCAAACTATATCTTACAAATGAGTAATAATTCTCTGCGCATGGTATTTCTTTCAAATCTTCTTGTACCAGAGGGTGCTCTAGTTGCCTTTCCCATTCCAAGCACTATTCTCAGATTGGGAGATTACTATTTTCGAAAAGAGATTTTACCAGAACTGCTACAACCACCAGTTCATTTTAGCATGGATGTCCGTAATCATATTAGATGCAATTCTTCGGGTGTGATGCATCTATTGACCACCTCAATTACCGCATTCATTCAGGTATCGATGAATTATTGTGGAAGCATTTGAAGTCCTCCATTTCTCAGATTCCAATTGATTTTACTGAGAAAAACATGTAGCTCAAATATAACCACGACTGCACTGGAGAAGCAACTGGAATCAAACTGTTCGTCAATCACTGGATCAACGTTGACAAGTTTGTGTTACTGTTGGTGATCCTAATTTTGAGCATTTATTTATCTCCCTCTATCTCACGGTCTCTTTTTATGCAGTATCTACGCCCATATGTTCCTAACAAAACATGTTTGCTTTAGTGAGCTGTATCACTTTTCAAAGTTTATTACGGGATTTTAAAATCAATCTGTATTAACATTTTTTCAAAACATCTATACATTGGCGTTTAGGGGAAAGTAGATATCTCACTATCGAATGCGTGTTCTGATCCTGGTTCAATATTAAAAAAATGCTTTAGTTGTGATTAAAGTCCTAAAGCCGGATAGAAGTAGACAGCTCCAGAAGCGTGCGTTACAACTGATATCAATACAAACAATTAAATTTATTATTTCACTAAAAATAATATTAATCACACAAAAATAATAATTTTAAAGGATTTCACGGCACAAAATATTTCAAAATTGATCATGCATATATTTCTATGTTGTTTCGCTACATGGGGAATGAGGAAACCGTGAAGCAAATGTGATAATGTCCCCCCCCCTCCTTAAATTACAAGAATAAAGTAGATCGATACATTTTTATTCTGAGTTATATATAATTTTCGAATTTTACAAAAAGAAATATTCTTTTTCAAGAAACCTTTGCTTAGTTTTATTTTCCAAGTAACAGATGGTATAAATGTGAAAAAGATTCCGAGAAGTAATTTAAATTACTGGAAAAAACAAACTGCGTGACGTTTATTGTGATGCGAAATAAAACCGAGCTATTCTAAAATGAGAATGAAACTTTTACTTCTGATATTTATTTAAATATTAGAGCTCCCAAATACGAATCAAACGATTTTACAACTGACACATACCGAAAATTGATACTAACTCAGTTGTTGTAAAAATATAAAATAATTCATATGCACAGAAATTTACCTTTCCCTAAGATATAAAAATAAAAAAAATCGCACGAAACATTAACAGTATTAGTTTTGGGGAAGTATATGTGGCATAACTTTAAAAAAAACTTACCACACTAATAACATCAAATTTGTTACGGAACATGATTTCACAATACAACTGAATTATATATAGAATCTGTAGTCACTTCACAAGTAAGATACAAGTTCTTTGGTCCCTCAAATATATAAAAGCACACATTTGGCTTTATTCACTATGCAAACAAGTTCTTGTACAGTACATTTCTCCTTCAAAGTACATTTTCAATCACTATGTAATGAATAAGGGGAAGGGCAATAATAAATCCTTAAAAGCACAACGATAAGATTCTGGGCAGATTAACTTTTTACAATTCCTACTATTAGCTCACTCTCTCCTCCTATATATATATCGGTTATAAAATACTCTCTATTCATTCTTTCAAGTTCAAAAACATTTTTTTTTCAAATATTGATTTATTAATCAAATTAAAAAATAAATAAAAAGTAACAAACAAAAATAATAGTCCAGCAGCATTTCTAGAAAGGAAAATCGCTCGTTGCGTCCTTGTAGCGCAATAGAGAGAGAGAGAGAGCGTTGGACTTCTAATCCAAAGGTAGTGGGTTCGAATCCCACCTGGGATGGCCTATAATTTCTGAGAATGCGATTTCTTTTTTTACAATACTATTTTATCAGAATAATTAAATTTAAAACAAAAAAAAAAATAGTCCAACACCATATATAGAAAGGAAGATAGGAAATTGCAAGGAAAATCGCTTTTATTTTGCCCCTTAATATTGTGAATCTGTCATATGTATTTACATATTTATATTAATATTGTAACTATTTAATAAAAAGTAGCTAAAATAAAAAATTTCTTTGTTTACCTAAGAAGGAATTGACTTAATTTTTTTTATATTACTCGTTTAAAAAAATAAAGCATATTTATTGTTAACACAAAATTTAATCACTAATTTTGTTTACAAATTGTTCACACTTGACACTTTGTAGAACTATAACAAGAAATTTCCAGATAAAAAGAAATATGTTCATTGCAGATTTCTAAACAAGAAATGTCCTACATTTTAAGAAATGAAATTTCAGATCCCTTTCAAGGTCATTCTATCCCATTGTATTGTATTCCATGTGTGACTCACTTGAGTGGTTCGTTTCCGTGAAGATAAATGTGTAAATGAGAACAGAGGGCAAACTATCTATTATTATGCGTGTAAATTGAGAACACCGATGAATCTGCTGCCGCTTTTTATTCAACTTCCTAGGATTATTTGAGAAATAGATTACCAAACATAAGAACACTTGCGAACAAAATACTTGGCTGCGTACACAATGGAGTTCTGGAAAAAACTACCTGTGTTGAAATTTACTTTTCATAACCGTCTTGGTTTTCTAAACCCTTTATAAGACTTGAAGAAAAACACGCACAAATTAGGTTTAGCTAAAAATTCATACGAACACAACGAAATGGTTCTTAATTTTAAAATAAAAACTGATGTGGAGGTGTGACACAGGAATCTTCTATCCGTTATATAATAAACTTTAAAATTTGGGGAAAAAGAAAAATATAGCACTTTCTTTGAGATTAGATTCTCAAACTTTGTAATTTAATATTAAACCATCAGAAATTAATTTTACATGTAAGCTTTAGCATGAAATCTTTCATGCTACTAAAATTACAGCTATTTTGATGGGTAACGGGGGAGAATAGATAGTATGAACCATAAATAGTGACAATACAAGAAAATATTAACTGTTCCAATACAAAAAATTCACATAATTCTTGAAGTAGAAAACTTAACTTATTGTTCTACATATTTCAGGGCAGGGGCGTAGCTACCGCCGTATTAGCCGTATCAATGATACGGGACTCCCAAGCTACAGGGGCTCCAACATGTGTCACTACAGGGCTTTCTTTTCTAAAAAAGGGCCCCGATGGAGTTTTGATACGGGGCCCACTCAGAACAAGCTACGCCACTGTTTCAGAGTAATGTTGTTATGAAAAATCAACAATTTTAGTAAATTGACTTGAAAAACTATAAAAATATATAAATAAACAAAAAAAATTCCCAATAAAAAAATATTTATGATACAAACTTAACAACAAATACATTGTTTTACAGCGATTTTATGTGAAGTTAACATCAATTTTAATATTCTTAAGAGACTTAAACATAGAACTAATTTTAAAATGCCCATAGTAATATTAAAAACAGTTATGACGAGTTACTCCGAAAAATACACAATATCCCCCCCCCCAATTATTTCAAATACAAAACATTCTATTTCTCTATTCTATTCATTCTAATTTTTTTTTCAAATAACTATTTAATCATGCTATTTTTTTTTTATTATCTATTAAGTACTTTAAATCAGAGGTCGCCAAAGTGGTGGTCCGTGGACCACTAATGGTCTGCGAGAAAATATTTCGCTGGTCCCCAGAAAAATGTGGTATCACATTAAGTTATGTTTTAAGATGCATTGATTGTGTTCTTAGATTACAATTTTCTTTATAAGTATATTTAACACTGAAAAAAATCCTATTAGTGGTCCGCGGGATTTAAATTATGAATTTACTGGTCCATGAGCTCAAAAAGTTTGGTGACCGCTGCTTTAAATAACATCTCTAAATTAATTTCTAATATTTTTTCATAAAACTATGTAAATAATTAAAAAAGATCAAATAGTTATGAAACATTTTTTTTTTTTTGTATTTTGAAGCTCTTTAGATACTAATATATATATATTACACAGTTTTTAAGTTTCACAGCTGGGCTTTTAAAAGTCCGTTCAAGGAATGAAAATCTCAACTGACGGACAAAGAAGTTACACAAATCATTGCTAAAACTGCCCTAATGTTCAACTGTCTCCACAACATATCCTCAGTTGCCCAGCAATTCAAAAAAAAGCCGGGCTTTTCAAGATCAGCCCAGAAAATTTGTGTGTGTGTGATCTCTGATAAAACTGTTGAGAGGTTGCCGAAGTTGTCTTCAACAGCTTCGGAGCGATCTAAAGCTGCTTTTTTTTTATCGATCTGCACATCATGGACACGCCAACAACAACAAAAGTCTGTTCCATTTATGAAATTTTTACATTGGCAGTAAATTCAATAAAATCTCAAACATATTTTTTATTCGTTCTCAATAATGGAATATAAGTAAAAGAGAAAACTGCTAATAGGGTTGTTAGAACACACTTCAAAATATTCATGTAGAAATCAAAAATTTTGATTCATTTTATGCATTGGGGAAAATTAGTAATGCTACATTCATTTTCGAGGATTGGATTATTGACTGCTTTTAAGGGTCAGTTTAAAAAATACATTTCATTTTTGCCCATATTTATTTTAAGGGAGAAGGGTCAAATTTTAATAACATGTGATTATAATTATAAATATAACACAGCTCTAAAAATGTTAATTATACAATTAATTAAGAATTACATTGGTTAGAGGTTATTAACTAAATTATATACACATATTAAAATTGGATAACCTCAAAAAAATGTTAGTTACAAATATGATACAATTTAAATAAAATTCCAATCATTGAAATACTACGAGCATATTATATTTTGCAAATTATATAAGGCTGACAGTAGACAAATCTAATTAAAAATAAGTAGACATCAAGGAACATCATGTTGTTCTTAGTTTCAAAGCATTTTTCAATATGACAGCCCATTCTCTTAGCCCCTAAACTTCTTCCAACATATATACTTATACCTCTTTCTGAAATACTAGCCTTTTCTTTGTGCTGCCAACAATGAAACTATTCCAAAGGATGTGGAATGCAATAAAATGACCACGAGTGTTAATGAAGGATTTGCTCATTCATGCCTTTTCTTTCCCTCCAATACAACCCCATACACATGCCTATGCGAGAAATGGCGGCACTGGAGAATGAGCTGCATAACATTTAATCTACAGTTAAAGGATTAAATAGCAAAAGTTTGGTTAGAAAAATTAAGATATCAAAAAGGTACTTTGGCAGCACTAGGAAGGTTGAGTAGTTACAAAGGGGTCATGCAATATATTTTACTCTGAAGCAACACAAGGTCTACTGATGATGAATCTTGTAGCGGGGTAGCTCAGTAGTCATGGTAGCAAGCTTGTGGGTGGCATGTCACACAAGTTTGCACTCTAATGCCTCTGAAGACCTGCCATGGTTTAAAGTCTTCCTGTAAGTGCAGTAGTTTGGAGAGAGGAATGCTAACTCAGGTGTCATCCTTATGTTGTTTTATAGAGTGGTGTTAGTAAACATTCATTCGTTCATGCTGATGGGCTCTATAATTCCGAACTGTAGTCAAGTGACAAGGATGACATCTCAGCTGTAGTGCTGGTTTACCCACTGGGCGCTTGGGATGGGTGCTCAGGGGCCCAGATAAGCTGAACTTAACTAGATTTTCTGGTTATAAATTTCAATCCTTCAGCGTCAAGGGAGCCCGTCGATCTTATGTGCCCAGGGTCCAAAATGAATTAAAATCGGTGCTGCTCAGCTGGCGCCCCACTTTCTCAATTTCCACACCATGCAAACATGAAGCCTTCAAGTTATCACAGATTAAACATGTTGGAAGCCCCTCTACACAGCAGGAGTGAGAGTTCCTTTTATGTTGCATAATAAAGCAACATAAGGCCTGTTGGTGACGGACCTTGTAATTATGAGGTTCGGTCACGTGATGAGGATAACACCTGAGCTGGCACCCGCTCTCCAAATACCCCACCTAGGCAATAGGAAGACTTTGAGCTTGACAGATTTAATATGCTTCAGCGCCCTCCTCCCCACACAGAGGGACTTTTAGTGGCACCAGGACTTGAATACTCAACAAGTTGACTACAAGTTTGTAACGATAACCACTACACTACCATGACAATCCTTTACACAAGAGATCAATGAATTCAAATAAAGCAAAAAATAAACTATACACTATAATTTCATGAAATTAATTAGAGACCCCTTGCAGTGATATCAATGATCAAGAATACTACAGCCTCTAAAAATATTTCTTGTTCACAATAAAAAAAATCTGCATCTATTCGCATACAGGTAATCAAATATTTACATAGCAAAATGTCACTTGAAAATTCCTTTACACAATATGTATATAGGATGTTAAATATTATTTAAATTGTGTTCTACATATGTAATCTTACACATATATGTAAAGTATAGGATTAATGTGTCCACTTAGAAATAAAAATATTGTAGAAATTGAACAAAATTAAAATTACACAGCATAAGAATTTATGAAAGAACTCACAATGTCAATCAACACCTTTTTTAGCTTCAAACAATGAGGAAAAAACAATAACATAATATTCTAGCATAGCCAAGTTTAACTTTAGAAAGGTAACAATACAATATAAATGCTTAAAAGTAACCTGATATTACAATAATTCTCACAAGAGGTTATTGATTAATATTCAGGCACTGTCATATTCCAAAAGAAAAGCCAATGTTATTTCTTGTAAATACATGAGAGACTATTCAATATTATAGAAAATGTTCCATAACTATATCGGAAATTTTTTTTTTATGTAATTTTACTTCACTTGTAAAAAAAAATGAATACAAAATAAATTTTGGCACATCATACAAATTTACATATTTTCTAACTAAGTTCTATCTTTTACAGTTTTTTTTTTTTTTTTATGAAATCAGAACTCCATGTTTTCCATCAAAATTACTGATAATATATCACAGAACAAACTACACTGCTGGCCACCGTAAATGCAACACCCTGAAGGAAGCATGCAAATAACATGAAATTTACAACATGCATTAGAGGAGGTGAGATATGCAAATGATTAGAATTTCATCGCAAACACACATCACACGCTCCTGTGGTGCCACCTCAAAGCGCTATTTAAGAACTGGAGATTTCGGTGATTTCAAGTTTGGCAATTGTGTTTTTCTTGTGGTTTTTTCAAAAAACGATCAGTTATGTCTCGTAGAAAACAGCGATCAGCTTTTGATCAAGTATCCGAGTTTGACAGAGGAAGGATAGTGGCCTACCGATATTGTGGATTATCTTTCAGGAAAATCGGTAGTCGTGTTGGACGAAACCAAACAACTGTAATGCGGATAGGTGACCGTTGGATGCAGGAGGGTACGACAGACTGGCATGGTCGATCGCATCCACTTCAGTGCACCACTTCACACGAAGACAGGCAAATTGTGCGTATGGCAGTGACAGATCGCTCAGTCACATCACGAACCGTAGAACAGCACATTGAGTCTAACGCATCATTCAGTGTCTGCGCGTACTATTCGACGCCGTTTACAGCAGAATGGTCTGTCCGCAAGACGTCCTTTGCTTGGTCTACACTTGACACAGATGTCTCCGCCACCAATGGTGCGATGAAAGAAGGATGTGGGCGGCAAAATGGAATGAAGATGTCTTTACTGATGAGTCACGTATCTGTCTGCAACACCACGATGGTCGGATTCGAGTCTGGAGACACCGTGGAGACAGGATGTTGAACAGCTGCATTATGCACCACCACACTGGTCCTGTATTGGGTGTTATGGTATGGGGCAGTATTAGATATCACTCTCGCACTCCTCTAGTACGCTTTGCCGGTACTTTAAACCACCAGCGCTACGTCTCCGAGGTGTTGGAGTCAGTTGTCTTTCCTTACCTTCAGGCCTTGGCCACAGCCATATTTCAACAGGATAATGTGCGACCCCACGTTGTTGTTTTCTAATGCCACCTGTCTGACGTAGTCAGATCGAGGCCCACGGAATTCATCATGGCATGGGCAAGAGGTACGCCTGTCGTTGGCCTTGAGCACCATACAGGTGACAGTACGATTTAGCTCGGTGAAATTCCCCGAAGGGACGATAGATGGCGACACGACCTCTATCTCCACCTCCACAATTTCTGCATGTAAACTGAAGGGGAGGGAAATATTCTCCAGTCCCTGCACTCGTGATTAAGCCCACAAGACCACGGACCCACTGATTTAACGAGTACGTACTCCGTGTGTACTCGGAGGGTATTTGGTGGCATCGAACCCAGGCCTTCCGGTCTGGAGTCCGATGCTCTAACCACTAGGCTACCCACGGTCCGCGACCACATGTGACACCCATTGTCCAAAGGTTCTTCATCAATCACCAGATTGAATTGCTTCCCTGGCTGGCTCGCTCTCCAGATCTTTCACAGATAGAAAACATGTGGTCCATGGTTGCTCAACGATTGACCCAGATTACACCCCCAGCTGCCACACCAGATCAACTTTAGCAACATGTGGAGGCTGCTTGGTCTGCTGTATCCCAAGAACACATCCAAAGTCTCTTTGAATCAATGCCGAGGCATGTGGTAGCAGTGATCTAAAACAATGGCGGCTACTCTGGCTACCGATTCTGGAAGGAACCACACTTCACAGAAGTCTATAAATTTAATCATTTGATACTTGGTCAACATGTTATCTACAAAATAAATTTTGTTCTGCTATCTCTTGTCTTTCTTGGTGTTGCATTTACGGTGGCCAGCAGTGTATTTCAAACAATTATTTGTAGATAGAATTTCAACATCAGTCAAAGAATGATGTATGATATTACTCGCATATTATATTTACAATTAAATACATAGATTTAGATTAACGTAAGCTATTTGTTTTGCCGTTACAAATAAAAAGTTCAACTTATTAACCCATAATTTTTAAAAGTTCAAAATTTATATACTTATTCTGAAAATCCCAAGCAATTTGTAACATGTACAGAGGCATAGCTACCACTGTGTCAATAATAGTTGGCACCAACATATATAACATTTTGACATAAGCTCTATCAAAGCAATCATTTTCACTTATTTTCCCAAAAAATTATTATCCTCCCAACCAAGAAATTCTGATACAGGGCCCACACTCAAGACTAGCTACGCTGATAAATATACATATATATTTATAAAACTATAAGATATTTTTGCCCTTAAATAATTAAATTAAACGTGCTTCTGTTTATATAAGTCATAAACCAAACTCAAATTGTGTAAATAAATATAAAAAAGGATTTTAAAATTTTGTTTGAAAATAGTTTTCCCATATGAAATAGTCAGTTAAATTGGCATTTTTTAATAATAGAAAATAAATATGACTATTCCATGACTGTGGTCTACTATTAATAAACTTTAATTTTTTTACAACAACTGTATTTTAACTGCTATTAATTTGTTATTACGTAATATTTTTACAAAAAAATTAGAATAAAAAAACTGTACATACTTTTACAATTATAAATTATTGCATACATATATAGGTACACCTTTATTTTCCTTTCCCATCTCCAACAAATATAAAGTATCATTATTATTTTCAATGTCATAGGTCTTAAATATATATATCAGTAGATTGAAGTCGTTCAGTCTTCTTTTCTGAATGTCATACAGGATATCCAGAAAAGTTAACTGTTATTCAGAGATAACATGCTTTAATATAACATACTTTTAAGATAGAATAATAGACAAAATTTCATTCAAGATTTCTTTCTCTTTCTGTATATATAAATCCAAGGAATTGTGGAGTAGAAGATAAAATAAGGTTATTTCATAAAAAGAAAAGGTAAAGTATCTTAAAATTGATGTCATAAAACAAAGATAACTTTATAAACCATATAGATTAAAATATAATTAATTGTCTTGAACTGTCTCTTCATAACTTAATGATTAATATAAATTATTTCATGAGTACCATCAATCCCAAAAGTAATTCAACTTGAAGAAATAAGTAAAAATTACATTTTTAATTTTTAAAAACCAGATCCTGTATATAAAACCGTCATTATTAAAACATAATGTAACAAAAAAAAACATTTTAAAATATTTCAGCAATATTACATTAAAAATAATTCAGTATAATACATGGGCTGTTAACATAAGCATGAATCAAATTAACACAAAAAATAAGAATACACAGCTGTTTACTCATAGAAATGAATCACATAAAAGATAAAGGTAAGAACTTTTTCGAAACGAAGCTTAAGATTTTTACGACAATTTTTAACTAAATAAATGTTCCAATAGAAAACGATTTTTTTCCCAAAGAAAATTGTTGATTTATGGAGTTTTGAGTGTAAACAAAAGGCAAGACATACTCATTGTTTGTCAATTTAGTGCTCTGAAAATTAATCATGTCAGTTTTCATCTGCTACTAAAAAATGGAACTAATATTCCTAATTCACCCATTTTATTAATAACTTATACTCGTATTATTGTAAACAGTAGTAAATTCAGAATCTAATTTTGTAAACACAAAAACATCTCGACTTCAATAGGGTGTCATTCAATGAATAAAAAAACTGTCACATTACATAAAAAATAACTCACCACTGTGTTCAGTGAATATATTCCCAGCTCCAGAAGATACTCTAGTATCCTTTGATTTAGATTTATGTTTTGTTGTTTTACCCCCATGACTGCCACTACCAACTGATGAACTACTTCCTCGATTTTCTTTGCCCTGCTGGGCACCCATGGCCTAGCAAAGGAGAATCTATCCAGGTTTTAATCTCACCATCAACGCAGCGTTTAAATGATCATATGAAAATCATATTCTTAACGTATAACTGGCACACACAATTCACCATGAATTGCCCACACTGAATCAAAACATTACACAGTAAACAGCCATCTTCTAGTTGCTCCTTCTCTTCCGGCTTAACGAATGAGATGAGAATGAACTACTTATCCTCGTCCACTGTACAAGGACTTACCCTGAGAAACGTAATGCTCTGATTCTCTCTCTATGCTTGTTCCGTACTTGAAGTTATATATATGTTCACTAAAAGCTTTTATAGATTTCCGTTATCTTTGAAAGAATGAATTTTTTGTATTTCATATGTTTCTAAATAAGATGAATTATTTCGAAACTTTTTATCCTAAGAATTATTTTTATAACAGATTCGATTTTCATTCCAACTGTCTTGATTGAATATACACAAAATACTTGGATTTAATTTTTTATCTTCTATTAAGAGAAATTATCTTTGAAAATTGTAGCGTACTTTTTTTTTACTGATTCTTTAAGCAAAAGTCTACCTAGGGCTTCAAAAGCTCTCCTGCAACTTCAAAGCGAGACGTTAATAAAAAATCGAAGCAAATAAATACCCGGGGAGACAAACTTCATTTTCGCATTTTTTCTTCTGTAGTGGGAACCCAAAGATGGTCCATAGTACTTTCCTGAAATTTTTTGAGTATAACTTAAATATCTGCATTTTTTGTGGCATAAAATAACTGAGGAATAATGGTACTTTCAATTTTAAAAAAAACTAAGTAAAAAACAAGAATGCAGCGAATAAATTTTAAACAAATTTTTCGAACAAATTTTTTTAATTTAAAATGAATAAAATTAAATATTTTATTTTAACTTTCTTTCACAATCATCAGTGTGGTGCTTCCGGGTGCAACACCCAAGAACATATGTCCCCTTTGCGTCTTTGAACTTTTGTTTTCTCTGTAAACGCTGATCAAATTTAATGCTTATTGAAACTAAGTATTTTATTCTGTAAGCATACTCATATCTACCTGAAACACAGTATATTTCTTGTTTTTTTTATAATTATTTTTAAATTAACTGTAACTTTTTCACGGAAAAAAAATTTATTTACGAATGTCACCCGTTGCCGGGAATTAAATTGAGCTCTATTGTAGTTTATGGTTTCAGTTTATAGTTGGATTTAAATCAGTTACCAAACTGACAAAAAAAAAAAGGCTCCAAAATGGTAATTTAATGTTATCTCTTATTGAATAAGTTTTCTTCTGCCAAGTTTTGATTTCTTGTAAATGTTGTAATAAACGTACAATATGTTTTTCTGTTCTTTCGGAATTCATATAACCTGTAAACTCTTGTGTTTTTTTTCTACCGTATGTTTTTTCTTCGGACTTTGACGGTGTTCAATTTTGTATGAATAATGGTTTTGGTAGTTTTAAAATGCTACATAATTTTTATTGTATTGGGGTTTTTTTTCCCCTGTAATTTTGCTCGCGCTTTATTATGAACAAAGTTTCGGTTTATTAAGTAATCGTTAAAAAAAAGGTTTTAATGTTATTGTTCCTTCTCTGTGACTTAAATGAAGTAAATTCAAATGGAAATTTAAAATTATATACTGAAATTCTGAATTTTTTTTAGCTTTAATGAAATTTATTTTTAGTTTAAGGTCTTCTGATTTCGTTCATTCAAAAATTGTTAGGTTTTGGTGTTAGTAACATTCATAATTATGAGTTCATGCAAATTTTATTGCATGTTGATATCCGTTAATTGTGTATGATTTGTACTATTATGTACAAAAGGGGTACTTTTCCATCAACATTATACTAGCACTTTCCATCCTACTTTGGCATATTTAGTTTATTCTATGTCTGTGGTAGCCTAGTGATCAAAGTAATAGACTCTTGGTGGTGTGTCATGAATTTGAGCCTAATACTACTGAAGACCCGGCATACAGAGAGGGTTGACGCATGTTAAATATGCCAAGGCTCAAGTGTTCTCCTGTTGGTGTGGAAGCTAAAAGAGGAGAGTGCAATCCTCGTCACTTGATCATGGTTCAAAATAACGAATTCCGTCCCTAGAAGCCCCTTTGCAGTTTTACAGTGCAACCTAAGTATAACTATAAGTGGAGAAGGGACTGCATCATATTGTAATTCTGACAATGATTATAAGAAGTATTGCTGAGGAAAAAGGTGTTTTTGTTTTCAAGTAAACTAGTTATGCTTATTTCCAAAGGAAAGCTACAAAATATGTGGCAAATGTTATGTCTTGAACTGAAAAGGAATATAAAATCATTGAAATACTAAATGTGGTTTAAGGTTATTTTCAGTATTTGTGGTTTATTTGTCATTCCTCAAAATTCACATTTATGTAAATATTTAATGGAACTTGCATAAATATAGCCTCAAAGCAGCAAAGTTGACACCTCGTGAATTGCGTCACAGTACCAAAACAACAAAAAGTTTCTTACCTATTTTATTTGAAAAAGAAACAATCAGTCTGATTTTGGCAGAAAACTATGGAATTAACACAGCAAAAGTTTGGCTGTGGAGTTGTTAATACATTAGTACCGATTTAAAAATTAATGAGTTTTTGTTTTAGCATTTGTACTTAATTTGTTAATTGCATGAATTACAAGAATAATTTATTGTGGACTGAATAAGGTAATGTAAGAAATGGCAGAAATTTCATGTATATGTTACTGTTGAAGTGTGAAATTCGTATTTCATGAAATAACTAGACAAGTCAGTTAAAGTATGTAACATTGAGTTCTATAGAATAATTACTTGATTGTTAAAGTATGAAATACGGCTTATGGTTTGAGTTTTTGCAGAGACTCAAAAATCCTCGGAGAGATTGAAATGAGGGAAGAGAAAATAGGATTATTGCAATCAAATTATATGTGCAGAAAGCTCATAGGGATATCTATAATTCAGGCAGGTACAGATGACCAAGGTGGTCTAGTATTTAAGATATAAAGGAAATAGCCCTGTTGGAGGGGGGGGGGTCGCGTCCCAGGGTTTCGAGATTTGAACATTAATTTAGTCGATCCCTCAAATATCAACCCCATACCATCAAAAAAATGGCACCATAGGATTAACATGGGAAAATGATATTTTAGTGCTAAAGCCCTCCCTAGGCCTACCTACTACTGGGTTTCAAATCTCGGAGCTGAGACTCGAATACAAGCTAAAATATTGCCAATTTAAATAAGTTTAAAAAACTTAAAATATTTTAAAATGATTAAATAAAATAGAAAGAATGACCCTATGAGCAAGAAAATTGGTGGAACTATAGGGGAGACCTGTGTACCTTAGGCCATCATGTACCTAGATCCATCCTATTTTATTTGAATAATATTTAGTTATTAGTTTTATTACTCACACACAGTTATGTGAGTGACAACACCAATTTCTACTTTGGAATTCATTTTGAAATTTTGCAACTAGATACAATTGCAATTAATATTCTTTGTTATTTTATCAAAAGTTTTTATAATAAAAGGAAAAAAATGACCTTAATTATCTGAAAACCATTTTGATTTAGTCAAGTTTTTTATTATTATTAGATGTTATTTAAATGAGAGGAGTGTATATTTTGTTCTGAAACTTTCAATATGCTTGATTTATAAAAATATGTTTGCTGCCATTATTATTATTCAGGATTATTTTGTTTATCCAAACATAAGAATTCATTTAATAAAAAAAAACAATTCTTTATAGCTATATAAAACAGAAGCATAATTCTAAATAATTTCTAATAAGCATTATTCTCGAAGTATTAGCCTCGGAGCATAAAACCAGAGCGATGTAGAATTTTGACTGACACTCCAGAAAAGGAAGAAACGGAAAAACATGCAATTAAAATAGCAACACCCCCCCAAAAAAAAACAAGAAAACTTGTGAAAAAACCTGCACTTGAAATTGAGACAGCTTCATTCGAAGAATTATCAGATATTGAAGATTCTTATTCCACTGGTGATGCAAATTCTACAGTACCTGATGTAAGGGATACTATCAAAAGAGAGATTCAAGGCAAAAAACCCGAGCATTTTTATATGGCAGAAATAATAGATGTTAAAGAAGAATACTGAATAAGAAATTTCTGAAGAATATTTGCAAGTTCAAATAAGTTTCTTTATGATAAAGAAGAAACTTATGAAATTGACAACAGAAATATTGTGTTCAAATTGCCCAAACCACAATCTGTTGGTGCTTCAGAGCGACAATGTGTAGAGCTCACTTTTGGAACCAGTTTTTTGAACTATAATGTTGAATGAAAATACATGTAATTAATTAATAATTTGGCACATCGCAATTTAAATAGTTACATGATAAATCTGTTTCTTTTATTAAATTCATGTGTGTGTGTGTTTTCTATTGACTACAGAGTGAAACCTAACTTCCTGGGAAATGCCCTAGGTACAATGATATCATTCTACTTAGGGCCATTTGTGAAATTTTTTAAAAAACCTTTTATTTCACAAAATTAATTGTTTTAAGTATTTATATTAACTCCAATTGGATGGTAGTTAGTATAATGATGAATACATATCAGTTTCACATACTTAAAGAGGCCAGTGGCTCTGTTTTTGTGCATTGAAAAAAAGTAGCCCAAGGTACACAGGTTTCCCCTACATTGGATGAAGAGGGGATCCAAATGGAGATCCAAATGGACTGAGGGACTCGAATGTCTAGCTATTGGCAAAAAAAAAGCTGTCCAGGATAGAGGATGTACCTGGAGGAGGGGGAAGGTCACGTCCCAGGGTTTCGGGATCTGAACATTAATTTAGTCAATCTCCCAAATATCAACCCCATACCATCGAAAAAGTGGCACCATAGGATTAACGTGGGGGAAATGATACTTAAGTGTGTAAGCCCTCCCTTGCCCTAAGCAGCCTATCAATAGTAAAGAAACTATGAAGGGGGGACAGGCCAGATGTTACACATCAAAAATAATTATAAAATGACTTTGAAATTGTTTATTTTTCACTTAAACGGTTCATCGTTAATTATTTCATAGAATAACTAGGTAATGTATGAAATATTTTACCTATTATATACTTTAACTGACTTGTCTAGTTATTTCATGAAAAACCTTGTTATTCTATGAAATAACTGAATTATGCACTTTAATGGTAACATATATATTGTCTGATTATTAAAATGATTTTTATCCTAAGAATTAATTTTGCTCTGTAAAAGATTTAAATTTGTGTATATGGACATGAATTTTATAAAAGAATATTTCAAGTAAAAATTAAATTGAAAATGAGTATAATTTTTCCTTTAATCATTTCTAAATTAAACCTCAAATAATTACTTCTGTTTTAAATGAAAAACAAATTTATTTAGTATTCAGGCAGTCTGTTACTTCTGTAAGGATATTTTTTAATGCACCTAGGCAAATCTGTTATATATTAACGAGTGTAAGTAGCTGTAATGATTTTATGCAATCATTGAAAATTGAATTCTTAAATAATAAAACAAAAATAATTTTTCTCTCAATTCATAAAAAAAATTAAGAGGAAAAAATTCAAATATTTTAGAATTATAGTTAAAATATCTTCATAGTGAAATGTTTCTTTTTCTATTTAAGTATGAGGAAGATCCTGATGATTGTATTTTTGTGACAGAAAATAAAGGAGATGGAACATCCAGTGCTCTATCTTTAGGTCAACTTAATGGAGATCCTAATGAAAACGTACATATAGTATATGAAAATGTTACGCCTTATCCAGAAGTTCTGATTGTTAAGGAAGTACCCATTATCAGAATTTCAGACATGGAAGCGAATCCTGTTGCTGAATCAACAGTGTAAGACCATTTTATTTTTAAATGTATAATTTATAATATTAGTTATCTTGAACTTCCAGAATAGGATAAGAGAACTCTCTTAAACATGTTTGAAAATTTATCTTTTGAAATATAACTATACTTCAGTTATTCCAGGTAAAAAGCTGTATCACATAACTAAAGAAATAAGTAAAAACTTCTAATTTAGATCCACATATTCATATTTAAGAATCATGAACCTTTTCTTTTTTACTTAAATCATGTGTTATCCACATATTTTGAATTTGACATTTCTCCTCTTTAAAAATATGTAAGGGAGACAATTTTTAGCTAATTGTAATTTTGACATTTAAATTTCAAGCAAAGAACACTGTAATACAGGGATCTATCTATGATAACTTTTGGTTGAATTATTATACAAGCAGACATTAATTAAAATTAATGGAAAATTTGTAATGATTATAACTACTTGAATAATTTTTGTAAGATATGTTTATTTATAATATAGTTTTCATTGCTTTCATTAGACTTTCATATTGCAAGAGTTGATAGGAATATTTAGTATATTATAGACTTTATTACTTTATATATACCTATATATATATATATAATCCTATTATATTTCTGGAGATTGGTTAAACTATTGTAAGACGTGGGGAGTGGATGTTATTACTGTAGCGAACCAAAGATAGGGCGTGGCCAGTGGTGTGATGATTGTGTTACTTGAAGCATGGTCCATTACGGTATTATCGAAGAGGCACTGATGTAAATCATTATTCTTTTATTTCACATCTGGGAACACATGAAGATCCAGTAGGGATGGCATTACACATACAAGAAGCAAACATCACGGCACAGACATAGACACACACGGAACGCGTTGCAGCCAACTACATGACTACAGAGAAACGAGCGAAGAGAAAACGGTTTCCAGATACATCGGTTTTTATACTCTACGATGAAAACCACGTGACATTTTTGTAATAAGAGCTCTGATTGGTTAAAATGGGCGGGAAAGGGATTTATGATGTAATAATATGAGTCGATTATGATTAAGATCAGGGTGTTAGTTTCGAACCAAATAATTAAAAGATTATTTGAATATTATTAAAAAGAGTTGATTAAAAGGGAATTATTACATATATATTTTAAATTTCAAGGAAATAAGCTTTTGTGACCCTTCTCATTTAACTCTTAATATTCTGTATAATCAAGATTCTATTAATTGGTTCTGCATTTTGAACTTTCAAGTACCAGGAATCTTTTAGTAATTGCTCTACAAGAGAATATGAAATAAATTCATGTACCTTTTATTTGTGCTCAGTCTCTAAGCTTCAGGCTATTCAGCTTTGGATAAAGAAATGTTAACAGTAGCTTTATCTTCAAAATGAGATCTTGTATGGTTAAAGAATCATAAGTAGAAAAAACCCAACATACATGATGAATATGATAAAAATTTTATCATGCTGTATCATCTGGACACAAAAACAATGAGGATATTGTAATTGGTGATTCTCAAAATCAGAAAGAATTTGTTGCTCATTATGGCTCACAGTGGAAATGTTGTATTTTTGGATGCACTAACTGTAGATTAGCATCCTAAAATCTTTTACAAGATAGCTGAGCAACTAGTTATGCAAAAACAAATTTAAATAATGACAATGTTTTGAGTGTTAAGGCCCTTTTATAAGTAAAGAGTGTTTTTTTTTCAGGTATAGAAGTTAAGGTTGGCATTACTTTCCAAGATGGCGACCGATTTAACAGCTGTCAAGTGATTTATTCTCAGTTTGGTTTGGCAATTCATCATGAATAGACTCACGCCTGAACAACGCTTTTAGATTCGTCGAATGGGCCCAAAACGAGATTGCCGTTGTTTCCCGATTTTCATAAGAGAATTTTGTTTAGCGATGAAGCACACTTCTGGTTGAACGGCTACGTCAACAAACAAAACTGCCGCATTTGGAGTGAAGCTAATCCACAAGTGTATATCGAAACACCGTTACATCCAGAAAAACTGACTGTTTGGTGCGCTTTATGGGCTGGTGGAATCATTGGTCCGTACTTCAAAAATGATGAAGGCCACAACGTTACAGTCAATGGTGATCGGTATAGAGCCATGATTACTAACTTTTTCATTCCTGAATTGAACAATCATGATGTCCAGGAGCTGTGGTTCCAACAAGACAGCGCAACATGTCACACAGCTCGTGCCACAATCGATTTATTGAAAGACATGTTTGGTGACCGCCTAATTTCACGTTTTGGACCTGTGAATTGGCCTCCAAGATCTTGTGATTTAACACCGCTAGACTATATTCTGTGGGGCTATGTAAAGTCATTGGTCTATGCGGATAAGCCACAAACGCTTGACCATTTGGAAGACATTCACAGTGCTATTGCCGATATACGGCCACAAATGTTGGAAAAAGTCATCGAAAATTGGACGTCTAGATTGGACTACATCCGAGCCAGCTGTGGCAGTCATATGCCAGAAATCATATTTAAAATGTAATGCCACAAGATTATCTTTCGAATAAAAAAAAAATTCATGTCAATCGAATAATACATCGTTGTTTTATTGCAATTTAAAGTTCTATACCTCTAAAAAAACACCCTTTAGAACAGTTGTAGAACAAATAATAAAATGCACAAACCCTGAAACTGGTTGAGTATTAGAAAATGGTGCTTGTTCTTTTTTAAAAGATAAATTTTCCATGCACATTTCAATTTTGTATGCATGTGGAGTTTCAAGAATTAGGAACCTAGGGCTTCATTCATTATGGTCTACTGCATGGGGTATAACATTTTGCTTAGAAACCATGTTCAGTAACAAATTTTGTGAAATATCAAGATTTTTTTTAGATTTCATATTCAAATCAGTATTTCATAATCACACAAAACAGAATAAATTTTTATTGATTTTGAAAGTGGGGAATTGCTTTATTGAAAACTATAAGCTGTTACAGGCCAAAAGTTCCAGATTAATAACCTGTTGTTTCCTAAATTCTATAAGGATACTTCACTGGACTCATTTCCAGTATTATCTCACTCAGACCATACGCATTGAGGAAAAACATGGTTATCTTTATTTAATGCATGGGAAGAGTATTGTAGTTAAAGGAAGTGCATAAGTTCCTTTGTATAGGATCGTAAATTTTTTGTTCTCCTTCATTTGCAAGATATTTCCCCTATCATTTTTGAAAGGGGATTTCTCTCTCTCTCTCTCTCCAGATGGTATGAAGGGCTGCGGTAGCCCAGTGGTTAAGGTATCTAACCATGGCAGGCATGTCATGAGTTCGATCCCAGTACCACTAAAGACCCGCCGTGTAGGGCAGCGATGCACGTTAAATCTGTCGAGAGCTGAAACGTCCTCCCGTTGGTGTGGTGTGGTAGTTAGGAGAGGGGGTGCCAGCTCAGGTGTCGTCCACGTCACTTGACCATGGTTCAAAATTACGTGGTCCGTCGCCAAAAGCCCTCGTGTAGCTGAACAGTGCGACGTTAATATTAACTCAACTCAACTCCAGATGGTATGTTTTGCATTCAAAGCACCCAGAATGATAGAATTTGTATCATTTGTTGAAAAGGTTGTAGCTAGTTGTTTTTGGTTTGGAGGGGGGTAAACATTGAATGGGTTCACCTCCAAATTATCTTCATGCCTTTAATTTCAAAGTCAGATATATATTCACAGTAAATTTATATTTAAATAGTGTGTTAGTTTTATAAAATGTTCAATTAATAAACTTAACTCAGTGGTGCAACAGCCCATGAGGGCCAATCAATAGCATAAGGTACACTCCCGCATGGGGGGTCCCTAAACCTGATTTTTCAGAGGGGCCCTAGTAATCTTTGTTACACCACTGGGGCCAAGGCCTTTTCTGCCCAATTCAGCATATGCGACCTTGGACCCCGAAGTGCATGAGCAGATGTTCCGCTCAGGTGGTCAGTCTGACGCAAAACCCCCAGTGTTAAGTTCCCAAGCAAGCTTGGTACTCATTTATCAACCCACTGAAGGAATAAAGGGCTGAGTCAACCTTGCCCTGCCCGGGGTTTGAAACTTGGACCGATGGTGTGGAAGCACGGTATAGTAGCCACTGGGCTTTATGTATAATTAATATAACAGAAAATTTCTATAGTAGTTTATATTTACTACAGAACCTTTCTTCTACCCCCCAAAAATGTGATCTGCATTTTGAGCCCTATCCTTTAACATTAGCCAAAGATTGCAGTAAAAAATGTTTTCTAAATTTATATTTTTTTCAAATTTAAATGAACTTTCATCTTACTATAGAATGCTAAAGTTTGTTTCTTTAAGTAGTGATTCTTTTAAAGGCTGATAATATTTCAAGTTTGCAAAATAAATGTTCAAGGAAATATTGTTTAAAAAGACCTACTCTTTCCTTGTGAAATAGTGAGAGTTGAAATAACTATCAAATTAATATATTTGATTCAGCCATTTTCATCAATCCTAACTGAATTTACTTTTATTTTATGGATTAGATTTTTTTCAACTTTTATTTATAAAAATTGATCTGTGTTTGTAAAAAAAATTACATAAACATAAATTAGTTATTTTTTTAAAAAAAATAGCGAACCAATTAATTTATCAATTCCTCCTGTTAATGCAAAGAAACAGAACAAAGCAAAAACTTCAACGGCAGCAAGGTATGATAAATTTTTATTTTTCTATGTAATTATGTTTTTATGTCACATTGAAATATCTTATGTTTAAAATCTGATTTTCCATTGACTGTTTCAACTAATTTTTGGAATATTATTGATTTATGGCTCATGTAATCTATTTCACTTACCTGTCAAAGCATTTAAAATAAGTGGTAAAAAAAAGTTATGCAGTAGAACATGATTAATTATTGTATTGCTCCAGTAATTATGTGTTTCATGTACTTCATTTATTTTATGTACCCCGAATATAAGGCACACAGAGAATGAAATCTCAGATATGTGTGATAGAGCATCTATGGATATTTTGTGTTGTGTTAGTAAATGCTGGTTAAACTTATGTTTTAAGTAACATTGCTGATAATTTTTTTTAAAAATAATAACATTTATAACTTTTAACTAACAATTATTTTTTTTATATTATGGGTTAGATCATTTTTCAACTATTATATTTAGAAATTGATTTGTATTTATAAAATATTACATAAACACATAAATTAAAGTGGCTGTTTATTTATTTTTTTCTTTTAAGGAGTGAACCAATTGCTTCAATATCATCAATCCCTCCTGTTAATGAAAAGGACCAGAACAAAACAAAAACTTCAGAGGCAACAGGGTATGATAAAAAGTTTTATTTTTCTAAATGATTACATTTCCATGTCACAATCAAATATTTTATGTTTAAAATTTGATTTTCCTTTGACTATTTTAACTAATTCTTTGAACATGAAAATTTTTCATTACCATTATTGTTGCTGTTCATTTATTTGATGTATATCTCATGTAATTTGTTTCAAAACCTATCGTATCATTTTTTAAAAAATGGTAAAAAAAGTTACATAGTAAAAAAATTCATAAATAATTATCCTCTGTTGCTCCAGTAATTATGTTTCATGTACTTCATTTATTTTATGTACCCCAAATGTAAGGCACAGAGAAAAGGAATCTCAGATATGTGAGATGTAGTAATCAATTGATATTTTGTGCTAATTATGTTATGCCAGTTAAACATATTTTAAGTAATATTGCTGATATTTCAAAAAAAGGAAATAAACATTTGAATATAAATTAAAAAATCCTAAATTTTAACATCAAAACAAGTACTACAAAAATATTGATTTGTGACAGCTAAAGAATCATAAAAACAAATGATTAATGTCACTCATATTTAATTAGTAATTAATATTGTACTGAGAGTTAGGGGTTCACTCCTAGGAGACCCCCCCCCCCTTGGCGCGAATTACTTTGGTTGGCGATAATTGCGCCGTCATGGTAACCTTGCTTTTAAATACAACATACGGCAACCCTAACTTTTTCTAGAATTTTCGTCATTTGTGGGCGCGCATTTCAAATTTCATTTTGTTGTTGGGCACCGGGTTGAAAGTATGGCTGCGCTTGTAAGTGAATACACGTTAGAATTTTTTACGTTATTGAATGCAAGAAAGAATTGATTGAATAGTGTATGAAAGGATTAATTGCTTCAAGTTATGAATGTCCTAAATGTAATGAGCAAATGGGATTCAATGAACGAAAGAGTGCTGTTTTGGATGGATTTGAATGGAGATGTCGAAAAAAAGGTGTGAATACGCATGATGTTTGCAGAAGTATAAGAAAGAATTCGTGGTTTTCCAATAGTAAGTTAATCGGCAATAAAACGTTTTCTCCGTAATCACACCAGCCACGCAGAAGGCATGTTCGACCATTACCTCGCTGAGTATTTATGGCGTCTCGCGATCACTCACTCAGCGACGAGACTTTCCAGAATTTTTTAAAAGCAGTTGTTACACTTTACCCTCCACTTGGGAAGGATCAACAATAAGAAAGTAAGTGCTGTTGTTATATTTTTTATCTTAAATGTTAAATTTCTGTATTGTTTACATGTATTTTCATTGCGCATCCATCTTTTACTGCTATATTTACTTGTCACCGTTGTCGGGTTTGCTTTGCACCATTTCGTTTTCGCTTGGTGCTTTTTCCGGTTTGGCGCCAAGGGTGGGGGCTCTCCTAGGAGTTTACCTAGGAGTGTAATTTTATATAAAAATTTGCATTTTTGTGTTAAGGAAATTCTTTTTATGTAACTATAATTATATATATATATATTCCAAATCAGTTAAGAAAAAAAAATGTTGACACAAAGTTTCTATCTTATAATTATGGGTAGCATTAAGGATTCATGCACACAGGTGAAAACATTAGAGATGAATCTAGAATTTGTTATAGTAAGCAGATCACTAAAAAATTTTATAGCTTTAATTGTTTTCCTTCTCCCTAAAAATGAAAAATTTCCAATTGTTGAATACATCAAAATAAAAGAACCCACCAAAAGTTATTGATCAAGTTACCATAAAATCCGGCATATAATGTGCACCGCTGTATAACATGCACCTATACTTTAAACCTGCAATTTTTAAGTATATTTGCCGTATAACCTCCACCCTATTTTTTACATAGAAACCTGAAATATATGTGTACAATGCTCTTATGTTTTGAAGTCATTTATTCAAGGTATTATCCCCAGTTTTAGGAAAAAATAGTATACTTCTAGAACTACAACCCTTTAAGTTCATTAGGAATGTCCTTTTCTATACCCGGTGTATAACGTGCGCCCCTAAATATGGATTTTATTTTTTGTGTTAAAAGTGTGCATTATACGTCGGATTTTTCAGTAAGGGGTTATGTAATCTATAGACTTTTTATAACTGATGTTTATTTATTTTACTTGTATATCTTTAGTTCCACTGGGACAACAATTGTATGTGGAATTTGTTTGGAAACAGCTCAGGAGGTATTAATGTTTTTTTCTTAACTTGACATTTTTATTCATAAGTTAAATACCATACTAACTCTTAAAATTGTGTCTTTTATGTATGATAAAGAATATTTAAAAAGGCGTTATTGTTTTAGTAATAACAAGTAATGTAAAAAAAAATGTTAAAAGTCAATTCCATCTTAGATCAACAAAGAACATTTTTATTTTAGCTACTTTTTATTAAATAGTTACAATTAATATAAGTATGTATATACATATGACAGAATCACAACATTAAGTGATAATTAATTTTTATTAATTGCCATTAAAGTATTGTATTGTCATCCAAAACAATTGTGTATTTTAAATTTCAGTTCAATTGAATGCCTTAAAACGTGAGGAAAAAAATCTTTTGAAGTTTTGACCCAAGTCGCTAAAAATGAAACCAATGTGTCTGTAATTCTTAAAGTAATTACTTTTAGTCAATTAATTTTAATTGATTATAATTAAATTATCGTACTTTTACCCAAAACAACAGTGTATAGAAATTTTCAGCTCAAATGAGCGCTTTAAAATGTGAGAAAAAAAAACCTTTTAAGTTTTGACACAAGTCGCCAAAAATGATGCCAACGTGGCTGTATTTGTAATTCTTTGAATAATTAGTTTTAATCAATTAATTTTTATTAATTTTAAGTAAATTACTGTATTGTCATCCAAAATAATTATGTATATAAAATTTCATCTCAAAGGAGTACTTTAAAATGTATTTTATTAATGATTGAAAATTCCACCAAGATGAGTGTGAACTAATAGTAGGAATTGAAAAACATGTATGTGAAACAGATTTTAAACAAGATAAATTCCAAATTTTAATAAACTAATAGCATTAAATAATTTAACTCATCATTGTTGTTTTATATGACAGGTTCTTTAAAAATTAGTTTATCGGTCTTATTAATGCACAAAAAATGGCATGGATTTTGTACATAAAACTTTCATTATGGTTAGTTATGCCAGGAAAGATGGAACCCTTTTTTTTGTGTATTAAATTACTTTTCTTCTTTAAATGGTAAATAATCTTTAAAAATTTGGGAAGGGGGGATTTTAGTTTTTTTTTTTTTTAAACTGAATTCGCTCATGTTGCTCAATTTAAATTTGATATAAATATAATATAATATCAATGCAGTGCAGATAATTTTTTTTAAAAAAATTCGAGCCATGCCTTGTTTATTTGAATTAGGAAATAATGGTTCAGTGTTTATTTATGGCTATATTTAGAATAATTGTTGCATAGCTGAACAAATCTTCTGTGAAATAAATTGTTAAACATTCAAATTGTGAAAAATATTGAATTTCTTTGCTTAGGGTAATTAAAATTTTCTGAAAAAATCCCAAATTCTGTCTTAATATAACATCTATATTTAAAATTTCTAGAACCTGTATGAATAGTATATAAATTTTAAATAACTAATTGCTAGCAGCAATAATGGTATTAAGAACCAGTTCTTCCAAAATAAAATTAGACAATTTAGTGGATACATACACAAAAAAAATAATTTCTATTTAAATAGACAAAATTATTTTTTCAAAATTATAAATCTCCCAACTGCTTTCATAAATTAAGTTTTAATGTTGTTTGAAGTGAAAAATGTTTTAAAGTGTTATGTGTTGCTAATTTCTGACTACATAAATATTTTGTAAAATTTATTTGTACTAGTTATTTTCATTTCAGAACTTGTTATTTTAATTGTTATTGTTGCTTTTTTCTAGTTTGTTTGCTGTTATCAGTGTTTTTCTTTTAAAATCAATTTTAACTTTCAGTATTTTTTAATCATACTCTAAATCAAAATTATCTGCTTGAAAAAGAACTATTCTTTATATCAGTGTTAATAAAAATTGATAATTATTCATTTTGTTTTGTCAGATCACAATACAGTAAACTAAGTCAACCTTCTAGTACTGTAATCTAATAGATGCTTTGGAATTTATCATTCCTATTAGAGATTTTATATAATTTTAAATTTCGTTAAAAAAACCATCCAAAATGTAATTTTAGTCTGTGTCCTATTAGCTAATTTTCTATAATCTCTTCCATTTTTTAAAAATTTCAGGTTTTTAGCTCTGGAGATATATTTAATTAAAATTCATTCAATATTAAATGACTTAATTGAATTAAAAAAAAATTTTTTTGAAGTTAAAAGGTTTTTATTGTTAATACACACACACACACTGAAAACCCTATATCCCTATATTCTTCTCCTTGCTGAAAGGAATAATATGTACACAAATGCTACACTATGGAAAATGTACTAAAGTAATAATTTATACTTTCTAGGAGGATGGAAAGTATTTAAAATTGTAAAGTGATCATGAACTAATAAGTTATATAAAAAGGTTATTGTGCCGGCTAGGTGATGTGACTAGTTTGTTACTGGCCTTCTGTACCTAAGGTTGCGGGTTCAACCTCTGCCCAAGTTGGTGGATTTTCATGAAGCAGAAAATCGACAGTGGCCATGTCATATGATTATATGGCATGTAAAAGATTCCTAGAGTGTCTGTTTGGCTTAGGTGCTCTCTGCAAAATTAAATCCTAGTACAGGTTCGCATTGTCAAGAGCTCAGGTGACTCCTATCAAGGAAACTGGGCATCAAAATTACTTGTGGTAATTGGTATCACATATATAGTGCTGCACTAAATAGTTATACTGGCTCCTAGGGAATGTACTAGGTCTGCAAAGGTTAATATACCAATTCACACACACACACACTGCCCCATTAGGGGGAAAAAAGACTTTTGTCAAATCACTCGATTTATTTTATCCAGTCTTAATTCCAAATCATTAAATGTTGCTTAACTTAAAATGTTTATTGCAAAAAATAGAAATGTATTTTGTAATAAAAATATTTCAATTAAAAAGAATACATTCTTAAATTTTGCAATTTTAGGGAAGTCAAAAAATGAATAACTAAAAACAATTTTATTTTATCAAGAATATTCTTTTTGATTTTCGTTTATAAACCAAAATTGAAATTCTTGTTTTCTACTTAAAAAGTGGGTTTTTTTTTTTTTTTAAAGAAACTTTTTCTTGAGTTATATGCTCTGCTATGATCCCATTACATTAAAAAACCTGATTCTTTAGTTATATTTAACCATATTTGGTGCTTATGTATTATACTGTCTAATGTGGATTTCCAGACATTGACAAATGCTGTTATTTTTGTACTTGCACAAATCAAATTTTCCCATATGCTTCTTCCATACCAACCCATCAGCAAATAAACTGGCACAGGTTTAAAAGAATTAAAATACTTTTTTTTAAATAAAGATATGTACTCTTGAAATATAAAATAAAAAAAACAGCTACATTATTCAGGTGATCAAAATACTATAATTGCATTCAGAATTATAACAAAGGAATTTTTTATGTGGACAATGCCACATAAATTTGCATAAATATGAATCTAAATACTATCTGACAGGGTTTAGACATTAGACCACAATTTTTTTTATACTACACTGTGTTTTCTTCCTTAGAAAATAGAGCCCAAATTTTAATCATTTTTCATAAAAAAAATGTATATGCTACAAATTTTAAGCAATGTTATTTTCGGACTTGCCTTATAAAATCATTGTGTTTGATGTTGAAATTTGTAACAGTTTTCCAATATGTGTGCATATATTGTAGCATTTGGCAATATTTTTTTGAATTGACAAAATTGTTCGACAGTATAATTGGTAAGTACGGTATACTTTTTTAAATATAAATATAAAACTGCTCTGTATCTTTTTCTAGCTTGATATTAAAATATGCTTAATTTTCTTTTTAAGAATCATCTTTTAATTATATTCAGTCTTGGAAATTTGATTTATAACTAAGCTCTAATTTTTCTCTATTTTTTTATGACATTTATCCTTAACTCATATGAATAATGGAGATATACAAGGAGCAAACCATAAGTTTTACAGTGTAATTTCTTATTTTTATTTATTTACATGTTTAAACAAAGTATAAACTACAAAATTGCTTGAACCTTAAAAGTTCATCATTTTAATAGCGTTTGAATCATATAATTGTGTAGTATGGTCATCTGTTAATCAAAGTTGGAAGTAAAAAATCATTTTTCAACAAAATTTAGAAAAATTGCATATATTTTTATCTATGAAAAAAAAATTATGAATTTGTGGTTACATCTTGTAGTCAAAGCACAGCAAAGAAATAGTTAAACTTCAGCACCTTTCATCAAAACTGCTAACATATATATTCATTTTTATTGTATTCAAAAATTACTATGCTTAAAACTTGCTATCATTTTTTGAAGATCTATTCATTTTATGAGAATTTGAAACATAAAATTGCTATTAGAATTTTTATTTGTATTATTTTTTTTCCGTCATATTTTAGAAATGACTCCTTTTTTGAACTGAATATTAACATTTATTAAAAAAAATTATCAATATACACTATTTAAGTTTATAGTGTTATTTATTTCTTTATTGAAGTATGGACTATCATTAAATTAATTTGATAAATTTCATCACAATATATCCATTTTATTTTCAGGTGGTTTCTTCTAATAGGATGATAATGTCTACTCTCTGTGGTCATATTTTTTGCTGTTTGTGCATAACTAAAGCTTTAGAAGAATCCATATTTTGCCCCAAATGCAGAAAACGTGTTAATCCTCGAAAGGTTCATCGAATTTATGTTTAAACTGTTGTAAATGTCAAAAACTCAATTTTGGAGAGTTTTTTTTTTTAAAAAAAATTAAATTACATGTGCTCAGTATTAATATAAAATCCATTTTAGGTATTAAAAATTTGTAAATTTCTGCATTTTTAAATTTGTATTTCCCTGCTCCATTCTATATGTTTCAATTTCAGTGCAAAAATGTATTAAGAAAATATCTTTTCCTTTAACTCAAAAGTAAATTTAATGTGTTTTTTTTAAATAAAATTTATTGTAGTTTTATTTTCATTATAATTTTAACATTTATAAAACTTTTTATAAACATTTTGTGAATTATTGCTGTTAAAATGTATTTCTTATGAAGAATTTTGTTTCACTTATGATTGTTTGCAAATAATTCATAGTTTTTGTTGTTTTATGTGTTTTTGTATTTGAATAAGATGTTTATATCAAATAAATATTTTTTCCATGTAATAAATATTTAGAATGCTTTTATCTAACTCTGTATTTTCTTTTTATTTAAAGTATTTTTTTTTATAATTGATGTGAATAAAAGTCTTAACTTGTAAATATATTAATTTTTTGATAAGTCAAGAATTGATTTTGTTTAATTTTCAACGAATTTACTTTGCGAGATTTTGCTGAAATATATTTACTGGGCAAATGGTACTTTTCAAAAATATAAAATTAAGTTCAATATCTTGGTTCAATGCTTATTGTTATTATATCCGAGATATTTGTATAAATAAAAACTAAGCATTTTTTTCCTTTTTATATGGTATAAACAACTCAATGTTTTCAAAATAGATTCATTTATTTCAGGTGTGTCATTATTGTTTCTTGGCTTTTTATATATGCATAAAAGAGAGAGTAAAGAATAACTTTTATAAATTGATGTCAATTATCTTTATATGTGTACTTCTAAATATTAAAAATTGCATTCAATAGCACATCTCGAACTTTTTTAATGAATATTTTAATACAATGTTTCAACTTTCTGAATTGATCTAAATAGTTCATTTGAAAGAGGAAACAAATCATAACTCAAGAACTTTTAATAGAAAAATGAAAGAATTTATAATTATGTGTTTTTTATTGAATGTTCTTTAATTTTTAATTCTTTAGATGTTTTTATTTTAAAAATGATAAATATGTGTGTGTGTGAGCTAAAGCTCAGTTAGATTTATTCTGCTAAAAATGTAGAATAAATTTTAAAACTTCAAAACTCATACTCTTAATTCAGGTAATTTGCAATCTTATTGAATGTTAAATATACTTTTATGTATTCATTTAACTTTGTTAACTGTGTAAATTTATGAATATATTACATGTCGTAGTATCTGATTTTATATAACTTCTCTTCATTTATCAGTTAAGAGATGTAAATGTATTACTGTCTTGTTAAAAAAAAATGTAGGATCCTTTTCTGTATATTTTTCGATATTCTTTTTTACATAGTTGTGTATGTAACTATATTTTGTGTATGTGTGTATACTTTTTCTTTGTATTATAAATTCTTGCATTTTACCCTTATCTATGTATATTCCTTTTTTGACTGATATTTTGAATAGTGCACAATAATCACAAATCACACATCATCGACTTAATTATCAGACTGCGTAACTTCACCGGCGTTACTGATTTGATATAGGAGTGCAACACGCCAAACTCTTTTTGGCATGGTTCCTTAATTCTTTTGTTTCGTCTACGCCAGGCCTCAGTGCGTGCTACACTTATAATTCATTCCTCGATCAGTATAATCACTACTTTTTTTTTCTTAATAAAACTAGATTTCGAAGGGAGAGGTAGTGGCAGGATTTTATAAAATAAATACAACAGAAAGTAATATTAATGTGTTACACTTCCAGATATAAATTATTTACACTATTTTAAGCCTTCATTACACAAAATTTGAACAATGTGTTACTTTTGCTGAGCAGAGATCCCGCGGAAAAAAATCCAAAACAAAAAACCCACACTAATATACGTTATCCCCATGGCAACCACATTATCACACGGTAAAAATATCAAAGTAAACCATATTGTAATATTATCGTCTATCTTGGCGAACATAAACAACAACTTGGCGCCTAGCCTTACTGTATCAAATTAGCATCCCAGATGGAGTTACGCAGTCTGATAATTAGATTGATGATATATGTGTTCTCTCAAATTTGTTTTATTTGTTACTAAATTATAATCCCAAAATACATCTTGAAATTTTGTATCACAATGTCTATCCTCACATTGGGGACATACAAAATTTTAATCTTTTCTAAAAATACATAATTGTTTTTACTTTAACCATACTGATTTTCCTACATCATAATAAATGTCAATTATTCTATCACACATTTATTAGTAGGCAAAATATCCTCAGCTAATAGTATTAAATTTTCAGTTTCATTTATTCTGTTGCTGCAAGTCACTCGGATAATTTTGACCCCACTTTTTTTCAAATTACAGTTTTAATGTGCTTTATAAACCACATAAAACAAATTTTAAATTCATAAACAATATGTATTAATAAAAGTAATTACATTTTTTTCCATCTAAATTAAATTCTATTTTGTATATCTTACCACCTATAAGAGATTTTCAAGGAAAATGAGAAAAACCCACACATTGTCCAGGAATTTATTGTATTTTCAACTTAAGGTTTTATTTATGATTTTAATGACATTTTCTAATGTTTTGCTTGCAAGCAATTTTAAACATGCATTATTTTATAACCAGTAATTTTAAGCATGCATTACCATTTGCATCCTTAAATTTAATTACTGGTAAAATCTGTTAATTTTGTTTGAAAAATTACACCAATTTTATTGTTTTTGTTGAGTTAGGCAGCTGGTGAAAGCAGTTAAAGATCATTGATCATCATAAAATGTGTTAAAAGAGAAAATAATTTGAAATATCTAGAAATATTTTAAAAGTAGAAAGAAAAAAAAGAATCACTAAAGAAAAAGTTTGTTTAATAGAAAATTCACTTTGCTATATTTGGAGGTTATTTTACAAAAAAAAAATAGTAAAATGTTCTTGGTTCCAAGAAAAGGTTCGTAAAATAGTTCCGACCGTATTTGTATATTAATTTGGCTATTATCCTTAATTTTTAACGTTGGTTCTCTAAATTAAATAAATCTGTCTCAATAATAGAACTCTGTCCTATTTACTGAGAAATAGGCAGAGGAGTTAAAACTCCTAGTCATCTTCATTAGTTGACAGACATTTTGGTTGTGTGTGAATTCAAAGTAGCCTTAATTTGTATTTATCTAGAAGAATTCTTTGCAAATTAAATTTGCTTTTCATGTAAAAGGGTTTTTAAATTATTTTGCCAAGGCTTTCAAAATTGGATGTGAATTTGAATTTCCAGTCTATGCTTTCAGCAAATAAAATCTAGTTTCTATAGTTCAGTTTCAAAATATTTTCCTCTGTTAGCTTTAACAAAAGTATTAAAACTTTCGGAATGTAAGTTATCACATTTGCCTTCTCAAGAAATCTCTTTTAAGTTATAGGTATTAAAGAGATTTGAATGTAAAATCCAATAAAATATCTGAATAATTATTAAACAGACAAAAACAGAAACATACTCTTCATGCAAGACACCCTTTTACTGATTTCCACATTAATTCAAAAGTAGACCACAAAGGCATACACCCAAACAATTTAAGTTAAAATGAGGTATAAGTCTATATCTGGGTAAATTACACATTGAAGTTGTTTTAACACAATTGGCTTTTGACATTTGCTATAATTCATCAGAATGTGGCTGCAGCAAGTGGTATTCAATTGTCTCGGCATGTTGGATTGGTGAGAGATTAGGAGGGGATGATTTCCCGTGAGGCATTTGAACATCTTGCAGAGCATGTTGACTTATGTGTGCAATTGAGCATTATCCTGCTGGTTATAAATACATTGAAGAGTGAAAGGTTTACGACTCAAAATCATTCTTGAGAAGATTGAGTTTACAATGTTTGTTTCTTTTATAAGGTCCTGTGCTACTATTTGTACATTTAGCATGATTACCTTTTATAATTTGCATTTAGGATATTTCCTTATAAAGATGTGTATTAAGAAATGATAATTTCTTCAAGGAAAAGAGGAAGGAACAGTAACAATACGAAAACATCTTAGGGAAAAAAAATCAATCAATGTGTAAAATAATTTCAATCAAATGTAATCAAAAATGAAATATATACTTATAATAGAAACATAAAGAAGTAAAGCATCAAGGACATTTCAGTTTTTTTTTTAATGCACGATTGGTAAAAGCATTTTGTTGGAATTTCTTCATATATGTAGTACATTTTTTTTTATATTCACAAAATCGGTGAATATTAGTGAAAGATTAAGTAATGTAGCAAAATATAAAGAAATAACGCAAAACATTTTACAAACAGTAAATGTTTCGTAAAGTTAGTTTTAAAATATGCATTTTAAAAATAACTTATTTGTAAATAGTCAGAATGAAAAGCTGCCCAAAGAAATATCTATCACTAACGTACTATCTAATTGGTTATAAATTTTGAAATATGACTATACACATGATATTATTTAAAATATTGAATTGCTTCGATTCTCGCAAAACCGTTCTGAAACGTTGCCAAATCAAAAGATATCACCTGGCAAGACTAAGGACGGGCCATTTTAAAGGTATGAAGATATCATCAGACAAAACTAGAACTTACATCCCCTGCAAGAACTGCACAGAGGCCCAACTAACGCCAGACCACATCCTAGAATGTCCAGCCCTTACTCCGCATATTATACGGCTCGGAATAGTGCCACTGGCTTCGGAGTTACGCGAGGTTCTTTACAGCGCTGATGCGCCGAGACTTGCGGAGGCGGTTCAGAGAGCTCACGACATTATCTGATTGTCCATGGACACGAAGGAAAAAAAATGCAATAATCGTTTTCCAAATATGAGCGGAAATGGTTTTCTACTTTTTGGTTGTATACCATGACAATCGGCGACTTCGCACAGACACAAATTCTTCCATAAGCAAAGTTTTTTGGTCCAAAATATATTGATGGCTTTTTTAAAACATCAGCGAAGGATTTGTGTAAGTTCCAAACTGACATTTCAGATTTATATAAAAGATAACTTAATAAACATTCTTAAGCCCAGGGGCTGAGTGGTAGTGTACCGCGCTTCTACGCCACAGATCCAGGGTTGAAACCCCTTGCTGGGCAAGGTCGACTCGGACTTTCACCCCTTCAGTGGATCAATGAGTACCCAGCTTGCTTGGGAACAAAACATTGGGGGCTTCGCGTCAGACTGACCACCTGACTGGAACATCTACCAATGCACCTCAGTGCCTAAGGTCATGAAAACTGAGATGGACGCAGTAGGTCTTGGTTGGTGGCTTTTGCGCCATTGAGAGAGAATATGCATTCATCAATGGCGCACACAAGGGGGGGTCCGGACCAGCCCCCCCCAAAAGCCCTTGATTTTTTTTCCGATTGATTATAATTCTAAGTATATAGTACGTAAAATTTAATGAAGTATTTGTCATTAATGATGAATTTTATTAATTAATGCTAATTATTTATTCAATAATTAGTTTTTTTACTGTGTTTTGTTCCCGAAAATCGACAAAATTAAAAGGAGCATGATACAAGAATAGTGAACTTTCGACCCCCCCTCCTTGAAAAATTCCTGTGTGCACTACTGACATTCATTATATATGAATAGCCATAATGTGATGAACAAAGTACAGCAGTTTTTTCCAAGACATTTACTGCATCAGGAATATTAAGTAATTTACTGAAATATTTCAAATGATGCATTAGTGACACATTCAGCAAACCATTATTAATAAGCACCACAAAAAAGCAGTCATCAAACAAATAAACGCAGATTTTCATATAATTTATTTATCCATTTTTAAAGAGTATCAAATGAACTTGATTAATAAATTCTAAAAATAACGCAGTAATCTGAAATATTTACTGAGGAAATTTTCTTTGAACTGTGGGTATAATAAAGAAAATCAGACTTCCTAAAGTAATAACTGCTCCAGAAAGATAAAATGCAGCGTCATAGGTACCTGTTATGTCACGTAGCATACCTAAAAGTGAGATGTAGAAAAAGAAATAAAACAATTTTCATTTTATTGTTTGTAGGCAAACGTTACATATACAGATATACTAATTTTAAAACAAGTAATATAAAAAAAATAAAGCCAATTCCTACTTAGGTCAACAAAGAAAATTTTTTAGTTACTTCATATTAAATAATTACAATTAATATAAGTTTAATAAGACTAAAATTATATAAAAAAAGACCTTTAATCGTCATCATTTACATGGCCTTTTTCAAAGTAACTTCCGTGGCACATAATACAAATATACCAACGTTCTGGGGAGCTTTATCAAAATCGCCTCCGCAGCCTTTACACATGCTTTGTTGCTTGCAAAACGTTTGCCTCGTAATGGTTTTTCAAGTTGAGGAAACGGCCAGAAATCGCATGGAGTTTTATCAGGACTGTATGGAGGGTGTGGTAAAATCTAGGTTGTTCTGCTGCGAAATATCCAGTACGCAACGAGCTATATATGGTCGGGCATTGTCATGGTGCAATAGGAAGTCATTTCGGAGCCATGGACGTTTCCTTTTTACATGCTGTATCATTGTTCGCAGGACATTCGCGTAGTACGGCCCGTTTACGGTAGTACCGGGTACGACAGCGAGTTGTTACACAATTCCTTCATGATAAAAAAAAATTATGATCATAACTTTACCAGCCAATTTCAGTTTTTGCTTTCTTGGGCGTAAGTGAAGATGGATTTTTCCGTTCACTGCTTTGTTGTTTTATGGTTGGATCAGTGATACAACGAAGCTTTGTCTGCTGTGACGAAGCGTCTTAAGATATTGTCGCCTTCTTGTTTCAGTCTTTAATCGTATCGTAACATATCAAAGGTCTCCGATGCTGATTTTTGCTTCCACTTCGACAACTGGCCGCGTCTCGTAGACGTCTGCAAACACGCTTCGGTTCGAGTACGTGATACTCAAGAACATGAGTCTGTAAACGCCATCTATCGGTAGCGTTTGTTAATACAGACAATAAACTTTTTTTGTGTCACAGAAATTAACATTCCGATGAGTGGTTTCGTGGTAGTAAAATTACTTTTATTACTTATTGAACAGCCTACGTACATATGACAGAATCACAATATTAAGTGGCAAAATGGAAAACGATTTTCCTTATAATTTTCTATTTTCCTTTCTATATATGGTGTAGGACTATTATGTTTGTTTTTTATTACTATTTATTCATTAATTATAAATTGAATTATACTAATAAAATAGAATAGTAAAAAGAAATGACATTATCAGAACTTAGGCCATCCCAGGGGGGATTCGAACCCACGATCTTTGGATAAGAAGTCTAATGCGCGCTATAGGGACACAGCGATTTATCTATTTATATAAGGTGTTACATTGTTATTTTTGCTTGTTACTATTTATTCATTAATTAATGAATTAATATTTGAAAAAACTGACTTAACATCAAGTGTCAACCACTACAAGTTTTATAAAATGTATTTAAACTTGAGTGGATGAATAAAAAGTATTTTATTAACGATTGAAAATTTGAACAAGATATATATGTGAATATCCCCTTGGATCTCACTTTGAGAACGAGAATAATTTTGAGTCAAATAAGAACCAGTAGCCATTTTTATAAATAACTTTATTTGGTTATCTTTCCCAAATAGAATCAAAGACTTTTAATAACAACTAAATGAAAATAGCTTTATGAGGTTTAAAAGGGACTTTCCTTTATATTAACTTAAATATTTAATGATCCAATTAATTAACAATTAGAATATCGATCACGCAGAGATTACCGCGGTAAAAGATCCCAGAATTATATTCAATAATGTTCCTATTGAACATTCAACTTTAATCTCACTCCTATTATAAAACTTTAATGAGACTTTAATTTATATCAATATTTACCACACTGCAGCTCAGCTCTTCCTGAGATTTATCCACCTAGAAATCTTCAGTAATAAATCTCTAACTTCACCATTATACCTTCCTGCTTCAATCTCTCTCTCTCTCCTACTGCTTTTTACTTTACTATTCTGTTTGACTTAAATACTTTATCTAATCTGCATATATAACAAGGAATCCCTGTCCTCTTTTTTGGAGCTGATTGGAAATAGGTAGGGGAATTAAATTTCCCTAAAAAAGACGTCTCAGAAGGTTAGTGATAAAGTTCCGTATAGGTTTTTCACATGTATAGTGTGTGAACTATAATAGTAGGAATTGACACCTATATCAAATACACCTATCTCCAGATTTACACAATATTGTCTTACGCAATTTCACTTTCAAAGGGTTCTTAAAATATGGAAGTCAAATTTTTTTAAAAAATTCTGCTGTCAGTTTTTAATTCCTTTCTGCTGGTAACATTAGTGCTTATATATATATTTCTAGTCCCTTTTTAATTCCTTTTCTATTCTTTTTCGTTTATTCCAATCTAAAATTGAGGTTTCGCCATTTTGTATGTACAATTAAACTTTCTGTTCAACTGCATTACATTTTTAGCAGGAGAAAGGTGTGCTACGTAGTATTCTTCTATCCCCGGAAAATTTTTAAACGTCATATTTACTGGTAAGTGATGAACAGTTCTAATTTTTAATTTAGTTTATGTTTTATTAAATTTTGGAATTTTACCGTACCAAAAAAATGTTTTTTTAACTAATGAATTGAAATTTTTTTTTCTATTTTTAGATAACAGAATTAAAATTTTAGAACATTTATTACATCATGAGAAAAAAAAGGGAAACAGATTTAATAAATTTTGTATCCTGAATGAATGAAGCCACTATGAGAAAAAAAATTAAGATTTCATTTAAATAGTATAGCAGCTGGATCTTCTACGTAAGCTTCAGACAGCTTCATACGTAAGAGATGTTGCATCAGAAACGGAACCATTCAAAAACGGATTCCAAATGATACCCCAATACAATTACAAATTAGTTATATTTTACTTTAAAATAAATGCCTAAATTATGCACTTTTTAGTTTGTTTTCGATTTTCAAGATTTTACGAATAAAAGTCTACTATTGTGCAATTTACACGGTTTTCTAAAGAACCTACTTTTCCTGTTAATAAGGTGGTGATAATTTGATATCGGAGTGCTATGCGCCAATGTGTTGTTTATGTTCTCCAAGATGGGCGATAACATTATAACATAATTGCCTTGATTTTTTTATTATATGGTAATGTGGTTGCCGTGTGTGTGTGTGTGTTACAGTCAATGGTGATCGGTATAGAGCCATGATTACTAACTTTTTCATTCCTGAATTGGACAATCATGATGTCCAGGAGCTGTGGTTCCAAAAAGACGGCGCAACATGTCACACAGCTCGTGCCACAATCGATTTATTGAAAGACACGTTTGGTGACCGCCTAATTTCACGTTTTGGACCTGTGAATTGGCCTCCAAGATCTTGTGATTTAACACCGCTAGACTATTTTCTGTGGGGCTATGTAAAGTCATTGGTCTATGCGGATAATCCACAAACGCTTGACCATTTGGAAGACAACATTATTGCCGATATACGGCCACAAATGTTGGAAAAAGTCATCGAAAATTGGACGTCCAGATTGGACTACATCCGAGCCAGCCGTGGCAGTCATATGCCAGAAATCATATTTAAAATGTAATGCCATAAGATTATCTTTCGAATAAAAAAAAATTCATGTCAATCGAATGATACATCGTTGTTTTATTGCAATTTAAAGTTCTATACCTCTAAAAAAACACCCTTTATTTAGTAATTGTGTAATGGTTGCAACTTTTTACACAAACTGTCGAAGTCCAGGTCCATTGAAATTATTTGCAACCGCATTTCATATTCTTCCTTTGATTTTTATCTATATTTTATGTTTTGTAGCCATTTACGATTAGAAATACTTTTCATTTAAATATGGTATTAAAATGTTTGTAGCTATGTGAGAAATCTTATACATTTTGCACGAATTTGCAACCTTAAATTTACATTATGGCATCGAATCTGTTGATAGACCTTTTAGTTGTTTCAACTGCTTCATTATAGGATTTTTTTTCTACAAGCGAAAAAAGTGTGTTTTTCATTAGGAAACTATTTGGCTTTGCAAAACATTGTAGTAACGAGTATAAAATTATTTCGTGGAAACCGGATTAGTAAACAATAGAATGTTAGCAATCTAGTAGATTGTATTTATGAAGAAAAATGTTTTAATATTCTTTTATTGTATTGCAATAAGTATTACAAAATTAAGTTATGTATGAATGAAACTTTTTATTATGACTGGAATGACCTTTAGATAGGTTTGGTTACCAAAACTTAACAGAGAACGTGAATCCATTTTGCATTCATAATTCTTTTCGATTTTTTATTGTTACTCGTGGAACTCCAATGTTCCGTGGAGCACAGTTTGAAGACCACTGATGTAGCAAAATAGATTCTTGACGATAGCTATAATTACCACCAAGAGAAAAAGCTTCATTAATAAATTTGTATGTTACAATATCACCTGGTAATCTTGTAAGAATGGAATTATTAATTTTTTTAAGTGTTCAGGCTGTATATTTTCAACTAATCTCTTTAAAAAATGTTGTCTTTCGTACACTCTTCATTTGTTCGTTTTTCGCCAAATTCGTTCTTGGTAAAATTCAACTTTTTAAGACCCATTTTTATGAATAATACCTTATGTATAAAGAAATTTATCACAGTATCCCGAAGAAAACCTTTTCTTTCTGGAGACATTATTTTTATAGATTTCCTACTGCATGATAAAACACATTTAAAATAATAATTCTCCTCACCTGCTACAGGGGGACCAACTGATGAAGCTATTCCAGTAAACAGCAAGCTGAGCCCATAAGAGTTACTGAGTCTAGCAAGACCCAAGAGAGATACCAATACGATGGATGATAGACTAATGCTACCTCCTGGAGAGAGGAAAAAAACGAGCAAAAGTTATATAAAATAACATTTAAATTTCAAAATTATGAAAATGTTTTATTTTATATAAACAATAATAAATTTTCATTCAATGTCTCTTTCTCATTACGATATAATTTACCAAGCTTTTCTTTTATACATTTTGACAGCTTCGCAAAATTCCATAGAGATTAAAAATGCATAGAATAATCACACTAAAATTTCTCTTAGTTTATTACACGAGAAACTGAATTTGATTATGGAAGTAATATTATTGCTTATTTTCCAAACTAAATTATTCATCTGATAATAGCAAATTCTAAGAGATATTCCAATGTTAAAATTTAATTTTGTAAAAGTATAATGATAAGTTAATTAAAGAATTCTCATGATGTTTGTATTTACGGTGTTGCCGAATTAGACCGATAAATACAAAGTGGTGATAGTAGGAAGCATGAGGACTGTAAATTACCATAGAACAAGGGGTCGCAAAACACGTTTATTCGGAGTAATTTGCAAAAATTGTTATGAAGGGCGTGATATTCAGCGGAATGAAAAGAGGCAATAACAGTTCAGAAATATCTTTACTAGATTTCAAGCATGTTTACAATAAGAACTAGAGGATCCGACAGACGTTGTCCTGTACACACATCTTAAATTCAAAATAAAAGGTTTTTGAATATTCGATACTGCGATCGTAGCGCAGTCTGCCGGATCCAATGTAAAACATTCCAAAAGATCAACAATTTATAAATAAAAAATTAATTAAATAAACATTTCTAAACCGAATTATAAATATAAATCATTCTCGAGTCCACTGGAACAGACAAAAACTTTCATCAAAATCGGTCCAGCAGTTTAGGTGGAATTCAGTTACATACACACGCACAGAAGAATTACATATATAAAGGTTATTTGAAAAGATATTATTAAAAACGCTAAAAAGCGTGAATCGTCTGCATTTTCGTAACAATAAAGACCGTGTTTGGCTGAAAATCAATTTTCGACACCAACTTACGTCTTTTTCAATTCCTACTATTAGCGCACGATTTCTATACATATTTTATTTGTTTATTTATCTTGGTGGAATTTTCAATCGTTAATAAAATACATTTTAAAGCGCTCAATTGAGCTGAAATGTAATGTACATGATTATTTTGGATGACAATACTATAATTTAATTATAATTAATAAAAATTAATTGATTAAAACTAATTATTTAAAAAATTACAACTACAGCCACGTTGGCGACTTAGCGACCCTTTTGGCGACTTATGTCAAAATTTGAAAAGGTTTTTTTCTCACGTGTTAAAGCATTCAGATGAAAGGAAATTTTATTTTATAACAATAGCGTTGTTACAACAATGTAGGTGAATGTTGAGTTGTAATTTATTTTTTGAAAGCTTTTAATTGATATCTTTTTAACTAATTGCGATATCGGACCGAATTGTGAATCTAAACCATTCTCGAATTTACTTGAACCCACACAAAACATTTCATCGAAATCGGTCTAGCTGTTTAGGAGGAGTTAAGTGACAAACACACGCACAGAAGATTTTTATATATAAATATAATGCACCCAAGCTCAACGTCAAAAATGCAATGACAAGTGATTGTCACAGGAATGGACTAAATTCATGATGATCACATGATAACGGCAATCACGTGTTTCCCATTGATTAAAAATTGACATTCTAGCTGTTCAACTTGTAAAGTTTATAAAACATTTAAAATTTGATGATTGGGTAAAGAGCTCACGTGTTAAAATTCTTCGAACAGTTTTCAAAACTAAAAAAAAAAAAAAGAAACTTACACTACACTGGTGTGCAAAAATTAAGGACGAAGTTGAAAAATTAGCATATCAGCTGAACGAAGAGGCAGAGCGGACAGAAAGACCAATCAGGAGATTAAGTAAGGTGATGTACGGTAGCACATGCGCAGATATGCAGGTAGACGTAATGGGGAAGTGTCTGAGTAGTATAAAGCATGTTGTCGGTGTAAGATCAGTATTTCTGGCAAAGAGATTGCACGCCGTATAGCAGTTAAAATCACACCGAGTTGCTGCCTCAGCGAGAAATGGCGAATAATCAATCTGTCAGACGACATCTGAATGCTTTTACCCGAGGTCGAATCATTGGGAAGTTGGAGGAAGGCCGCAGTGTGGCAAGTGTGGCTGCAGAGTTCGGAATTGCTCACAGCATCGTTTCACGACTTTGGAGACAATTTCAAACTACAGGAATAGCTATCCGGGGGTTCATTAGTGGTCGTCCACGAGGAACCACACCCGCAGATGACCGCGGTACATTGTCTTACAGGCCAGAAGAAACAGGCGGCAGACAGCGGGAGAAATCGCTAGACACACGACACAGGTGACTGGACGACCAATATCGCGTTTTACCGTGGCCAGAACACTGCACGGTGGTGGTCTGTTTGCACGACGCCCTGTACGGTGTGTACCTTTAACGCCTGCCCATCGGAGAAGGCGTTCTCTGTGGTGCCGGGAACACCGGAATTGGAGAAACAATGAATGGGAACGAGTACTCTTTACAGATGAGAGCAGATTCAGTTTGAGTAGCGATTCTCATCGCATACTCATCTGGAGAGAGCGGGAAAGCCGCAATCATCCCTCGAACATCATTGAAAGGGACAGGTATGGAGGTCGCGGTGTTCTCGTTTGGGGAGGCATCATGTTTGGTAGTCGTACAGACCTTCACATCTTCGACGCAGGTTCAGTCAACGGGACCCGTTATTGTAACGAGATTCTTCTTCCATATCGGCGTCTTTTTAGAGGCGCTATGGGTCTGCAGTTCCTTTTCATGGACGACAATGCACCATGTCATCGCACAGTAGCTGCCGAACAGCTCTTAGAGAGTGAGGATATTGAACGTATGGATTGGCCGGCATGATCTCCGGATCTCAATCCCATCGAGCATGTATGGGATTTTCTAGGCAGACGCTTGGCAGCTCGTACCTTACCACCAGTAACGATTCGGGAGCTTCGATTGGCGCTGCAAGACGAATGGGCAGCAATGCCTCAATAACTCATTGACACCCTCATTCTCAGCATGTGCAGACGCTGTGAAACCTGCCTAGAAGTCAGGGGAGATCATATCCCCTACCAAAGACCGGGTGTTTCTTGCTGGACACCCATCACAGGGATGTTTCGGCCTTCAGTCGCATTGCGCTCCATGCTACTTTTTCAATCAAGCTTCTTTTTATCCCTCTGATTTCTCTTTTAGTAAGTGTTGCTTACATTACACATGTCCTTACGTGTTGTGGATCTTACGGTATTAAATGTGTTGATTTGGAAAGCTTTTGTACAAAGTTATATTGAAAAAACCGTCTCGTCCTTAATTTTTGCACACCAGTGTATATACGAATACTTTTAAATATAGTGTATTTGGTTTAGCTATGTGCACATTATTATATCGTTGACGAATATGTACTTTCTAAAAGAAAGTTTCTACAAAAAGCAAAAGTTGGCAACAGTGAAGCACATGAACTAATTAGCTGGAAACGCGTGATTATATTTATGATATAATTATGACGTCGCATTAATTTATGAACTGATTGGCCAAAAACACGTAGCTCGGTTATCATGTGGCTATGACGCACATGAATTTAGTGCATTGTTTGAAATTGTCATAGCACGACCGATATCGAAGGATTGTCGGACGTTTTGAAACAAATCCGGTGTGATGGCGATGTCAGCTGAAGTGACGGCAATCCATGTCGTGAGATCCTCCACTGTAGCTTCGAGGTCTCGTACACAAGCGATTTCAGATGGTCCCAGAAGAAGAAATCCAAGGGATTGAGGTCCGGGGAGCATGGAGGCCAAGTAATAGATCTGCTGCATCCAATTAACCTCCCGGGATACGTAGTATGGAGGTAGTTGCGCACCGAAATCGAAAAATGTGCTCGTACACCATTATGCTTGAGCTACACGTTCTGGTGCCCAGTGGTCGGTACTCCTTGCACCAATTCCGGAAGAAGTGGGAAATTTGCACACGTGCAGGTTTCTTTAACCCTACGACGGCGCTCCAAATCCCTTCATTCGTTTGGCCATCTCCCTCGTCTGGCTTGTCGTCCTCTCAACAGCTACTATTATCGTGATTTCCACCGATTAAAAGGGGTTTGCGAACCCATTTTCAATGGTGATTTGTTCTCCCCGTGTTGCCTACTATTACCCCTCTGAAACTGTCGGTCGAATTCGGCAACAGCCTGCATAATTTTTCGGTATTAAATTTAGCGTATATTTTCAGTTATGGTGTTGAAATATGTCTGTGAAAAATTTCATGGTATATATACTTAAATAGTTGGGATAGAACGCAGAAAGAGTTAGTGGATACATTGAATTTCATATATAAAGGGACATTTATATAACTGTAAAAAATCATTTCATTATCCAAGAACTGATAAAAAAAATTTCGACAAAGACACTCATACATACATTTGCATCCACACACGTTATTGAATAATATGTTTTGCAATTGAAGTTTTTTTTAAAAATATAATTCTATATATGTCTTAAATCTTTTTCCCAGCTCATATAAATAAAATTTTTATTGATTTTTAAAATTTTAAATGAAAAATAAAAATTTCGAAAGAAAGATATAAAATATTGTTCTTACCCCAAGTAAATCCAAATGTAGAGCCGTATAAAACCAACAAATAATAATTATTCAACACTGGTGTTAGCATTGTGGCCATGCCAGTTATCAATAAACATATGGCGTACATATAAGTGGGACTCCAAGTTGTAAGATCTGCCAAGAAGCCAATGGCAACTTTTCCTATTGTATTAGATATTCCCATTAAAGACAACAAAATACTTGCTTTGAAAGTTGTTGCTACTCCAATTTCCACAGACATATGGAACAAATACATCGAAGGTACTATTAATCCCAAGTAATGAAGAGTAGTGCCTAAGGCATAGACGAGAAACACATAGTTTTTCAAGAGTGACAATCCCATCATATTGGCTACAGTGCCGGTAAATCTCAAACAAGTGTTCTTCTGGACTGTCAAAGAACTCGCATAATGGGGAATCATGGATGGTGTTACGTAAATTTGACGTGAAACTAAATTATTTGCACTGCCAGTATAAAATATATCGATGTTCTCGACTTTACCTATGGTTACGGACGAAGAAGGTTTTGCCATTTTGCTGGTGATTGTGTACTCTCCCTGAATAGGCTTCCCTTCTTCAGGCGTCTGTGTTTTCTGTGAAAAGAACCGTGATTGACCCGATTCATGAGAATATGTCGAACTGGATGGTTCATCAAATTCAACATCAGGGGACGGTTCTTCATTTTGATCACTGTTGTTTACAGGTGGATTAAATTTACGGTAAAACATGGATAGAACGAAGCAATTTAATATTATTCCAATTGATATAAGCATTGCTCCTGTCCAATTGCTGTAGAAAAAGACCAGCCATTCCAATAAAGGTGCAAAAATAAGAGCACCGATACCAGAGCCCGCCATGGAAATACCCATTGCAATTGCTCGCTTCTTTTCAAAATGGAGTGCAACGCTAACAATGGTTGGTAAGTATAGAAATCCAAATCCTGTTCCTGTGAAATGAAAATATTGAAAATTAACTAATAGTATTAAAATTTCTCCTTTTTACATTTTTTTTATGAATAAATACAAGTCGGTGTAAAATAGAATTCTAATGAAGTTTTTTTTTACGCGCATGTACTTCGTATAACTAGTATAACTTCAACTAGTTGAGTATATTTGCAGTCAAATCTTTGTTGCTTATTTGTAGAGTAAAAAGTAATTCAAATATCTCGAAATATCTTAGCCTTTTATGGCCAAGTTCAAATAATATGTTGATGGTAAAATATTAAAAATTGTTCAAGCACTCACGGAGAATAAGTTTTAAACATTTTCTACACACAAGTTTTACATTCATTAATTTTTGTACGTATGGGTAATGACTTTTTTACGGAACTTCTCTGTAGATGTTCAGCTATTAAGGCAGTGCTTTTCAAAGTTTCAATACTTGCGGCCCAATTTCCAATCATAATTTTCTTCGTCCCTCCCCATACAATAACAATGCATTGAATGCAATAATAATGTATACTTTGACGCTATAAAACTATAAGACTATCTTATTATAAACCACTCAAATTATCAAGATAAATATTAAATTTTGTATATGTTACTTTCAAATATTTTAAATAAATATATAAGATAAGATAAGATATTTTAAATAAATTATATATACTTTTAAGTAATAAGAAAAGTATTATGTTGCTTCTCTTTTCTAGTTTTTAAATTGAAACAAATAACAATAAAGGCGCGACGTGTATATATTTCATGTTAGAATGTATTATGTTTTGATTCCTTTAAGTAAATTTTTATAACTTTTTAAAATAATCTTTTATTCTCGACTTTTTGATACGCTCGCGCCCCCCTCGTTGGGTTATCATGCCCCCTAGAGAGGCATGCCCCACAGTTTGAGAAAGACTGTATTAAGGCTTTTTACATATGATATACATTCTTAGAAGTCTTAAACAAGTAATAGGCTCATTGTTCATCTGATTAACCTATTTTTTCCCAATAATTTAATTGTGATTTGAAAATTTTGATTTTAATCAAGTACTTCTAAATATACTCTTGTATTCGTGCAATCACTTTAAACTAAATATTTTACGGTATAAAAAACTTCTATTAAAAAGCTTTAGCACATACGAAGTTGATTTTTTATGCACTTAAAATAATAGGATTCAATCGTTTATCTCGAAAGTGAAATGTTCCAAATAATATCAAGTATACATTTCAATAATTTGTAATAAATTCCTTTTTGGTGTTAAAAGAATTAATTTGGTATTATATTTGGTAGCGTTTACCTGAAATTAACCCAACAGTTATCAATAAATATTCTACTCGAGGCACTGGTAGGCTCAAAAGTAGTCCTATACATGCCACTGCAGTTCCTAAAGAGCTGACAATCCTGCAACCGTACTTATTTATAAGCCCACTTGCAATAGGACCTAAAAATAGTCAACTATTAGTTTCAAATTTTAAAAATATATATTCAAAAAAAAAAAAAAAAAAAAAAAAATAACTTTGACTGAAAACACAGCATATTAATTTGAATGAAAGAGTTAAGACCCAAAAATACTGTAGTAAAAGCAAACGTTTTACTAAATAATGTTATCTTCCCTAGATGTCAAAAAATCTGGTCCAAACATTGAAATATATTTTCAGACAGAAAAAAATCCCGATTTTTAGATAAATTCATGACATTATAACAAATAAAGGTATTTATTATGTGTAGGTATGTCTCTGAAACCTGCAAAATTGCATAAACACGCAGTTTTTTCAAATATCATGCGAAATTTAAAACATATTAAGTATTAAAATATTGAAAACAAAATAAGGATTACCTTTTACACCAGGGAAAAAAAATAGATTCACATGAATAGAAATTAATGTTATACAATGTGATGCTTGCTATGGAATAATAAAGACAGGTTATATAACTCAAATTCAAAAAAATATTAAAATAACCAAAAAAATCACTATATGATATATAAAAGATATGATATCTATAAAAATAAATAAAGGGCAAGAACTAAAACATATAAAATGTTCACAATTAGCTGAAGTGTGTATGATGTACTGTTCACAAGCGTCTAAATAATCTATAGAGGTATAAAATGTTATTGAAATCATTCAAAAAAGGTAAATACTTCCAGATGTTACTCAGAATATTTGTAAAATTTTATAGTTGATCAGTATTGATGATAACATTTGCATAAATGGTGCCTTTTTGTAGAGAGCTAGTATGCGCATGAAAACTTGCGGTGAACCACATTTAAGGAATATATTTCTTGAGGGGGTCTTTCAACATTCCGACAAAAGAGCCTGTTAATGCGCATCTGGTTTGTATGAGGATCAAAAGATACCCCTGAACATAAGTTTTGAGAATTAGGTTAGGGATCGAGCAAGGTTATCAAAGAGCCCCGACAACCAATAAAGATCGAAATTTATCAACAACTACTCTATTATTTCGTGGAGTTAATACACTCATAGGAGCAAAAATTCCAATGGTTATTTTTTCCAAAAGGCTACATGAGGAAGGTCGGCTTACAAGAAGACCTTCAATTTACGCTCCACTCACTTGTGCACAAATAAAAGCTCTTTTAGAGTAGCCCAGAGTACATCGACATTAGAGCAGAGATCCTTCGATTCGTTAGGTTCAACCTAACTGCAGATTCTCAACGTACCTCCTTCCGAAGGCAAGCAGGGAGTGACTACATGTTTTTCAAAATCCAAAAAAGAAACCTGTATCGTTGTAGAGATTTAATAATGGAGGGGGCAGGAAAAATGTTGAAAGGCGAATAGATAATGGTATCCTTGACAAAAAAACTGTATGACTGCTTACAGGAAAAAAATATTGGAGCACTATGTTTGCCTTTCACAGGAAACAGTTGGCCCTGATTTCGTTTTCATGGATGACAATACTTGTCTAAATAAGGCTCATTATTTGCCTGAAGAATTCAGAAAAATCAGGATGGACTAGCTAGCTTAACGCTTGAAAACTCTGCAGCGAATATCTGGAACGTTCTTTGGAAAGCAATTGCAAATAGCCTTCCTCCTTCTGGAACTGTTCAAAATCTGAAAACATCGCTGTATTAGAAATGGGACCAACTGCTACAGGGACTGATAAATGGTCTTATTTCAACATGAAACCATGTCGCGGAAACTGTAAAAAGAGAATATGCCCCCTCATTTTATTTACCCATTTTTGTTCCATCTTGTAACTCTTGTGTTCAACAACGGGCTCAATTCATGAAAATAACATGATAAAGACAAACAAGTGTTCTTCATTAAATTCAAACTGTTGTTCTATAATAAAATTTCAAATTTCATAATTATGTCCGCATGTTATAAAAAAAATTTCGAAAAAAGTTTCAAAATTTTTAAAAAAATCGTATTTGATGCATGTATTTTAAAATGAAATGTATTTTGCATACCTATTTGTGTTATTATTGTTGATAAATATGAACTTTTTAATTATAAGGCACTAACAAAAAAAAGTAGTAAGTCGTTAGCCGCGTTATTTAGCTATATATTTCTAAACATTTGTAGTATTGGAATGATTACTTATTCAGGTCATTATTTTCTGTAGAACTTTCTTTGGAACAAGCATTCTTTTCTATTGGAGATTAATCTCTAAAATAATACATACACTTATATGTAATTTCGTACAACTTCAGAATTTAATTGGGTCTTTTCATTTATGAAACAGAAGAAAATGAAGTTATTTCAAACAATAGAATTAAATGAAAAAATGTTCACTTTTTCCTTTTATTTAGACTTCCCAAAGATTCTCAAAATACTCACAATAACATTGAGTTTTAATTGAAAATATACGTGGTTTTACTAAACAGTCTCGTGAAACAGTACAAAGCTGGCAATGTCGGATATTTTATTTGCCAAGCTTGAACTACATATTTTTGAAATTATATTGCTTTGATAAAATTTTTATTGTATGAGTTGAAAGAATATATTCTTCTCTCTTGATCTACATTTTTTTTAGATTGAGAATTTAAGGAGTAAGGCATCTATTCAAATGTCGGTCTTTGAACTGTTCTCAGTACATAATTATGAGGCTTTTCATTCCTTATAATTGCATATAAGTATTGTAGGGTTTGATATGTGCAATGGACAACCCCTCCCCCTGTACTTAGGGTGGAGCAGTCCACACTGACGTCACACCCCGTCAGGAATGTCCGACTAAAAGGACACACGGGAAAATATGTAGACGGACGTTAGGGACGCTAAGCTTTAGACGTAGGAGAAAGACGTTCTCCTTTGCTGTTCAGTATATATATATATATATATATATATATATATATATATATATATATATATATATATATATATATATATATATATATAATCTAGATATTTCATCTTGTTAAATAAATCATTTATCATCCTTAGGTTGTAGTTATTTTCCCATATTTTGGGGGCTCGGCCTTTCTCTTGCATATTAAGGAAAATCTCCTCTAGACGAGAGAAAATTTTTAAGACGCGTTAAAATTTTTCTTCGGTGGACGCTACATTGCAAAAAGCGTAAAAACGTGTTGCTGTTGGAATTTCTTTTTCTTGGATTCATTTAGTGCCTCAACTGGATTTGGATTTATTGTACGGACTGCTCCCCAACTCCGGGTAGGCAAAATTTAATTAAACGTACTTTTTTTGTTTGTTTATTTTGGCTTTAAAATAACTGTATTTAGTAGTTTTAACTCAGAGTGTGATAGGGAAATTTTGATTACAACCTTGCACCGTCTAATTTTTCAAAGTGATTAATTTTGTATATTAAGATGTTCTGTAAAAAAATTAAATTAGGCGATATTACTATAATTGCTAATTCGTTGAAATGTGGTACAACTCGTGCTGTAAAAACATTAAATTCTATATTAGGATTCACCGAATTTGACCGTTCTTCGCGTAATAGAATAAGAAATTTTTCTACATTCCCTAAAGAGTTTAGAGTTGAAGAACACAAAGAAAAAATTTTAACCGAATTCTCATTGCCTTATTTTATCTCAGTCGCTAACAAATGAGCAAAATTTATGCAATAGTATATTTAAAGCTTTGACGAACTTAGATGAATTCCAACTAACATTAAATAATTCGGAGACATCATTTTCTGAAGGCGAAAACGTAGTTTCAAAACCACGTTTCAAAAACGAATCACGTTAGACAGGAATTTTTCATCGGAAGGGACAGACCAACACTCCCCTTTTTCGCATCCGGTCAGTAATTCTCCCCTACCCAGCGCTCAAGGTTATTCTTTCATGCCGGCACATCAAAACGTTTCATCTCTTTGTACACAAAATACTTTTCCTCCCTATTCAAACGAAGCTTCCCTTATAGAGATGAATACCCAGTTTTGGACTTTATTGCGGGATATTTCGGCGACTAGTAGAAAATTTAGCGGGGAAGATTTTTATTCTGTAAATAATTTCTTTCGCGATATTGAAGAAAATTTTGATTTATTCCCAGCTATCAGTTCTTCTCAAAAATTAATTTTCGCGAAACGTCTAGTATTTGGAACTGCTAAATCATTTCTTTTTTCACAAAGAAATTTAAATACATACGAGTCATTCAAAAAAGCTTTAATTGAAGAATTTTCAGATTCAATAACCTCCATAGAAATTCACCGCGAATTCGAAAAAAGAAAAATGTATAAAACTGAGACTTTAATGCAATATTTTAATTCCATGCGTGAATTAGCAAATAGATGTGATTCAAAAATTGACGAAGCATCAATTATCCAGTACGTCATTAATGGAATTGATGGGCCTCGTTCATATAAAATAATCCTCTATGATGCAACCTCATTTTCCGAATTTAAGCAGAAATTACGTACCTATGAAACTGTCATTAAAAACATGGGAATACATAACTCTAATTCACCGAATTTTCGTCATTCATATGAAAGCCGAGGACGCGATTTAAAACAACAAAGCTTCCAAAGAAAACCCACAAAATTTAACGCTTCCGACGCAGCTAGAAATCCCCAACGTTGTTTTAATTGTAATGATATAGGTCATCTATCAAAATCTTGTCCTAATCATTCACGTGGCCCCAGATGCCTCTCATGTAATCTTTATGGTCACAAATCATTTGAATGCCGACGAGCTAATTTAAATAGCACTTCTACACCACCTTCTGGTGTAAATGCTGTGCATGAATTGCCTTCTATTAATATGTGTAAAGACGTAACAATTTTTGGGCGTAAACTTAACGGGTTAGTAGACACAGGCAGCAATTTAACACTATTAAAAAATTCTACTTACATAAATATAGATGCACCGCCACTGAAACAAACCAACACATTATTAACAGGTTTTGGTTTTTCGCGAATTAATGTGATAGGAACTTTTGATTCTGAAATTACTATCGATGATCAAATTTTTCCTGTTACTATTTCTGTTGTACCAAATTCTTGTACAAATTATGACCTTATAATCGGTTGTGACGTAATTAAACAAGCACATCTAAATATATCGCCTACAGGCGTAAAATTTGCACAAATTTTAAGGCCATCTGATAATGAAAATGAAAATTTTATTATGACGATTTCTGACGGTTCACCCACATTTGATATCGGTCCAAATGTTTCTCAACATAATTGAGCTGAAGTCGAACAACTGCTATCGACATATACGCCTAAAAAAACAAAAACTGTAAACATTGAGCTTGATATCGCTCTCACCGACGACGAACCGATATTTCATAAGCCCCGACGTTTGCCATTTGCTGAACGAGATATAGTGGACGCTCAAGTTGATGAATGGGTTAAAAATGGAATTGTTGAGCCGTGTTCATCCCCTTACGCTAGTCAAGTTGTGGTAGTAAAGAAAAAAGACGGGAAATCAAGAGTTTGCATTGATTATAGACGCTTAAATCGCAAACTTATTAAAGATAACTATCCTCTTCCTTTAATTGACGATATTTTAGATTTTCTCCAAAATGCTAAAATATTTACTACTTTAGATCTAAAAAATGGATTTTTCCATGTCGTGGTAAATGAAAGGAGTCGTAAATTTACTAGTTTTGTTACTCACAATGGTCAATATCAATTTAGACGAATGCCTTTTGGACTGAGTACTTGTCCTTCCACCTTTATGCGGTACATAAATGCCATTTTCCGACATCTGATTTCGAAAAGTATTGTTCTCCCATATATATGGATGATGTCGTTATTCCCGCTGCTAATGAGTCCCAAGCCCTTGAATATCTAAAAATTGTTCTACAGGTAGCTTGTGATTACGGACTTGAAATAAATTTTAAAAAATGTCAATTTTTACATAATAAAATTGAGTTTCTTGGCCATATTATAGAAAACGGTAGATTGTTTCCTTCCCCTTCAAAAACTAAAGCTGTTATTAATTATCCTGATCTTAAAAATATTAAAGACGTTCGCCGATTTCTAGGTCTTACTGGCTATTTTAGAAAGTTTTTACCCTCATATTCGACCATAGCAAAAATTTTGAGTGACCTCCTTCGTAAAGACTCCCTTTTCCAATTTTATGCTGGACAACAGACAGCATTTCAATAATTAAAATACTTACTTTCCCAACAACCCGTTTTAAGTATTTTTAACCAAAATTCTCCCACTGAGATTCACACTGACGCGTCAATCGATGGTTTGGGTGCAGTCCTACTCCAAAAATCCATACATGACAACCAGTTTCACCCTGTATTCTACATGTCAAAAAAGACATCAGACCATGAAAGAAAGTACACTAGTTTTGAACTAGAAGTCCTTGCAGTGGTCGAAGCACTTAAAAAGTTTCGCATCTATGTACTAGGAACATCATTCAAAATTATTACTGACTGTGACAACCTCGTCAAAACACTAAGTAAAAAAGAGTTTAACCCCAGGATAGCCAGATGGGCACTTTATCTCGAAGAATTTAATTATACAATAGAACACCGTACAGGCTCAAAGATGACTCATGTGGATGCTCTCAGTCAACCTCCACATTGTATGCTAATCCAAAATGGTGTTCATCTTCAATTTCTCAAAGCACAACAGGCTGATGACCAAATAACAACAATAAAGACGCTTCTAGAAACAACGCCGCATAACAACTATATCGTAAAAAACAAACTTCTTTACAAAACAGTCAATGTCACCGATTTACTAGTGGTACCTGACGAAATGCAGGCTAACATCATTAAAACTGCACATGAACGGGGACATTTTGCTGTTCTACGCACGCAAGATTTAGTTAGCAAAGACTTTTACATCCCACGACTTAAAGACAAAGTTGAAAAATGCATTCAAAACTGTGTTACATGCATTCTCACTAACCGGAAACGTGGAAAACAAGATGGCACGCTTAACCCGATAGAAAAAAACGATTTACCTCTCCATACATTTCATCTAGATCATTTGGGTTCCCTAGCGACAACTTCTAAGAAATATAAGCATGTTTTTGCAGTGATTGACGCATTCAGTAAATTTACATGGCTGTATCCCACTAGATCTACGGACGCTGCAGAAGTCATAAATCGATTAGAAAACCAAAGACATGTCTTCGAAAACCCCGCTAGGATTATCACTGATAAAGGATCCGCATTTACTTCCTCCGCATTTGAAGATTACTGTAAAAAGCAAAACATCCTTCATATCTCCATTACAACTGGTCTCCCAAGATTTAATGGCCAAATTGAAAAACAAAATTCCACCATCATTGCTGTGCTGTCAAAACTTTCTGTCGACGATCCTGAGAAATGGTACCCTCACGTACCCCACCTGCAAGAAATCCTGAACTCAACTTTTCAAAGAAGCATCAAGATGACTCCATTTGAGTTCCTTTTCGGCACCAAGATGAAGTCTTGCCAGGACATTGAGATTGTCGAACTTCTTAACGATGAGATTACAGCTCAATTCCAAGAACAACGTGATGCTCTCCGTCAAGATGCCAAAAAGCAAATCTACAAAGTTCAAGATGAGAATCGCCGCACGTACAATCTCCGACGCAGACAAGCTCATAAATATCAACTACATGACCTAGTAGCAATTAAACGCACTCAGTTTGGTCCAGGCTTAAAACTTAAGCAAAAATACCTCGGACCATACAAAGTTACAAAAGTCAAGCACAATGACACTTATGACGTAGAAAAGTGTGATTTTGTCGACGGACCATCAAAAACGTCTACTTGTGCAGAATTCATGAAACTCTGGCCAAACCAAACTAACTCTACTTGATTTCTCCATTAAAAACTGTTCACAATTTTTCTTCCTGTGAAAGACATTAACAACAGACTTTTTATCTATTTATTTATTTTTGATTCCATTTTTATTGAATGACTCTAACATTTTCTTATTTCATTTTAGTACAAATTTAAGTGTTTAGAAGTAGGAGCATCGTGCTTCAATATGTTCCTGTTCCTTATTCAGATTCTTATTTTAGCCTTGATCTTATTTGTATCGTTAACATAATTTGTTTTACCCCAGTGGTAATGTATGAAATTTTTCTATTTATGAAATATTACTTTAAATCTGTTTATTTTTCAGTATTTTTGTACTTTTTCTTTGATGATAATTTGTGTTGTGTATAATTCTTTCATCTACTGTGTAACTGTGTACATTTTTAATATTTCATTACTATGTATCTGTGCATTTTATCATTGTATGTAATCAGGCGAGGTCGCCTTCCCGGTCATGATGGCCGATGTAGGGTTGGATATGTGCAATGGACAACCCCTCCCCCTGTACTTAGGGTGGAGCAGTCCACACTGACGTCACACCCCGTCAGGAATGTCCGACTAAAAGGACACACGGGAAAATATGTAGACGGACGTTAGGGACGCTAAGCTTTAGACGTAGGAGAAAGACGTTCTCCTTTGCTGTTCAGTATATATATATAATCTAGATATTTCATCTTGTTAAATAAATCATTTATCATCCTTAGGTTGTAGTCATTTTCCCATAGTGTGTAGTGTGTGTATTAGTATATTAATTCAAAACAAACCAAGGATTCTTTTTAAATTTTGGGTGTGGTTATTGCAGGCAACGTCTCAAAATTTCCATTCATTGTCAATAATTCTTGTGTATCGTAAAAAGTAACATTGACTCAAGATGAATCCAACCCATGTAGATTTTGCCCTTTACGGCATATATTAATGTTTTTCACCATCTAAATTGCTTCATTTCTAATAAGTTTTATATTGTGATAAATAATCCACTAGAAAAAATAAATTTGCTTAATTTGAAGATTAGCTTTGAAAACAGCTTGAACTAACAGTGTAATTAAACTTGATATTCTTCGATAATTTTTATATAACTATTGAAAAATGTTGTATATATGTTAAAGAGAAGGGGGTGGGTGAAATGTTCGATTGGCCAGCTATTTTATGTAAGAAACTCACTCAACTGCTAGTTTTAATCTACTACATTATTCACGGTTACTAAAAAGGGAATATACAATTTCAATGCACTATAAATAAAGAACAATGTAAGATGTTTAACGTTACCTATAACAGAATTGCATAAAATTATTTTAAGTTTTGTTAGAGACAATCACAGATGTTCTATCTGTGAACCCTTAGTCACACGAGATGCATTGAGCCGTTTATCCATTTCCACCTAAACGCGTGTTAAAGTATTTGAATCAAGTCAAATGGTAGTGGCTTTATAAGCTGTTTAAGCTCCTGTAAACCATCAGAAGAAGGGGTAGGGAGAAGAGATGAAAATCTTGTTCTAAACCGGAGGTTTCTAAGCTTTTTTACCTCATACACCCCTTGACAGCTTTATCAGATTGGTGTAGACCCACTATTTACCTAATATTAAATTTTTGGCAAATTTATCAACTTAAATGTGTTTTTGACAGCAGGTATAGAGCTATTTAATTTAAAAGATTAAAATTTTTAACTGTAGTGTATAGTGTTTAAAACTTAAGAAAACACATGCTAATTAATTAAATTAAAATTTAATTAATGCATAAAAAAACTGAGCAACAAGCAAATGCTTTTAGTGAGAGGGATGAATCTGGGGATACTATAACAAATTTCCAACATTTGGCATCAGTCTTATCAGATTTAACCCGAAATATCGCTTCTGTTAATAGTGTCCAGGGGGGCCCGGTGGTCGAGTGGTAGCGTATCGCGCTACAGTCTGGGCTCTATTCAAGGGCTGGGCAAGGTCAACTCAACCTTCATCACTACTGCAGTGGGTTGATAAATGAGTACCAAAAAAAAAACTTGCTAGGGGATTTAAACACTAGGGGTCTCGCTTCAGACTGACCACCAAATCGCGATATCTGCTCATGCACCTCAGCACCTAACGGTCACGTATACTGGTATGGGTACAGTAGGCCCTGGCCCTCATGGGCTGTTGCGCCACTGAGTTTGAGTTAATATATGTAGTGTTCCAGTCTTTTCTTCTTTTTTGTTTTGGAGATTCGCAAACTCACTGAAATTCCTTCTCAATTGAAAAAAAAACAAATAAAAACTTTCTCAAGGTATTCCATAATATAGAATAAATTACAGGTATATCTTTTTTTAAGTCAAAACTGTGTTGACAACCATTTCCAAACTTTTCTTTAAGATCTTCATTAGTGCCTATTCCTAGTGCCTAATTCTTGTAATCTGACATTTTTTTAAAGTGATTACATGAATTCATTGCTTACTGTGGTATTACGATAATCAAAACATTCTCAAATCTAGTTTCGAAATCGAAAAAAGGGGGCATTTAAATGTTGGCGACGACTAAAATCATACTCCTTTAGCTTAATTCTGGGAAGAATGTGGACCTTGCTTTAATAAAATTTATTCTGTCCCCCTGTAACTTCAAATAAAGCTCATTAAATTTAGTAAATATACCTGTTGAATAGGTAGGACTGGTTTCTACTTGGTTAAATTTCCTTTTAATATTAGTCATGATCTGGTTTAATGAGAACTATTATCGTAGATCCCCATATACACTTCATGGACCCCAAATTATTTTTTCGCTGACGTGGATCCCTTGCAGGTCGTCATAGACCCCTAGGTGTCTATATGGACCACTTTGGGAATCACTGTTCTAAACGTATCCTCGCAGGAAGAAATCACAAAGTGTTAAATTGGGACTTCTGAGTGCCCATTGAGTGAGTGGCATGTTGCGCGGCTCATCCAATCCATCGTTGAGGGAGACGTTCATCGAGGTAATCTCACTTGCAGATGAACCGAACCAGCGTATTGGTGTCCCATCCAATTAGAAAATGAAGTTGTCAATGCCGTCCTGCAACTGTAGTATCAGCCAGCGTTAACATATCCAAAAAAGTGGCCCCGTGACAGTTTGCTCCTAAAAAAAGAAAAGACCGAAAACTTCCTTTCTGGGTATTGTACAGAGCATATTTATCTTAGGGAAATCTTGCACGTGTTGCGCTGTGGCGTGTTACATTTCCGTCTGGGCCGAGACTCAAACTTTAAGCTGAGGTGGTGTGTGTGTTTGACTCTTACTGTTTTACAGTATCAGTAAAGTATATATTTTTTATGAATCCCCCTAACTATAAATATATTCATGTTTTTACTATACTACTTCTTAAAAATGAATCAGAATATGATTTTTGAAGTACATATATATCTTACCAACTAAATAGCAAATGCCTACAAGAAGAGACATTACTAAAGATGCTGCACCACTGGTACATTTGAAATACTCAAGGAATTCGACATAGAAGATCCCGAAAGTATAAATAAAACCATCTACGATAACACGTATGAAGAATGTGGCAGCGACGATTACCCAACCCCAGCCTCCATCTATGTCAGAGTCAGGAACGTATGATACTGTCTCTCGTGCGTTCATTAAGCGTGAAGAATTTTAATCTGTAATAAAAAATAAAAAAGTGTTCGATTTATAAAAAAATTCATAGTTTAATATTGTAGAAAGCCTACTTAAAACAGAAAAGAAAAATGAGTATGCAGTTACAATCACAGCTTATGAAACAAAAGTTATAATTATTTTATATTACAAGTATAACATTATATTTTCTATAATAAATTCAAATATTTTAAAAATAAATTTTTAATTTGCAAGATATGCCACATTATGGCATTTTTCTTAAACTAAAAAATGAGTTAAATAAAGGAAAATACAAATGAAAAAAAACTCTTCAATATTAATTAAAAGGTAAAGAAAATCTACAAAGGAGAAAGAGAGAGAAAGGAAGATTCAAATTTATACCACCATAATATCGTAAGCATCTCTTTAAATCTTATATTTTTTTAAGTGTTTCTTGTCTAAAAAAATACAATCAATACGATGCATGTTATCGAGTAAAAGTTTGTAAAATATTTCATATTTGTGTGTAAGAAAATTAAAAGTACCTTGATCAAACGTCTTCGTCGTGGATTTCATGCTAATTTTATCTACTCTTTTATTTCAGTTCATAAGAAAATTCTATGAAAATAAAAGAGAAAATCATACTATGAAGAAAGGATATACTATGGAACATGTTAAAAAGCTGTAAACACGTTTCATTATCATACAAATTTCACACTTTTTGTTATTTAAGCACGCCGAGTAAAGATTCTTACTCATGCAGGGTGTTCCAGGATTATTCGGACAAACTTTATGGGGAGGTAGGGGACATCACAAGGATTCAGATTTGCACAGGAATCCATAGTCGGTAACTTCTCCGTTCGACAATAGGTGGCATTGTTCAGCCATTGGAGGAAACAGACCTGCATTATTGTAATCATTTGAACTGTCAGCAACCACAGAGGAGTATGGAACGCTTTACGAAAACCAAACCAGATTGGCTCTCTTCTGTCCACTGGTCTCAGCATCTCCTCACAGTCAAATTAGAACGGTCTACTTGACGAGCTACTCGCCGAGCTGATGACTTCCATCATCCCGATGATTTTCCCCTCTCAAACTCTGACAGCTGCTCAATTTGTCTTCGATGGAAGCGTATCGGCACGTCTACCTCAGCGTTTCTTCTGCAGAAGATTAAATACACTCGAACACACAAGCTCTGCTTACCTGTTTTATACTCCAAGGAGAACGAAGTTCAACGCCACCCTCTAATGGCGTTACGCAAGGCGCAATCACACTGCATTTCTAATCATTTGCATATCTGCCCGACATGTACCTTCATGCTAAGTTTCATTGCGATCCCACAATTATTTCTTTGTACGCAAATTTTTATGGCAATGAATGTAGTATTCTAAATAATGTAATCACTGTTGCTTTAATAATGATGAAGAATTTTATCAAAAATTAGGTTAAAGTGTAGAATAGGGGGCCCCTTATGAAGCTAATTTTTTAACGATCAGAATCAGTCGTCAAAATACCTATATGTTGCGATAGGTGTTATGTGAGAAAAAAAGCGTAGCAGAAGTAATGAAGAGCCGAATTCATTCTGACATCTAAATAAACATCGCCAAATCCAAGGGAGCCACCTATTCTACATCTACAATGATATATTTTAATCGCCTTGAAAAAATAATTTTATAAAAATAATGTTAAAATTTGATGTTTTAAACTTACTTTTTTTTCCAAATCAAGCTTCATAATCGAAACAGTCAACTCCGTTTCTATTGAGCAGCATAAATTTGAAGTTTATATTCAATGGCATAAATGTATTATTGAAGAAAGAAATTATAGCCGTTAAATTCGACCACGATCTTTACAAGAACTATCAAAATGAGCAGTTTCATTTACAGAGTCAAAATGTGAATTCATAAACTTGTTTTCATTTAAAAATGTAAACAAAACATTTTTTCTTAGTAATGAAAAGTTTATTATTTTTTTTTTGAATAACTAATGCCAATTAAGCGTAAAATAAAGTATTTTCCTAATACCGCATCACGGACGTTATGTGAATAAAGAAACTGAGGTGTCAGTTCATGTGTCAACCACGTCATTTGACTACGGTTATAAGCTGTGAGACGCTTTGCCCAAGATAAACAGATCTAAAAGTTTTTAATGCGGAATATAAAATCATATATCTATAATAATTCTTCCCAGAATATATATAAATTAGGAGAACTGTATACTCTAAAGTACTAAAGGCCGACCAACACAACATTGGAGGATCTATGAAACATAAGAATACCTTTTTGGCAGGGTTTTAATGAGTTGTAATTGAACTATATTTCAATAACTATAAAATAAAAACCATAATAGTAGTGTAGCGTTTCGCTTATTTTATTCCTTTACCCAAAAGTGCTCTGTGTGACGTGCTCATCTTAACCAATCGGTGAAGGCGAGCCTATGACGTCACAAGTTTCGGAAGAGCGCCGGAGCTAAGCGACGCGAGGTAATTCTCTTCTCCCGGCGGCCGAAGTACGATGACGTTGATGGTTAATAAATAGTTTATTTTTGATATAAATGGAGTCGATGTATCATTAAACCTTCTGAATGACTTTTCCTACTTAATTGTTTGAAGTAGAGCGCCCTCAACCGCTCGCACCTCTACATTGGTGACCTAGGATTTCACGCTAAAAGTTCTATTCGTCGACTTTCGTTTTGACTTCAGTTTCGATTTGAAATGGCTACTCCAGAAACAGCAGCTGTGGTTATTCCGCCGTTTATTTAACGCGATCCTGCTCTTTGGTTCTACATGATTGAATCAACATTCGAACTTGCCTCGCCAAAACCTATTACTGAAAGCAAGACGAAATATAACTATGCAGTCTCTCATTTACCTCCAGATATTGCGACAGTCGTTCGCGATGTTATAATCCAACCGGATATATCTGATCCCTACAGCGAACTGAAAGCTAAAATTATTGAGCGTTGCTCCGAAAATAAAACGCAGGAAATTCGTCGTTTGTTGGCCGGTGAGAGTCTCGGAGATCGAAAACCAAGTGAACTTCTCCGCATTATGAAAAGACGAGCTGAAAATCACAACATTGATGATTCTCTCCTTTTTGAACTTTTCAATCAAGCCATGCCTGTTCCTGTGCAAACCATTTTGGCATCCATATCTCCGATTACTTCGGACAAGGCATCTGAGGTGGCGGATAGAATTCTTGCTATTTCTCCGCACGCAATCAACGCTGTTTCTGCAAGTGGAGCAAGCCCCTCATCAGTGACTGATCGTCGTTCTTCAACCGACATGCTTTTGGATGAAGTGAAAGCTTTGCGCAAGGAAGTTGCAGACCTTCGTCGATCTCGTAGTCAATTTCGGCACAACAACAACGTTCGTCGAAAGCGTTCGAATTCCCGTTCAAGTAAGCTCTGCTGGTACCACTTTCGTTTTCAAGCTAAAGCCAAGAAATGCATTCCGCCCTGCTCCTTTACGGAAAACCCGACTCTGGGAGAGTAGAGGCGACGGACTCTTCCTCTGGATTTACTTCTCGTCGTCTATTCATCAGGGACCATAATTCAGGTATTTGTTTTTTAGTAGATTCTGATAGCGACGCCAGCTTAATAGTCGCTAATAAAACAGAACAGAAATTTCCTGTTATTCAAACCTTTCGTGCAGCTAATGGTACTAACATAAATGTGTATGGACGAAAATCCATCACTGTTAATTTTGGTCTACGCAGAAATTTTACTTATTCATTTTATGTTTGTAATGTATCTAGTGCTATTATCGGTGCTGATTTTTTGTACCAATTTAATTTATCACCAGATTTACGACATAAGCGTCTTATTGATTGTGTAACTAATTTAAAAGTGCCTGCTAAATTAGGTATATGTTCCATTTTTTCTGTAAAATCTGTATATATGAATAATGTTTATGGCAAATTGTTATTGAAGTATCCTGAACTTACTATATCAATCAACCTGTTAAACACAATACTATGCATTTTATAAATACTAAAGGTCCTCCAGTCGCAGCTAAACCAAGAAGGTTAGCTCCAGACAGGCTTAACATTGCAAAAGCCGAATTCCAACATATGATTAAACTCAACCATATAAGACCGTCTAAAAGTGCATATGCTTCACCTTTGCACATGGTACCAAAAAAAGATTCTATTGAGTGGAGACCAGTTGGGGATTATCGTGCACTTAATGCACAGACCATAGAAGAAAAATATCCTATACCCTGCATTGCCGACTTCACTTCGGAATTATATGGTAAACAAATATTTAGTCATATTGACTTGATCAAAGCTTATTACCAAATTCCCATAAATCCATCTGACGTACACAAAACAGCAATATGCACCCCATTTGGACTTTTCGAGAGTTTTCGGATGCAATTTGGCCTCTGCTATGCCTCATCAACATTTCAACGTTTTATTGACGAGGTGACCAGGGACTTACCATTTGTCTATGCATTTGTTGATGATTTACTAGTAGCTTCAGATAATGAACCCCAGCACTTAGAACATTTAGAAATCTTATTCTCAAAACTTAAAGAATATGGCTTATGTATAAACGTTGAGAAATGTCAATTTGGACAATCTACCATTGAATTTCTTGGATTCAAGTTATCAGGGGAAGGAATCGAACCTTTACCTGATCGTGTAAAATGTATCCTAGAATTTCCTCAACCAACAACCTTGACCCAATTACGCCGTTATTTAGGTATTTTCAATTTTTATAGACGTTGCATTCCTAAAGCTGCAGACATACTAGAACCCCTTGTTAAATTTCTTGAAGGTTATAAAAACCGAAAGAAACATCCTCGTTCCAATGCTAACAATCCTTCTGAGCAATTACAATGGAACGATGCAGCAACTCTTTCCTTTAAGGCCTCAAAAGAAGCAATCGCTAAAGCAACGCTTTTAAAGCATCCCATTCCAGGTCCTCAGTTAAGCTTATGGGTAGATGCTTCAAATGTAGCAGTTGACGGCTCTTTAATGCAACTATCTAATGATCAATGGGAACCACTAGCATTTTACTCTTCCAAATTAAATAAATCTCAAAAGAATTGGTCCACTTATGACCGTGAGCTATTTTCTATTTATTCCTCTGTAAAGAAATTTAAACATATGCTAGAAGGAAGAACTTTTGTCATTTATACTGATCAAAAACCCTTAACATATGCATTCCAGCAACACTCTGAAAAATGCAGTCCTCGACAGTTGCGCCATCTGGATTTTATTTCACAGTTTTCAACTGACATTCGTTATACTAAAGGTTCGGATAATACTGTTGCCGATGCCTTATCTCGAACTGAAATAGATGAAATATCGCCTACTGTAATAAATTTTAAAGAATTTGCTTCTGCTCAATCGGATGATGAGGAACTACAAAAAATTTTAAATTCAATGATTCCTCTTTAGAAATCGAAAAACATTATTTCCCCCTTGAGGATGTTACTTTGTATTGCGATATGTCTCTAAAACAACCCGACCTTTTGTTCCTAAAAGCATGCGACAGCTAATTTTTAAAGCTCTTCATTTTTTCTCCCACCCAGGAATTTCAGCCTCCATCGATTTAATCGCCAAGCGATTTGTATGGCCAGGCATGCGCAAAGATATAAAAATTATGGTTCGCAGCTGTGTTAAATACCAACGAGCCAAAGTGACACGGCATACAAAATCTCCCATTGGCACATTTGCTCTTCCCGATGCACGCTTTGCACACATACACTTAGATTTTATAGGCCCTCTACCGCCCTCCAACAGCAATCAATTTTGCATGACCATCATTGATAGATTTACTAGATAGCCTGAGGTGATACCAACGCCTGATATGACTGCGGAAACTACTGCTCGTGCTTTGATGCACGGATGGATTTCCAGGTTTGGATGTCCAACCACAATAACAACTGACCGTGATACAAACTTCGAATCTAATCTTTTCAGAGAACTGACCCGTATGTTAGGTTGTAATAGGATTCACAGTACCTCTTACCATCCGCAAGCAAATGGCATCATTGAACGCCTTCATAGACACCTAAAAGGTGCACTAAAAGCTCACAATCATATTCAATGGACTGAACTGCTTCCAATAGTTCTATTAGGTATGCGTTCAGCGCTTAAGGACGATATTAAAGCTACCTGTGCACAACTTGTTTATGGCACTACGTTACGATTACCTTCCGATCTTGTAACGAGTGATTCCATCAACCAAACGGCTAACTCCACTTATGTAACTAGTTTAATACAAACAATGAGATCCTTAAATCCTGTTTCTACAGCTCAACATGGCACACAAAATATTTATATCAACCCCTCATTGAAAACTTGTTCACATATATTCTTAAGATCTGACAATGTTAATCCTCCATTAACACCACCTTATACTGGACCCCATTTGGTAATTAGCAGAAATGACAAAAACTTTATTATCGACTTAAACGGTAAGCAAAGTACTGTATCTATTGATCGCATTTAAACCTGCTTATCTTCTGGCAGACGTTACTGATCATTCCGATCTCGTACAAACTCAAACAATTATTGAGAAACCTGTAACTGCTGCACCCAATCCTTCTATACCGTACACCACTAGATACGGCCGTAAGGTCAGATTTCCCAAGAATTTAGTTACCGAATATATTATATAAACGCAAACTGTACTCTTGTAATTCATATTTTTTTTTTACATTTATATATATTATTTTTGTACCTTGCATATGTTATTCTCTATAATTTTGCATATATTGTTATTCTCTATAATTTTGCATATATTGTTATTATCTATAATTTTGCATATATTGTTATTCTCTATAATTTTGCATATATTGTTATTCTCTATAATTTTGCATATATTGTTATTCTCTATAATTTTGCATGTATTATTATTCTGTATACACTTGTATATAGTATTTTGTATATACCACTGCATATCTATTACCGTCAGTAATACTGCATATATATGCACCATTCTCCATATATTTCAAATATGTCAATTGAGTATGCTGTCAATATTTTCATGTATTTCTTGGTATGTATCCTAACTTGTATATATGTAATCGTGACTTAGGTTACTGGGGGCATACTCTGTAGCGTTTCGCTTATTTTATTCCTTTACCCAAAAGTACTCTGTGTGACGTGCTCATCTTAACCAATCGGTGAAGGCGAGCCTATGACGTCACAAGTTTCGGAAGAGCGCCGGAGCTAAGCGACGCGAGGTAATTCTCTTCTCCCGGCGGCCGAAGTACGATGACGTTGATGGTTAATAAATAGTTTATTTTTGATATAAATGGAGTCGATGTATCATTAAACCTTCTGAATGACTTTTCCTACTTAATTGCTTGAAGTAGAGCGCCCTCAACCGCTCGCACCTCTACAGTAGTAAGAATAATAAAAGTTTATTAAAGGAATATAAGCTTAGTTGTGGTAATACTAATTTTTTAAAAAATAGAGAGTAATATATTTGTGGAGCTGAAATAATCGTGTGTATTGGTCATAATGGTATAACTTCAATCTGATTGCAAAGATTTTTCAAAATTATTAGAGTATGAAATTGTGATTGCTCAATACTTTGAAAAATACTGTTTCACACACTTCTGTCTTTTCTTCCCTAACAATTCTTGATATTTATACATCTTTGTTTGAAAATTGTACTTAAATTCATGCTCAAATTCGTGAACTATTTCCAATTTCAAAACGGATCTTATGAACAGAGGAACGCACCGCTTTTACTATGCATTTTTTTATACGTTCAAGTACATTCCGTAAAGCATTTTTAAATTAAACTATTAAAACTCTATTATTGATTGTCTAACACATACATTTTTTAACATGTGTGTCTGTAATTCATCTTTCAATCTAAGCAAAGAAATCAATCCAAGCAAAATCAATGTAAGTAAAAGTAATTTTTATCTGCATAAGAGGTAGAGCATTTCGGCTTATTTATACAAATTTCAAGCGATGAGGTTTTGGTAGAACCTTTTTTTTTTGGTTTCTGAAAATAGTGTAGCAAATTTCAAGGCAGAATTTTTGTAAAACATGATTTGAATTTTCGATCATGGTCAACCAGTTCTGCACCTGGCAAGCTGCCACAAAAATTAAGATATTGAAGAAAGTAGGGTTACTTAAACAATATTCTCCTATGATGCTATTCAATGTATGCAGAGGATCCAGATTTTCATATAATGTGTGTAAATTCATGCCCGAACAAGATAGATACATAGAGGTTAGTCAAAGAAACAAGATGGGTGACTATATTGAGGAAGTACACTATGCGTCTTATATCCCCAGACTTAAATCACGTAGAACGAGTTTAGATTCCTTTTTGCAGAAGATTTGCTTAAGATAGTCCTTATCTCCAAATTTTGTTGAATTTTTGTGCAATGAAAATCTCTGAATTATATATTGATTATTTTGATTGTGACTCGAGATATTTACTTACTATTATTTTAGTATAATTCGTTTTGCCCAAAGAAAGAAAAGTCCGTAAGTGTATTAAGTAGCATAGTTAGAGAGAGAGAGTTACAGAAAATGAACAGTCTTCTTTAATACTAATTCAAATAATTTTTTTTTTGCATGTTAAAAAAACTCCCTTAATAAAATTTCAAAACTGTGTTGAGAATTTTAGTTAAGAAAAAAATCAAATAGTACAATTTATGGTTGTTCTCTTTCTAACAGTACTTAAAATATTTTATATGGACATACTTAGTCCTATATAGGCATATTTAATATACTAGTTTTATTTAAAACTCGACACCTAACAAATCTCTTATATTTTTATAAAATTTATTTTAAAAATTTGATTATTTTTGCTACAAATTTCTCTAATAGAAGATTCATCTTTTTTACCCTCTAGTTCGGAATGAGTTATGAAACACTCAAACCAATAAAAAGATGAATATAGAACATTTCAATGAAATATTTCTGAAAATGAGAATATATGTACTTTTACTTTAACTTCGTAAACCTAGTTTTTTAAATGGAAATCGTTTACTGCATGATTAATGACAATGATTAAATAAGCAAAATTTTACATCTTTTTTCGACCCAATTTTAATAAATCTTGCTGCATGTCAATTGATGGGATTCTAAAAGGTTCCGATACATATTCTAAAAAATTTAATAAATCTATCTAGCAGAATTGATTCTTTCAAACAGCATATAGTATGAAAAAAAAAATATCATTTTACAAGAGGTGTACGAATCCTTAAAAATTCACAGTGATATTAAATAATGATTACCTTATTGCACACGTAATGGAATTTCAAATTTCTATTTAGTGATTTAATGCTAATGTTGAATGTCACGATAAGGATCTGAAGAAACACATTCTGATCATGATTTATCTATTTATTTTTTTAGAAATACAATTTCATTTGATTGATGAATTTCAAAAATTGTAGAACGTAAAACATTCACTGCGGACATTTCTTTTGAATGATCGGTATAACAAATAGTATCAGGCTTGATGCAGTAATCATTGCTCCAGAGAGATAAAAACCTGCGTCATAATCCCCCGTTATGTCATGCAATATACCTAAAAGTTAAGGTAAATATTACGATGGTAGAAATAATAAACAAATAAGAGAACACTATTGCTTCAGTGAACTATATTTATAATTTGCAATTCTTTGCTAATTAAATAATCAGTTCTTGCAATAAAATGTATGTAAAAAAAACCAAAGGTAATATTTGTCTTCAAGAGTTTACATCTTCATCATAAGTATTAAATTAAAAATTTAAAGATAATTAGTAGTATTAAATATAGCATATATAAAAATCTAAAGATTAAAATGCTTCGTTTGAATATGAAATGTTTCAGGGCTCACAGAGTTTCATAGTTAGTGTTGAAGAGGGAGCGAGCTAAGCACTTGCCAATTAGAAAATGCTGACAGTCTGGATTCTGATTGGATGAACAGCTAAGGGAAGTTTGTGCTCGGGACGTGACTGATTGATTGGTTGTTTATTAACGTCACACTGAAGCAATAAAAAGAGTAGCGTAACGGAGCATATTAGAGGCCCTATACAAAATCAGGATCAAATATAATCAATTATTTTACTAGTACTAAACCTTCAGACACATACACGAACATGTAATTGCTCCAATTTTCCCATCCAATGATTTTTTTCTCCTTCGATTCTGAACCGCACCCGTTTTTCAGTAGCATTAACTTCGGGAAAAAATGACGGCTTAGATTCCAGTATATACAGTATTTCCTGAAACTCATTTGCGCTCGTCTACGATCAAATTTTAATTTGGCCTTCTTCCGTTCCAGATATGTTGTTGGTCATGCGGCTTAATTTCTGCTTTCGAAGTCTATTTTTGCTGAAGTCTTTGGATTTTTTTCTCTATACTTTGGATTGCTTTCGTCCGCAGTTGTTTCCCTTAAGATTACCACTCTCCTTTTTTGATGTCGGAGAATAATTTCCTATTTTTTTTACTCATTTTGTCGGTTTTCGCGAGTGTTTTCTGCTTATTCCAGTTTTCATATGTATTGTTTTTAGACTATCTGTTATGAATACTAATACTTCACTTAAAACGGTAAGATAAAATTTTATCTCTCATATGACCTTAGACAAATTTTTCAGGTCTCCCAAGCTTGAATGAACTTGCTTGCTAATTGCACACAAGTTATAGATTTTATCAGTGAACTAGAAAACTCCAGCTCTCGTTTCTTCGAGAAGATGCCGCTAATATAAAATAAGTCATATTATCCGTGATAACTAAATAATAATGGTTGCGAACTTATGGCTGGTGTTCTTTCTGTCAACTTGAGTCCTGGTGTTTGATTGGTCGAGGGTTGAAGTTCTTGCGTTGGAGTAGTAGTAAAAATTTGGAGAACAGGTTGACATCTTAAGTGTCACCCTAGTCACTTGACCATGTTCAAAATTACAAAATTTGTCCCCAATAGACCTCGTGTTGTTTCAGAATGGTGACATGAGCAATTAATCAATTTAACCAAGTTTCAAAGTTTATGCATTAGAACTAATAACAAAATATTAGAGAACTAATAAAATTTACAAGATAGAGCCCTCCACTCATGTTTTGCCAATGCATTAATTTTCACCTCCATCCACCCATTGAGAATAAGATCTCCAGTTCTCCTGATCCAGTCTTTTCCTTGATATACACACTTTTAATAAGCTGTGAAATGACGAATTTCTTAAAATAATCTTGATTAAATTCCGTCGTACCTCCTGCATATAAATCATTATACATTTCATTACAATTAAATTTTTTCAACTATATTTGAAGCTATAAAATCATTTGTTTTTATACAACACTGGCAGGAAAATTTAGATAACATTATTTGTGATTACGTTTATTATTATTTTATATAAGTTATTCCTGATGTGTGAGTGAGGGAGTGAATGTAGAGCAGGGGTGGCGAACCTTTTTAGATGAGCGTGCCATTTTTTCTAAAGAAATGTTTAATGAGGTACAGACGTGCCATCAAATAATTTTGACTTGTGATTATTAGGAAAATAATAAAACTAAATACTAAGAACTTTAAACTCTCTATTTATTACGAAAAAATACATTTTTCATTGTATAGTAACAAATGTTTTAGTTATACGTGTAATTCAAATTAAAGTAACATTAATGGGACTTCTGTTAATGCAGATTAGATGATAAATAACATATTAGGATTGTAAGATGTTACTTTTAGCAGAATACATGCTGAACTGGAATCATCTGCCAAACGGTTTCTAAGTGAGTCTTTAATGTTATTTTTTCATCTCTGCAAATAATAACTTGCAGGCATAATGAAAATTTGTTTAAAATAGCATGAGCCAGCTTCTTCAAACAGTTAAATGCGTCTGGAATCCGTTTTACACAGGCGATGTTCTACATGCAACTGTTCCAGAACATAAAATACACACTGCTTTGTCGCCTTTACTTATCATGCCATATTTCTCGGTCCACCAAAATTGAAATTCTCTGTTACACTAACTATTTTGCACTTTTTGTTTTTGCTGAACTATCCATGTTAAGTAATGATTGTAAATCCTAAATGTTACACAAGAAACCCCCTTTAAAATACAGTCACGTCGACGAAATTTACCATGCTATGTGTAAATAAAACTTCGTATATCAACAGTTACAGTCCACGACGTAACTAAGGCAAAACATTAACAAACGGCGGGGCTCCCCGCCGCACCGTGAACAATCACTCGCGTTTGATCGTAATAATTCATTGTAAACTTGGTTACTTTGAGCTAAAATGCAAACCATTTTGATCAGTGGCGTGCCAAAAATATTACGTCACGTGCCATTGGTTCGCCATCCCTGATGCAGAGTATATATAAAAGCCGATTTCAGCGAAGCTGGGCTAAACATTTGTTAAAATATTAAAATGTATTTTATTCCTGATAGCGGATAATGTATATGAAATTATTTTACTGAAATTTTGTTATAAAAGTGAAATTATATATCATTTATTTTCGAATTCAATAACCTCAAACCATAAAAATCAATAAAAATAATCGTACAAGGAGATTTTTATTGGGTTTTTTTATGTACTTCATGATAAACAATATTTTACAAAATCACAATTAATTTACGAATTAAAAGTCTTAGTTAGTTTTTTCCAAAATAAATAAATAAACAAGTGATATAAAAAAAAATTTTAAGCCGATTCCTAGATATATCAAAGAAAATTTTTATTTTAGCTACTTTTTATTATATAGTTACAATTAATGTAAATATGTATATACATATGACAGAATCACAACATTAAGGGGTAATTAATTTTTATTAATTATCATTAAAGTATCGTATTATCATCCAAAACAATCGTGCATATAAAATTTCAGTTCAACTGTCTGCTTTAAAAAGTGAGGAAAAACTTTTTCAAGTTTTGACACAAGTCACCAACGTGGCTGTATTTGTAATTCTTTAAACAATTAGTTTTAATCAATTAATTTTTATTAATTATAATTAAATTATTGTATGGTCATCCAAAATAATCATGTATATAAAATTTCAGCTCAATTGAGCGCTCTAAAATGTATTTTATTGACGATTGAAAATTCCAACAATATAAAAAATAAATATATGGAGAGTGAGAGAGAGTTAATAGTAGGAATTGAATAAATAAATATTTTTGTGATGCTGTAATACATTTATTACGTACTATCTCAACAATGCCAATGTTCAAAATAACTTGCCAAGTTGGCAACCCCGATTTCGTACGCATTGTACAAATTGTGTTGGCAACCGTATGCTTCGTTTCATAAATGTCACCAAAACGGCTATGATAGCACATCATAGCAAGCTCTTGCAGAAAAATATCGCAACGATTGCCTGGTCTGGAATTGTTGAGGGAGAAAAAAGGCGTTGTTTCCCGCAAAGACTTATTAACAACCAACGAAATATCATACTTAACTTTCCAGAAAGCTGCAAGAGCTGCAGGTTTATCAAATTTTGAGGATTTCATCAGTGAAGCATTGGCGATGTAGCTCCAATGATGAATTTAACTAAAGAGGAGCGCCAAGAACGTATTTTACGGCAAAAAATAATAAATTATTAGAACTACATAATACATGTAAATTACAGTTTAACACACAAAACTTGTACAACGAGTGTGAACAGTTGTATAATTTGTACAATGAGGGTTGGTTCTATTTGAGTGGACAGTAGGACCCCCCACTCCTAGTTTTTATAGAAAAAATATTTATACATACATTTAGAACAAATAGTTAAAGCTTATCTTTTTTGAAAACTTTACTCACCCGGTACAGGTGAGCCAGTGGTTATTGCCAATCCAGTAAAGAGAAAAACCAAGCCATAAGAATTAGATAAAGCTTTCAAGCCAAAAAGTTCTACTAATACTATAGATGTCAAATTAGAGGTAGCCCCTAAAATAAATTAAGAACATTTAAATATAAAAATTATATATTAATAATTTCATCTTAATTTTATAAAAATTAGCCATTTACATATCTTGTCAAACATAAAAATCCAATCAACATTTCTTCGATCAGTTTACACCCTTTAGCAAAAACAGTCTTATATATATATATATAAATTTCACTCTATTTTTAAAATTTAGTTCAAAAATTAAATCTATTCGTATTAAAGTCACAGTATAAAACAAATTTTATTCAATTGATTGTTTTAAAATTCTTTTGTTGCTTTTAAATTTTCTTTAAGGAATGTTTTAAAATAATTATTAAGAAAAAAGTTAATTTTCAATTTAGAAGACACGGAGTACGTGCTCGTTAAATCAGTGGGTCCGTAGTCTTGTGGGCTTAATCACGAGTGCAGGAACTGGAGAATATTTCCCTCCCCTTCAGTTCACTTGTAGAAATTGTGGAGGTGGAGATAGAGGTCGTGTCGCCATCTATCGTCCCTTCGGGGAGTTTCACCGAGCTTAAATCGCACTGTCACCTGTATGGTGCTCAAGGCCAACGACAGGCGTACCTCTTGCCCATGCCAGGATGAATTTCGTGGGCCTCGTTCTGACTACGTCAGACAGGTGGCATTAGCCACAACAACAACAACAGAAGATTATTTTTAAGAAGAATATATTATTTTTTTTTAATGAAAAAGTCATTCCTTCTTCATTGCTATATAAGTTGACTAATGACTCCTATATATAACGTAAACAAATTTTCTTAAGGTATCCGACTACGTTCGGAACCGTGATTTTGCAAAAGCGCATAAATGGATTATTTTCATGATATTTAGTGAAACTTAGATTAGAATACATGTATAAAATTGTTTTAAGGACATTTTGAGAAAAAAAATGATTTAAGTACAATATTTTGGCAAAAAATTAGCTTAGAATAATCATTTTCAAAATGTTCTCCTTTTGTGAAAAATGCTTCTATTAGAATAATATTTTGCCTGTATATAGCTCAGACCTCTGTTCAGAGGCTCAACTAGAAGTTTTGAAATATATAACTTAGAAGTGGTTGTATCCATATTTTACGACAACAGAGGGGAGCAATTTTAAGAAAAAAAACGCCAATAATTATTTCAATAGGTGGTAAACTCTGAAAATAATGCGAATTTTTCAAAAATTTTAGTTGAGTCTCTGTAGAGAGGTCTGAGCTATATACAGCCAAAATATTATTATAATAGAAGTATTTTTCACAAAAGGAGAACATTTGGAAAAAAAAGATTATTCTAAGTTAATTTTTTGCCAAAATATTGTATTTAAATAATTTTTTTGTCACAATGACCTTAAACCAATTTTATGCATGTATTCCAATCGGAGTGACACTAAATATTATGAAAATTATGCATTTATACGCTTTTTTAAAATCACGGTTCCGAACGTAGTCGGATACCTTAAGATATCCGACTACGTTCGGAACCGTGATTTTGCAAAAGCGTATAAATGGATAATATTTATAATATTTAGTGTCAGATTAGAATATGTATATAAAATTGTTTTAAGAATAGTATTACAATCAAAAATTATTTAAGTACAATATTTTGACAAAAAAATGAACATAGAATGACCAATTTTCAAAATATTCTCCTTTTGCAAAAAATGCTTCCATTATAATAATATTTTGTATATAACTCAGACCTCTGTACAGAGGCTCAACTAGAAATTTTGAAATATATAATTCAGAAGTGGATTTATCCATGTTTTACGACAACAGAGGGGAGAAATTTTAAGAAAAAAACGCCGATAATTATTTCAATTGGTTGTAACTGAAAATAATGTGAATTTTTCAAAAATCATAGTTGAGCCTTTGTACAGAGATCTGAGCTATATACAGGCAAAATATTATTATAATAGAAGCATTTTCAAAAAAGGAGAACATTTTAAAAAAAGGTTATTTTAACTTAATTTTTTGCCGAAATATTGTATTTAAACAACTTTTTTTTGTCAAAATGTCCTTAAAATAATTTTATACATGTATTCTAATCTAAGTGACACTAAATATCATGAAAATTATTCATTTATGCGCTTTTTTAAAATCCCGGTTCCGAACGCGTGTAGTGGGATACCTTAATCAAACATTTGTGATTTTTAAATTATTAAAGATGGTGTAATAAATTATAAATATCAGATCTAGTCCTCTGAAGTGTAGCAAAACAAAAACTATTTTTTATCTAAAAATTGGTCTATGTTTTGATAAGTATTTTTTTAAAGTATCACAATAAATGTTCAGTAATATTCAGAGGAGTAGCTACCACCACATCAATGATACAGAGGCCCTAACAAGCGTAAACAGAATATAATGAAATAGTCCCATCAATAAAGCTCCCATTTTCAAAAAAAGTACCTCCAAGGAATTTTGATACAGACCCCCTCACTAAGGACTAGCCACGGCAGTGGTAATATTATAAAAGGAATTAGTTTTTAAAAAATTAACAAGAGTAGGGAATAATTCCCCATGTTTATTTCTTTAAAAGTAAATAAAAACAAAAATAATAAATTCATAATGTTTTCTGTAATTTTGCTATGATAAATCTGATACGTATAGTGGTATACTCGTATATATGTATATATAAGCACATATTAACTCTTGGATGACATTTTACAATAGTTAGCATAGTCTTGTGATTCAGAAATTTTGGGTAAAAAAGAAATAAATCTGTACGTTTATAACTTGTGTCTACCTATTTGTTTCTTAATTTGTATTCTTTAAATCTGATGGGGATAAAAAGAAGTTGGTTGATATTGGGGACAAACAAATAAACATTGATCTGAATCACTATGTACCATATTTTGGATTTCTTTCATGATAAAGAAGATGTAAATGCTTACTATTAATTAACTAAAGTACACTGGCATCCAAAACTAACGTTACAAACATAGATTTCGTACTATTTTAAGAAAATAATCTCCCTCTATGTTTTTTTTTTAAAAAAACATATATATAAAGTGGGAAAAAGAAATCAGCATATGCTAATTTTGTGAGTATTGACTGATAAAAAGGGTTTTTATGGCCGTTTTCAGTGAAAAAAACCGTTAAAACCGTTTTCACAGCAAAGCTTTGAATTTTGTGTTTAGACTTGTATATCACACTGTGATAAGAACAAATTTGTGATAACTTTGTAAAAAGGATTTCCTATATATACGATTATGTTTAGCTGATAATTTGCGATGGAGAGAGCCGTTGAGTGGAGTGAGAGAGAGAGAGTGGGATGTCTCAAGTAGAAGTAACCCGAAATCTAAATGTTTCTCGAATGGTGATATCCAGACTACGGAGACAATTTTAAACAGCTATTGTTGTTATAAGACCTGAACAAATAAACTAAAAGCTACAACATCTACAAAGGATTAATATTTGACACAAAATGCATGTCGCCCCAGAGACATGGCAGCTCAAGATTTTGTTACTGCCACTGGAAAAATAATTTCTATATAAACTGTTTACAGACGCTTAGCTGAGAAGGCCCTTTATGTTCGATGGGCTGTGGTTTTGTATCCTTCCTAACCCATGAACATTTGTCTTGGACAAATCAAGATTGGGGAAATCTTCTTTTCACTGATGAGTCCAGGTTCAGTACCAATAGAGATTCTCGTTGAGTTTTCATTTAGAAAGCCTGGGCTTAGCTATTATCCTTCTAACATAAGAGAATTCGATCGATTTGGTGGGTGTGGAATTCTTGTTAGAGGAGGCATTTTGTTAGAAGACCGTATACCACTACATGTTTTTGATGCGGATGCTGTTATTACACAGCGATATAAAGTTGAAGTTCTTGAACCCTCATGTGAGACTGTTTCGAGAAGCAATTGGTCCAGATTTTATTTTTATGGACAATAATGCGAGGCTGTTCAGAGCCAATATTGTAGAAGACTTTCTCGAAGAAGAGAGTATTTTCCATATGGAATGGTCAGCAAAATCTCCTAAATCCTATTGAGCACGTTTGGGATACTTTAAGAAGAGTCATTGTTCGACGTCAATACCCTCCAGACGTTAAAATCTACCCTTACAGAAGGGTGAGGATGTTAACCGCAAAAGGAAATTAACAACCTAATTTGTATTATGAAAGCTCGTTGTGAAGCCTGTATAGCAGTAAAGGATGACCACGCTCCTTATTAGACACAATCAGTTTTTCGATTATTACACTGCACGTTTTGACAATTTTTTAATATCTAATTTGTATATTAAGAGAATAATTCCCCACTGAGACTTTATTTGTTAGTATAATTACTCTCAGAGTATGAAAGACGTATACACAAATTTCATCCCAAATAAAAAAATTATATCCAAAGATATTCCATTTTTTGTGTTTGTAACCTTAACTTTGGATGCCAGTGCAGAATAAAAAAAATATTCTCTAGTTATCTTACCAAATGTTAGTCCAAACACAAAGCTGTAAATGGCCATCGTATAATAATGAGTAATCAATGATGTCATCATTGTAGAAATGCCATTAATTAGCAGACATATTGCATAAATGTAAAGAACATTCCATGAAGTAAGATCCGCAAATATACCAAATAAAATTTTTCCCAATGTGTTAGATATTCCTATTAGAGATATCAAGAAACTTGCTTGTATACTTGTAGCAATTCCAAGCGTTATTGCGCGATCATACAAATAAACAGAAGGAGTCATAACTCCAAAATATTGAAGCAGACGCGAGAGGGAAAAGACGAGAAAAACATTGTTTTTCAATAAAGATAAACCTAACATTTTATATAAGTTTTTTAACACTTTCAAGCATTTATTCTTTTTTACTTCATTTGGACACAAAACTGACAATGGGATTATTGAGTTTCTTGCTAAATCCTGTTCAGAAATTGAGGATGAATAATATAACTTTGGCTTTTTCCCAGGTACATCATGAAGATTTTGTTTATTTTCTTTCTTTTTATTCGATTCAAGTGAATTTGATGAAATGGGTGACGAATCAGATTCTGGCTCAACAGAGGACTCTTCCTCTGGCTCATTCCTTCTTACAAAAAACACTGTTTCACAATAAAAGAGAGATAATACAAAGCACTGCATTATTATTCCAGTTGAAATAATAAAAGCTCCTTTCCAGTAATAATAGTATTTGATGAGCCATTCCGTTAGAGGAGCTAAAACGAGGGAACCAACGCCGGAACCAGAACTGGAAATACCCATTGCAGTAGCTCGTTTGTTTTCAAAATGCATAGCCACACTGGTTATAGTAGGCAAATACAGTAATCCAAACCCGAAGCCTAGAAAAAAGATTAAAAGACAATAAGATCATTTTTTATTTAATTTGTTTTTAATAAAATCAATCTAAAAGAGATAAGTCAATGAAAGAGTTAATATTAAAATAGTCTATTTAAATTCTTCGACAAATCTATGCAAATAAAGATTACTTAATTAATTTGAAAGAAAACTTAGTTTTTTAATTATGAAATTCTTTCATTTAGTATATATGTATGCAAACTTTGTTCAAAAGGTTCACGCTGGTAAAAAGCTGATACGACTCAATATACGCATGAAGATGTACTTGAATAGTTGCTTAGATAACTAGCGTTTTGCTCAGGCATATTTCATTGCTATCCGTAAGCTGGAAAGACAACATAATGCAGCGACTTTGTTAAAAACAAAAACATGGATCGGTGTGTCAATATGTGTTATTGTGGTATTCTCCGGAAATCATCAAATGCTTTTATCAGTATATAAGTATCTTTAAAGTGTGTGTACGAGTGATATGGAAGCTTTCGTAAGGGCTGAGACGGCGTGGAGGACTTCATTTCTCTCTCACAGTGGAAATACCGTTATTTCAAACAATGAGGATCACATAAGAAAAGCTAGAGAACCTATTAGTCAAAGACTGAAGACTGTCAATGTGAATGTTATCCGAGGAGATCGGAATTAGTGCTGGCACGACGTTTGCAACTATGATTGTGAAATTGGGAGAACCTAACCTTTGTTGTTGTTACTTAAGCTGCCTGATTGACAGTAACATCAGATCAAGGTCCACGAAATTAATTGTAGCAAGGGGCTAATTGTACGCCTGTCTTTCCTTAGCTTTGAGCTCCATACAGGTGACAGTATGGTCTGGCTCGGTTCCACCCCAATTTTTAGGGAGAACACCCATGGGGAAGAGGGGAGGGTTGGAGGTCTCTCATATCACGAGAGGAGATGCAGCTCGACAGCTATTTAGAGAACCCCATGCTGCAAAGGCACTATACGTTTACAAACATCCATGCCTTCTCCGGTATTCGAACCCAGGCCCTACGGCACAGCAGTCAGCTTCACTAACTATTATACTGGATGATCGGCACCTAACCCTTTGCTCTCGTCTCTAGTGGCTCACCACTTGAAAGAAGAATAAAAACAAAAATATTTAGACTCATGCGGGGAAATTACTGAAACTACAGATAATGACTCCGATTTCCTTAAGGCTATTTTCGGAATATGTGCGAAGGTGTGGACTTAACGCGGAAAACAATTTCAGGCAGAAAAAATTGCCTCAATTTTTATAAAAATTTGTGACATTGTAAGACATGGATTTGTGTTTACAATATAGTGTTTTTAGAATTTCAAAATATTTTCCTCTTAACATGTAAAGGGATAGCTCATTTAGCATTATGATATAGGAGGAAAAATGCGAAGCACATTTTATAACAGAAGAAATGTATCAACTCGGATAAAAATGAGTAGTATGATAAAAAAAGTGATTCTCTACAGGATAGTGAAGCCAAAATATATAATATTAATGTTGGAGTGCTTTTATATCTGAAAAAATATTCCCCGAATGGGGGTCCTATTCTTTAACATCAGCCGAAAACAGCCTTAACCATATTGTTATTGACGATTAGCGTTGGTGCATGAGGCAACGACCCATAATCAAAGAGCAGAGCTTATAGTGGTAAGGAGTGGGCTCAAAAGAAGTCAGAAGAAAAAAATCTTGCTGGAGGGGACAATTTCTTATACTACATATAGGCATAAATAATTCATAAGAAATTTTGGCCCTAAGGAATAATATTGAAGGAAAATCGATAGTTGGGACCTCCCTGTGAAACGGAGACGGTGAGTGAAGTCTTAGTATGTATTAAATAATTCCTGGTTCTTACTCCGTGATAATATTCGACCACATACGGTCATCGCTGTGCTAGTAAGAAATAGATTACATCACTAGCTCACCAGCCTGTTCTTTTGATCTTTATCCTGTGGATTTCTTCCTGTTTCCGTAACTGAAGAAAGCCTTGAGAGGACAAAAATTTTCAAAGAATGACCCCCAAACTGAAGTGAATCCCAAAGACGCTATTTTGATCAGTTTCAGTGCCTTGTACACAAATTGTTTAATATGTATAAAATTGGATGGTGATTATTTTGAAGAATAGTGAACTTTGTTTGCAGATATGTGTGAATACCTTTTGCAAAATATAAGTTTCACGGAGCTTCCTGACCAAATGTTGGATCTATGGCAGTACTTTTCAAACTTTCAATACTGGCGCCCCCCTTTACGATCACAATTTTTTTCACGCACCCCCCCCCTTATACATTAATGTACTGAATGCAATAATAATGCACTTTGACGCTAAAGTTTTAATAGGCGATCTTAATTATAAACATACAAATTAGTAACATAAGTATTAAAAATTTTGTATACTACTTTTAAGCAAAATAAATAAATAAATAAAATAATAGGATAATTATTATGTTATTTTTCCTTTCTCTAATTTTTAAATTGAACATATTACAAAATGCGGTAGCTGCTTAGAAGACAAAATATAGATATCTGCTAAATATAGAAAAAGAACTCAGAGGGTGAATTTCTAATAATAAGCTTTCCTTATAAAAACTTTGCTTTCCAAGACAAGCTCATGGACGTCATTAATACTTATTAAACTTGTTCTTAATTTAGTATTAATTAATTAGTTATAAAATATTCTGTGCAGCACTGATACATTAAAAGTATACCGGCTGAAGTGCCCGCTCTTTACTCGAGTTCATTTATAAGAAAATAAAACATTATTGATATAATAGCTGAATTGTAAGGGAAGCAAAGCCAAGTGCTCGACAATGTTTACAAAAACGTAAAATGATTTTTTTAAAATCGTTGCTCAAATTATAATTAGTTTTATAAGCGAATTGTAATTTTAAGCTTCACAGAATTAGCATTTATAATTGATGTTAAACAGAAGCGCACACAGGAATTTTTCAAGGGGGTCCGGGGTCGAAAGTTCACCAATCTTGTATCAGGTTCCTTTTGATTTTGTCGATTTTCGGGAACAAAACACAGTAAAAAACTAATTCTTGAATAAATAATTAGCATTAACTAATAAAATTAATATTAATAACAAATACTTAACTAAATTTTACGTACTATAAACTTAGAATTATAATCAATCGGAAAAAAATCAAGGGCTTTGGGGGGTCCGGACCCCCTTGTGTGCGCCACTGATGTTAAATAATGATCAATAATATAAAATATCGATGAAGAATAATTGTATTATTTTTAATATTTAAAGTGAAAAGACTTCAACATGTTTTAACCCGGGAGCAGGCGCGCACTCGGTACGATCGGGGTTATTGAGTCACCCCAATCCTTTTTTTTTATAATTATTTATTGTACACGATACAAATCATAATTCCAGTGAATAATTTAGCTAAGAGAAAGTTTACTTTCCTACTTTCAAGGACTTTTCAATTTTCCTTTGGTAATAAATAAACTGTTTTGCCGGAATTAACGATTTCGTAATCTGTGCATCCCGCGCGACCACTTCCGGGTAAAAAGTATATTCATTATGATAATATGTATGTTACTGCTAAAAAATTGTGTGAAACGTTTTTCGTTATGCTTTATACATTGAGAATATTTATAAAAATATGTCTTGGCCAAGTAATCCTTCATGTGCTTGTGTGTGTGTGTATGCTCTCCGTGGTTTTGCAAATATCATAAAACTCTTTTGCATGAAAAATAGCGCAACAGAGAACACGTAAGAGAGGGGTCATAACTAACTGTACCAATAACTTAGAAGGTCAAACAGATTACAGCTATAATGTGCAGAATTTCAAAAATAATGACAGTGATGAATTTTTTATGTTCCTAAAGTTTTTCGATTCTGGGTCCGGGATCTGGTTTTTCTCTGAAAGAGTAGTATGTTTGGTTAAAAAAGCGTAATAAAATCTCTCATCACGGGATGACAGCAAATCAAATAAAAGTTTTTATTTGGTTATAGGATCAAAGATAGCTAATTAGGTATTGAAGAAGTTTTTATTTTTGATGGCTTAATATCGCCTATAAATTATATCAGAGTAAAAGTGCATTTTTTATTATGTCTGAAAGTATTTTGTTTTAATTCATTCCAGTAAACTAATTATTTTTTAAATCTTTTATTTTCGATATGCTCGCGCCCCCCTCGTAAGGCCATCGCGCCCCCAGGGGGGTGCGCCCCACAGTTTGAGAAGCACTGATCTATGGAAAGCTAAAAAAAAGAAACTAGTCTTACAGTAGTCGCATATGATGTGTGACATCTGACATGTTATCGTGGTAAATACGCAATATTAACCTTTTCCCTGAAAAAAATATGAATCGGGTATGATTGGAAATAATTTTCTATCGAATAATTATACCTTTGATGAAAATTGTATTTAATTATAACAAAAAGAGTAATGCAATATTTTATCAAAAATATTTATTCTTGTTCAATTTGGAGAAAAGCGGGGACAATAGACTTATGATAACTTGTACTTGTGATTTCAAAGTATTTAAAAACCGTAGAAAAAAAACAGCGTCAATAACAGTACCACTGTTAGCAGTCGAAACATTCTAATTTGTGTTCATTTCGAGCTTGAGCTCATCCATACATATAGCGCTGCGGTACCCCAGTGGTCAAGGTATCGGATCATGGCAGGCATGTCACGAGTTCGAGCCCAGTACCACTAAAGACCCTCCGTGTAGGGCAGCGATGCACGTTAAATCTGTCGAAAGCTGAAACGTCCTCCCGTTGGTGTGGTGTGGTAGTTAGGAGAGGGTGGTGCCAGCTCAGGTGTCGTCCACGTCACTTGACCATGGTTCAAAATTACGTGGTCCGTTGCCAAAAGCCCTCGTGTAGCTGAACAGTGCGACGTTAATATTCACTCACTCTCTCATCTATACATATAAATAAAAATGAAGTGTCTGTTTGTAATTTGAAATTAACAGCTTTTTACTAAATGCAATTAAGAGTATATACAGTACTTATATGAAAAAAATTAATTTTAAAATTTTTGTCTGTCTGTCGATCTGTGTGTCTGTTTGTTCCGGCTAATCTCTGAAACGTCTGGACCAATTTTGACGAAATTTTCACTGGCAGATAGCTAATGCTATACGTAGTAACTTAGGTTACTTTTATTTTGGAAAAAGAATTAGAATTCAGAGAAAATAAAATTAAAACCAATGAGTAATATCCGATTCAAAAGGGATTATTTTTATTAAATAGGGATTATTTTATTTCGCGAGCCTTCTGTCTCAACGATTTCTAGCAGTTATATCAAACTTTTTTTGTTTGATTAGGTTGCTGCCACTCGCGACATTTCCCGTTCATGTCCTTTGATCCTAATGATGTGACAACCCTCACTCCATTGACAGTGCCAAAGGTCATGCTTCCATTTCACCCCTTGCTCAACAAAAAACAAAGAAAAAATAAAACAAAAAAAAGCAGATTCACAAAGTAGAAGAATGACATTATACTTATAGCATACAGGTATTTCTTTACTTAGAATACATAATTATCAAGTTTTCGTAAACTGCTAATTGAATGAACACTTTTTTGTTAAATTCCACGTGGACGAAGTCGCGGGTAACAGCTGTTTAACATAAAATAAATTCATCAGAAATTAATATAACGTATCATACATCAAGATACAAATTATTTACACTATTTTAAGCGTTTATTACACAAAATGTGTAACAAAGTGTTACTTTTGCTGAGCAGGTAGTGTTTTCAAAAATCGACCCACAAGAGAGTTACGGGGCGTCATAAATGAAAAAAAAAAGTTTTTTTTCAGCTATTATATTTGCAGACTTAAAATTTAGTAAACATGGGTTTTTTTGTTCAGCTGAGATATTCAAAAAGCTTTTTTATTGTTTAGTTTACAATTCACGTAAAATTAACTCATTAAAAACTTCTTTATCCTTCAGTCTGTATTGTTTAATTTTTCAATTCACCCGTGTGAAGAGTGGGTATACCAGCTAGTCATTCATAAAAGCTATGAGCGGCTCAGCTTTTGGCCAATTGAAGTTAAAGTTAAAATCACCACTCAAAATCAGGGGAACCGAGTGATAATTCTTTTAAAAGAGCAGAACCACCTTCGTTATATGGTAAAAGTACAAAATGCGGGAAATCTTTAATTTTTTTTAACCGTTTGATTCGAAGAAATGTATACGACCACCGAAATCACTGTTTGTCCATTTTCAAATAAGCATTCTGCCGCACTTATGTCCCCTAATATCATGACTAACGGATTTAGAGTCAAGCGCTTGAGTGCTTGATGGCTACTAGAGTTTGACTCCCATGCGAGGCACAGCCACGCACTCTCATTGGTCAAATCAAGTAGCGCGCGCTTACGTCACATCCTGTTACACAAATCCGTCCCTTTTCACGAAATCACTCCCGAAAAATATCCAGCAACCGGAGGAAACATGTTACACATCAAAAAGCTATATTTTAAATGAGAACGAAGGAAATATGTTACTCAACATATTAAAAAATGTTATTAATCTTGTTTACGGTGTTTACAACATATGAAAAAACATTTTTTCGCCTAAGGAATTTTTCTGACACATTCCTGCTTGATAGGACAATGTTTGAACGAAAAGAGATCTTTAGAACATTTGTCCATATTATCTAGATTCGTGATTTTTTAAAATTATTATTAAGGTAATGGTGAATGAGCCGGAAGGAAAGGAGTATCGTTAGTGTATATGTTGGATTCCTTGAAAGATCTAAAACAAGTTTTTGATTTTGTCACATTTACTCTCGAAATAAAATGTATATTTTCAATATTCAGTAGTGCTAAGCCTCAGCAATTTTCAATAAAGTTGTTACTTTTAACTCTCATAGACATAACTTTATAGAGATTCAAGCAATTTTATATAATCTATAATATTCATCTAATTTTATATTTTTCTCTATTTTTTTAGGAACTTGTGAATCGATCTGAAAAAAAAAACAATTTTTCTTGGTTAAATATTTAAGACATTTATGTCCAGATTTTAAAAAGTCTTTTTTTTTACTGAGAATCAACACTGAGTGAATTGTTTTTCCAGTACAAGTGTATAACTATCTGAAGACTTAAGTGAGATATTTCGTCTACGTTAAGTATTTAGGCTTAGTATTTTGTATTGTTAAAGAATAAATAAGGATTAAAAAAATTCTTGTTCATATACGGAATAATGTTGGCAGATGCAAATATATAGTAGCCATATTCGTAGTTTCAAGTTTAGGAAAATAAAATGTTTTCAGGGGGTGAGAAATATTTTGACGTTACTTGTCAATGAGTGGTTCTTCTACTGTGTATGTGAAAAAAAATCTAATGCTTTTAACGAAATACTTGATATATTGGGAATGTACTGGTCAGTTTCTTTTAACTATAAAGAATGAAATTTAATTCTTTTTTTTAAAAAAAAAACTTGTTCACAAATGTATTAATATTAACATTTATCAATGCAGCAACAATTTGAAAAGCAAAAGGTTAAGAAAATCAAAAAATTAGATTGTCAGTGCTAAGAAAATATTTTGATTTTACTTACCTGTAATAACTCCCAAACTTACATATAAATATTCAATGCGTGGGGCTGCTAGGCTCAAAAGAAGACCTATACAGGAAATTGCACTTCCCATCAAACTGACAGTTCTGCAACTATATTTATTTACCAATGCACTAGCAACAGGTCCTAAGGAAAAATTTAAAAATTTCAGCTCTCATGTAAATTAAAGTACACTCGCCAACAGCAAAACAGCAACACTCCGAGCAAAATATACGTAAGAATACGTAAAAAACATTAATGTGTGAGTGAGTTAATATTAACGTCGCACTGTTCAGCTACACGAGGGCTTTTGGCGACGGACCACGTAATTTTGAACCATGGTCAAGTGACGTGGACGACACCTGAGCTGGCACCCCCCTCTCCTAACTACCACACCACACCAACGGGAGGACGTTTCAGCTCTCGACAGATTTAACGTGCATCGTTGCCCTACACGGCGGGTCTTTGGTGGTACTGGGATCGAACTCATGACATGCCTGCCATGGTTGGATACCTTAACCACTGGCTACCGCAGCCCTTAAACATTAATGGGAGTGAAAGGGATATACAAAGTAATATAAAGTGATTAAGAAATGCACTTATTAATAAAAAATTTAGCCTCATTGAGAATACATAAAGGCCGTTAATGTCGATTCGATACGGTTATTAATGATCGTCTGAAGTACTGATTGCCAAGTAGGATCTATTTTTGCAAACAGTTCGTCCATGGCAGGGAAGTGCATTATGTCAATCGTGATCGACCGGTGGACTGCTAAGACATTTTAGGGCGACCGCCTTCACAAAGACCCCCTTAGAGGTCCATACTAAAACAAAGCTGTTTACTTGAGAAAATGATTCCCGATAAATATGTAGACGACACATGTATATTCATTGGAAGCGATGACGCTTAACACGTTCTTTGCCGCTGTAGAGGGAAAAAGGGATTGCTGCGATGCGAGTCACACAAAAGAATTTTTCTTCACAAGCCGACAGAAGGGGAGAATAAATGTTGATGATCAGCTCTTCCCACGATAGCACGGGATTGGCTATTCAGACATCATCCCCTAGGATTGGGTTCGCATGTTGATGCCATGCCCCGCGATGGTTTGGAACTCGGCAGCGAACAAATTAAGTCCATTCGTCGGTTTCAGATTCATTGGTTCAAGCTTGGTCCCTGCTCGTAGCACCGAATAAGTCCCATTCCAGGGTCTAACTGTTAATTAACTCATAGCTGCTAAGCATTCAACTTGACTAATTTGTGTTACTTTTTAAGTAAAAATAGTAATCTCTCATATTTTAAAAGAGGGATACAATGTCGAAAAAAGTGTTGAGAAAAGAAAACATAATTTTAATATAGAATAATCACATCTATATGCCACTAGGTGGACAGGACCGCAACATCTTAAAAACATTAAAATTAGTCTGTACCTCGGAAAAGTCTACCCACCCCTGATCTATGGAGTGCTATTTCCTTATTACCTGGTGTCCTACTAAGTCTTAACGTGTTAATTAGAAAAAAGATTGAGATTGGCTGCCAGCCAAAATAAAATGTAAATATCATGAAAAATGTTTAGAGCTTGGTGGATTATATTAGGAACTGTCATACAGAGAAATAATTCCGGGACAGCAAGTAAGATGGCTTGCACTAGAATAAACGAATTACAGGTATTTTAACTTATGTGACGTACACACACACACACACACAATCAGAGCATTTTCAAAATGCCTCGGATTTGTCCATTGAAGGAACATAATACAACCTCAAGCTATGATGCTTCATTAGGGGACAATGCAACTTTCCGGGATATAGCTTCGAAAATATGGCTATTCAAGATGCCCCATTGAAGTTTATAACTTCCATTCTTTACTTTTACGTATAAATGGTACCGTAATTACAATCTTAACTTTCAAGATTATTTGTGGAAGATTTTCTTATGATTTTATAATATTGTCACGAAGTTCTTGGAGTAGAACAGGTAGCAACACAACGGTTGAATAGAGGAATGATAATTTATTGAATGCAATAAGGCAGGCGGGATCTACTTGATCGTACACCAGACGAACTGACCCCCAACTCGAGGGAAGCAGCATATATAAGATACAGTGGTGACATCTGGAATATTCTTGAAGTTCTTGAGCTAACATAAATTTGCATACGCTGCAACTCTCTGGAAAGTCCAGAGAGTCAATTTAAATCAAATTAAAAAGACAGGCAAGTAACAGTCGGTAGGTTTTGAACCTAAGACCAACACTTCCACTAGCGGCGACTCTACCACTGGACCATTCGTTCTTTGAAATGGTGCCGAGACATGGCAGTATTTCCTTTATTATGCCGATAATCAGTAATAGTTACTTTGATCAGGAGAAAAGAGTGGAGTTTTTTTTTTTTTGGGGCAAATTCCTGTAATACACCAAGAGATTCATAATTTATATCGTAAAGATTACACTTCGTCGCTTTAATCCCATCTTTTCTTTTTTTTAAATATAAATCCTTCCCAGTTACCACTGATCCTGTGAACAATATATACTTTTATCTCTTGTAATGTGAGTAATACACAAGGTTTAAAGAAACAAATTAAGCTAATAAAATATGCATTGCAAAAGAAAGGGTCAATCACAATGCAAAAGTTACAAAATCAAATAAATTAAACTACAAAATAATGGGAAAATTGCTTTACGGGAAACAAGCTGACAAAATTTGGAAATTAGTTGACTTAAAGAGTATGCGGTTTGTTTTTAAAATATTTTCTTGCTTATTTAACTTTATGTAAAAAAGAATAAGACGTTCGACATTATACTCATCACTAGCACTACAGTCGCAAGATTTGGAAGGAATCAAGTTAAATTTGACGAGGCACATTTTAGAATTGCGATGAGTCAAAAGAAAGTGAGGGGTTTTAAAATGTGCAAAAAATCACTGCGTGAACCTTTGTGGAATGATTAGTAAAAAAGAATTTTCAGCCAAGAATGAACTGGCTGAATGTAAAAATCAAGAGTAGATCACATTTTCTCCAGTTTGCTTTTTTTAAAAAAAAAGGATTTGGAACCTGAACATATTAATTCAAAATTCTATACATGGTTTCATTTTTAACCAAGAAATCATGGAAATGAAGACGTTTTATTTCCAAAGATTCCATTAGGGCTACAAATAAAAGCACGCAAGGATATTCATGTTATTATCCATTTTAAGGTTCTTTTAAATTTCTACAATTGCATTATTGAAAAATGAGATATTGCTTAGAATCTTTGTAGAAAAAAGGAAATTCAAACAATTGAAATATTTTCTATGCTTCATGATCCATTTGATACTGTAGTTGATGCTTAAAAGTTCGACAATACACTTTACGTAACCAATGAAGTACACGTACACTTTAAAATATGATCTATACATTAATAACTTATTAATTTCATAACTTTTGTGTGTGGCATACTAAAAAATAATAAATAAAAAAAACTTTAAAAATAAAAATGTATAGGGTAAACTTTGCAAATATGGGCACCAAAACTCTTAATCGAAAATATGCAACACTAGAAAAAATTCCATTTTACGAAATTAGGATATTTCAAACTTTAGAGTAAGGCAGTGCTTCTCAAACTGTGGGGCGCGCCCCTGGGGGCGCGATAACCCTTCGAGGGGGCGCGAGCATCTTGAAAATATAAAAGGCTTAAAAATTATTTTTTTGGAATGAAGTAAAACAAAATGCTTTCCGACAAAATAAAAAATACACATTTACACTGATATAAATTATATATATCATCTGGTTTTCCACTTTCAAAAGATTCCACTTCAAACGCTCATTAGCTATCTTTGATCCCAAACCAAATAAAAAAGATATTTTGTTTTCTTTGCTGTAATCCCGCGATGAGAGATTTTTTACTACGTTTCTTGTAACCTCTAGAATAGTACTTTTGTTATCATCTCTTTGACCTTCAAACTTACTGGTATGCTTAACTCCGTCTACTTTTCTTTGGGAAAGTTGTAAATAATATTTTTCTGTTGCTTTTCCCCCACGTAAATGAGTTTTATGATGTATGGATAAGCATATTGAGCACTTTGAAGGATTAATTGGCCAAGATGTATTTTATGAGTAATCTGAAATTGCATTATAAGAAACGTTTTACATAATTATTTTTTTATAACTGACATCGATGTTTTTGTATCGAATACATTTTTTTCATGGGAGCGGTCGCATGAGGCGCTGAATCACTCCAAATTCTGGTAAAACTGTTTATTCGTTAACAATTTCTTGACAGTATCCTCCGATATGACAGTCTTAATGGAAACTAAAATGAATTTGTCACATTTATGCCTCTTTTTTGAGAGTGGCAAACGGTTTTTTACAATCAAGGTACTTGTTTTGATCGAGTTCCCTTTACGCCCACTTTTGTTCAGAAATATTTTCTATGAATATGCTATACTTTCCCCTACGATTAACTTTGTGGTTTTAATTGCTGTGTTGTACAACTTATTATGGTTTATAAATGTAAATGAGCAGAATATAAAAACATGGGCATCTGTGATCTCTCTCTATTGAAGGTAGATGAAACTGATCAAGCAATTGAAGAACCTGACGAAATAATGCATATTAATCGTGATAGCGAAAGTAAATATGACAAAAGTGATAGACATGAAACGTTTGAGTTGAATTGTAATTTCAAATGCTGCCTAAAGAACTCTATCAAGAAAATTAAGATATCAAAAACTAAGAAGCCATATAAAAATGTAATACTTCGCCTTGTCAAAAAGACACAAGCAAGAAAAGGTTACACATGCTATTTGTAGATCATCAAAGAATAGAAAAATTACAATAACGTGAGCAAAATATGACAGTTTTGATTGCAAATAACGTTCTTGTATTGTTAGTGAAAAGTGTCTGTGATTTATGTTCTTTATTAAGGTCACGCACATTTGGAACGGTTTCATTAGTTTTATTGGATTTTTTCTCAAATCATCAAAGAAAAATTAAAAAGTCCTTTAAAGTAGGTAAGTACATTTTCTCTTAGTTAAATTATTCGCTGCAATTGTGATTTTTATCGAGCACAGAAAAAAAATAATTATAAAAAAAAAGGATTGGGGTGACTTGGTGAAGTGATTGCGCGACCATTAAGGTTAGTGTGGAGTGGGCGCCTGCTTCCGGGTTAAAACATTTTGAAGGTTTCTCGCTTTAAATATTAAAATAACACAATTATTCTTCATTGGAATTTTCATGCGTTTTCCTTATTTAATATTCTAAAATCATTTTATATTTTTGTATGCATTGTTGTGCACTTGGTTTTACTCTTCTTACAATTAAGCTATTATATCAAGAATAATGCATTATTTTTTTAAAAAAAATAATCGCAGAACGGGTACTTCAGCCAGTCTACTTATAAATGTATCAGTACTGCACAATGTATTTTTATAACTAATTTATTAATACTAATTTAAGGCGACTTGGTACCTAAAAATCACAAACCTATCGTTTTTTTTATTTTCATTTAATCTTATTCTTTGCATTATTATCTTTCGATTGATATATCACTTGTGCATGTCGGAAAGTTAGAAGTTGAATAAAACTTCATTTGAAAACAAATTAGGTAATTCAGCCACACCCCTTTTTAGAAAAAAAAGCTAAAAAATGTGTTATGATAAAAAAATCTATTTTATAAATAGAAATAATAACTATAAAAAAGAATGTGTAGTATTAAAAGCAGAATATTTACGAGGCAATACAATAATGTCATTTTTTTCTTCCTTGTGAAATGTGTGCATGTAAAATTTTTAAATTAAGGCATTTTATATTAATAATTTTATAATTTCAGTTCTTATTCCTGATATATTTTTTTCATACAAATGTAATACTTTAATATTATAAGAAGAAAAACAGCTAAAATTTCTGTCGTGACAGAAAAAATTTTTTTAAGTTTTTCTTGAGTTTTCTTGTGCAATTAGCATTTATAGAAAGGAAAACTTTTCGTGCTGTCCCCTGTAACGCAATGGATAGCGCGCTGGGCTTCTAATCTTAAGTACGGTAGTTCGAATTCCATCCGAGATGGCCTAATTTCTAAGAATGTGTGTGATTTCTTCTTTACTTTACTATTTTCTTACACTAATTAAATTTAATTAATGAATAAATAGTAACGAAAAAAAGAATATTCAATACCCCATATATAGAAAAAGAAAAGAAAAATTGCAAGGAAAATCGCTTTCTCTTTTGTCGCTTAACATTGTGATTCTGTCATATGTATTACCTATTTGTATTAATTGAAACTATTTAATAGAAAGTAACTAAAATAAGTTTTTCTTTGTTGGCCTAAGTAGGAATTGACTTAAAATTTATTTTTATATTACTTGTTCTAATGACATTTGTACTTTTAGAAATGCATGATGGACGAAAAAAAATTTTTAATTAAATGTCATTTTGCAATCTGTCCCAATTTAAAAAATGAGAAAGGAAAAATAACATAACATTATAATTATTACTTAAAAGTAATTTGCTTAAAATATATATTATATAAAAGTAACGTATACAAAATTTAATACTCAAAGTGCATTATTATTGCATTCAGTACATTATTATTGAGGGAGGGGGTGGCGATGAAAATTATGATTGAAAATTGGGTCACCAGTAGTGAAAGTTTGAGAAGCACTGTCTTACTTAATTTATTTATTTTGCAGAAAAGTAGTATACACACAAACTGTAATACTTATGCTATTAATTTGTATGGTTTATAATTAAGATCGCGTATAGTAGCTTTAGCGTCAAAGTGCATTATTATTACATTCAGTACATTATTAATGTATAAGGGGGCGCGATAAAAATTGTGATTGAAAAGGGGCGCGATAAAAATTGTGATTGAAAAGGGGGCGCCAGTATTGAAAGTTTGAGAAGCACTGGAGTAAGGTCTTTCTAATGGTTTATGAATAAACCTCTAACTCTTCTTGCTGTGTGTATAAAGATGCTCCAAAGCAAATTTCGTAATTGCCTATATTAGACTAAAACTTTAGGTAGTATGGGAGATTGCATTATAAAAAGATAAGAGAAACTGTCATCTCTACATTTACCTTTTCCAGAAAGAAATGCATTTTTATGCAAATTACATGCTTGGAAAATGATAAGCAGTAAATTTAAACCTTTGTTATATTGAACAAATTGTATTACAAAAAAAGAACAACAAGTTTTTATCTATAAATTAAAAATAATTAAACGGCGGAAATCAGATAAACTATAAGCTAACACAAATTATTACAAACTTAAAGAACAACAACTTTTAATGAAGACTTGTCCCTGTATTATACACTACACACATAACAATAGAATGAGTCACCCTCTAACTCAGCACGTTCCTCATAGGACCAGGATGAACAAGAGCCACGACATTGCAACCACTCATGTGCTTGATTTTCGTCATAATAGTTAGCCCCCCAAACAGAACAAATGCAAGAAGCATTCTGTTTGTTGGCACTTGTTGTTGCTCTGCGTTTTGCTCATACATCTTTTCTACGATTTCCATTGGCAACTCTCTTCGTAGAAACCGGACCTTCTGTACTTGTAAGCTCTCTTGCAACATTCTTATGTCTTTCGCGATTTCCACAGGTTGTTTTCAGTATTGGAATTGGACTCAGCTCTTAAAAAATTATGCTACTGACAGCAAGAATTTAGCAATGATAATAAATAAGTCATTTTCTGCTGTAAGGTGGCTTAAATTAGTACAAAGGAGAGGTTTGTGAAAGGATGATGAACTAAAAGCACGTGCAAGACGAGCGGATGGTCCAGAAGTAGGGTTGGAAAGCATTACTTCATCAAATTTTAGTACTGCACATATTACCCTTAATTTTACTGCCTCTTTTTGCTCTAAGACATTATTCAATAATTGCAATTCCGAAAATTAGGGATAAAGAAAGAAATCATCCGCTCCAGCTAACGGATACTACACTCACATAAGATTACCTCATAGATTCCATGTAAAATTAATTAATTTTGCGAGTTAAATTTTAAGCAAGGAAACTAAAATGTAATAACAGCCCCAAATTGTATTATCACATAGTCTCATAGGTAGTTGTACTTACATTAAAAGTGGTCTGTTTGCACTTCTGTTTGATCCGCACAATAACACAAACAACTCCCACAATCGCGAGGACGCTTGAGCATTGCCAACACCGCAGTAGGAATGAACCAACTTAAAACCATTATGAGCAACATGAGGATTTGCTTAAATGTTCCCATATTCCCCTAGTGTCGATATTTTCCAAGTTTAACCTCCTATTTTATGAAATATTATCTATAATTCTCATGTTTTCCATTAGCAAATCTGGATTCATTGAAATTGAAGAACTAAAAATTAGAACGTATTAGAAATTCTTATAAAGGAAACAGATTTTCTAATTTATACTTTACCTACAAAATTGGTCATCCCTAGAAGAATAGACATCACCAAAGATGCTGCTCCGCTTGTAGTGTTAAAATATTTCCGAAATTCTACATAATAGATGCCGAAAGTGTAAATCATGCCATGAGAGACGAAACGCACAGTAAAAGTTGAAAAGACGACTGCCCACCCCCAGCCTCCATCGATATTAGGATTTGGAGGAGGAGGCATTCCCTTAAGGATTTAAAACTGTAAAAAAATTCATGTATACTTTAAATTTTTATAAACGTTAAAGAATTATAGAAGAGACACATAGATACCCTAATCTACTGCTAGAAATTTCTGGGTTTTTACAAATTATACTGTCAACTGATCCTGCTGCATTGAAAGACGTCGCCAATTCTCAAAAAATGTTGCCAAATTCTGTCATAACTATTATTATTATTGTGCTTGTATGTACATGTTAGGGGAACAGTTTTCTATTATTAGCTGCATATCATGGCATTTAGCCACGACTTTTGATTTGACGAGATCGGTCGACGGTGCAAGTACCAATTTCTGATCAATCATCGAAGAGACAAATAACCTAAAACTTAATTTTTTTATGTATTCATAAAATGTATATAAAGGCGAATATGATAATAGATTTAAATTTAATCTAAGATTTACTGTAGGTTGTATTATTTTCTGAAATGTATAGTTTTTTAATTCTAAATTTTTACGAGGACTTTTTGAAACATTGCACCATGAAATCTGACATAATAAAAAATAAAATACACATTTACAATGATACAATGCACTTAAAAATATATCAGTCTGTACAATGTATTTTTTATAATTAATTTAACAATACTAAGTTAAGAACAAGTTTAATAATTTCCAGCGACCTTATGTGGGTTTGTATTAAAACTTATCTTGATAATTCGTACGGTTTATAATTAATCCCTTAACTGCCGAATAAAAGTTACGCGATTCACTCCCCAAGGTCACCTTTTTCTACGAAGATGCTCATATGTTATGTTTTTTTGGGGAAAGGGGGTGGAGAAAAGAGATAAATAAGCAAATCCTCTGAAATGAATCCTTCACAAACACTGTCAAAGTCCTTTTATTGCATTCCAAAGCCTTCGGAATAATTTTATGGACAGTAGTGCACAGAAAATATCGTACTTCGGAAAGACGTATATATACGTCCAGAAAATTAATACTTTGGCTGAGCGAGACGTTTATATACGCCGGTGACATTTAAGAGGCTAAAATCGTATTGTAGCTTTAACGTCAAAGTATAGTATTATTGAATTCAATACATTGTTATTGTATGGAAGGGGCAGGGCGCGAAGAAAATTGTGATTGAATATTGGGTAGCGAAGTTTGTGAGAAGCAATGTCATAGATGCACTCAGTTGTCTTTAAATTATCAACATTCTGGAACTATATGAGGACTAATGCCGAAGGATTGAGAGAGAGAGAGAGTCACGTCTACACGTAAATTCCAAATCTTAGTCAAATAACGAATATTTTGTCTGATCTGGCACCTGGATTTTTTAATATCCTTATCACGCCTTTTGAAGATTTTGATATCTAATTCCAATCAATACACAGCAAGCTCATTATTCCTCAGAATATTTATTTGAATAAACACTTGACATAAACTGGCCATGAAGTCCACAACCATAATCACTTAACTACACCAGCCTAATCAGACTTTCCATTTATTCTCATAATGGAGTTTTTAACAAAGTATTGTAATTAAAACTATAAAAAACAATGCATTTCTACTAGTATTGAATAATTTATTGTTAAGACTAGACAACATTTTTTTAAAAATTAGGGAGTTTAAGCTAATTATTTTTTCTGGAATGATTTTTTATGATTTAGTGCTTAGTTGTTGGAAAGCAAGTTGAAGTAATTACATTCTTGATATTAATTGCTCGAAATTATAAAAAAAGTTTCAATGAATCTAACTCCAGAATTTTATTGTAAAAGATTTAAAATAATGTATTAAAGAAGAATAAAGAAAAGGAAAATATTTCTTTCAAACTTTTAACAGGTTCTAGTCAGTGAAAGGATAATTTAAAGACTAATTTAAAGTCGACATAGATTTTAAGTGTTTATGTTGAATTCCATCGGACATCTTCGTCAAGTGAGAAAAATGTCAGCAGGTTGTGCGATATTTCAACAATAATGCATTTTAATGGTGTACGTCTGGCTAGAATTGAACCTTCAAAACCGACTAAATTTGATACAAGGGCCAAATTTTGGATTATTGGTGCAATAAAAGCTTTTATTATTTTTTATGTTAATGGTTGTAATGGTAAGAAATGCTGGAGCATTGGAAAAATGAGTACTTACGAATTAGCGTCACTGCAGCAAAATTGTCGCAGCGTGAATCGCGCCATATCAAAACAACAAAAAAGATTCTAACGTGATTTATACGAAAAAAAACCGATCAGTTTTAGATTTTGGTGGAAAATAGTGCGATTCGCGCTTGGCTCCAATTTGGCTGTTGTGACGCTAACACGTAAGCACCATAAAAGATATAACATTTCTTTTTTAACAGGGACAAAAATTCTTTATAAAGAAATACAGAATGTTGTGTTTTCATGGTTACTTTCTAAAGGAGATGACCGAACAAAAATGGGTCTTTATCTAAATTTAGGATATATATATATATAAAATATAAAAACTCATTAATATCAGTGTTATTAATTCAATAGTTAAAATATAGCCACAATAGCCGAATAATCATGGTTCCGAACCGTAGCCGGCGTTGTTTCTGTTATATCGTGGATTTGAGTACTGATGCCACTAATGATCAACCAAGTAGAAGATCATTGTATCTGTCGAGACTCAAAGTCTTAACTTTGGCTTCGCATGGAAGTTTGGAGAGTGGAATACACAAGTTCAGAAATTATTTTCCTCACTTAACCTTCCCATAATTGTAAGGTGCGTCGCTAATGTTTTAGAATGGTACGTTAATTGAAAATCAATCGATCAACCCATTGATAAAATAGGGTATATTAAAAACCTTTTCAAAGAGAATGAATTATGTGACTGTTTTTCTGATAAATCAGAAGAAAGAGTCACTTTATAAAAATTAAGAAACTTACAGATTTAACTTGTAGAATTAAGTTAGTTTAAAACAGCTGTTTTTATTTTAATTACGATTTTCGAAAAGTACACAGAAGCATGAACTTAAAAATAAGAGACACTATATGCTTCATAAAGTAAAAAAAAGTGTCATCAAAAAACAAATATTTATTTAATCATATTAATCATTTCTTTTGCATGAATTTTTAAATTTTATGAGCCAATTTAATGGTTGTTTTATAATTCTCTCTAGTAAATATAATAGTTAAAATTATAGTAAATTTATTTCTATAGTAAACACATTTCATGAGTTAAATTAACTTATCAAGATTTCTTGTTTAATAGTAAAGAAATTTTCAAGATTTATAAGAAAAAGAGAAGAAATAATGAAATGAATAGAATATTAAGACTAACATTTTCATTTAGTTAAAACTTCTTTCCTTTACTTAAATATATATAAATGCTTTTCAGAGATAATCAGTACAGTGACTTTTCCAAAGCTGGTCTATAAATAAAGAAATAACATTGGTAAATAACTCTTACAATGCAAAGGTATTTTGTTCGAGATCTTAAAAAGGATTGCACATAAACAATGCAACCGTGAAACAACTCTTCCTGGATTTCAGTGAACACTATTTCCATAAACGGTTTTTGTTAAATGAATTCATGGCATTTCTGAGAAAATTATTTACATTAGATAAATATTAAACACATTTCGGTAGATTACATTTTTCATATGTAATGTAGTCGATCAAAATAAACACAGTATTTAAAATGTATCACTATTTATGTCTGCTTTTACGAGTAAAGAACTTAATTTTATAAAAATTGATGCATGCATAGTTTTTCAAAAAAAGTATAAGCGACCAAAGACCTATGTTATTGAATATGTATGTATGTATATATATGTATATATATAAGGATAATTAAATTGTAAACTAACAAACAAACAATTGATAACAAAATTCTACTTCCCATTTAATATTTATTTTCCCACTGTACAAAACAACTAAAAAATGAAACAGCTAATTCTTACACAGAAAATGTCATCCAATCTTCCCACGCTTTACACTCCATTCGAAACCTAAGCTAAAAGATGATGAATTCGGAGTTTTCTTGAAATAAATATACTATCCAACTCAAAATCAGGGTAAGTTGGCGTTGGTTTGCATCGTTGAAAGGTTGTGGAAAACTGTCTCCATGATTGATTAAAAGATTGTTTCCCGAAAAACGACATGTTTCCTTCGAAACGTTTCGTAATAATTCACTTCCTTCTTTCGAAGGATTTTTTTTTTCATAATGATCCTTTTAGCCATACAAGACTTTTAACGGGAATTCACCACGACTTTATTTCTCAAAAACTTAAAGATCAGCACTTTTAAGACTAGGAGGATTCAATCTTGCATCACCCGTGTTGTGGATCCATCCGAAAAATTTTACAGGAAATCAAATGATTTTAAGAGTTTCCGGTTGACATAATTAAAATAGACGAAATTTCTCTCGGAAGTGAAAGGTTAACGCTTTTGTCATTTATATGGCTTGAGTGCATCTTTGTTGTCCATGATGCTCTTTTGTGTTTGTACTCATCAATAAATGCGATTCTAAAATATCAACATGTTTCCTCATCGATACATTATATAATTGCAACTATGAAATTAACTGTTTCCAATATATGTATATATACATACATATACATAGACAAAATGTATGCATATATGTCATTATATGCATATATATTCATTCATATTTTTTTATCGTTATATTTATTGATTTATTTCTTCTTTGAGATAAAATTAAAATTTTTTTGGAAATCATTTTTAAAAAATAAATTTTTCAAAAACTGAATCTTATTTTTTTAGCAAGACGATTTGTGTTTACAGTATTATTTCTGCGCTCGAGATGTTATTTGATCAAGGATAATAGCCTTTGTTGCTGCATGTGCGACAAAACTAATTACTGTAATTTGATCAAAATTCTCAGGCTTTTTTTATCTTATTCAGTAACCTTAAGCTAAATTCTTGTTTGAATTTATCTACAGAGTGTCCAGGCTTAAAGTATCCAAAAGTTATGGCTTATTATTACGGAACTACTCATCAGAATGTAGTAAACAGTTCATCCGTGGATTGGAAAACACTCCGAGATTTTTTGGGTCGTGCGTGCATTACTCGGCAGTCGCAGATGATAAACCTGTTACACTGACTTTATTAGTAAAGATGTGGACGCTACAACAAAAAAGGTGCAGTGCGTATTTTGGTTAACGGAATTTAACACGGTCACGCGTGTACAGCGACGTGTTTGAACAGAATGGAATGTCAATCCTCCGACATCAAGAACAATCCACCAATGGGAAAGAACTTTAAAGGAGACGGAACTTAGGTATCTCAAACTGGCAAGTATTCTTGTGATATAAGACACTGTTGATCATGTGCGGGATTCATTTTGTAGCAGTCCTGACAAGTCTATTAAACAAGCCAGTTGTTAAAGTTTCCAAAAGAGAATCTAAACTAATTTTCTTAGCTTTCAAAAATATTATAAGGACATCAAATAACTTCACCACACTTCTAAATCAAAGTAGTTATAATTAAAACCCGAGCAATAGTGGATAGCAGTTTGAAATGAAGAGATAAATAATTTCGAAGATCACCGATCAAAAAGAAACTTTATTCTAACATTTATTCTTAACATAAACGATCGAACAGAACACCGGTGTTGCCATTCGAAAAATACTAAATAGTTATTTAAAAAGAATAATACAATTTAATTACTAACGTTGCCATCTGAAATTTAAAGTTTGTAATATGTAATTAAAAATAAAAATAAATAAATAATACATTTTCAACCTCCTCCCATCTTTTGATTATAAATAATAATCAAAACATGAAACTACTAAATTAGTTTAACTCAATTAAGGAGTTCAAATGATGGCAACGCTTTACAAATTTTCAAAAACTTAAATGTAAAAATAAGAATATTCATGAATGTAAAAATGTTCAATTAATCCTTACGGATTACAAGTTCAACCTGTAATGGTCCCTGGGGACCTCACTTTGAGAACTAGAATAATTATGAGATATAAAAGAACCAGTAGCCATTATTATAATTAACTTTCTTTATTTGATTATCTTTCCCAAATAGAATCAAAGACTTATTAACAACAACAATGCGAATATTATGAGGTTTTAAATATAATATTCTTTAAATTAACTCAATTAATTAATAATCCAATTAATCAATTCATTAAATAACGATCACGCAGAAATTACCACGATAAGAGATCCCAGAATTATATTCAATAATGTTCTTAATGAACATTTAACTTTAATCTCACTCTTAAAACTTTAATGAGACTTTAAATACGATTTTATATTTACCACTCGGAATCTCAATTCTTCATGAGATTAATTTATCTTCAACTACAATATTTCAATTCAAAATCACTATAACTCTATGTTTCAATATCTATCTCCTACTGCTCTAACTTTACTATTTCGTTTGACTTAAATACTGAATCTAATCTACATAACAAGTAATCCTGTCCGCTCTTTGGAGTTGATTGGAAATAGGTAGGGAATTAAATTTCCCTAAAAGGTCGGTTCAGAAGGTTAGTGATAAAGTTCCGTATAGATTCGTCACAAACCTTTCTGGCACTTTAATTTTTCTGGATCTACTAAATTTCACCTCGGTACCAGAAGTACAATCCAAAGTTTGGGAGAAGTCATTTGACTTTTTGAAATCATCGGAGTGGACAAGTAATCAGAAGATATCTCTAACGGATATATCCTTTGAATCGGACGTACTAATTCCTGCTGTGAAGTTTCACTCTAACAAGTCATACTTGCCCATTTTTACCTGGTATGATTTCAGTGAGACGACCTAAAGGCCATATAATTCTCTTTCTATTATCTGCTTCCACCAGATCAATTTCATCAATAGAAACCGTAAAGTTCCTTGACTTTTTATTTCTTCGTTGAATGAGAGGGCACCTAGATACTCAGATCTGAAACATTTTCTTAAATCTTTAAGCACTGCTTGTCTGTACTTAAGTCTCTTGCAAAAATAATTTTCCTCAACAGCCTCTAAATCCGTGAGATTGCATTCATGGACATCTTGCATAGGTATCGATGGAGAAATTGGTTTTATAGCTTCCTCTTCACAAATATAAGTCAGAGGTCTTGAGTTGATTACTCACTCGCAATCTGCCAAAACTGTTATCATTTCCTCATAATTAAGACGTGCATGTCCTAACACTCTTTTCAAAATATCTTTTAAAATTCTAATTAATCTCTCTCACCATCAGCCCCACCAAGCAGCAGTTGAGGGATTGAATTTTCATTCAATAGAGTTGAAAGCTCCATATTTTTGTATCTTACTCCAGTTTAGTTGTTTTAAATAATTGGTTGCTCCAACAAAATTGGTACCATTATCACAGTATACAGTGGCACATCTTCCTCTGTGACAAATCCTCTAAATGCCATTAAAAAACATCCGTCGATACAGCAGTAACAAGCTCGAAATGGACTGCTCTGTACACTGCGCAAATAAATATTAAAACCCAGCTTTTGTTGTTTTCTTTAAGAAATAGAAATCCAGCCATATCAACTCCAACTGAAACACCGCAGAATCTTTTACTCTATTTTCTGGCGCAGGGGAGGACTTATTACTTATAAGTTATTTTAAGTATATCTTTTACATATAGCGCAGTTGGCTACCACATGTTTCACTGCTTTTCTTCCGTTTAGAATCCAATACTTTTCTCTAAGGATATTCAATATCATCTGGACTTCAGCATGACAGTTCTTAACGTGAGCATTGTAGATTAAACGTTTTACCACTTCATATTTCGGTGGAAGAACAATGGGTATAAGAAAATCTTCACTGTCTTTGCGATAAATAATTTTAGTTTTCAAGCGAATCATGCCAGGATCGTCTTTAAACGTTTGTAGAGATTTCAATCTTTCTCATTTGAGAGAAAAGATTCATACTGAATCATAAGTAAAACCTTCGTTTCAGCTTCCTGAAATTCTGTGATTGTTAATTCACCATGCTTCTCTCCAGTTACATTTTTGCAATTGTACTTGAAACGAAGAATCCAGGCAACAAGACGAATAATTCTATCAGAGATGGAGAAATATCTGTAGTATCAGTTTTTAACACCACCTGCTTCGTTTTTTGTTAGTACATAACAAATAATACGCGAGATTATGATCAATATTCTCCAAAAAATCATCTATGTTCTCAATCCCCGAAAAATATTGTTCCGGAATGATTCTAAAACTGGATCCGACTCTATTCTCGGGATTTATACGTTGGGCGCCATTGTAATGGTCCCTGGGGACCTCACTTTGAGAACTAGAATAATTATGAGATATAAAAGAACCAGTAGCCATTATTATAATTAACTTTCTTTATTTGATTATCTTTCCCAAATAGAATCAAAGACTTATTAACAACAACAATGCGAATATTATGAGGTTTTAAATATAATATTCTTTAAATTAACTCAATTAATTAATAATCCAATTAATCAATTCATTAAATAACGATCACGCAGAAATTACCACGATAAGAGATCCCAGAATTATATTCAATAATGTTCTTAATGAACATTTAACTTTAATCTCACTCTTAAAACTTTAATGAGACTTTAAATACGATTTTATATTTACCACTCGGAATCTCAATTCTTCATGAGATTGATTTATCTTCAACTACAATATTTCAATTCAAAATCACTATAACTCTATGTTTCAATATCTATCTCCTACTGCTCTAACTTTACTATTTCGTTTGACTTAAATACTGAATCTAATCTACATAACAAGTAATCCTGTCCGCTCTTTGGAGTTGATTGGAAATAGGTAGGGAATTAAATTTCCCTAAAAAGGTCGGTTCAGAAGGTTAGTGATAAAGTTCCGTATAGATTCGTCACAACCCCTCCAAAAAGAAAACGGGATTTATTCGAAGGACTCAAATGTCTTGAAAATAAATTACGTAAATCCTATCTTTGTCTTACAGTACCGACGATATTAATTTCTAACTGTATATTATTGAAACATCTTCCGTAATGAAAAAGGATAAAATTACGATTTAGAATTAATTGACAAACCTCATAATATTTTACAAGTTTAAATTAATCCCTGCACTCTATCCATTTGGCAAGGGGGCGTGGGAAAAACCACCCTAGTGGTGGCAAAAAAACCAGCCCCATAGAGTATGACTTATATATTATACAAAAAAATACAATACAATCTTCTGTGGCACTGGAACATCGAAGACTTCAGGGTCAGCTACCCTGAAAGATTGACATCCATTTGAGAAGTAGGTAAAAGTATACATGAATTTATACATTTGTTACATGAATGTCATACAATAAATGTCTGGTTCCTTTGCCTTCTCATTCGAAAAACTTGATGCGCTAGTTAGTGTTAATGGTTAATCCTATCTAACTTCGCCGCGCAATAAGGCACCAGATGTGAAACAAAACATACATAGAAACATACATAGCATATAATAATAATCATTTTGTAATAAACAAATAACACAAACAACCAAATGAATTGTCGCATCTTAGCGAAGTCATACATCGAAGTAAACAAATGCAAAATTTACAGATGTTTTCTCCAAAATACAAAAAGTAACACAAAAGTCGTTTTTTTCTGTTATAGAAAAAAAAACACACACAATGCAGTGTCCACTTTTGTTAGTCTTCTTAATTTTAGAGTCCGCCCGTGACTTGCTTTAATTGCAAAAATTCTTCATTTGTTCGTACCGCGAAGATAATGAAACAATACAACCTGGATTTTGACTGTTAAATCCTATGCACTGGATCTCCATTCAACGCTTCCATACTGAGGCTTCTTCTGCGGAATATGCTGCCAGGTATGCCGTTGATTTCGATGTTGTTGAGGTCCTCATGGATTCTGTCTTTTTCTTGTATACGGCTCCGTAGATTGTATGGGCAAGGTCTTCTTGTATTGGTTTGATTCGACCGGACTGTTTTCTCCGCTTGTTCGTTGTGTCTTCTCGTTGTCGCTCTGGTCTGACGGGTCTGGTTATCACGTCCACTAACTTCCATTCGGGATCCACTTGTAGTCGTAGCATTCCTGCGATCAGGCAACTTTGATGGACCTGCAATTGACTGTACTCCTGGTGAAGAGGTATTAGGTTTTTTTAATTTGTAAGTTCTGGACGAGATCGAGGAAGGGATCGACCTCTTGACTCCCTGCCTTTGCTCAGGAGCATGTCTTTTCCGGTCCTGATGATCAGATCCTTGTCGGGATCTCTTCTTACATATCTTGGATCTTTTTATAGCTGGGTCCTTCGACGCAGTACTATAAATTTTACGTTTATTTCTGGGGATCTCCCGTGTGGTGTTACTCTGCCGTGATCTACACCCCTCACTTTCCTGACTAGAGGTTTTCCTATGCTCTTTAAACTGTCCTTGATGTGATCTATTTGACCCATGACTAACTTCTTGTTCGTCATATAGAGTTTCTATCGGACTATCCGAACTAATCGTGTCTGACTGACGAGGTCGGTACACTCGAACCTGATCAATATTAACAGTTATATTTCTTCCGTTTTTCCAAATAACTAAATTATTTCCTTTTATTTCTAAAACCTTATAGGGACCTTCAAACTTAGGCATAAATTTTCCCACCTGTTTCTTACCCGCAGCACTTAAGAAATGTGTTTGAAGTAAAACCAAATCGTTCACTTTGATGTGAACTTCCCTCCTTCTGAGATTGTAATGTTTTCCCCAAGATTTATGCTGTTTTTGCATATTTCGTCTTGCCTCATCGAATCTTTCGATGTTATTACCAACATATTTCGCATCCTCCGTAACATTTATGAGCTTGCTAAACGGAGTTATGATTTTCCTTCCTAAAAACAACTCAGCCGGAGTTTTATTTGTCGTCTCATTTACTGCCGTGCGCAATGCGAAAGCGAACTCGTGTAGAAATTGGTCCCAGTTTTCATGATTTTCTTCAACAAAAGAAGCTATCATTTGAACTAAATTCCTATTCACTCTCTCCGTGAGATTAGACTGTGGTCTGTACGTTACCGTTTTCATATGTTTGATGTCCAACCTGTGACTGAGATGTTCAAACACGTCAGAAATAAATTGGGGGCCGTTATCACTTATCAAAGAAATCGGAGCTCCGTAACGCGCTATATAGGTATTAAAAAAGGCATTAGCTATTGTCTGGGCTGAAGCTTTACGAAGAGGAATCAGCTCACACCACTTAGTGAAGTGGTCAGTTATAACTAATATGAATTTATATCTCTCGGGTCGGGATGCGGGGTAGGGGCCTACTAAGTCTAGCGTTACAATTTCATTTGGATATTTCGAAACTATAGGCATTAAACGACCAGCTGGTAGCGCGTTTTTATAATTAAACTTTTGACACCGGTCACAGGTTGAAACATATTCAAATATATATTTTCTCATAAATGGAAAATAGCACGTGTCACGAAGTTTAAGATATGTCTTCCTCTTTCCGAGATGTCCTGCCAATGGCAGATCATGAAATTCTTTCATTATATCTTTTCGAAGAGAACCAGGAATATAAACTCTTAGTTCTCCCAGATTAGAAAAATACTTCGCGTAAAAGAGGAGACCATTTATTAACTTGAAGTCCTGGGACCAACTCTCGCATACCGTCGCATTAACAGAACCGTCATCAGGGTTTTCTAAGTATCGATAAATATGTCCTAATTCAGGATCTTCCCTCTGTTCCTTAATGAATTGTTCACGGGAATTTATTGCGAGGGCTCTAAGAGCTGCGCACGAAATTTGCGACCCCTCGACACTGTCTACTGGATTTCTTGATAAAAGATCTGCGACCACGTTTTGAACACCAGGTCTGTGCTCCCATTCTATGTTAAACTCTGACAATTTCAATGCCCATCGGATCATCCTACTTGATAAATTCTTACCATTGGTTAACTTCGTTAACGCTGCGTGATCTGTAATCACTTTCACAGGTAGGGGTCCAAAATAAGTTTTAAACTTATTTAGAGCCCAAATTACCGCCAAACATTCTCTTTCGGTAACCGTATAATTACGTTCTGCTTTATTAAGGGTTCGAGACGCGAAAGCAATAGGTTTTTGATTTTGCTGAAGCACAGCACCAATTCCGACCCCACTTGCATCAGTGAATAAATTGAACTGTTCAGAAAATTTGGTAATTGCAAAATCGGTGCCTCCGTTAGTGTGCGTTTGATCTGATCAAAAGAATCCTGTGCTTCTCCCGACCAGTTAAACTTCGCCCCCTTTTTTCTTTAATTGGTACAATGGTTCGCATATATCTGCGTATCGCGGAATAAATTTTTGGTACCAACCCGTCATCCCTAAAAATTTTGTCACTTCTCTATTATTTTTGGGAGGTTTCATTTCCGTAATTGCCCGAATTTTCTTATTGTCAGTTTCGATTCCTTCTTTACTAATAATCAGGCCTAAATATTTGAGTTTGTCACGAGCGAAGTGACATTTTTCTTTATTTAATGTTAGCCCTGCGTCTCGTAATAAGGTAAAAACCTGAGTTAAATGATCAAGATGGTCTTTGAACGATGGAGATGTAATAATAACATCATCCATATAAACGGACACGAAACGCCCAATAACAGGTTGGAGGATTATATCGATAGCCCTTTGGAAATTAGGTGCCGCCCCAGAAAGACCAAAAGGCATGCGTAGGAATGCAAAAGTGCCATTGCGAGTGATAAACGCTGTTTTTTCTATGTCCTTTGGACTAATCGCCAACTGAAAATAGCCACTTCTGAGATCTAGAGTGGACATAACGTTGGTGTGAGGGATATTGGTGAGTAAGTCATCAATAACCGGTAATGGATATCGAGGATATTTGGTAATTGCATTTAGTTTCCGATAATCGATCGCGAAACGATACGCCTCGGGAGAATCTGGAGGAAGGTCATTGTTCTTTCGAGTTAATACGACTGGAGATGCATAGGGCGAATTAATAGGACAAATTGTACCATCCCGTAACATCTTATCTATGTGATAATCAATAATGCCTTGTTTGACCCTGTCGTACTTGTATGGTCTCGACACTACCGGTCCTTTATCTCCAGTATCTATCTCATGATATACAACATGCGTTAATCCCGGTTGATCGGAAAATAACCCTTTAAAATTATTAAATAAGGCTTTTAATTGCCTCTGTTGCTCGTCATTAAGTTTCGATTCTGTGAGATCAATATCAACGAGTTTCTCCTCTTTAGGCGTTTGTTTGATCAGATGATCGGGAATGATTAAGGATTTCTGATCAAAATCTAATGTTAATCGCGACGCCTTCATAAAATCAATCCCCAGAATGCACTGATACTGCATGTTATCAAGTATATGGAATTCCCAGGGTTTCTGAAATTCCCTGATTCTAATTTGTAATTCGACTCTACCCAAATGACTGCACGGGGCTCCTTGTGCTGTCACGACTCTGTCTTTCGTCTTTTGACGAGGTCGGTATGAAAAATAATTGCGGTATACCTCCTCCGAAATAAAAGATTTCTCCGCTCCCGTGTCCCATAGTGCGGTAATAAAGGTTTCATTTAATAGAATAGGGACATACGGTAATTCGACTGGGGTCATTCTTATAGAGGATACTTTGATAGGCCGATGATCCCAAACTGGAGGATTTTCCGTATCTCGCGATCGATTACCCCCATATTCACATCGATCGCTTAAAAGTTTAAATTTCTACTTCGTTCATTTTGACCTCGAAATGAACTATTTCTCGACCCGCTTTGTCGACCGCCTTGACTGTGGAATGGTTGATCCGATTGTCCACCTTGGCGTCTACCTTCGAATCTGCGATTTGCGAAACCTTGGTTTTCGAATCGATTAAATTCCCTTTGTGGTCGGCTATTATTGGCGTATCTCTCATTATTTCTGTTTTCCCTCCAATTTTCCTGTCTATGCCGGGTATTAAAACGATTGTTTTCATGAGGGCCTGAACTTCTAAATCCCTCACTCGAACCTCTGATTTGTCTATGCATAAAACGTTCTTCGTATTTATCAACGATTTGTAGGAGATTGGCAGTATTTCGTGGATGTCTAACTTCGACATAATCCAAAATTTGAGGTTCTAATCGACTGACGACGTGATCTATTAATTTTTCCTCCGACATTTCTAGTTTAAGTATTTTATGAATTTTCAACAATTCATAAATAAAGTCCGAAGGTTGTTGATCTCGTCTTTGTGATGAGGAATAAAATCGCGTTTCTAGTTCTGACCACGGGAAATTGTTCTGACAATGCCTGTTTTAAGTGCGCGTAGTCTGTTGTCTTATCCTCAATGACTCTATAACCTAGAACTTCGAACCAGTCGAGTGCCCGTCCTTTGAGATGACCTTTCAAGTAAGCACATGCCAGTTGTGCAGGTATCTCATAATACGCGAGATTATGATCAATATTCTCCAAAAAATCATCTATGTTCTCAATCCCCGAAAAATATTGTTCCGGAATGATTCTAAAACTGGATCCGACTCTATTCTCGGGATTTATACGTTGGGCGCCATTGTAATGGTCCCTGGGGACCTCACTTTGAGAACTAGAATAATTATGAGATATAAAAGAACCAGTAGCCATTATTATAATTAACTTTCTTTATTTGATTATCTTTCCCAAATAGAATCAAAGACTTATTAACAACAACAATGCGAATATTATGAGGTTTTAAATATAATATTCTTTAAATTAACTCAATTAATTAATAATCCAATTAATCAATTCATTAAATAACGATCACGCAGAAATTACCACGATAAGAGATCCCAGAATTATATTCAATAATGTTCTTAATGAACATTTAACTTTAATCTCACTCTTAAAACTTTAATGAGACTTTAAATACGATTTTATATTTACCACTCGGAATCTCAATTCTTCATGAGATTAATTTATCTTCAACTACAATATTTCAATTCAAAATCACTATAACTCTATGTTTCAATATCTATCTCCTACTGCTCTAACTTTACTATTTCGTTTGACTTAAATACTGAATCTAATCTACATAACAAGTAATCCTGTCCGCTCTTTGGAGTTGATTGGAAATAGGTAGGGAATTAAATTTCCCTAAAAAGGTCGGTTCAGAAGGTTAGTGATAAAGTTCCGTATAGATTCGTCACAAACCTTTCTGGCACTTTAATTTTTCTGGATCTACTAAATTTCACCTCGGTACCAGAAGTACAATCCAAAGTTTGGGAGAAGACATTTGACTTTTTGAAATCATCGGAGTGGACAAGTAATCAGAAGATATCTCTAACGGATATATCCTTTGAATCGGACGTACTAATTCCTGCTGTGAAGTTTCACTCTAACAAGTCATACTTGCCCATTTTTACCTGGTATGATTTCAGTGAGACGACCTAAAGGCCATATAATTCTCTTTCTATTATCTGCTTCCACCAGATCAATTTCATCAATAGAAACCGTAAAGTTCCTTGACTTTTTATTTCTTCGTTGAATGAGAGGGCACCTAGATACTCAGATCTGAAACATTTTCTTAAATCTTTAAGCACTGCTTGTCTGTACTTAAGTCTCTTGCAAAAATAATTTTCCTCAACAGCCTCTAAATCCGTGAGATTGCATTCATGGACATCTTGCATAGGTATCGATGGAGAAATTGGTTTTATAGCTTCCTCTTCACAAATATAAGTCAGAGGTCTTGAGTTGATTACTCACTCGCAATCTGCCAAAACTGTTATCATTTCCTCATAATTAAGACGTGCATGTCCTAACACTCTTTTCAAAATATCTTTTAAAATTCTAATTAATCTCTCTCACCATCAGCCCCACCAAGCAGCAGTTGAGGGATTGAATTTTCATTCAATAGAGTTGAAAGCTCCATATTTTTGTATCTTACTCCAGTTTAGTTGTTTTAAATAATTGGTTGCTCCAACAAAATTGGTACCATTATCACAGTATACAGTGGCACATCTTCCTCTGTGACAAATCCTCTAAATGCCATTAAAAAAACATCCGTCGATACAGCAGTAACAAGCTCGAAATGGACTGCTCTGTACACTGCGCAAATAAATATTAAAACCCAGCTTTTGTTGTTTTCTTTAAGAAATAGAAATCCAGCCATATCAACTCCAACTGAAACACCGCAGAATCTTTTACTCTATTTTCTGGCGCAGGGGAGGACTTATTACTTATAAGTTATTTTAAGTATATCTTTTACATATAGCGCAGTTGGCTACCACATGTTTCACTGCTTTTCTTCCGTTTAGAATCCAATACTTTTCTCTAAGGATATTCAATATCATCTGGACTTCAGCATGACAGTTCTTAACGTGAGCATTGTAGATTAAACGTTTTACCACTTCATATTTCGGTGGAAGAACAATGGGTATAAGAAAATCTTCACTGTCTTTGCGATAAATAATTTTAGTTTTCAAGCGAATCATGCCAGGATCGTCTTTAAACGTTTGTAGAGATTTCAATCTTTCTCATTTGAGAGAAAAGATTCATACTGAATCATAAGTAAAACCTTCGTTTCAGCTTCCTGAAATTCTGTGATTGTTAATTCACCATGCTTCTCTCCAGTTACATTTTTGCAATTGTACTTGAAACGAAGAATCCAGGCAACAAGACGAATAATTCTATCAGAGATGGAGAAATATCTGTAGTATCAGTTTTTAACACCACCTGCTTCGTTTTTTGTTAGTACATAACTTTGTATAAGACCTTTCCTTTTCAATCTCTTCTTGATTAAAATCATGCCGTGAGGAAGACATAGTTTTTTGAAATTCAAAAGTACACTTTTCATCCACTGTGGGCCCTCCCACCATCTTGATAAACTAAACGTTTAGCTTTGCAGCCACTGGAAGTTAAATCTGCCGGATTCCTGTCACCAGGTATATGTCTCCATGATATAGTATTGCACAACTTCTTGATCTCTTGAAATTTATTCCTAACGAAGACAGACCAATTTTCTTCTCTCAATATCATATCTCTCATCCATTGTTGTTTAATCACTCCAGTAATACGTTGTAACATTTCTCCAACCTAGAGCTTCGACAACCGAATTCGTCAATCTTGCTCCAATCGCAGCTGCTAGAAGTTCCATTCTTGGTATAGTTGCGCCTCTTACAGGAGCCACTCGAAATTTTGCTGCTAGAAGAAAAACCTCAATTCGATCATTCTTTTCTAGTCTGAGGAATGTAACGGCAGCATATGCATCTTTACTTCCATCAACAAATGTATGAATAGCCTAGCTACTTGAAGCTTCACGGGACATTTGAATATACTTAGGAATCTATATATCAGACAAATACTTCAGTTCTTGGAACCACTGCACAAACTCCTTACGAAAATCACCAGTTAATTCTTCATCCCAACTTGTACCTAGTTTCCATGACTTCTGTAGTATTATTTTTGGACAAAATAACACTGGTGAGGTGAATCCAAAAGGATCAAATACTTTATGTGCTGTAGATAACATACTTCTTATATTTGCTTTATCCATACTAATGTCATCCAACCAATTCATATTAATTCTCAATGTGTCCAACTTCTTATTCCAAATAAGACCTAATACCTGAGTTTCATTCTTTGAATTATTTTCACAGTCACCAGACCATTCCCAAACTCTTAAATCAAAACCTCCTTTTGCCATCAAGGTCTTAGAATTGGCAATGAATTCCATTTAATTGATCTTTAGAGTCGACAATAGTAACAAAATTGTCAGCGTAGAAACTTTTCAAAAGTCTTTCCTTGAAAGATTTTTCAAATTCATATTTTGAATATGGTACTCAATAACTGAAACCAAAAGAAAAGGACTACATTTCACTCCAAAAACAACTCTTGCGTGTCGAAAAGCTCTTAGTTTCTTTTCATCTATCTTTTTCCACCACAAGAATCGTAAAAAAAACTCTGCCCTCCTTAAGAATATTTATTAGCAGGAAAGCCTTTCTAAAGTCAGCTATAACGCCAAATTCTCTCTCTCTGAATCAAAGAAGAATATCTGGTAAAAGCTCAATAAGATTAGGACCACATGCCAAGCACTGATTTAAAGATGAATAATTTGCTGATCTAGCTGAAGCACTAGACGAATGGGAGTAGTGCTGCTACTTAGTTTTATCACTGAGCGGTGAGGTAAATAATTACCATAACAGCTTTCTTCGTTCTTTGGAACTTCTTCTAAAGGGTGTTTTTTTAGAGGTATAGAACTTTAAATTGCAATAAAACAACGATGTATTATTCGATTGACATGAATTTTTTTTATTCGAAAGATAATCTTGTGGCATTACATTTTAAATATGATTTCTGGCATAGGTCTGGCTCGGATGTAGTCCAATCTGGACGTCCAATTTTCGATGACTTTTTCCAACATTTGTGGCCGTATATCGGCAATAGCACTGTGAATGTTGTCTTCCAAATGGTCAAGCGTTTGTGGCTTATCTGCATAGACCAATGACTTAACATAGCCCCACAGAAAATAGTCTAGCGGTGTTAAATTACAAGATCTTGGAGGCCAATTCACAGGCCCAAAACGGGAAATTACGCGGTCACCAAACGTGTCTTTCAATAAATCGATTGTGGCACGAGCTGTGTGACATGTTGCGCCGTCTTGTTGGAACCACAGCTCCTGGACATCATGATTGTTCAATGCATTAATGAAAAAGTTAGTAATCTTGGCTCTATACCGATCACCATTGACTGTAACGTTGTGGCCTTCATCGTTTTTGAAGAAGGATTTCACCAGCCCATAAAGCGCACCAAACAGTCAGTTTTTCTGGATGTAACGGTGTTTCGACATACACTTGTGGATTAGCTTCACTCCAAATGCGGCAGTTTTGTTTGTTGATGTAGCCGTTCAACCAGAAGTGCGCTTCACCGCTAAACAAAATTCGCTTATGAAAATCGGGAACAACGGCAATCTCATTTTAGGCCCATTCGGCGAATATACGCCTTGCTTGATGATCGTTTTGATGAATTGCCAAACCAAACTGAGAATAAATCACTTGGCAGCTGTTAAATCGGTCGCCATCTTGGAAAGTAATGCCAACTTAAACTTCTATACCTGGAAAAAAACACTCTTTATTATGCCATCAGCTAACCAGCTTTGAATAATATTTTCATATTTTTCATATATATTCATAGTTAAAAGTTTTGAAGCTGTGTAGTTAAGCCTTTTCTTCGCCAAACTTAAGCTATCAGGCAAAAATGACTTATCGTCAGACCACGGCAAGCAAACTTCACCCTCTTTATTAATTGTCACTGTTTCCAAAAAATGCTTCTTTTGGTCTGAAGATCAATTTCATACTTGGATTTTTTCTTTAACAGGATCATTGATTCCGATCAAATCCAGTTTCCAAAGATTAGAGATTTCAGCTTCTTTACAAACAGTGATAATACTGTCATAGCCAAATTTTCTTCCAAAGGTTCTTTCTGTGGCACTTCCCCCATTAAGGTCCATCCTAAATAAGTTTCTACAGCCACAAGACTTGACGATAATACTTTTATTCTGCCAGTCAACATGAAAATATCGATGACTTCACAGCTGTCGCAAGTTTCAGTTAGATTAATCTCGTTTCCTTCTAACTCTTTTATCCATGAAGCTTTGAAAACGGGTTTAATATTTTCACAAATTGTAGACTGATCCAGAACTTCAAAATTACCACTAAAATTTCCATTCAAATTTCTCAACTTCGCTTTTCAGCAATTATGCTTATCATTATTGATAACTCCACCAAAAAGAAAATGCATAATTTTTTCTCAGCGAAGAGATGTATAATTCATCTCTTGAGCTACACTTCTCAAAATATAAGACTTGTGAAATGCAGAATCTAAAAGTAACCTCACAATTTTCTATTTAGTGTCAATTATTAGATTAGTTTTCAGAGTTTGAAGAAATATCTTTGACTGTGTTTATTAAAATTGGTCAGATTAACATCATTTACTGCGGGTTTATCCTTTTTCACTACAGACATTTTTTGTGAATCAAGCACATTGAATCAAGCATCATTGTGAATCAAGCACAAGAAATGATTTTTAGAACATATCAGACATTTTAAAAATGCTCGGCATTTCTTAACTGTATGAAATGGAGATAAACATGAACATCTTTTTTCTTTGACTATTTTTTCGTCTTTCTAATAGCGTCATTTTCGGAGCTGTAAAGCAATCTGAACTTGAATGTTTACCTTTACAAGAAATGCAAGCATTCTTCACATCACTATTTGAAGTACTCGTTGATAAACTCATAGCTGTAGGTACTTTATTTCTCAAGTTTTCCGAACTAAATTGCTTCTTTTCCAAGGATTTATACTCTTGATTCTTTCCCAATCCAAAACCGGCTACCGCAAAAGATATCCTCTTTTCTCCCTCAACTTCCTTTTTCAAAAATTGCATTAAATTATTTAACCTTTCTTTCTCGTCAGTGTTAGTGTTGAAAATATTACTTCGATTCCAAGCCTTTAAAAAATCAACTGGGAAACAAGATTCAACCATAGGGTACAATATAGACACACATTTATCTGTGATTACACCTAATGTTTCCAATGCACGTAAATGAGACTCAAGCTTATCATACAAAGAAGTTAATGAGAATTTTTCAAGCTTATCATACAAAGAAGTTAATGAGAATTTTTCAAGCTTATCATACAAAGAAGTTAAAGAGAATTTTTCAAGCTTATCATACAAAGAAGTTAATGAGAATGTTTCCTTAGTTTGTACAGAAATGATCAATTTCAGCAATTCTCTATAACATATACTTCAACTAAAATATCTTCTCTACCAAAACGCGATTGTAAGCTCTCAATAGCTTTTTGATAGTTGGCGCCAATTGGCGGAGAAATTTCAACTATTTCCCTTGCACGAGAACCAGAAAATGTTAGCTGAACTAAATATTGGAATTTGTCTTCTGGTGCAATATTCTCATCTTTATGAATCTGTTCAAATTGACTCCAAAAGGGAAGCCAATCTTTAATATTATCACCAAATTGTCTAAATTCCAACCTTGGCATCGTAAACTTTCTTTTAGAATTATTTAAATCAGCAGTAGAATTAGAAGAAAATGACTCCTCTCTATTTTGAAACTGTCGCCAACTCTATTTCTTTTTCGGCTTCAAGTTTCCTTATTTCAAGTTCTTGTTCTTTTTCATCCTTTTCGGCTTCTTTCTTGTATTCATTACTATTTAAAATAAGATCTTTCAATCCTGTAATTGTGATATTCGATGATATTTCTTTTGCAATTTCGTCAGAAACATACTTCAAAACTTCTTTTTACAAAACTTTTACTGTTGAAACATCTTAATCTATCTCAAAATGTCTACTCGGGCGCCAAAAAATGTTAAAGCTTCCAAAAGAAAATCTAAATTAATTTTCTTAGCTTCCAAAAATAGTATAAGGACACCAAATCACTTTTTCCACACTTCTAAATCGAAGTAGTTTTAATGAAATCTCGAGCAACGGTAGCTAGCAATTTGAAATAAAAGAGTAAGTTCGAAGATCACCGATAAAAAAAACCCACTTTATTATAACATTTATTCTTAACATAAACAATCGATCAGAATACCGGTGTTGCCATTCGCAGAATGCTAAATAGTAATTTAAAAAGAATAATACAATTTTATTACTAACGTTGTCATCTGAAATTTAAAGTTTGTAATTTGTAATTAAAAATAAAAATAAATAAATATTACATTTTCAACACCCCAGAAACGCGACATTTCATTCTGTTCAAACACATCGCTGTACACGCGTAACTGATTTAAACTCCGTTAACCAAAGTACGCACTGCACCTTTTGCTGTGGCGTCCACATCTTTACTAATGAAGTCAGTGTAACACGTTTAAAGTCCGCGATTACTGAATAATGCGCGCACGTACAGCCGATTGAACAAGACCCAAACAATCTCGAAGGATTTTTCAATCCATGGATGAACAGTTTATTACATTATGATGGGTAGTTCCATCCTTATAAGCCATAACTTGGATACTTTAAGCCCGGACATCCTGTATTTTAAATAGATTTTAAATTAGTTAAACATTAGCATTGTAATTTCTTTTTCGGTTTGTACTTTCGTATTGTTGATAATTGTTTAATATATATATATAAAATCTAGATCTTTAATCCATTTTAAGAAAAAAAATTTTTTACTTCAGTTAATGTTAATATGTTCTGATTTCTTTTTAATTCACCTTTAAGCCAAATTAATATTCAAGTTATTTACTTTAAATAATTTTTTAACTTCATTTTTTTACCATTAATTTTGCAATTTCTCTCTCTTTCTTTGTTTTAATACTTTCTGGCTCTTATATTGCTTTGTATGTTCTGATCCTATTTACAGTATACTCCTTTATTTTGCAATATACTGTCATCATATTGGATAGAAGGTCAAACGATGTAATTTGATAGATTTTTTCCCTCCCTCGTTAAAGGTGTGGACTAAACTAGGATTATATTTGAAATAGTTTATGGTAGAGTTTCATCAAATCTAGGCCTATTTTATCTGTTTTAAATAGCTTTTGGACTTCGAGTTAATATGATATACACTATTAGCCACACAAAAGGCAATACACTGAATTAATCATGCAAAACATGTGAAATTTACATCATGCGTTGGCGGCGATTGAATATGCAAATCCTAAGCATTATAGCACAGACGCATAGCATGGGCGACCGCCACCCACAAGCGCTATAGAAGAAGAGAACAGATTGGCGGTTTGATGTATGGCTATTGTTTTTTCATGCGTGATTTTTTTTAAGTAAGGAAGAATAGTTGCTTAAAAGGATTACGGATTATCCTTCAGAGTAATCGGTCAACCTGTTGGACGAAACCAAGCAACTGTGATGCGGATCTGTCATGTCTGGATGGAGGAGTAATCGGCACTACATCTCTGAGATGTTGCAGCCCATGGTCCTCCCATATATTCTACGCTTGTCATCAGCCATATTCCAAGCGGATAATGCACGACTGGATGGGGCACGTAATGTTCAAGAGTTCATTTTTACCCATCAGATTGAATTGCTTCTTTGGCCTGTTTGATCTCCCGATCTATTGCTAATCGAAAATGTGTGGTCCATGTTTGCACAATGACTGCCCCGGGATACACCACCCGTTGCTACACCAGATTAACGCTGGCAATATGTGGAAGCCGTATGGACTACTGCACTCCAAGGATACATCCAAAGCCTCTTTGATTCTATGCCTAGTAGTGTGGCAGCGGTTATAGCCAACAATGGCGGCTACATTAAGTACTGATTTTGTCATCATCGACACATCCCAAGAGGTTGTAATTTTAATCGTTTGAATTTTGTACAACATGTTATCTGCCAAATAAATTTCACTGTAATATCTCTGGTCCATCTTGGAGTCGCATTTTGCTAAGCCAGCAGTATATTTTCCGTATACTTTTCCGTTTTGCTTATAAGAGTACTTACGTATTTTTATCGTCAACCAACGTTGCCAATTCAAAAGATGTCACCAAATTCTATCAACGTTCTTATTGTTGTGTTTCAACTTGCTTGTCATAAAATTTTGCTATTGGCTTCATATAGCGACATTTGGCGATGTCTATTGATTTGAAGAAATTGGTTGATTGTATAAAACGTAATGTTGTAGAATTACTGTTTTTACACTATTGGAGCAATACAAATTTTTAAAAATAATGATTGACATTGTGTAGAGCATGTAACTAATGAGTCAATTTTTGGCGAATTTTTACTAATGGCAATGAATTGCGTAAATTTTCGTTTTGTTTTTAAATCATAGTATCCAGAAACCCTTCTTGCAAAATGTTATGGAATTTCTAATATTCGTGGAATGAATACAGTATCTTTTTAAAAATAAAATAGGGTGCTTGGGAATTCTAATTTAGCAGATTTTATGCAAATTTCTAACTGCAGAGTTTTAGTAAGTTTTTACTTTTCTTTTTCATTACGCAAGGGGTAATGGCAAACTAGATCGCCTTTTTTTTGCGAATAGTATTACGCGCCACAATGCCATGGTCTACGTTGAAAAGTCTTTGTGTTTGTTCCTTGTTGCAAAGCTGTTCATTCTTTTTCGAATGAATCATTCCAAAAAAGGTATCCATTCAAATTTTACTGAAATGAACGGTTATCATATAAAATGCTCATTCTAAATTTTTGGGAATGTTTCGTGCTTATGATTGGACATTCATTGAAAAAATATGCAAGAGAGAGGTCGATGAGTTTTATTTTTATTTCGCCCTTACGGAAAGAATGGGTATTCCAGCTAGTTACAAATAAACTAATAATTGAATAAGTCATATGTTATTTGTACAAATATAAATAATTACATACTTTTATAGCGTATTTTATAACTATTTAATCACACATTAACACTTCAGAATAATTACATACATAAGAGAGCTCCTAATATTCAGTTCAACGTTATCACAAACACATACGTAAGCAACAATAACTACAAAAAAAGATAGCATCTTTTAATTTCACATATTTCATTCAATGAACTTTTCAAAAGGAACTTCCAAGTATTTGACAAAGGAAAAAATCTTATTAATGATTGCACGTATGGAAATATATCACTAAAATCTTCTTTGAAATCTTGCAAAAGCATCTCATTAGAATTTGACAATGGAAGATATTTTATTCATGAATAAATGTTTTGTAATATTGATATCTAATCAAAGCAGCTAAAAAAGTTTATTTCAGGTTCTAGTAAATCCCTCTTTATACATATTAATAGTATGTTTGTGACTGAAGGTGACAACCTTTTTGAGACTGAGACGAAACATAATTAACATAGTTGATGTTTTACTAGTAAATATATCATCATTGTAATTGAATATTGTTGTATTTAAGTTCAAGTTTTGCTAAAACTGAACGATAAATTATCATGCTGTTTCAAATATTGCTGTTTGGTATGACATTCTTTAAAGGTTGTCGGTGTATATGTGATGCGACACACTACGAAAGCGAAAAAATCGTTCCAAAAGTTATTCCGAAAGCACCGGAAACTATATTAAAGGTAGTACAAATTTTTCATAATTATTCATTCTGTAATTTTAAAACTTTTTGCGTAATTGAAAGTACTCAAAAACTTAACTGTAAATCTAAAGTTGCTAAAATTGGTACATCACTTTCGAATGCGAAAAATATTCTTAATTTAATAAATACTCACAAACGGTACTTTGTGCTTCGCATAAGCATTAAACTTAATAAAATATTACCGCATATTTGCTATGTAAAGATATGAAACTATACACTATGGGAAATTTTAAAATCTTTTCATTTTCTATAATATTTTTTTCAATAACATGCTTTATTTACTTTTTATACGTACTATCAAATTTAATTTAATAGAGAAATAAAAAAATCATTATATATATATATATATATATATATATAAGAAATTTAAAAAATTCCAAATTTTTATGTACAAAAAAAGTAGGCAATTTATTCAATGAAATGATAATACAAACCAAATTTTATCTTAATTTATTTTATATGTAGTTTTGAATATACTTTTTGTTTAGAGCTGTTAATTTTGTTTATAAATTCAGTTTTTAAAACATTCAAATGATCATTTAAATTTTTTATACTATATCAAAGAAGTCAGAGAAATTTTTAAAATTAAAATTGATTACAGTTTATAATTGCGTATTATAACAAACTGCAATCATTTTTTAAGTTTAAATTTAGCATAACTTTTAATATAAAATTCTGTACTTAAATAAAAATGGTTTTATCACAATTTAAGTGGGAAAAAAGGCTTATTATAAAATTAAGAATTTGCTTTTTTTGTGAAGATAAAGTAAAACTATCTTTAGTTTTTTTTTTATTATTCTTACTGTTACGGTTGAGTGTAACATATATTCAAGTTCGAATTCAAAAGTGTGTGGACTGCATCTACCCAATGCTGGGTGCTGTTGGTTTCTTAAAAGAGTTTTGTTTTGGCCAATGGCGAAAATTATTGAGCTGATCACGGTCGAGACGGTAAAATTCTTACTGTCAAACTTAAAACACAGCATGAGACAGTTCTCTGACCAGTGCAACGTGTATATCCTTTAGAGATACGCGCAAATGAAAATTGTGTAAAGGAAGAAGTTGCAGGTGAGAGGGAATCAAATTAAAAAAAAAGGTGTAAATGTCACAATAGCACCTAATGATGTAATAAAGAAGTATACTTCATCTGGTAGGTGTGTTAAAACACCTAACAGACTAGATTTATTTATCATTGTTATAGGTTTGATACTTTCCCTGAATATCAAAAGGGGGGAGGATGTTGTGAAAATAGCACTGCTTTGAATGGCTCTGGGGTGGAGTGACGCTGAAAAACAGGAGAAATTCAAATTACCAAAAGATAGAATTGAAAAAATTAAATGTTGACCCAAAATAATCCCTTGCCTTTTGGAGCCAGTTCAAGAAAATACATGATGGCAGTTCAATTGCGAAGGAAGACAAGATGCAGTATTTACTACAATCTGTTGAACCTCACTCTAAAGCTGAAAGATTGGTCCTTAGTTTTCCGGCGACTGCGGCTAACTATTCGAAAGCCATAGAGCAGTTGAAAGAGCGGTTTGGACGCGACGATTTGTTGGTCCAGAGACCTTCTAGGGCTTGTAATGAAAAATGCAGTAAAAGGACGGTCCAAGACACATACCTGGCATATCTGTATGATGAAATAGAAGAAAAACTACGTGCTTTTTTTAGAGAGCTTGAGAAGAACTCAAGAGAAGTATGGAGATTTCCTGATCCCGTTAGTCGAAAGCTGCCTTCCCGAAGAAACACTACTAGCCTGGGAAAGAAGCCGAAACCATGAATTGACACAGAGCACTCACTCATTAGAACATTTGATGAATTTTGTTCGCAAAGATGTGCAAGGAGAGGAGATGGTGCAACTCGCCCGAACTGGATTTGGACCTCAACATAATTTCCGAAAGAACAATGCTCCCGTTGAGTGTGTAATGCAGAGTGAGCTTGCAACCGCCTCGGCCTTAGTAAGCCTGGATTCAGGTAAGCAACCTCTTTGCATTTTTTGTGATAAGAAGCATCCGAGTGAGAAGTGCTTTATTTACAATGCAAGGCAGTAGAGCAATGACCTCACTCTCTGCCTACTAAGTTCGGATTGCCCGAAAAAGGGCATTACATCATAGGGGTGGGGGCGTGACGTCACTCCTCCCCAGAGCCATTCGAAGCAGGGCTATTTTCACAACACTTACTATTTTTAATGTATTTGAAGGTCTTAAAAAAAACTAGTCTTAACTTACAACAGTTATTTTTTTACGCATATATTTTTCGTTAACTTAAAATAAGTTTATTACATTTTAGCTCATCAAACTGTAATATATACAATGTAAATTTTTTTAACTGATTTTAATTTTTAAACAAAATTCAGTGTTACTTTGTAAATAAAAGTGTCTTGCATTGTTCATTAAATATTCTAAATAAGTTTGTCTTCCTGATCACAGAGCATAACTTAATTAATTAAAAGTTTGCTTAAGCTGTAATTGAAGGTAATACTTCTTTCTCATATGAAAATAATTTTATTCTTTTATAATTACGAGTATAATATACTTAAAAGCAGTTTAATAGCATTATTAACTGAATCAAATTAACACATTAGTAGATTCTCTCTCTCTCTCTCAGTAGGCTTTTCACTAAAGCTTCAATTTCTTAGAACTTTTTTTAAAAATAACTGAGAGTAACGAATTGATTGAAATGAATTTGTTACTTAAGCAAATGTATTTTGTATAAAAAATGTTTTGAATAGTGATGACAGAAAAGTTATAAATTATTAGTCTCTGTAATTATGCTTGTAGGTTATATATGAAAACAAAGCTGTTACATGCGGAACATACGTAAACACATTCAAAACATTTGAACCGCCAAAATTGGATTATCCTGCATATAATACAGAATTGTATACACTTATAATGTTTCGTAAGTATTTTGTTTATATGAGCATTATTATGTAAATACATCTCTTTTTTTTAAAAAAAAGTTTAAAACACTTTAGTTTTAACTCATTAGAGTTAAAAGTTCCGAATGTGTATTGTGTCTAAAAAAACATATAAAAATACTCTTTAACTACATGCAAAACTTTAACAAACAATTATGTAGCACAAAAAAAATTCATAAGATGAGCATATAGATTTGTACGTATATGAGTATGCAATTTTTTTCTCACAAATATATAAAATTAAATAGTAAAATTAAATAAATTCCTATAAATTTTTTTTCTATATATTTACTTGTCAAATATATATATTTAAATGTTCCCTTTTATCGCAATAACCTTATGGTATTGATAAGTTTATTAATTATTAATAGTTGAGAAATTTTTTTTTCATGTGGAAATGTTTTTTACCTTTCCACTTAACTAGGTTGAAGGCAGGTTTTGTAAGATATAGTGATTAAAAAAGAAAAAAATATATTTTTCGGCCTCCCAAAATATGTAACTTAAATAATGGCTCGAACTCTAGAAGTATTGATGGAAATAACTGATATAAACAAACAAACAAAAAAAAAACCAATGCAACTCAGGATTGCAAGGTAATTTTTAAGTTGGTAGAACGAGTTTTTTATCATGCTGGAGAATTCACTCCAATAACAGTCTTGAAAGAAATTATCTCGAACCTTGATCAAAAGAAAATCAATGATTTTGCTGTATTCATATCTCTTACCAGGCAACCTTAACGGACGCAATTCCTACAAAAGTTTCTGCCACGTTTACTACCATTCTTAATTGCAAATTAATGAGTGACTATATTGTTCGAACACGACGGATTGACAGTTCTTTTATGACAGGAATGAATGAAATCATTAAGGCCTTATCTTTGTTAACAAATGAATTGAATATATGGGTTTTCCAGGTTTCGTGATCTGTCTTGCCTCGAATTCTCTGATATCTTTAAAGATATCTAATAAATGCTTCGTACGACAAGTCTATTTAGTCACCAAAGAATCTTTTTGCTAGAAATAGCTTCACAGCTGCTGACATTCATAAAATACCAGGAATCTTTTATCGTGTTGGAGATTCTTCCATTACTGATGGTAGATCTGTGTTACAAATTGTGACTGCTTTACTTGAGCAATTTTTTTTTTGACTTTCCGTCAATGAAAAATTTCTTTTTTAAAAATGCATATTTCCTGTGTTTTTTTTATTTTGAATACATTTAGGAACTCTGGGATTGTCTCCCGATCCCTCATATTCTTACTTGTATTGGCAACTTCTACCCTCATTTCCAGTTTGGACCATCTCATTCCAGTTGCACTCTACATGTAAGTATACTAAGTGGCTGAAAAAATCAGAGGCAACTTCTAATAACGAGTTGGTCTACCTTTAACTCTGATTACAGCTTATGATAATTTTCTTGATATTACTGCTGAAGAATACAAACCAATGGTGACGTTATGGCCGCTCTAAATTGGGTCAGATTGGATGATAGCGTTTCAAGCTTCGGAGTCATCTTCCAACTTTTTCGGGCAAACACTCATTAGGATCGAAGTCAGAGGGTTGAGTTGGCCAGGTTAAGTATTTATTTATATTCCACAAACCAATTTGAGACCGATAGAGCATGGAGGTAAGGTGCATTGTTCTGCTAAATGCGACCATCTTTGTAAGGTAACTTTATAGCCAAAGACTAATAAAGATTAACAATAATATTGAGGTAAGCTGTTCTATCCCCCAGCTTGAAAAGCTGTCATTTGCTAAGATTCGTGCTGTTTGCCATCATGTTCTGATCTTGCCATTTGCATATGGAACAGAAGAAGAGATTCATTAGACTACACTATTTTTTTACATTGTTTAAGTGACTAATTGCGTCATTCCTGAACCCACAACTGACACCTTTTCCTATTTTTCCCATTCTGTGATACCGAAGGCCCTTGTAATGATCTCTTGCTGCTAAAGCAATCTTTTTGCAAAATTCTCCTGCTGTTCATAGAAATATGTTTTGTACAGCCCCTGCATTGAGTTTAGCTACAGCAAATTCAATGTCAGCTACAGTTTAGCTGTTTGCGGGAAATTGTACGCGCTACTAGCCTTTTACCTCTCTCGTTCACTAGCCTTTTTTCACCAGATTGTAGTTCTGGTAGAATGTAGTTATTATGGCTTGAAGTTTTTGCTTTTTCTCCCCCTTTTTTTTTTTTTTTGAACTGCTACTCTCTAAATACCCGATATATTATTGGACGAGAAAATCATAAAAGATTTGTCGTTTTAGAGATACTGATTCTGTTTCTCCTTGCACAAACGATCATTTCTCGTTTAAGATACATCCTTAAATCTTTTATTTTATACATTTTGACATTAACTTTCCCGATGACTACATCATCCGTAGCTGAGCGTTTCTTACATAAGCAACTCCGCTTTGTTACATCACTATTGGATTAGTTTACTTTCAAATAAGGGGTGTCTCTTGTAGTTTTTTGGTAAGTCTCCGGTCTCATTTATATGGCAGCACTGTTGACCGACCCGCATAAATTTTGGATAGTACCAACTTTCAACTTTCAAAATTTCATAACATTTTGATAATTAGTTTACAGGTTACAGTGGTTTCAGTTACTACAGTCTTGTAATTTTTAAAATAATGGATACAAAAGAATTTCGTATGTTGCTTTAAATTTTTTTTATGGGAAAAATACTACTGATGCCAAACATTGGTTTGATAAGTGTTATGAAGTATCTGCACTATAATACATGATTCATTTCGATTTATGTCAATCCATTTTGGGGTAAAATTTACGCTTAATCAATAGAGAAATGCATATATGAAGTTAAAAATATGTTTCTCCTTAAAATAAAAGAAATTGCATTTATTTTGCATGAAAAAATTTAAGAATTATTTAGGTAAATAAACACATGTTTTGTACATAATCACTTGCATGATCTAGCATTTTTTGTCTGAAAAAAGTTGTTCTAAATGTGAATCCTGCTCAAACCTTTAATGCGAAAACAACCTTGTCGGATTCGAGTTGTAGGGCAAAATGTATCCCAATTATCATAATTTATATAATTTTTTTGTACATTCTGATTATATAACATCAGTCGTCTATTTTTCTCTTAATAAAAAAATTTAATTTATTCATTAAAGGCATTTCTTGCCTGTGAAATAGAAATTGGTAAACTACAAAGCGTGTGTCAGGACACTAAGTACCGTTTCAAAAAAACTCACACGTAAAAAAATCTTTTTTCCCCCAAAAAACTTACTTTTATAGGAAAGAGCATGTTGTAAACTATTTTTTATATAGCTACCATTACTGTTCAGACATTATTCATATCGAGAAATCAACTTGTCTATACCCTCTTTTAAGAAAAACGCTGTCCGTAAAAAGAGCCATGGCTGAACAGCAATTTGGGTGTACATCATCACAATGCAATCCTATTGTGCAACGTCTATATTTTCACGAATTTTCGCATTCACTTTTTCGATCAAACCATCATTGATAACTGAAGTCCACCTACTCCGTGCTTCGTCTTGAACATTGGTGCAACCATCATTGAATTGTCAAACCCCTTTCTCACCATCTCATCACTCATTACATTTTCACCATAAATCTCTTCAAGTTGATGATAAAATTCAACTGGTTTGAGTTCAACAGACGGATTACAGAACGTACTTCACAGTCAGTGGGATCGGTAAACGTCTTAAGGTATCCGTCTACGTTCAGAACCGTGATTTTGCACAGCGCATAAATGGATAATTTTCATGATATTTAGTGTCACTTAGATTAGAATATATGCATAAAATTGTTATAAGGACATTTAGACAAAAAAATTAATTATTAAAAATAATCTTTTTTCCAAATGTTCTCCTTTTGTGAAAAATGGTTCTATTATAATAATATTTTGCCTGTATATAGCTCAGACCTCTGTACAGAGGCTCAACTAGAATCTTTGAAATATATAACTTAGAAGTGGATTTATTCATATTTTACGACAACAGAGGGGAGCAATTTTAAGAAAAAAATTCGAATAATTATTTCAATTGGTGGTAACTCTGAAAATAATGTGAATTTTTCAAAAATTCTAGTTGAGCCTCTGTAGAGAGGTCTGAGCTATATACAGGCAAAATATTATTATAATAGAACCATTTTTCACAAAAGGAGGACATTTGGAAAAAAGATTACTCTAAGTTAATTTTTTGGCAAAATATTATATTTAAATAAATTTTTTTTTGTCAAAATCTCCTTAAAACAATTTTATGCATGTATTTTAATCTTAATGACACTAAATATTATGGAAATTATCCATTTATGCGCTTTTTTAAAATCACGGTTCCGAACGTAGTCGGATACCTTAAGCATTTTTAACGCTCTCTAACATGCTTAATAAGAACACAACATGGTTATAATGGTATCATTGGACTGACGATCAAGCAGAGACACTCATGCACATTCGTTGAACTGGGATATTGCCCCTGCGTTTCCGATAGAACAAAACGTTACTCACTTCCGGACACGCCTTGTACTATTCAGCACAGATTATATAGAATATCCCTATTCATAACCGTGAGCTATACATCCTCTGAGTTTTATTCAGATACCTAAAAACAAGCTAAATAAATATTATTTTCTAAAGGATAGAAATATAAAATATATGCTTATACTTGTGTTTTTTTTAAAAAAATATATGTATATTTAGGTTTAAAAAAAAAAAAAATCTTTCAGTGACAATTTTTCTTCTTTTTTTATAGATTTTGATCAGAGTTCGCCAACTCCCAGATTTTTTAATTTCTTACACTGGCTGGTTGTGAATATTCCGGACAACAATCTAATGGACGGAATTACTAAAGTGGCTTACACAACTACCATAGTACCACTGAAAGGTATGCTTTAAATCGCACGAGAAAGATAAGGAAGGCAAAGATTCTAACGCGAATAAAGGGGAAAAAATTATGTATATTTATAGAAAATAACCTTGAAACAACATAATTAAAAACTGAACATTTCAATCGTCAAAATATTTTTTAGAAGAAAAATTCTTATTGTGATATTCTGATACTTCGTATATGGATAGATTTCTTTTTGTGCCAATATTATGGTATACAATTAGAATCTGTACATCTTTTACATTTCATCTCAGATTTCGTCTTGTAGATCAGATGTACTCAACCTTTTTCCGGCCGGGTTACATACATATGACGGATATTTGACGTGGACCGCAACATGACGATAATGGCGGGGGGCACAAGAAGACCAACGCAACATTGCACTGAGCAAAATTGATCAAGTTATTGAAACTCATTTTTCGGCTTTTATTTTAATACTATATTAACCCTTTTATCAAACACACACGAAATATATTTACTTTTTTGCCTTTTTTACTGAATTATGGTGTAGTTTCGATTTCCTTTCACCTATGACCAATACTCTTGTTTACATTCTATAATCAAAATTCTGTCAATCAATCCATTAAAACTATCAATAAATATATTTGATTGCTTGATTGATAGAGTTCCTCCCAAAATCTTTAATACATTGTTCCTGAATAATCACTGGCGTAATTAGCTCTGAGGAGCTCTGTATCAAAATTCCTTCGAGGCCCTTTTTTAGATATGGGAGCCCTGTTAGTGGAACTGTAGTTACACATCTTGGAGCCCCTGTAGCTTGAGGGCCCCGTATCATTGATACGGCTAATACGATGGTAGCTACGCCCCTGTGAATAATGGAACTTCTTAGTGCATTGGGCCATGACCGGACCACTCAGAAAAGGTTGTGGGGGGTCGCAGGTTGAGTATCACTGGTGTAGATGTACAGTTTTCTGACGCTCTCCCCATTCCAAAGTGGAGAGTTCTAAAAGGGCCCCCCTCCCACAGGAAGTGCGATGTCACTGACCAAAGGGAACAGGTTGAACGAGAGTGATCTGGAAAGTAAGAACGACTTGTGACGTAGTGTTAGCCACTCGCTTTTTGAGTGTAAACGTACCTCTTTGTCAAGGTGACATTTCACACTAAAAAAGTTATTTTGCTGTTTTTTATTTGATCCATTCAGTTGTGAGTTACAAGGATTTAAAAATGGAAGTCAACAAAGAGAAAATTCGGTACATTTTACAGTTTTTATTTTTGATAAAGGCTAAAATGCAAGCCAGGCGGCTGAAATTGTGAATGGTGTTTATGGTGCTGATACTCTAATAGCTAAGTACGTGCAATTTTGGTTTCGTCGATTCCGTTCAGGTATTTTGGATATTAAATAGGCACCTCACACAGGCAGGCCCATCGTCGAAGGCGTCGATAAAATCACAGAAATAATCGAAGTTGACTGGCATGTTAGTAGTCGCAGCATCGCCCAGGAGCTAAAGATTGACCATAAAACAGTTTAAAACCATTTGCACAAAAAAAGTTTTATTCACAAAAAGAAACTCAATGTTTGGGTGCCACACCATTTAACACCAAAAAACATGATGAATCGAATTTTCAGCTGCGAAGCCTTGGTCAAACGAAATGAAATTTACCCATTTCTTAAATGAATGGTGGCTGGGGATGAGAAATGGTTCACATACGACAATATTGCGCGAAATCGATGGTCTTCAAAGCGCGGTGAGCTAGCTCAAACGGTAGCCAAACCAGAAATAACGACCAGGAAGGTTCTACTGTGTATTTGGTGGGACTGGAAAGGAATAATTTATTATGAGTTGCTTCCGTATGGGCAAACACTAAATTCAGATCTCTACTGTCAACAACTGAATCGTTTGAAGTTAGCGATTGCACAGAAACAGCCAGAATCGGCCAACAGAAGAGATGTTGTGTTCCATCAGGACAACGCCAGGCCACACACGTCTGTAGTGACTCGCCAGGAACTCTGGGACCTTGGTTGGGAAGTTTTAATGCATCCACCAAATAGTCCGGACCTGGCATAAGGCGATTACCACCTTTTTCTTGGATTGCAAACTTTTGAGTGATAAGAAATTGGGATTAAGAGAAGATTTTGAAAATCGATTACTAGAGTTTTTCGCCAATAAGGATCAAGACTTTTATGAGAGAGACATTATGAAGATACCTTTAAAATGGCAACAAATTATACAACAAAATGGTGTATATTTGACCCAAATCGACAATCCAAATAAAGTCTTGAATTTCATGAAAGAATAATGGATTTCTCTTTTTACCCAACCTAATATGTAATAATTCACCTCGAGGGATTTTAATTCATAATTTTCTTTAGCCCTCCAAGACTTCACGTGATAATTTTTATTTTACCCTCCTAACTGGAACTAACCATGACTTTATCCCTCAAAAGCACTAAAGGGTTAGAGTTTTTAAATCAAGATGATGCATTTTTGCATCCATGCGTATATAAACAAATCAGAATAGCCTTTACCTGAAATCAAACAATTTTAATAGCTTCTGGTTGACTATGGCTATAAATAGATGAGATCTCTAGAGTGAACAAATCGATATTGCATTAAGATTATATGGACATTTTTTTTCAATGATCGATAGCAAAATAAAAATTGATAGACTCAAAGTAGATTGCTCAGAATTTCTAATAATGCTATGAATTGACATCATTTTGCTTTTATTTTAAAAGAAAGATATATTTCTAATATCGATTTACTGAATTCTTCAATAAATACTTTTTTTTAGTTTCTTCCGAATTTTCAATTTAAAAGTGGTGATGAATTGAGAACCTCTGTGATTGTGATGTAAACCAATTACGCAATGAAAATCACTAAACACGAAACTGAGGGAACTGAAATATTTTTTAATGTTAAAAGAATTTTGTAATAAAGATATTGCAAAAAAAAAGGATACATCAACGAGTTTATTTTATTTGCATACACTGGTGTGCAAAAATTAAGGACGAAGTCGAAAATTAGCATATCAGCTGAACGAAGAGGCAGAGCGGACAGAAAGACCAATCAGGAGATTAAGTAAGGTGATGTACTGTAGCACATGCGCAGATATGCAGTATAAAGCATGTTGTCGGTGTAAGATCAGTATTTCTGGCAAAGAGATTGCACGCCGTATAGCAGTTAAAATCCCACCGAGTTGCTGCCTCGGCGAGAAATGGCAAATAATCAATCTGTTAGACGACATCTGGATGCTTTTACCCGAGGTCGAATCATTGGGAAGTTGGAGGAAGGCCGCAGTGTGACAAGTGTGGCTGCAGAGTTCGGAATTGCTCACAGCATCGTTTCACGACTTTGAAGACAATTTCAAACTACAGGAACAGCTATCCGGGGGTTCAGTAGTGGTCGTCCACGAGGAACCACACCCGCAGATGACCGGTACATTGTCTTACAGGCCAGAAGAAACAGGCGGCAGACAGCAGGAGAAATCGCTAGACACACGACACAGGCGACTGGACGACCAATATCGCGTTTTACCGTGGCCAGAAGACTGCACGGTGGTGGTCTGTTTGCACGACGCACTGTACGGTGTGTACCTTTAACGCCTGCCCATCGGAGAAGGCGTTCTCTATGGTGGCGGGAACACCGGAATTGGAGAGACAATGAATGGGGATGAGTACTCTTTACAGATGAGAGCAGATTCAGTTTGAGTAGCGATTCTCATCGCATACTCATCTGGAGAGAGCGGGGAAGCCGCAATCATCCCTCGAACATCATTGAAAGGGACAGGTATGGAGGTCGCGGTGTTCTCGTTTGGGGAGGCATCATGTTTGGTAGTCGTACAGAGCTTCACATCTTCGACGCAGGTTCAGTCAACGGGACCCGTTATTGTAACGAGATTCTTCTTCCATATCGGCGTCTTTTTAGAGGCGCTATGGGTCTGCAGTTCCTTTTCATGGACGGCAATGCACCATGTCATCACACAGTAGCTGCCAAACAGCTTATAGAGAGTGAGGATATTGAACGTATGTATTGGCCGGCATGATCTCCGGATCTCAATCCCATCGAGCATGTATGGGATTTTCTAGGCAGACGCTTGGCAGCTCGTACCTTACCACCAGTAACGATTCAGGAGCTTCGATTGGCGCTGCAAGACGAATGGGCAGCAATGCCTCAACAACTCATTGACACCCTCATTCTCAGCATGGGCAGACGCTGTGAAACCTGCTTAGCAGTCAGGGGAGATCATATCCCCTACTCAAGACCGGATGTTTCTTGCTGGACACCCATCACAGGGATGTTTCGGCCTTCAGTCGCATTGCTATCTATGCTACTTTTTCAATCAAGCTTCTTTTTATCCATCTGATTTCTCTTTTAGTAAGTGTTGCTTACATAACACATGTCCTTACGTATTGGGGATCTTACGGTATTAAATGTGTTGATTTGGAAAGCTTTTGTACAAAGTTATATTGAAAAAACCGTCTCGTCCTTAATTTTTGCACACCAGTGTAGATCTGTATATATGCATATATTTAATAAAAACTACTGAAAAAAAAATATTCAAAAGAATTTAAAGAAATTTAATACAAAATTTTCAAATTTTTCGAAAAACAAAGCATTTATTGAATTTTTTGGAAAATAATTAACATTTTGCTTTGAATTGTCTTTTTAAGCACCAAATTTTTCGATATCTTCCGTTTTGTTATTCATTTCACAATTGAAATTTGAGTTTAAATAACTGCGTATACTGTTCATGACCTTCCTTATTTCGGATGATGTCGGAGCTGCATCATTCACTTTATATTGTCGTCGTTGGAATCTGCACCAGCGATATTTTTTGAGCTTTGAACAAACTCCAAAAAGTCTTAGTCTGCCATAATTCGGGCTGTACACATACATTATCATCATCTACTGCAATGATTTTTTTCCGATAATACAATAGGACAGTCCTATACTTCCGAGGTTTTCCATATTTTATTCATTTCCAGAAGGGAAATCTTTTCGTGTTAAGGGATTTTCGCTTTGTGTTAAAAGAAAAAAATGCAAGTTAATGTATAGCAGCTTGTCGGGATCGTTGTATTATTTCGTGTTAACCGAAATTTCATCTTACGCGTTTTTGAGTTAAACGTATTTTACTGTATAGTAAAGTAGAGAGAGAGCAATTCGTAATTTTCTGTTTATTTATTTTACACCGCGGGAGCTAAATACAGGAATATTCATAATTCCCTTCATAGTTCTGAAGCAAAAAAGAACATTTAAAACTATACAAAAACAATTCAAGTTTATAACCTGTACTCAAAAATAACACCGGCGGCTAGCTCAAATAATTTTAATTGACGGAACATTCTGCTTGAGCACAGTTACAAATACAAAAAAAAAACACCTGTTAATACAATGCAAATACTAAGGGGTTTGCGTGGGCCGACATTGGCACGTCCTTCCTTCACCGAGGTGGCAGTCAGACTGGTTACTTGTCCATACGGCCAGGAAAGGGCGCTCTATTGATATCTTTTTTGCCATTCATTACAAGTTTTATTTACATGCTTTACAGTTGTTCTATGTATGAAACCTTGGTTATACGGCACACGTTAATGCGATAGTCCAGTTCATGCCATTCTCTATTTAATATGGTACTATCAACGCTATTGGTATCATGTGTTATCCGAAAACGAAGACTTTTATATAAGACCAAGTTTTCGTACATCCTTTGCACGTGATTCATGTTATATGTATGAATTATATACAATTACGCGAAATAAAATGCTTGTTCGAAATTTCCACGCAATGTGTTCAGAATTCGAAATCAAACGTTGCATTTGAGCCGCTCTTACCAGCCAGTGCTGTTTACAATTACAAAATAAATCTGCAATACGGTGTGGCGAACAGCCCGCGAGATTTAAGAAAGAAACTCCCCTTTGTCTTAAAATAATTACTTTTGTAAAATACAATTTGAAAAAGCTGTGGAATGCATTTTAAAATTTACTTTTGATTAACACTTATGTTCTTGCTTCATTTAGGTTTCATTTTTATTTCTGTTATTCGTTACTAACTGTAGTAATTTTTTTTTCTATATAGGTTATCTAACACATATCCTACTGGTTTATCATCAAACTAGAAATCTGTCAGATGTTACTTATGGAGAAGGAAGTCGAGACAATTTTGATATTAATAATTTTGTTGAATTTCATGGCCTGAAAGGACCTAAGTCTGGAAATTTCTTTTTTCCTATGTATAGAGATAATTAGCCACCTCTGCTAAAGAGTTTCGGGAAAAATTATTATCATTATTAAAGAAATGATTTATATTGAAGTAATTTGCGGGATATAATATTTGCGTTTCGATTCTTTTCGGAAAGAAATCCTTTTGCTCGAATGGCAGTTTCCGAACTTTATCCTACTTAATACAAATCGTGAATAGACATTGCCTATATATGCTGGAGTAGATGTTAATATTTCTTTTTTAAATGAGATACAATCAGCTTATTAAAACATAATACATACTAACATATGCTACTTTAAATCTATAGACAATTATATCTTATGCATTAAAGCATGTACAGTTCAATATTTTAAATTGATATATATTTTATATTATTACGAAATCGCTGAAAAACGAATTCCAAATATTGCATTCCATGAAATATTTTATTATTATCCACTTACCAGTATTATCTCTCAAAAACCTGAGATTCAACAAAAAACATCTAAATAAATGCACTGAAAGGAAAATTTGATCAGGCATTTAATTTAAATTACGAATTCATTTTTCTATTTTTAGACTGATAAATTTACGTTATAATTGTAGCCGCATCACAAAAACTTCACAATTCTTCTTCAAAATATATCTTCAAATTTCAAATTTCTTTTTTTCTTGTATGCAAATTCAAACATTGAATTTTACAATAAATAATTTAATTGCAAAAAATAATGTGGTTATCTTTTTTTCAATCCATAGACGCCTTTATACAATTCTTTAAACCATTGCATTTTCAACAAAAATAGCTATAAGAAGCATAAATTAATAAAAAAATTGTTTTTATAAAAATATAATTTTTATTTTATAATCCTATCACATTATTCCAATACATTACAAAATAATGAAGAATTTCACGGTATTCATATTTATTTGGAAATATAAGGAATTATCGCAAATAAAACTTTTTTATCAGTTTAAATTCCGAATAATTAAAATAAAAAATATATAAAGTTAATTTTGAAAAAAGATGATTATAGACACAAAAACTGTTTTGTTCAATTTCATAAGTAAACCAATTTCATGCAAAAAATATTTAAAATTGAACAATTATCTTTTAAAGACTGTTTAATTATGAAATATTAAATTTTTGTAATTTACACTGAGATTAATAGTACCGACTTTTTTCATTCACTTTGAAGAACAACTGCATGACCACACTGAAACAAACTTGTTGATACATCTGTCAACCAAATAATCCTTTTGGCAATGTTGCGCGAATTATCTGCTTCAATACATTTAGTACATATATATATATATATATATATATATATATATATATATATATACTCTAATATATATATATATATATATATATATATATATATATATATATATATATATACTAATAAAGGGTGTTTTTTTAGAGGTATAGAACTTTAAATTGCAATAAAACAACGATGTATTATTCGATTGACATGAATTTTTTTTATTCGAAAGATAATCCTGTGGCATTACATTTTAAATATGATTTCTGGCATATGACTGCCACGGCTGGCTCGGATGTAGTCCAATCTGGCCTTCATCCTTTTTGAAGAAGTACGGACCAATGATTCCACCAGCCCATAAAGCGCACCAAACAGTCAGTTTTTCTGGATGTAACGGTGTTTCGACATACACTTGTGGATTAGCTTCACTCCAAATGCGGCAGTTTTGTTTGTTGACGTAGCCATTTAACCAGAAGTGCGCTTCATCGCTAAACAAAATTCGCTTATGAAAATCGGGAATACGTATTCCGCACAGAACCATTATTTTCGAAATAAAATTGCACAATATGAAAGCGTTGTTCAGGCGTGAGTCTATTCATGATGAATTGCCAAACCAAACTGAGAATAAATCACTTGACAGCTGTTAAATCGGTCACCATCTTGGAAAGTAATGCCAACCTAAACTTCTATACCTGAAAAAAAAACACTTTTTATATACTAATATATATATATATATATATATATATATATATACTGCTCAAAACAATTAGGGGAGCAAGCAAAAAAGTGAAGAAAACCGTGGGAGACAGTCACGTATTGACATACTATGCATAGTACACGCGTATCAATGCGCAATACAAAAAAAAAAGCGTAAAAAATTTTGTAATTAAGCTTTAATTCTTTGAAAATATGGAAAAAACATGAAAAAGATGATTTAGGGCAACAATTTGGTTACATGTAAACGACAAAAAAAGGTACTGTTTAGACATGATGCATGAGTTTTAATAGAGCGTGTGATCTCCACGAACAGCTAAGACTGCTGCACACCTGTTTGCCATGGATGCGATGAGGTTATCGATCAGACTTTGGGGAATACTGTTCCACTCCTCAAGAAGTGCAATCTCCAAGTCTCGGACAGTAGCAGGCGGCCTTGGTCGCGCAGCAATGCGTCGTCCGAGCATGTCCCAAACATGCCCGATTGGATTCAGGTCAGGAGAGTACGCTGGCCATTCCATACGCTGTATTGTTTCAGCTTCAAGCATGTTCTTCACCAGACGAGCTCTATGCGGTTGGGCATTATCATCTTGGAAAACAAAGGAATCTCCAATGGCTCCAGCGTAAGGGATGACATGAGGTCGAAGTATCTCGTCTGCATACCTTCGGCCCGTCAAAGTGCATTCCGAATGATATGCAGGTGCGTACGTCCGCCTATGCTGATTCCACCCCAGACCATCCAACCAGCTCTTCTGTATTGTGACCTTTCACGAACGAATGCGGGGTTATTTCGAGTGCCCCTGTCCCTCCATACAAGAGCATGTCGGGTGTCACACTCTAGACTGAATCGGGACTCGTCTGTAAACAGCACTTGACTCCAATCATGTAGCTCCCAATCTCGATGTTCAGCAGCCCATTTTCTTCGGGCCGCACGGTGGCGTGGGGTCAATGGAATGCAGACCATTGGCATAAGTGCATAGAGCCCTCCCTCATGAAGCCGATTACGTACTGTTTGGTTGGACACCCTTCGTCTTGTTGCCAAGAGCAACTGTCTTTGCAGCTGCGTAGCATTCTCTGTTCTGTTTCGGCGGGCTGTTAACTGTATATACCGGTCATCAGTTGATGTAGTGGCGCATGGCCGACGTGCCCCTGGTCGACGTCTAATATTTCCTGTTTCTTGGAATCGATTCTACAGCCTTGCAACAACACTTCTGGCGACTCCAACAGCGTCCGTGACACTACGTTGTGTTTGCCCGGATTCCAGTTTGCCTATAACACGCCATGCCATGTATTCCGGTAAATCACGTTGTTGAGACATTCTCAAGTAACCTTGTCTAAAAAAAAATACTGCGCAATCGAATTTCACAGTTACGGCAATAAAACAGACGTTTCTGCAACATCCCAATTTCTGCCATTATCTCCTTTTTCTGGTTTTTGAAGTCATGAACTTTGATTTGCAGATAAAGTTTTCTTCTTCCGTTCCCTGGTAGGCTTTACATTATGGATGATTCATTTTATGTTACTTATTTGTATACATCTTTGCTTACTTTTGTTAAAATCATGTGCTCCCCTAATTGTTTTGAGCAGTGTATATATAAAATTTATTCTATTTTTAAAATTACTTTAATCGTGTGTTTTTAAATTTAAAATGTCCATTATATGTGGTTTATTTTGTAATTATTCGAATCATACATTTCAAGGTTATTTTTAATGCTTTTGGAAAAAAAGAAAACCCTCCTTACTAACTCTAACTTAGTGCATGCCTCTCGGAATATCTGTGGATCATTGCGGGTCTTGACAAGTAGTATATGTGTATTCCAATCCTCTTCTTATTTATGATTTTTGTAGGATTCTTCAACTCATGAACCTGATCTAGCCTGAGGCTAGATGAGGTGGAATAAGTCAACAACAACATAAAAGTATCCAATGTGTTTATGCTTTAAAGAGCATAAGAAGTTTATACAATGGTGTAAAAAAATTGACTTTTAGGAGTAATATGATGACACCTCATTTTGCTTATTAACAAGACGATTGTGAAAGCCAAAAACGAAAGCGTACAATATGTTATTGTTATTTCCTACCCCAGATGGTGTAGCTTCGTAAAACCAAAAATCACCTAAAAATTCAAATATATAAAATAGGATTTCCTAGAACCTTGTCAATGGTAACATTCAAACAATTAAAAATATGACTGGGGGTGGCCTGATCAGTTTCGCCCCTATGACATTCTGGAAAGGCTTTCCAGCCCTGGTGAAAAGTAAGAGATTTAATGTGACTACTAAAACAGCATGATAGAGTCTTCTGTTGATTCCTAGGAATATTAAGTTGGTGACACCAACGAAGTCTTTTTCCCAAATTACAAGGGTGTGCACGGGGTAATCTCCAAAGTGCATTTAATTCTTTCCTTTTAATGGAGGAGAGTTCGGAAAAAGTTAGATAAGTGTTACCCCGCAAGGTGTCAGTAGTGGCAGACTTGGCCAAACTATCTGCTATCAAACTATCTTGTCATATCCCCGCGGACTAGGCTTGTCTATGTCCGCCACATGGGAGTAATAAAGAGGACTCTTTCTCTTAAAACTTAACAAATTGAATTTTGCGGCAATATCCTCCTCTAACGAGGGACAGTACAGGAACCGAACGTTTCAAACAGATTATATTACAAAAACAAGTCGAAACAAACAATTTGTTGCCATCGCACAAAATATAAATGCAGTAGAAGACGTTGTTATTTGACAGGACAGTAAAACTAAATATTTCACACAAAATACATATAAAATAGAAAGTTGCACATAATAATAATAATTGAATAGAAATTAAGTATAGCATATATCAGTGTTTCTCAAACTGTGGGGCGCGCCCCCCTGGGGAGGGGCGATAAACATACAAATGGGGCGCGAGCATATCGAAAATAAAAGATTAAAAAAAATTTATTAACTGGAATGAAGTAAAACAAAATACTTTCTGACATAATAAAAAAATACACATTTACACTGATATAATTTATATAACTGCGATATTACGTCATAAAAAATAAATGCTTCGACTTCAAAACCTCATTTTAGCTATCTTTGATACTGTAACCAAATAAAAAACCTTTTATTTGATTTGCTGTAATCCCATGATGAGAGATTTTTTTATTACGGTTTCTTTTCAAACCAAAATGAGAAAAAAAAACTCAGACTCATAATCAAAAAAATTTTTTAGGAAGATAAAAAATTCATCACTGTTATATTATTGTTATCAGCTGTAGGCAGCAGAATGTATTTGCTGCGGTTTGACCTTCGAACTTACTTGTACGGTTAGTTACGTCTCTGCTCTTATGTATTTGTTTTTTCATTTAGGGAAGTTGTAAATAAACTATTTCTGCTGCGATTTTTTCCTTGTAAAATATTTTTATGATTTTTGGAAAAAACACAGAGAGCACTTTGAAGGATTACTTGGCCAAGATTTATTTCTATGAGTTATTCCCAAACATATAAAGCATAATGAAAAACGTTTTACATAATTTTTTTTTGAACATCCATATTGTAAAAAATACACTTTTAATCCGGAACTGTCACGCCGAGCACAGAGTGCACGAAATCGATAATTCTGGCAAAACTGTTTAATTGTTACCAATGGATCTGACACTATCCTTCTGTTTGACAGTCTTAACGTGTGAACTAAAATATATTTGTCACGTATCTCCCCCTCTTTTTTGGGAGTGACAAACGTTTTTTACAATCTTAAGGTACTTGTTTTGACTGAGTTCCCGGTGTGATAACTTTTTTTCCGAAATATTTTCTGTGTCCTTGAAAGTAGGTGAGTATATTTTCTCTTAATTAAATTATTCACTGGAATTACGATTTTTATTGTGTACTATAAAAATAATTATGAAAAAAGGATTGGGGTGACTCAATAACCCCACTCGACTATTAGTATCGAGTGCGTGCCTGCTCCAGGGTTAAAACATGTTGATGTCTTTTCACTTTTCATATTAAAAATAATACAATTTTTTTTCATCGGAATTTTATATTATTGTTCATTATTCAACATCAATTCTAAATGCTAATTCTGTGAGGCTTAAAATTACAGTTCGCTTAAAACTAATTATAATTTGAGCAATGATTTTAAAAAAAATCATTTTACATTTTTGTAAACATTGTTGCGCACTTGGCTTTACTCTCCTTAAAATTCAGCGATTATATCAATACTGTTTTATTTTCTTATAAATGAACTCGTGCAAATAGCGGGTACTTCAGCCGGTATACTTTTAATGTTTTAGTGCTTCACAGAGTATTTTATAACTAATTAATTAATGCTAAATTAAGAACAAGTTTAATAAGTATTAGCGACTTCCATGGGCTTGTCTTACAGAGCAAATTTTTCAAAGGAATGCTTATATATATATATGATTAGAAATTGACCCACTGAGTTCTTTCTAAAAAAAAAGCTGATATCTATATTTTGTCTTCTAAGCAGCCACCGCATTTTGCAATATGTTCCAATCTAAAAATTAGAGAAAGGAAAAATAACATAATAATTATCCTATTACTTAATTTTTTTTTGCTTAAAAGCAACATATACAAAATTTAATACATATGTCATGAATTTGTACGGTTTATAATTAAGATTATTGCTTTAGCGTAAAAAAAAGTGCATTATTATGCATTCATTACATTAATAATGTATAAGGGGGGCGCGATAAAAATTGTGATTGAAAAGGGGGGCGACAGTATTGAAAGTTTGAGAAGCACTGACATATATAAAATACAGTTTGAAAAATCGAAAGGTACAATTTTATCCAAACACTTTTAATAGAGAAGTGTTGGGCAAAAGTTAGACAAGTGTTACCCCGCAAGGTGTCAGTAAAGGCAGACTTGGCCAAATTATCTGCCAACTCGTTACCATTTAATCCTATATGGGAGATGACCTATTGAAAGTATATAGAGAGTCTAGAAGAAAGTCAAATCCCAAGATTCAGAATATTTGGGCTATATTCCCTAATATATTCGTATTGGGAATATATTAGTCAAAATATATTCCCAACAATTGTCTAACGAGAAAGATGCTGTATAGGAGCACGACTGTTATAGTTAAAATCCAAATGTCCCTGAAGACAAGGTCAGAAGCCGTATCAATAAATTGCAACTCCTTATGTATTGTAATAAGTTCAGACCTAAACACCGAACAGCAGTTCTGTTTTTACACACAATATAGAGTCAGTTAATTAATTTCTAAAAATTTCTCCCATTTTTCGGTTTTATAATATTTTACTAAGAACAATATGTCATTAGAATTAAAATAATCAATAACTCTCTCTCCTCAGCTAAGAAACTATTTTGAAAATTATCCAATACTTAAAACCAGTCGTTTGAATGTAAGTCACTTTGAAAATGTAGTATCACTCCTTTGCAAACTCATTTACAGAGAGATAGCAATGAATAAACATTGATTTTCTTTTGAAATGATGATCATAAAATAGAACAAGAAAAATATCAGCCTATTGGAATGTAGGGTTACACTGGTTACACACAGAAGATGGCAATATGCGAAACACAACGCGTCTAGTTACAGAATCAATGGGAGTACGAATGGAGTCCTGAAAGATGACTCTCCATCTCCTGTGTCAACCAATTTCCATGGTTTCGTCTTCAAAACGCGAATGCGTCAGAATGTGGAATAAGCGTTCAACTAAATCCCAGATGTGTTCAATTGGTTAGAGATCAGGGAAGAATGGTGGAGAGGAAAACATTCGTGCATCTTAGGGAGTATCATGTAGTGTCTTCATAGGCATTAATGATTAAATTAAATGCAGGCATGAATTGGTAACATAGTACAAATTTTCACTTTCTCATAACCATCTCCTGTTCGGACAGATGTTTGATATCATAAGAGATGCACGAATTGTTAAAATATCACAATGTTGTTAAATATTAAGGCGACATGGTACGATGTACGCAAAATTTTTTAATTTAAGGATTCTTAAAATTTTTTGGTTGCCTCCTATGTATGTATACTATGTTAAACAGATTTTGTGCTCAAAATTTCATAAAAAGAAGTTTTTTTAAGGAAAAAACTTAAAATGTATGAAGGGATTTTAAAATGCTACTCCTCCTACAAAAATTTACGTACATGCATGAAATTTGATTTTCAAGTACGTTAGCAATAGGTAAAAAAAATTCAAAGCATTAGGAGCAATAGAAAAAAAGCCTTAGCATTTTAAATGAAGACAAACTAGTTATTTTATCCTTCTGAGATAAGTAAGTTTAAATTTTTGATTTGCTATAGAGATGTGAATAAAAACGAGCGTGAAAGCTATCATAGCTCTTCGTTTTTTAAGTTTAGGGCTTTCAAATTTTGTGAGGTCATAGAAAAGAATATAAAAAATAATTTTGGCTAAAAAAGTTAAATTTGATTTTTTGACTGATTTTGGTCAATTGAATCGTACTATGTCTTCTTAAATAATAACTACTTTGTTGTGTATAATGAAGCTACAATTCACTGTTGAAAACTTAATGATAATGTATGTAGTCTTAAGAATCTGTAAAAGCACATTTTGATCATGATTTATTTATACATTAGAAATATAATTTATTTTAAGTATAATTTATTTTAAATAAAAATTTCAATAATATTAGAATATAAAGCATTTACTGCGGACATTTCTTTTGAATGATTGGTATAATAAACAGTATCAGACTTGATGCGGTAATCGTTGCCCCGGAAAAATAAAAACCTGCTTCGTAATTCCCTGTTATGTCATGCAACAGACCTAAAAATTAAGATATATTAAAATATTACGATTGCAGAAACAATGAAAAAAAATAAGAGCACATAATAAATTCCCTGACTTATACTTTTAATTTACCTTTAGTGGCTTACAAGGTTATCTGTTATTTTAATATGAAATGTACGTAAAATATGAAGACATTTAAGTTACAGAATTATATATGTCTTAAAGAACTTCTTATCCAAAATATTAAATTAAACATTAACTATTAACACATTTAAATACGTTCTAATGTATGCAACTGAGGAGGAAATGAGGAATTTGAAAAAAAAATACTAAAACCGAGTTGTTTTTAGCTTTGTTCCAGCCTTTACTTGGAGAATGCTTACTTTAAAAAAATCTTAATGCCTATGAAAATATTACCTTATTTAATTTTCACAGAGATTACTTTTGAAACATTCTATAACAGTGTTTCTCAAACTGGTGGGGTAAGCCCCCAAGGGGGCGTGATAATCCTACGAGGGGGGCATGCCTATCGAAAATGTTTAATTAATTACAAATTTACTGAAAGGAAGAAAAATATTCTGCATATACATTCTGACATAATTAAATCAAAATACACATTTTTATATTGATATAATATACTTATAAATGTATCAGTGCAGCACAATGTATTCTATAATTAATTTAACAATACTAAGTGAAGAACAAGACTAATAAGTACTAGTGACTTCTTCCATGGGCTTGTTATGAACAAAATTATTTACAAAATTTAATACTTATCTCGATAATTTGTACGGTTTATACTTAAAATGGTATTGTAGCTTTAGCGTCGAAGTACATTATTATTGAATTCAATACATTTTTAATGTGTGGATTGATTGATTGATTGAATATTAACGTCGCACTGTTTAGCTACACGAGGGCTTTTGGCGACGGACCACGTAATTTTAATCCATGGTCAAGTGACGTGGACGACACCTGAGCTGGCACCCCCCTCTCATAACTACCACACCACTGGGAGGACATTTCCGCTCTCGACAGATTTAACGTGCATCGTTGCCCTACACGGCGGGTATTTAGTGGTACTGGGCTCGAACTCGTGACAAGGTAAGCCACGATCCGATACCACTCGGCTACCGCGGCCACTTTAATGTGTGGAAGGGGGCGCGATGGAAATTATGATTGAAAATTGGGTCGCAAATATTTAAATTTTGTTAAGGACTGTTTTATACTATTGTTAAGGGAGAGAAAAACTCCAAATAACTTTAAAAAAGTAATACAATTGAATTATATTGCGGATATAAACTGAATGAAACTGAATGAACATTGGATTTCATAGCTAAAGAATGAATTCGTTTTCGAGAGTATTAAACGTGGTTTAACTTTTGTGAATGTGATTTTTTTTTGTCATTGCACCATAATACTTACGTTAACGTGAGTCTCAAATTATTTAATAACCCCAATCGAAATTCACTAATTAAACCAGTCGGTGATGAATGAATTATTTCGTCGGAACAAACAAGAAAACGTAAAAACAGAAAGAAAGTATACTTTGTGTGGAAGAATAGCAGGAACACACACTTTTCATTTCGCTAGAAATTTTCAAATTTGTTCGGAATTATAATATTCGCGGAAACCGTAACTTTCTCTATTGCTTTTTGTATAAAGACTGTAAATTCATTAAATTATTAGGCTATTATAAACAAAAAATCAATTAAAAATGGAGGAAATTTCATTGCTAAATTGTTTTAATCTCCTAAAGGAAAGTAGACTGGCAGATGTCCAGTATCACAATAAAGCTCAATTTCCATTTCCTTGAAAATTAGCAAGGAACATACGTCTTTTTTCGACAGTGATTGACATCGCATCTCTTCATATTAGTCATCAGTGGTAATTAACTACAAGATCAAGTTGTTCAGTTAGTGGAAGTATATGAACCTTTTCAACAGCCTGGAACTTATTTACATTTAAATGTTGAACTATAGGAAGACATTGCAGTATTGCAACAAAGCACAGATGATTTGTAAAAAATGTTTCTACAACCAGAAAAATTTTCAAATTATAAACTCAAAGTGTCCATGATTATCGAATATTTAAGGAAGTTTATAAGATATTTTTTGGGTAAAAAAATCAAAGCGTTTAATGATTATGATGCCTGTAAGACAATGCTAAATAAAAACAAAACTGACAGCAAAGATAGCCAGATGGGCCATATTATTTGAAGATGAAATTAGTACTTGAAGATTCGATCTATGAAGTCATCCATTGATCAAATTAACAAATAAAGCCTGTGGACAGGCAAAAATACATTTGCACGTCTTGCTGAATACTCCGTGTTGAATATTACTCCATTTCCAGCTGAAATTGAAACAAACTTAAAATTGTTATAAAAATCAGCACTTTTCTTTTTATCTGTTTTAGAATTTAAAAATAAAAGTTATCATTTTTGTTGGAAACATCTTTTTTTCTCATTTTTTTCTTTTCTCGGTGGTGCTGCTATGGCATTGGCTAGATTTACATAAAAGAGATAATTTTTTTATTAAGATTCATCTTGTCTTATATTTAATATACATTGCTCAAAATAATTAAAGGATATTGCGGTTTTAGGTGGATCTTGTGGTTGGGAAACTTTTTAGCTGATTGATACATGGTCGACAGACGTAGTAGGTTGTATGAGAATAAATTACACATGTTTGGCAGAAAAAAAATGCATTTTATTGCGCATTTGTGTACAAAAGGAAAAAAAACACAATTTGTGCATGTGAGAAAAAAAGAATAAGAAAAGGTGTTTTCTTCAAAGGAAATCATTTTCAGTAGAGGGTATGGTTTCCACGGACGGCCAGCAACGTTGAGCACCTTTGAGACATGGAGTCAATGAGGCTATTAATCACGAGTTGGGGCATTCTATCACACTCTTCCAGAAGAGCTCTTTCTAGTTCTTGGAGAGTTTGTGGGGGTGGCTGGCGGCCAGCAACTCGTCTTCCTAGAGCGTTCCAAACGTGCTCTATTGGATTCATGTCTGGAGATTACGCTGTCCATTCCATTCGTACGATTCCTTCCTCGAAAAGAAAATCCTCCACCAGGTTAGCACGATGTGGCCTGCAGTTATCGTGCATTAAAATGAAGTCATATCCAATTGCTGCAGCGTAAGGGACTACAATAGGTCTGAGGATTTCATCCCTATATCGGCGAGCAGTCAGAGGTCCCTCTCGAACGATGTAGAGGTCTGTGTGCCCGTCAATGGAGATGACACCATACACCAACACTCCCCCACCGCCAAATCTGACACTTTCGTACACGAACGCAGGATTATTCCTACTGCCACGGTCCTTCCAGATGAAAATACGCCTATTATTCGGATGAACAGAAAAACGGGACTCGTCAGACAAAAGAACATTGTTCCATTCATTTCTCCTCCAGTTCACATGCTCTGTTGCCCACTCCCTGCGGTCGCGACGATGCCTTGATGTTAATCTAACACATACCATAGGTCGGCGAGCATACAGACCTACACCATGGAGCCGGTTTCGGACAGTCGTGAGTTGAAACCGTGGTGCCAGTAGCAAAGCGAGGGTGTTGTTGGAGAAGAATAGCGTTCATATTTCGGTGTCTCCGAGCCGTTAACACTAAATAACGACCTTTATTGGGCGTTGTTTCCCGTCTACAACCTTGTCCTGGTCTTCGGCCTGCACTTCGAGTCTCCAAAAAACGGTTCAGATCCTGGAAATCACATTTTGTGACACTCCAATGGTTTGCGCTACTTCGGCTTGAGTTTGGCCCCCTTCTAACCTACCAACAACTCCCCAAGCTTCTGAATCGGTTAAATGACTTCACTGAGACATCGTACCCATCTAAACAAAGCAGTCACTGAAGGCCGATCATCCTTGTCTTCATTTCAGTTGAAAGTCAAATTTCTTTCGCTGCCGCTGAAGCGACGTTTTTGACGTCGAACTCAAAATTAGCATACTCCACAGTTTGAAAATCAGAAAAATTTGCACTTGTGATTCTCTTCTTCTATTTTTTCGGCAAAAAAAATTTCGCTTATATCTTTATTTTATCTAAAACTTACAATATCCTTTAATTGTTTTGAGCAGTGTATTAGTGCCCAAAGTGGGTCAAACATAATGATTGAATTTTTAGAGGATGTCTTATTTTTCATGATTAATTGGAATATTGGACATAATATGGACGAATTAAAAATGAAAAAGAAAGAGCTTAGGTTATTCTCTTCATCTCGTGTGTTACTAAAACTGGGAAAGAGATGGGGAAGTTAGGTTCTAGATGAAGATAAATCCTGGTATCTCTTATGAATAGTGTACCTAAATTGTGTGTGTGAAAGCGGTAACAGTAGTGGAAAACTTCCGTGCTGCGGCAGGAAATTATTTGAAGGTCAAGCAGAACTTCCAAGTTCTATTCGGTCATCATGATTTGCTGGTTCAATTATATGTGAACTTATATTATTATACTGGTTAAAAAGCCTTTTTTTATGATTATACTATGAACTTGAAAATAAACTTAGAACATTAGAAAGCTTGGGAAAAACTGAAGAAAAATACGGAGACCTTTTGTCTGCTCATTGAATCGTTCATCGTTGCAAATATGCTTACAGCTCAGAAAGGGTCCAGGATACTCTTTAGAGACTGGTATTTGAATTTTAGGAACTTTTGATAATCTTTTGAAAAAAAAAGAAAGAAAGAAAGAAAGAAAGAAAGAAAGCGAGGAGAAATGATTCTGCTTGCTCGAATCTGATCAACCAGACATATTTAAAATTCCGTAAGCGGTGATCTCAGATTCTCTCCAACTTTATGAAAAAATGTTCTCATGTATATGGTGTTCCGGAAAATTGTGGGCTTTGTTTGCTTCCGCACCGAAAGAGAAGTGTGACACGAAAGAGTATTTGTAGGTGAATACTGAACATAATTTTCTATTATTTCATGTGACAAGTAATACAAAAAAAAAATTTTAACGTCAATTCCTACTCTGTTAGAAAAACGTACTGGCGCCATCTGTTGAAGCTAATTATAACTACGACAGAAATAAAGCAGAATAAATTTATAAAAATAAAAAATTAAATTTAATTAATGAATAAATATTTTAAAAAACTGTATTAACATCAAGTGTCAACCACATCAAGTTTAAAAAAATTATTTGGACTTGATTGGATGAATAGAATGAATTTTATTAACGATTGAAAATTTGAACAAGATAAATATATAGAGAGTGTGAGCTAATAGTAGGAATTGAGAAAGGCTTTGGTGAGAAAAATAGATGTATGTGAAAGAATCTAGAACGTGGTCTAGGTTAATTGTATGGTGAGAAATTGTTAGTAGTTCCTAATTATCAACCTACGTGAGGATGACGAAGGGAAGTAATATTGGAGGCAAATATTGTTTCAGAGTGCTTCAAGAGAAGTCAATTGGATTGGCAAGGGGAACATCTTTTCTATTCGATACATACGGTTTACTCCAAAAGAACCTGCCTGTTAATTGAATTGAATTTGTTACGGGGATTTATCGCGACTTCCACTAATTGTCCTCTTGGGATTCTTCGGGGCCAGAATGGCAATTCTTTCCAAACAACTCTAGAAGAGAACGTGTCTATACAAATTAGGAATTATATATATATTGGAATGTTAGCATTTGCGAAGATCGTTGAATGGAGAAGTAATGCTAGAAGTGATCGCTAAGTGAAGCTCTGAGCGCTGAGTAAACTAAGTGAAGTGAGATAAAATTCTAGAAGAAAAATCTTAATTCGGTGTGTCGTCTATTAGTGCCTGTCTGGTTGAATTACAAGTGGATCCGAGACAAGAGGAACATTGTCTCAGCCAGAGCTAGTCATATTAAAAGTTAGCTTGAAGATTTACGGACCGTAGCTGTGTGTGCAAGGAATTAGTGGTAAGCTTATTAAATTAGACTTTAAGGATAGAACGATTACTATTAGGATAGGAACTAATCTATAAAAGTAGATTTAGTGTTTATTGCGCTATTAATCAGTAATACGTTTAGCGTTGTCTCACTCTTGATCAATATCCTCCTAGACTAGTATTGTTGTTGTATTATATATAAATTAAGATCAGAATAAACTGATTTTATTATGACTGAGTTTAGTGGTGCATCATTTATTCCCTTAGATGTAGGTCACGTGGATAGTGGAGAGAGGGTATCACCATCGGTGAGGATATCACAAATTTTCCGTGCATTTAAAAGACTATTAACCCCTAACAATATGTATCATGAGCCTATCTATTTATTCATTCATAATCACCAAATCAATCGATGCTTAGATTCTAGTGGAGTGTTTGAGTAAGTCAACTCACACTACTCCCCCCCCCATATAAAGTAATTATACTGAATTTTTACTAAAAAAAGAATTTTATTTTTTTGTGTTAAAAATCAGTAGCATCACACACATACTCATACAAGAATAAGTAAAATCTTTTGATAAATAATATTTTACTGTGTGTGTGTGAAGAACAATCCTTTAACAAATTTTAAAAATTTGATAGTTCTTTTTTCGTAGAAAAAGATACATACACAATAATTTAGTACAAATGCTTAAAGTTTTTTTCTTTTGAAAACTTTCTCACCTGCTATAGGTGAACCAATGGTTGTTGCAAATCCAGTGAAAAGAAAAATCAATCCAGAAACATTACTTATTTTTTCCAAACCAAAAAGTTTCACCGATAATATTGACGTCAAATTAATGGTAGCTCCTGAAAAGAAATCAAGTATAGTTCAATGGAAACTCTATATTAACAATTTGATTTTAATTTGATAAATATTAAAATCAATTTAATTCATTTTAAGATATTTACAACATCTTAGAGACTGTTCTACCGCAAATGATGAAACCAGCATATCTATTCTGCTCAAAATGAGGAAGATCTCTCAGACCCACAGCGTCTACCTCCAATGGATCCCATCACATGTTAACATTAGAGGTAATGAGGTCGGACTGGCCAAATAGGGTAATGATAATGAAACTACTACAGGCCTTTCGCTTATTTATAAAGAACTATACCCAAAGGAAAGATCTACGTATTTATGTAAATTTCATAATTCCTCATAATTATTAACTACTTATATTTTTATTATATAAGATAGAATTTCCTTTAATCGAATATTTTCCTACTGTTTTGAAATTTCTTCGTAGATTATTTCTAAAGTCATTCAATGTTTCTAAAAATACTAATTTCGAAGTGATAAGAATGTGTTTCTGAAGAATATATTTTGAATGAAAAATTTAGACTTTGCCTATTCACTGTATTAGAGGAAGTTCAATGATTGCAATTTACAGTAAATTGAAATATAAAAAAAAGTTTATATTAAGAGCTTTTAAATTATTTATGTCATCTAATAAATCTGTATCAATGCATAGAGGAAAATCTAAAGATTTTAAAACAAAACTAAAATTAAATAACTGATTTAGGCTTTTAAAACGTAAAAATGTGTTTTGCTAAAAACAGGTTTATTACTCTAGAATGAAACTTTATTTGAATGGCAATTTAATTTATTAAAATCACTGCTCAATGATGATATTCAGCATTTAGTGTGTGAACTTATGTCCTTTCCTGATATAAAATAATCTTTCTTGTATCTTACTTTAGTGAAAATGAAGACATACATTTATAATATACTTCCCAAAAGTGAAATTCCAGTATCATAAAGAAATGCCGTATAAAAATAACCACGTATAAATGGCAGAGATAATACTCATATGAAAATTACTAAACAAATAAAAATATGCGCCAACAATTTCTTTATTCAGTATTTAGTGTAATTCCCACGAGCAACTGTACAAGTCTTTAAGCGGAGATGCATACCTCTAGTAATGTTATCTGAAGATTTTTCTTGCTAAGACGAATCCATTATGCAAAACATAATTTCTGTACAAAATGCATTTGTGGTGCCTGGTGCACTGCACGCCCGGTAATGACCCAGGTATATTCGATGGGAGAGAGAGAGAGAGAGTGAAGCTGATGACCAGGAAAGGATTTCAACTCCATTAAGGCTGTTTAAGGCCAGGAATTATCCTGATAAAATAACGTATCATGGGTAGCCTACACAAAATGTCGAACCATAGGCTAAACAACTTGGACAGAAAACCGTTCTGATGTTAAAGCGCCGGTAATATGCACAAGGTATGTCCTCTGTCTAAATTCTACTGTGACAGTTATATAACAGGGCTAGTCTTAAAAATTAGCTTTCTTGAAAACGATCTACAAATACCTTTCAATGCCCTTCAACGTACCCCCCTTCTCTATCAATGCATAGCTGCATACGAGTTTTCCAACGTTCACAGCAGTACTGCGACGCATTAGGTGTCACCACCTATAGTAAGTGAATCATTTTTAACTTCATCTCTCCAACAGACTGAAAGTGTGTTCCCATCAATGCATTTTTCACTTTAAGAAGCAGGTAGAAGTAGTATAGTGTGAGATCCAGTAAGCACGGTGAATGCTCGAGCACAATAATGTGCTTGTTCGCCAAAAGCTGTTTTACAGGCGTTGTTTTCGTACAAAATCCACGTGTTGTTGCTCTACAGATATTGCCTTTTCTTTCAAATACTTCCTCTAAACTTTCCCAGAACCTCAATGTAGTGCTGTTGTTTAACAGTTTGTCCTCGAGGTATACATTCAATCAAAGAGATTCCATTAATATCTAACAAAAGCAATGAGCATGACTTGTTCTTGATGTCATAAATCGACAAGAACGTTCATTTTTAACAACTTCCCAATCTTCCGAAAATCATTTGTGCCATTCAAAAATTCGGCTATGAGACATGCAATTATCTTCAAACACTACTTTAGCAATTTAAAACATTATCAGTTGGATTTTTTTTTAAATTTCACGAGAAATTCCAATTTCATGAGCAACTTAGATTTTACGTTCATCATGATCGCGGCATTTCGAGACAACAACGTCTTTCTCAAACAAGGATAAAAACACACAGGAAAAAGATCGAGGTCACCTTTATTCCATTCCCACTCCTTCACACTAAGTCTAACGGCTAGGGCCTGCACAATCCGGGAACTTAATTTTTACACCTTGTATGCCAAACCATGAAGCTTAATGTAAGATTGATGTGACGCTCGATGATATAGGCTGACAAGTGATGTTCCAAGAAAACATGTCTATACGATCGTTATTTCTCCATAAAGGACATTGGGAATCATATGAAAATAGTGTCCGAAGCCTTTTGTTGTCCCTTATCATTGATTCGGAACTCCTGATTGGCGATAATATTGAAGGCAATCAAATGTCTTTTATTAAGTGTTTAAAGAAGCTTCAGTTGCTGGCTGCCATTTGCATAACCGTCCTTCATGCAATCTGTAACTCCTGGTTTGACTGTTAATAAAGGTACCCTCTAATGACGACAGCGCGCTTTGAATATCACAGATCTTGGCAAGAGGATTTCAACTAATGTGTTTCAATTTCATTTTTATGGAATACAATAAATTTTTTCTTAAAGAAGAAATCTGTACATTTATGACTTGTTTCCCCCCCCCCTTTTATTTTTCTTATTTTATTTTCTTTGAATTTAAAAAAAAAGAATTCTTAATCTTGGTGTGACCATGACTATTAACGTATATTACCAATTTTTTATGGGATTAAGATGGTAAAAATATACTGTATATACATTAAATGTACACTCAGGAACATTGAAAATAGCGACCCAAGAAGAAAGCATCGGATTGAAATGAAATTTAATACACACATGACACAGATGAGAGATTCACTTGATCTCAAAAACAAGACAATTAAACGAATACAGGGTGTGTAACGACACAAATACTGGGCAACTTCAATAGTGTGTTGGACCACCTCCAACTGCAATACATGCCGCCACACGGTCCGGCATTGAGTTGATTAGACACCTTATGTTGTTCTGAGGTAGATGGTCCCACAAATCTTGAACAGCCAACTCTAAATCATGTACAGAGTGACACGATGGCATCTGCCGTTTTAGCTGATCCCACTCGTGTTCTACAGGGGACAAATCGGGGGAGCGGGTCAGCCATGGAAGAGTCTGAAAATGTCGTAGGAAGTCTTGAGCAACTCTTTCTGTATGTGGACGAGCATTATCTTGCTGAAAAATTGCCCCTGTGAGACCATTTAGGAAGGGTCCTGCATGGGGTCGAAGAATATAATCAACGTAATGTTGGCCCGTTAAGGTTCCACGCTGTGCGGGCAGTGTGACGTAGAACAGTGTGGGGGAAATTGTACCCCGCTCACCAGGACGCCTATACACCCGCATACGGTTATCATCTGTCCCCAAAACAAACTGGGATTCATCCCTAAACACAACCTTTTGCCAATTTGTGACATTCCACATTGATCTGGCTTGGCACTACTGTAGACGCAGTTGCCGATGTTCCGGTGTTAAAGGGAGTTCACGGAAAGGGCGCTTGAATTTAAGATTTGCTTCTGCAAGATGTCTGGAAATTGTTTGTGGAACAATTGCTACGCCTATGTCTGCTCGTATCGTTGAACGAGTCACTGTGGGGTCCGCAAGTGCTTGCCGCACGATCCTTCGATCCTCTCTCCTCGTGGTCTTCCTGGTCGCTCCAGACCCGGTTTTCCGCGCGTGGGTACCTTCTCGTGTCCACTGCTCCCAACAATTTCTAACGGCACGCTCGGAACGATCCACCTGGTCAGCAACATGGCGCGTCGACAAGCCTGCAGTTTTCATCCCGATGATCAGGCCTCTCTCAAACTCACTTAACTGTGAGAAATGTCTTCCAGCTCGTTTACCTGGCATGTTTCGCTTACCAAAGTCTTCCTACAATCGGCGGGTAATCGTCACGTTTATGAATCTTAGAATTTGCGCTGGCTTATATAGCACCCTCTTCCTGATTGTAGAGCTACCTCGGCGTGTATGAGCATGCGTTTTGGCAAAGTACTTGGATCATTTGCATATCACATTACGCTGTACTTATTTGCAAAGTTTCGCGATTGTACTTAGCTTCCTTCTTGGGCCGCTATTTTCAATGTTCCTGAGTGTATATTACAATAAAATAATTTTTAAAAGTCTTACCCAATGTTAATCCAAATAAAACGCTGTAAATAGCCATCATATAATAATTAGTTAATAATGATGTCACCATTGTAGAAATACCATTAACTAACAGGCATACTATATAAGTATAAAGAACGTTCGATGAAGTGAGATCCGCAAATATACCAAATAAAATTTTACCCACTGTGTTGGATAATCCTAATAGAGATATCAATAAACTTGCTTGTGAACTTGTCGCAATTCCAAGTTCTGTTGCTCGATGATACAAATACAGATTAGGTATCATTGCTCCAAAGTATTGAAGCAAACGCGAAAGGGAAAAGATGAGAAAAACAGGATCTTTCAATAAAGAAAAACCAAGCATGTTACATAAGTTCCTTGAGAATCTCAAGAATCTATTCTTTTTTCCTACTGCTAGTGGTAAAGTTTCCAGTCGGGATGCGGAACTCACAATGTTTAATTCGGAAATAGATGCTGGATTATATGACTTCATATCTGTCTCTGAACGAATATTATGTATATTATCTTTCTTTTTATTCGATTCAAGTGAGTCTGGTGAATCGAGTGACGAATCAGATTCAGGCTGATCGGAAGAATTTTCGACTGGCTCGTTTCTTCTAACAAAAGAATACTTTTTACAATAAAAGAGAGACAATACCAAGTAGTGCATTACAATTCCAGTTGTAATAAGCAATGCCCCTTTCCAGCCGTGGTAATAGTTGATGAGCCATTCCGTGAAAGGGACTAAAAAGAGTGCACCAATGCCAGAGCCAGCACTGGAAATACCCATTGCAGTTGCTCTTTTCTTTTCAAAATGTACTGCCACACTAGTTATGGTAGGCAAAAAAACTAATCCAAATCCGAAACCTACAAAAATAAAAAGAAATAATAAAATTAATAGCTATTGTTTAAATTAACCTAAAGAATTTTCTGATCGTAACACAGTATTAACCTGAAGTCAAGCAATAGTTGTGGGGAGTGGGGGTGAGTGAATATTAACATCACACTATTCAGCGACGCGAGGGCTTTTGGAGACAATCATCCTAATTTTGAACCATGGTCAAGTGAGAAGGATGACATCTGAGCTGGCACCCTCTCTAAAAGCTTCCCCACCAACGAGAGGATGTTGGATCCTCGACATCTTTTACGGGCGTCGGTCTCCTCTGCACACGGGGTCTTCAGAGGTACTACGATCGAACTTTTGACATACCAGCCACGAGTCCGTTACTATCACCACTGGGCTACTGCGGCCACCGCAATAGGTGGGAACAAGAAACATTGCATAAGTCGGAAAGTACGCAAGTCCGGTGCCTACAAATTTTTTGTAAAATTTATGGTTTTTAAAATGAGTTCAGATTATACACTATGTATTTAATCACTGTGGTCAAAATTTATTGGGAATTTTTGACATCAAAGGGAAATTATGTATCTGGGAATCAACATAAGTCAAGTATGTTTGTTTCAGGTTATTTCTGTAATAAATATCGATGTTGTACTGTGAAAACTTCATAAAATGGAAAAAGATTATTAAAATAAGTCTTATTTAACTTTGAAAGGAATTGCTGGAAGTTTAATGTATACACAATTTTCTTCCATTTGTTGCACAAATGCTTAGGAAGATGAGAGAGGTAAGAAAAAAATATAAAGTTCATTTTATAAAAAAAGGTTTTATTAATCTTTTATATATGGTTTATTGTATTAGAAATGAAATCTCTCTATCATGTCAATTTTTTCCCGAAGAGTTTCTTGTTCAAAAAATCATATTGAAAAGACAAACCATTAAGATATTATCACATTCAATCTGGAATTCTAAAGCCTTTTCTATATTCAGGCAATTTTAAATAGAGTTTTAAAAAAGAAGTAATTTTTGGAAGATATCGCTAAAAAAATTGTATTGGGGGAATCTATTGAAAAGTCTTGAAAAAGATATGATTTTATTATAGTTTCGTCTTAAATTAAGTTCACCATTTTCATCAAGGTGTAAAAGTGTCTTTAGAACTCAAATTTCTGATTGATCAAAGTTTAAACACATGTTATTTTCTGTTTTAGAAGAAATCTGATTTTCAACTACACACTGTTAGTACTCCTTACATTGGGTGAAAATTGAAATAGTTGATACTACACTTTTTTTAATTACTGGACGAATATTACATGAATCAACCTTAGCTAGGAGAAGGGGGAGGAGTTTTCATTTTTGATATAAATATTGTTCCACGGGGTGGATATTCTGAACAGGAAGTGTTCTAGCTCTCAGTTTACTGCTGCAATTCTTCTTCTTCCTTTTCTTTTTTTTGAGCAAGTTAAGAACTATACTTTCGTATATAACCCAATGCTTCTCCCAGACACCCGTTGTGCCTTTAAAACTGAGTTTTATAAAGGATGTTTTTTTTAGAGGTATAGAACTTTAAATTGCAATAAAACAACTATGTATTATTCGATTGACATGAATTTTTTTTAATTCGAAAGATAATCTTGTGGCATTACATTTTAAATATGATTTCTGGCATAGAACTGCCACGGTTGGCTCGGATGTAGTCCAATCTGGACGTCCAATTTTCGATGACTTTTTCCAACATTTGTGGTCGTATATCAGCAATAACACGGCGAATGTTGTCTTCCAAATGGTCAAGCGTTTGTAGCTTATCCGCATAGACCAATGACTTTACATATCCCCACAGAAAATAGTCTAGCGGTGTTAAATCACAAGATCTTGGAGGCCAATTCACAGGTCCAAAACGTGAAATTAGGCGGTCACCAAACGTGTCTTTCAATAAATCGATTGTGGCACGAGCTGTGTGACATGTTGCGCCGTCTTGTTGGAACCACAGCTCCTGGACATCAGGATTGTTCAATTCAGGAATGAAAAAGTTAGTAATCATGGCTCTCTACCGATCACCATTGACTGTAACGCTGTGGCCTTCATCGTTTTTGAAGAAGGATTCCACCAGCCCATAAAGCGCACCAAACAGTCAGTTTTTCTGGATGTAACGGTGTTTCGACATACACTTGTGGATTAGCTTCACTCCAAATGCGGCAGTTTTGTTTGTTGGCGTAGCCATTCAACCAGAAGTGCGCTTCATCGCTAAACAAAATTCGCTTATGAAAATCGACCATTATTTTCGAAATAAAATTGCACAATTTGAAAGCGTTGTTCAGGTGTGAGTCTATTCATAATGAATTGCCAAACCAAACTGAGAATAAATCACTTGACAGCTGTTAAATCGGTCGCCCTTTTGGAAAGTAATGCCAATTTAAACTTCTATACCTGGAAAAAAAACACTCTGTAGATGGAATGAAAAATTTATTAGAATTATATGCTATATAGGATATTGTTAGGCGTTATATTACTATTGCTTTCAAGTATACCGACTTGAAATTTTTCTCATAAGTAATTGATAAATGAAGCTTTTTAAAAGGTAATACAAGCTGAAAGTCTCACATCATTTGCCGAATCACCTGTTAATTTGATGTTGAGATATTGTTGCTTAATAGAAATGACTTGTTATATAAGTTTGTAATACCTCATCTGCTTTTATTATACTGACAAAAGGAAATTTGTGCAAACAAATAATAACGAATACGTTCCTTACGCAATTTTAAAATAAAATATTTAAAACACAATCATAGTTTTTTATTTTCTCATATTAAACAAGTTTAATATAAACCATAAGGCATATAGTGCTACTACTGGTCAATTTTAAGAGCCCTCTTCATTGTTTTTTTTTTATAAAAAATTACTTATATTGTTTGAATATTTAACGAATTTATGTTAAAACTTTGCGAAATTCGTTTCTTTTTGGTTTTTATTTTTTTATGAAACAACATTGAGTGAATCGCTTTTCCATTAAATATGTGCAACTATACGAAACTTTCACTGAAACGCTTCATCTACTTAGAACACACAGAGTTAGTGTCTTGTAACTTAAAGAATGAAAGAAGAGTTAAAAAAAACATCTTGTTCTCAAACACAATAATATTTTCAGTCAATATAATAGCAATATGAGCAGCAAAAAGTTAAAAAAATAGGAAAGTTAGATTGCGCTATGAGACTAAACAAATGTTTCTTCAATTCCAACTATTAGTTCACGATCTCTATATATTTATTTATTTACCTTGGTGGAATTTTCAATCGTTAATAAAATATAATTTAAAACACTCAATTAAACTGAAATTTTATATACATGATTATTTTGGATGAAAATACAATAATTTAATTATAATTAATAAAAATTGATTAAAACTAATTATTTAAGGAATGACAAATACGGCCTCGTTGGCGACCCTTTTGGCGACGTGTGTCAAAACTTGAAAAGGTTTTCTTCTCACGTTTTAAAGGATTCAGTTGAACTGAAATTTTATTGGTTGACAATACGATACTTTAATGATAATTAATAAAAATTAATTACCACTTAATATTGTGATTCTGCCATATGTATATACATATTTATATTAATTGTAACTATTTAATAAAAAGTATCAAAAAATTTTTTTCTTTGTTGATCTAAGTAGGAATTGACTTAATTTTTTTTTATATATTACTCTCTCTTGTTTTATTTTACTTACCTGTAATTAATCCCAAAGTTAAATATAAATATTCTATGCATGGTGCTGCTTGACTCAGAAGTAGACCGATACAGGAAATTACACTGCCTATTATACTGACAGTTCTGCAACTGTATTTTGTAACTAATGCACTTGCGATAGGTCCTAAAATAAATATTTAAAAATTCAAATTTTTATTAAACTTAGAATACATTCAGTACAAGAGAAATTACGACTCTCTAAAGAAATAAACGTAAATGTATATAAAACACATTATTGTTACAGAGAAGATTATATAATGCAGTAAAAACAAATGTATCAAAGAAAAGATTGTATGCAAAAGGAAAGTGTTTATTTATAATCTGCGCGCTCTGTCGTATATATGTGATATTCATACGTCCATGTTAAATTAATTGTATTCTCGCCTTATCTAATATGACTGTTATTAGCATGCATGAACTCTGTTCCACTGAAACTCTAGGATATGGTTTCGTAATTAACCATTCTTTTTACACATACAATTTTACTGATGTTTTCAAAGTATCAAATACGTTATTTTTTAGAAAGTTTTGCTACTGTAAATTGTCATTCATAGCATTTATTGAGCGAATCTTGTACTGGTCTCTTTACCCGCAACTGAATGTTACGTGACCGCATACACACACACGAAAAAGACTTACCGTAAAATCCAGCGATTAACGCGCATTTTTAACACGAAAAATGAGATCGAAATTTACGGGTGCGCGTTATACGCCAGATATAAAAATGATAGTTTCAAAAATAAAAAGAGATGAGCATAAGAAAAGTTAAACTTCTGCAAAGATCAGAATACTATATAAAGAGTGTTTTTTTCCCAGGTATAGAAGTTTAAGGTGGCATTACTTTCCAAGATGGTGACCGATTTAACAGCTGTCAAGTGATTTATTCTCAGTTTGGTTTGGCAATTTATCAAAACGATCATCAAGCAAGGCGTAGATTGTCGAATGGGCCCAAAACGAGATTGCCGTTGTTCCCGATTTTCATAAGCGAATTTTGTTTAGCCATGAAGCGCACTTCTGGTTGAATGGCTACGTCAACAAACAAAACTGCCGCATTTGGAGTGAAGCTAATCCACAAGTGTATGTCGAAACACCGTTACATCCAGAAAAACTGACTGTTTGGTGCGCTTTATGGGCTGGTGGAATCCTTCTTCAAAAGCGATGAAGGCCACAACGTTACAGTCAATGGTGATCGGTATAGAGCCATGATTACTAACTTTTTCATTCCTGAATTGAACAATCATGATGTCCAGGAGCTGTGGTTCCAACAAGACGGCGCAACATGTCACACAGCTCGTGCCACAATCGATTTATTGAAAGACACGTTTGGTGACCGCCTAATTTCACGTTTTGGACCTGTGAATTGGCCTCCAAGATCTTGTGATTTAACACCGCTAGACTATTTTCTGTGGGGCTATGTAAAGTCATTGGTTTATGCGGATAAGCCACAAACGCTTGACCCTTTGGAAGACAACATTCGCCGTGTTATTGCCGATATACGGCCACAAATGTTGGAAAAAGTCATCGAAAATTGGACGTCCAGATTGGACTACATCCGAGCCAGCCGTGGCAGTCGTATGCCAGAAATCATATTTAAAATGTAATGCCACAAGATTATCTTTCGAATTAAAAAAAATTCATGTCAATCGAATAATACATCGTTGTTTTATTGCAATTTAAAGTTCTATACCTCTAAAAAACACCCTTTATTTGAAAAAAAAATGACATACCTCATGAAGTTTCAGAATTTTAATAGTGTACTATTTTTACAAAATCCTGCCATAATAACTCGAATAAATAACTTGAAAACATACGAGCATTGTACACACGCACACTGCTGGTTCCTTTGTAAAAAGAGGGTGCGCGTTATACGGCGAATATACCTAAAAATTAAAAATTGCGGCTTGAAAGTATGGGTACGCGTTATACGTCGGATTTTACGGTAATCATTTGAACATGACTATGTTCTGCAATTTGTACGTAGCATTGACATTTTTTTCGTGTTGAAATTCGCTTATAAGGAGTTTATAATATACAGGGTGTCTATAAATTAGTTGGACAATGTCGTAATATATGAAGTATTGAATGAAATTAACTAATACTAATACACCCTAAGTTTATTCATATGCGGTGTTAGGTGCCATAACTGTGACGTTATATTTTACTGAGCAATAATGATTCTTTGTTCGGCATTACGATAATGGAAACGTACAACGGTGTTGAAATAGCGAAATGCTGTCGTAAGTTTCACACTGTGTAAGTACGATGAAACTTTGTTTGAGAGTATGAGAAAAGTCCCGAAAAGAGATACTATTTCTACATGGTATTTACCTGTACATGCTACATATTTTTCTTATGCCAGTCATCAGAGAAAAATTGACAGGAGGTTACATTTTTCAACAGGATAGTATGTGTTGTCAGCACCACAACGATGTTACATCTTTCCTCAATGCTGAGGTACGAGTTTGGATGGATCGTGAAGATGTTATTCAATGGCCACCACGATCACCCGATCTTTTAACGCTGGATTTCAGTATATAGGGTTTTGTGAAGGATCAAATTCACCTTTTTCTGCGTCCACACATTCATGAACTAAATCAAGAATCTATATTGCAGTTAATTTGATCTTCGGAAAAATGCTGACAAATCTGTAGGAAGAATGAGTTTACCTATTGGGCATTTGAAGAGTTATTTCTCTATTTTACAACATTACACACTTAATTTTTTTCTTGTATATTACACGAAAAATAAATCATTCTTTTTACTTAACTAATTTGTAAACACCCTGTATTTTAAAATTGTCCGGGAAAGGCAAAACTAGCAAGGCTGAAAACTGGAATGGACTCACTCACCATACATTTCTATTATTTTAAAATACGTAGGGTAACAAAAATTCTTTGCTTAAAGGAAAATCAAAACAAAACAATTTTGATAAATACTAATAACTAAATTTTTGTTCAGACTAATAAGGTAATAACAAAAACTTAAGTAGTTCTATTTTTTAAAAAAATTGTTTATATATGTGTGCTTAATATTTTGCTACTGAACTTTACAATATTTACCGAAGTAAAAGAAAGGCCATGATAAAATATACAAATGATGTTCGGGGCATTTTGCCGTTTATTAAAAGAGAAATCATTCTAAGGCAACTGCATATGTATAGTACATAACGTATTTTTAATGAGTTACATTCTGTAAATTTTTGTTCGAGGCATTGACTAACAATAAAGTATGAAAGATAAGTATGAAAGTATGAAAGTAGCTGTTACAAGAAATGGAATTTGAAGTAACTTCTTAAAATTTCTAACACTTGTAATTTCTAATTATTTCATATCAACAATGAAATGAAATATATGTTACGTACATTAATATGTACCGGGTATGTGTCCAAAAGTCTTATTTTTGAACGGTTTTATTTTTACAAAAACGTATTCATGCGGGGCTTGTAAAATATTACGGCTATTTTTCCTTCAAATTATATATTTTTTTGGCAACTATCCTTTTTTAAATGATTTATTACTACAAAACTTCTATAACAATTATGTTAGCGAAGTAAGTTCTGTTACCAAAGTAAGAAATTGGATTCTGAAAGAGCAAACCCTCTGTATAATCCTAATATATTTAAAATTATATATCTTGTTTAATTTTATAGAGATTTTTAGCATACTAAAATCATTGTTAGCTGCAATGAACACAAAAAATTCTAAACTTTAATATTTTTAGCATATTATAACGATAACCTGTTCAATTTTTATTTCTTTAAAATTAATGAAAATATTAAATATATTTAATATTAAATATTAAATATATTAAATATATGAAAATATTATTAATCTTATATCTTTTATGAAATAACACCCATAATAATTTTCCAATTTCCTTTCATAAACCTGGGTTACTTTAGATTAAGCCAGTGCTTCTAAAACTTTCAATATTTGCGACCCAATATTCAATCATAATTTTTATTGTCCCCCTTCCATACAATAACAATGTAGACAACAATTACAATAACAGTTTCAAGAAAACTATACTTTATTGGTAAAGTTACAATATGACTTTAGCCTCCTATGTACCTCCGGCGTATATAAACGCCTCCCTCAGCAAGAGCATTAATTGCCTTGGGCGCATATAAACGTCTCCCTCAGCAAGAGCGTTAATTGCCTTGAATGTATATGTACGTCTATCTGAAGAACAATCTTTTCTGTGCACTTCTACCCACAAAATTGTTATGAAAGCTTTGGAATGCAATAAAAGGACCTTGATATTGTTTGCGAAGGATTTACTTATTTCAGAGGATTTGATTACTAACCCCCCCCCAATACATCACATACGAGCCCTTACGTGGAAAACGGGGGTATTGGGGAGCAAATCTCATAAATGTTAATCAGCATTTAAGGGATTCATTATAAACAGTACAAATTATCAAGATAAGTGTTAAGCTTTGTTTTTAATTTTATGTATGCCAAATCCATGGGGTCATGGAATTATCAAACTTGTTCTTTACTTAGAATTGCTGAAATAATTATAAACTTCATTGTACAGTGCTGATACAATTTACGAGTATAAGTGTATTATATCAATGCAAATATGTGGTACTTTATTTTTTATTATGTTAGAATGTATTTTTTGTTTGCTACTTTCAGTAAATTAAAAATTTCTTTGAATCATACTTTATTTTCGACATTTCAATATGCTTGCCCCCCCTTGTAGACTTATCACGCCCCCCCCAAGGGGTGCGCCTCCCACAGTTTGAGAAGCACTGGATTAAACTGTAAAAAAACTAGATTATTTAAGAAATTCTGAAAATAATTTTTATACTTTATACCTTACCAATGATATTTGTCATCCCTAAAAGAATAGACATCGCCAAAGATGCTGCACCGCTTGTGGTATTGAAATATTCGCGAAATTCTACGTAATAGATGCCAGAGCAGAGAAAAAAGCCATGCATGATAAAACGCACAGTAAAAGTTGAAAAGACGACTGCCCACCCCCATCCTCCATCAATATTGGGATCTGGAAGAGGCGTGCTGGAACTCGGGGGCATGTTTAAGGGTTAAAACTGTAAAAAAAACATGTTTCTCACTTATAAAGAGAAAGAATTGAATGAAGTATTTAACGATTTAGATAAAAACCTAATCCCATGTAAAGTTCTTAATTAAGTCATGTCATTATAAATGAAAAGAAATATTTTTTCCTTATTTCTCTCTCTATGTGGAACTCTTCACTTAAAACATTGTAACGAAAATAGTATAAAGCATTACATTTATATTAATATTTAACAAATTATTGTTAAGTTCTGACAATTTTTTAAAAAAAAATGTATTTAGTTTCTGGAAATTGTTCCTTCTGATTTAGTGTTTAGAAGTTACAGAACTATTTGCCATCACTTCATTTTTATTATTGATAGTTCAAATGGAAATGACCACTTTAAAACTCAAAAAATATATTGCAGGATTTCATTAAGAAAATAAAAATATTAAAGGAATAAAAAAGAAAAATACTGATTTTTTTTAATGTGTTCCTAAGATTTTACTCAGTCATTGAAAGTATATATAGAAAAGGGAACCACTTTGGACACATTCATATAAACATTAAACACATTAACGTTAACATACGTACATTAAATTCCTTTGAGATAATTTTGTTTTTCTTCATTTGCCTTAGAAAGGATTTCTTATTCGTTTTATTCAGTCATTTTTACCTTTGCTTTTGTTAAATAGTTTGGTTTCCTTTTTTCCTCTCCTTTGTTTTTTATACATATTTACAACACTGCTAAAGAACTAGCAGTACTTACGCATTATCGCAACCAATTGGCGGCATTATATGAAAACGCAGCACATGGTTGCCTATTCAGAGCGTACAACGCATAAGAAATCACGGATGCCAACTTGGCAAATTATTCATAGAGCTGGCGATTGTTGTGATAATACGTAAGTACCTTATTCCAAATTATAGATTATAAAGCTGGAATGTATACCCCCAAATTTTATAAAATTGTCTACATTCAATCTGATTACAGTTTGGATCTTGATTTAGATTACACCTGTAATTATCACCAACTTGGTGAATTTTCCTCCTCATATTAGATGGAGGTGCCATACAAAAAATAACTAGCAAGTCTGCGCAATTATTGGCACACACACACACAATTTGTTTTTCTTCTTTGCCAAAGGTGTGGACTAAAATAGTATTTTACTTGATTATTTTCAAATTAAAGTGACATATGGTATTATTATATTATATTTGATACAATCAGTTTTCAACTTTTGAGCCAAGTTTCCTACATATATCATGGTTTATTGTATAATAAACAAGTTTATTTTTAGTGTATAACTATATTTCTCATTAACAATACTTAAATAGCATTAAAAAATCTCTCGCGTTCTTAATACTTCTTTACTTACTTCACTCTTATCAACCAATCTGATCATTTTAACAAAATTCTGACACATGGTTAGAGACTAAATATATTTTCTGAGCATGTTATTGATTCATTTTCGTACACGTTTCCCATTTAATTTATTAATACGTGGTTTCGCACTCAAATGTTTTCACCAAGTATGATCAGAAACTTCGTTCCATACGTATTATCGCACCGGATTGGCGATGTCGCAGGAAAATGATGAAATTAAATACACACATTTAATAACTCGCTTTTTTTTATCGCGATTGGACAAAATTGGTATCAATATCAACTGAATTGTAGTGGTTCGATAATTAAGGATTTTATGCGATTTGATATTCACACACTTGAGGTAACCGGAATCGAAAATTTTCAGAAAAATTGATTTTGAGATTTTTATGGATTGTTGTAGCCTATTTCATCCTGTTTTCTAAGACATATTATACTTGATGATATTCTTAATTTTCCCCCCATAAGATACTTCGTAAACAAACATGTTTAAATGGACTTAATTTTTATCATATGACATTTTTAAAGTTCAAACAATGGTTCGTCAAGGATTGCGTTACTTTCCTTTTTTCATAGTGTATTTTATATTATATTTTAAAATAGAAATTTTCAAACTGCGTGCTTTAATTATTGTTCCTCTGTAACCTTTAACTATGATTGTTTGTTTTGAAAACAAAACTCAAGCTATTAAAGAGTTTTAATATGTTGCATCTTTATATATTATCTTTGCTTTTATAAATTTAGTTTCCCTGATCTGGCAACAAAAAGTTGTTGACAGTGTTGCGCGATGTAAGAACGAGAATAAAAAGTTAAATTATCTAAAATAGTTTTCTTCTGTTATTTTTCATCACTTAAAAAGGATGAATTAATTCTAAATAATTATTTTGCTTAACCCATATATTATTTGTGACTAAATCGTCTACAAATACATGAAAAGTTATTCGTGATTGAAAATATTATCATTGTAGCACTGTCTGATGGTAAAAAAATGTTAACAGTTTTTGTTTGACATTTAAAAATGGAGAGAAACTGTGAAAAAGTATTTAAAAAGTGAGAAGGATTTAATATTGTTAGAAAGAATATAACAAAGTCTACAATTTCTGCTACTGCATTTGCTTCTTAGAAAAAATTAAGTAACTTGAAAGAAGTTTATCATCAAGAAAGTTGACCACTTCAAAAATCCTCTAAGACATTATTATTGATTTGAACTTGAGTACTTACGTATTATCGCAACAATGCCAACGTTCAAGATAACTTGCCAAGTTGCAAACTGGATTTCGCATGTGTATTACGTGCTGAATGGGCAACCATAGGCTTCTTTTCGTATTTTGTTTTCAATACGGTTGCGATAATCATAAGTATCCAATATACTGTTATTGCTAATCTTCCAGGGTCTGACAAAGTCTGACAAGATCAAACCCAATATAGGGATTGTACAATCGTATTTTCTAAAATGAATTTCGGTCCGTATTAACGTATCAAAACGGTAGCGCGAATTTACGTACTATCGCAAGCTATTGGTGACATAATATGATACGAAGTACCTGGTTGCCAATTCAGCGCGTACAATGAATAAGAAATCGGAGTTGCCAGTCTGGCGAGTTATTGATAGAGTTGGCGATTTTTGTGATAATACGTAAGTACCTGAATATTTCCCGAACTATTGGATTTAATGGCTTTTAGACCTAAGAAATCCAATTGTGCAAATATTTGGGTACGTAGCAATTCAGTCTTTTTCTTATCCCCATTTAACAATACTTACTCTTTTGGTTACAAATTAAGTTTGTTCAGTTTTTATTTTATGTTTTAGAAATGGAAATGTTGGAGGAAAAAGCTTTGAAAAGTGCGAACTAGAAAACTTTTATCGTCTATTGTCGATTGCTCGTGATAGTTATTTAATACTAAGGGACCTTTTTTAAAACCTCATAATTCATAAACATACAAAAAGAATTTTTTACAAGTAGTATTAGATAAAGGAATTTTTCTAGTCAAATCAATTAATTCTGTGGAGTTAGTTCTCACACGTTTCCCTCTTTAATTAAACTCTGGGGGTATCTGTGTGAAGTTTAATAAATATGCAAGCCTCTCTCTCTCTTATAAAGGCGATATAAAATCATTGTAAATTTAAATAACCATTGTTATGTAAAGGAGCCTGAATTGTGAGAAAGAGAAGGAAGATTGTAGGAATTCGAGAAGTTAATGATGCACTCTGTGCTGCAAGAAGATAAGATAAATAATCGTGAATTTATACATAAAGAGTGTCGTTAAAACTATAAATGAGTGAATTCGTCATGAAAGTATTCTCAAGATCAAAAGACAATCCACAATATTTCCATAATTTTTTAAAGATAAATGAAATGTTAATGCTTAGATAGGGTACGATTGTCGATTTTGTCTTTACCATATACCGCAAAATCCGGCATATCACGCACACCCTTACTTTCAATCCGAAATTATTAATTTTTAGGTATATTCACCGTATAACGCGCATTCCTTTTTATACCTGAAATATACGTGAGCAATGTTCGTATATATGTGTTCTTAAGTTTTTTATTCCAGTATTATTCCAAGCTTTAGAAAAAATGGTATACTTCTAGAATTACAACCTGTTTAATTCATAAGGAATGCCATTTATTTTAAATAAACAGTATTTCTATGTATGTAGGTGTCTAATTTTTTTCTTAGCTCAACTTTTTATTTTTTATTTTTAAAGCTCTCATTTTCATTCTCGGCGTATAACGCGCGCCGCAAAATTTCGATCTTATTTTTTGAATTAAAAGTTCGCGTTATACGCCTAATTTTATGGTACTTAATGTTTGAGATAGTTTAATAAAGATGCTTTTAATATAACAATGTCAGTCTATCATTCTTCTTACAACATAACTGCTGACTCTAGTTGAGACTTGCTTTCAAATCTCAGTGCATTACAACAAAATCAATAAATATAAAAAAAGCTTTATTTAACACAAAAGTATGCACGTATCCCATAGATAATGGGTTTCGGAATTAAAGATAATAAGAATTTTTTCAAAATATGTAAGAAATTAATTTTCTTAAGTTATATGGTGATATCACATTTTATTCATTAACCATTTAACGAAGTCGTGCCGGAGTAAAATCAAGTTTTAGTTAACTCTGTTTTCTTTTGCGAGAGGGGGCTCTAATTAATTTCGGAGATTTGTATTAATTTGTTTTTTCTATGTGAATACCACCGAATATACTCTTTACACAGCGCCGGGCTTATTTCTTCTTACCCGAAAAAAAAGTTGCCATTGGTAGTTCTCAACCTTTTCGTTTGCGCTTGCGCATTTTGTGTTCATTATTGCCTTGCGATTTCCAACTGATTCTGAGAATGTTATCTCTTGTGCAATCATGCTTGACTTCAGTACCGCCATTAGTATCGCAAACACTTATATTTTTTAACCGGCTTTTTTTTTGTTCCCAGACAGGGAAAGTAGTAATGACTTTACTCATTATCAATATTTTTTCGATACATTTCAAGCTTTTTTGTTACCGGAGTTAACTAGTTTATCAAAGTAGGTGAAACTATCTTAGTTCCTTTTGTACTTTTTCCTGCATAATTGATCTTGATAAAGTAACTATCCCAAAGATACCCTTTTGGGCTTCAGCAGCAAATACTTTTCAAATTGCTCTGATCATGACGTTCCACCGCTTATATGTGGCAGGGGAAGATTTGAAAATTGTATTTCAGTCATCTATCACTCCATAACCTTGAAGTATAGATGCCACGATCGCAGCTGTTATTTATTCAGAAGATAAAAAAAAAGGTAAAGACTGTGTGTTATACCTTTATTTTAGAAGCTCTCTTTTATCAAGGTCAATAATGCACAAATTTTCTCCAAAATATGGTGTAAAAGGATATTCTTTAGAATAAAAATATCGGATAATTTTATAAATTATGAGTTCACAGTGTACGTGCGTGAGTGTGAAGCAATCTCTTGAGCTAATAGTGGTTCATTGTATTTCTGGACTCCAACGAGAGAGGAGTCGAGTAGAGAGTGAAACAAATGCAGCCCACTAAAATGTTAGATTGAGTGCATATTAGTGTGCAAAGACCACTGTGCTACCACTTTACTTAATACACAGTGCGTCAAATAAGTTTTAAGACTCGTCCCCGAGTGCAAGTTCTAATAGCGCCACGAGTGTAAATGAGCATGTGACATAACATCCTTGGCCTGTGACACACTGCCAGCAAATTGTGCGCTTTTAGTTAAATAACTGAGAGAAGACGAGCTTTTATTGAAGAAGTGAATTGTTTTCTTTTCATGTTTATTCTTTAAGATAGAGAAAAGAGCTGTCATTAAATTTAAAGCAAAACTTGGTAAAAGTGCTTCAGAAACATACCAACTCATGAAAAAAGTTTGTGGTGACTGTTGTATAAGCAGATCAAATGTTTTTGTGCGGTAAAAATATTTTTTGGGTGGAAAAGATATGGTAGAAGATGATAAGTGGAAGACCAATTTCATCTACGACACCTGATGTTATTGAGAAAATACGAAATTTCGAGGCAATTCATTTCCAGCATTAGAGCATTTCAGGGCGCTTGCTATATCGCAAATTAATTCACTTTTTAACTGCTAATTCAATTTTCGATAGCAAATTTCCGACTCTGAAACTGACCGGAAGAGGAAAACGTGAAAGGACCATATGCAAAGGTGTCCCAAAAGTTCTTACTGCGGCTATAATCGTTATGATTATTTATATACACATAATATAATCCTTATTGAAATTTAGTAAAAAAAATGTACACATGAATCGGCAACATGGTCCAAGTTTTCACCTTCTATATATATTTGCCCTCATTTTGTGAGACAATATATCTTTTCACATTAGTTGAATGCACTCTTAAGATCTCCCAATGTCATTAAATACTAAATAACAATTACTTTGCTACACATAATGGCATTAAATGTATATCTACAAAAACATATTTTTGATCGTGATTTATTTTAAATTAGAAATATAATTATTTTGAATAAATGAAATTCAAAAATTGTACAGCATTAATCATTTACTGTGGAAATTTCTTTTGAACTGTTGGTATAGCGAATAGTATCAGGCCTGATGCAGTAATCGTAGCCCCGGAAAAATAAAAGCCTGCGTCATAATCGCCTGTTATATCATGCAACAAACCTAAAAATTAAAATACATTAAAATATTACTCATATAGATATGATAAATAAATAAGATCACGTAATAAAATCACTGCATTATATTTTTAATTTGGAAATTAAAAATACAATGATATCTATACAAATTATAAAGCTATTTATAATTTTAAAGAAATGTATATAAAATACTAAAAAAATTAAGTTGGAAAGTTATATCTTAAATTTAATTAATTCTAATTAATTAAAGTATTAATTAGTTTTAGAATTCAACACTCGTCATAAATATTAAATTAAATATCAACAGTTAGCATTAATTAACATAAAAATTAAAACTTTTTTTTGAAGAAATTAGGGATTATAGCTTCATAATTGACACTTAAGACAACTTAGTCACCGAGCAAGAGATGCTAAAAGCCAACACTCCAATTGGCTGAGGGTTAAGGGACTTAATGAAGACAATTGAGATGACATCATACTCTACATAAGATGGGATCCACTGAAAATGGATATTATGGTGCAGCTATATATGTTTCAGTTTGTGTAGGTTGGAGATATTGGTTTAGTCGCCAACAAAAAGACTATTTGTAAGGAGGTTGAATCGAGAGAGAAGCCTCCTAAGTCCTGCTGATTGCTTCATCGTGGAAAGAGAGTATTCCTGGGCGGAATGGGCGAAATACGTGGGGAGTTTGCTTCGGGCAGGGTAACCCAGACGTGAAAGCCATTCTATTATGCCCAGCTAAAATCAGCAGGCATTGGAGCCAAGACAGACTTCTACCATTTAGTACTCCGATCCTGGATCAACAGACGCTTCACATTCCCTCCTTCATATCGTTGGCCAAATTACCAGACTGCGTAACTCCACTGGCGTTATTGATTTGATATAGGAATGCAACGCGTCAAGCGCTTTTTGGCGCGATTCCTTAATCCTTTTGTTTTGTCTACGCCATGCCTCAGTGCGCGCTCTGCTTTTAATTTATTCCTCGATCAGTATAAACATAATCACTACTTTTTTTAATTTAATAATAAAACTAGATTTCGAAGGGAGAGGTGGTAGCAAGATTTTAACATAAAAAAATACAACAGAAAGTAATATTAATGTATTTCACTTCCAGATATAAATTATTTACATTCTTTTAAGCGTTCATTACACAAAATTTGAACAATGTGTTACTTTTGCTGAGCAGAGATCCCGCGATAAAAAACTAACACTAATATACGTTATCCCCATGGCAACCACATTATCGCACGATAAAAATACCAAAGTAAGAGATATTGTAATATTATCGCCTATCTTGGTGAACATAAACAACAACTTGGCGCCTAGCCTTACTGTATCAAATTAGCATCCCAGATGGAGTTACGCAGTCTGATAATTAGACCGACGATATGAAATCGAATTTGTTAACTAATTAAAAATATTTGATAGTACTTTTTTCATAGATTTACAGCACTTAAATTTAAAACAAACACCTGAAGATATTATCTTTTGAAAACTGTGCTCACCTGTTACAGGTGTGCCAATGGCTACCGATAATCCAGAGAAAAGAAAAAGCAACCCGGAAGCATTAGTCAAAGCTTCCAAGCCAAAAAGATGTACTGATACTATTGACGTCAAATTAACGGTAGCTCCTGAAAAGAAATTTACATTTCAATAGTTAATCCCATATTAACCATTTGTGATTTTAATTTCATAAACTCATTTTAAGAATTCTCGGTACTTATGTATTAAGTGATCGAGCATGAATAACTGCTAAATATTAAATTGACGAACAATCTCTAATAGTTTTCAAATAAAAGAAAACGAATTTGCTTGATAATTTGTACCATTTAGCGAAAAATGGTTGACGAACTATTAGGTATGTATATAAATCTCAAAATTTCTTCAACAGCTATTAAAAATTAAATTTATAAACTGCTTGTATTTTAACTATGTTAAGTCGAATTTTACTTTCGATTGTTTTGTTACTTTATTAAAATGCCTCTGTAAAATATTCAAAGTTTAATTTTTAAATGGAAATTTCCAATTCCAAATTTACGAGATCTACGCAGCCCCATTAGAGAATAAAAATTGAGAAATTAAATGTTTCAATATTCTTCAGAAAGTAATATTTCCTCATCTTTGTATAAGATCTAGGTCACCAATTGCAATTTGAAGTATAATGAAAAATTAAAAGCATTAATAACTACAAAAGTGCTAAACTTTAGTTAGAAATTAGTAACAAATAATAGAGGAAGATCCAAAATTTTTAAAAAGACTAAATTTAAATAACCGATTAAGGCCTTTAAAATATAGAAAAACTTCAAGTTATTCCTTTTTTTTAATAACTTATCTACATTCTCGAGAATAAAGGTTTTATTTAAGTTTCACAATAAAAACTATTCATTATTATAAAGGGAATAAAAACATTTCAACCAATATAGAACATTTATTTCTATGTTTATTCATTTGAAAAAAACTTAAAACCAAAATAATTGTTTCTCAATATTTTTGCTGTAATTTTTGACTGAAAGGTTGATACGTATAATACATGGTAAAGTCGTATGAACAGTGGCAGATGGTGTCGTTGGGTAATAGCTTAATTTATCAAACCGCTACTCAGTATTTTGTGTGTAAACATATGTGCTCTTTCTTGAAATTTCACTCGAGTAATATAATGTCTGATGCACTTTACTTTAGTAAAGACACATACATTTACACACCACCAAAATTAAATTCCCAAATACCATGAAGAATTATGTGTTGCCTTATGAAAGTATCGGAAAAGGTGGAGGTTAATACTCATATTCAAATGCTTAAAGATATAAAAAAAATTCACTAAAGAATTCTTTAATTCAATAGTTTATGTAATTCCCATGAGCAAGCTTTACAGTTCTCTAAACGGTAAGGGACACTGTAAATGAGGCCAGTAATGTTACTTGGAGATATTCCTTGCCAAACCGATGGCTGTGGTAGTCGAGTTGTCATGGATGGTCGTGAACTCGCGGTCAACTTTGTTGAGTCATAGATTACGAGCCCTGGTACCATTGAAGGCCCTGCGTGTGGAGAGGCGGATGCTTGTTATATCTGCCGGGACTGTAAATCTTCACGTTGGCATGGTATGTAAGTTTGGCGAGTTGGGTGCCAGATCGGATGTCGCCTTCATCACATGACCGTAGTTGAAAATTTCGAGGTCCGTCGTCAATAGCCCTTGTGTAGCGTCAGTGAGACTTTTATTGTAAGCAAATCAAATAAAAATCTCTCACCCCTTGCTAAGCCACGTCACCGCAGATCTTAATTTCTTTATGGCCTGCGCTTTCGGTGTCAGGTACTCCGCAGTTTCAATAACATCCAACGCTTTCTATGGGAGAGAGATCAAGTAAAACTACCAGTCAGTGAAAAAGGAGTGAATTCTATTCAGGTTATTCAGAGATTGTCATATGACACAAAGCCAACAATTTTCTTCCTGTAATAAAGGGCTTGGGATTACTTTCCGAAACAACAAAACTATTTGTGCGTACGTACCAGTCTGATGTTAAACTTCCGTCAAGGCGCACAAAGTATGCCCTCTATCTGAACAGTATGACACTCCAAATCATGAAGCTTAACCTGAACAATATGGTTAGAATGTGACCCATTTCCAGAAAACTACTGTGACCGTCGTTCCTTTGTAAAGAAAATCGAAATTCATCTGATGACTTTCGTAAGTCCAATGGCAATTATATCGACACAAAGCCATTTGTGTAGCCGTGTGCTTTAAAGCGATCCAGTAGCTGACTGCCTCGCATATAAGTGTCTCTCATGCAATATGTTGTCTATGGTTTGGACGTTTACAAGTTCACCTTCTGCTTATATATAGCTGGTGATTTTGGAATTTCCGTGTCGGAATAAACAGGTTTTGATGAACGATTCAGCAAATCTGTAGTTGGAATCTCTTGTACGTTTGTTTTTATAATCCACTCCGTCGTGTTTCTCCAGATGATCTTTCATCCATCTTACTAAATTTAAATGAGTTGTACTCACATTCTGTCGAACGCAAGGGGTAACTGAAAGCATATTTAATTTTGGTGCCGTATCGGAGGGATATCCTACATTCCTTCAAATGTTTTGAGGCCGCAGTCCGTCGCTGCGTATATGTTATCAGCTTTTGGTGTTTATAGCTAAGCTGGATATCAGGTGATCTGACGTGAAAGCAAATTTAATCGCTTGTACATGTCGTTACTGGATACCTCACTAGTTGTTTCTCATAAAACATCAAGTTTTTCTGTACGGTTACTGAACGTTTTTGTGCCACTTTCTTATTGAAGAAATCTGATGTACAGTTGTGTGATGCTATATAAAGTGATTTAAAGTGATTTGTGAATCTAGGAATGAATAGTAAATATTTTATCAAATCAATTTGTCAACCGAATAATTAATGTTTTAATGAGTTATTTTCAGGTAACATCTAAGTTACTCCAAGAATGCGGCTACTAGGAAGATTGTAGCAGCAATCTGTAACTTTTTCTGATTGTATCACATAAGTAAAGTTCAATTGTTTTAATAACGTGTACTAGTTAGTCTTCCTCTCACAAAGATAAATTAATAGATAAATGTGTTTACGATGCATTTGTATATGTGATTAATTAATAGGTTTCTACACCTACTTATATCTCAAGTCAAAGATAAATTGTTCCAGGAACGGAATCCTTGTTGTTAGCTTACCCCTTGAGGCTATCATTACAATATTTTTAACCTCTACTCATTTTAAATTTGTATTTAGCTACGCGCCTGCTTACAGGGTGCTGAAATTTCAATTTTGAGAGGAATATTAAACTTAAAGGAGAAATGAATCTCTGTTCATTCAAAACTTGTGATTCTTAATTTATTTCCTTAATTTGTTTCGAAATACATGTACAGTATTTTGGATTTTTTTTTATCATTAAGAAGCTAAATACCAACTATATATTAACTATATTAAAATAAAAATATTCCTTAATTGTCTTACCAAACGTAAATCCAAACACAAAGCTGTAAATGGCCATCGTATAATAATGAGTAATCAATGATGTCATCATTGTAGCAATGCCATTAATTAGCAGGCATATTTTGTAAGTATACAGAACATTCCATGAGGTAAGGTCCGCAAATATGCCAAGTACAATTTTGCCAATTATGTTAGATGCCCCTATCAGAGACATAAGAAAACTTGCCTGTATACTTGTAGCAATTCCAAGCTCTGTTGCGCGATGATACAAATAAACAGAAGGGGTCATTGCTCCTAAGTATTGAAGCAAACGCGAAAGGGAAAAGATAAGAAAAACATAATCTTTCATTAAAGATAAACCAAGCGTTTCATACAATTCGCTTGAATATCTTAAGCACATACTCTTTTTTTTTACTTCTGAGTGCATAGATTTCTCTGGCATCATTGAGGATGTCGTTGCATTTTGTTCAGAATCATCTAAATTTATCTTTTTCTCTCTAACTGTATGAAGATCTTGTGAATGATCCTCTTCTTGAATTGATTCAAATGAACGGGATGAGTTGGATGATAAAAGAGTTTTCGGTTCATCTAATAAGTCTTCAGTTGGCTCATTTCTTTTCACAAGAAAAGGGTCTGTGCAATAAACGAGAGATAATACAAAGCACTGCATTAATATTCCAGTTGTAATAAGAAATGCTGCTTTCCAGTACTGGTAATAGTTGAGGAGCCATTCCGTGAAAGGAACTAAAAGAAGTGAGCCAATGCCGGAACCAGCACTAGAAATGCCCATTGCAGTTGCTCGCTTCTTTTCAAAATGCAGTGCCACACTAGTTATGGTAGGCAAAAAAAGTAATCCTAATCCAAGACCTACGAAAAATAGAAAAAAATTAATAAAATTATACAACAGTTACATTTTTAATTAACTTACAGAGTTGTCTGTTAAAAATACAGTATTACACCGAAGTTAAGCAATTCACGGAAAAATAGAGTAGTGCAAGAAGCATTGAATGATTCAAAAATATATTCACAAGTCCGAATTTACACTAAAATTTAGGAGTTTTAGACTAAGATTATATTATAAAACATAAAAAGAATTATACTTCATAGCTGAAGGAAATATGGACTAGGGTTTTCTGACTGGAACAGAAAAAGTACTAATTTGTGAACCGATTTAAGTCAAGTAAGCGCCAATAGCAGCATTAATGTAGTTTAATATTGTAGCTGTTGTGTAAAAATATCATTAAATTAAAAAAAACATTACTTAAGGAAAATATTACTAAATGTTAGAAATTTAATGTATGCAATTTTCTTCCATTTGAAATGCAAAAGTTAAGAAAGAAAGCTATCTTTTAAGCGAGAAGCAAAAAATATATACAGCTTAAATTGTTAGAAAAAAGTTATACTAATTCCATATGCGGTTTATATTATATTTTATATGCCATTTCTTCTTCATATGAGCTTTTTCGAAACCTTTGCTGTTAAAAGAAATCGGATTGGAAATAAAAGTCATTAAAAATTTTTACTTATCATCTGGGTTTTAAATCCTTTTTTATTCAGACAGTGTTGAATAGATTTTAAAAGAAAAATTTTTTGGTGTATAGTGATAAAATTTATTAAAATATGTTAAATTATATCATGAAAGATTTTGTTATAGGCCTCTCTTAAAATAAGATTTTCCTTTCCATTACGTAGAAGTGTATATATTCGCATTTCAATGATGTTCTCAGCTCTAATTCTCAATTAGTCAAATTTTAGATGCATGTAATTTTCTGACTTAGCATAAATTTCATAAGTACATATAATGCAATATTAAGGACTTTTATATTGGAGAGCTAAAATTCAAATTAATTGTCATTAAATTTCATTTAATTTTTAAAAGCTGCACGAATCAAGTCTTATGCTTGTGTTTGAAGAAAGGATGAGTATTTTCAATCTTAATATTGTGTTTCTCTGGATAGATATTTTGTAGAAAATGTTCCAACTACCAGTTTAATACTAGAATAGTTCTTATTTTTCTTGTTCGAGTAAGAAAGTATGTATCCCACAGAAAACCACATATGCTCCCCAAAGGTCCTTAGTTTCTTTCGAGGCATCCAGACAAAATATTAATCATAAAGGAATAATAAGTGTCAAAAGGACAATGAACTGAACGGATTTCGAAATGTCTTATTTCTTGCGTTAGTTTTTATTGTTTTATTAATGAACATGCAATTCCATAATCAGGTTGTTTCTATTAACTTATTCATTCGTTTCCAAACAACATATCATTGACAAAGTAGGATTGTGGCTAATGATTTTATAATGAAATTTTCCCTCTGTTAATGGAAAACCATTTTTGAAAAGCCAATTACTTTATTTGCAAAAAAGAAAGAATTATTTGTGCTGGTTAAGTATTTAATGAATTTATGTTAAAAAATTTTTTTTAATTCATTTTTTTTTGTTTTGAGAAATATTATTCAATGAGAGGTTATCCATTATAATGTGCAGCAATATGATGCCTTGTGTGAGATCCTTGATCTATACATTGGTCAGTATTGGAGTACTTTTGTCAGTATCTTTTAATTGTAAAGAATGAAACTTAATTATTTTAAAAAAGTAAGTTTAACAAATGCAATATTGACATTAATCAATGTAGTAGCAATTTGTAAAGCAAAAAGTTATGGAAATTGGAAATATTAGATTATCCGGGCTAAGCAAATATTTTGATTAACTTACCTGTCATTAATCCTATAGTTAGATATAAATATTGAATGCTTGGTGCTGCCAGACTCAAAAGAAGACCTATACAGGAAATTGCAGTTCCCATTAAACTAGTAGTTCTGCAATTATATTTATTTATCAATGCACTTGCTATAGGTCCTAAAATAAAATTTTAAAAATTCAGGGTTTATATAAATCAAAAGAACTTCCACAACAAGTGAAATTCTTAGAGTTAGTTTTATTAACGACGAACTATGAAGCTGGACGAAGACTCTTGGCGATGAACCTCGTAATTTAGAACTATGGTCAAGTGACAAGGATGACTCATGAGCAGGCACCCACCTCTCCTAACTTCCACACCCCACCAACGGTAGAAAGTTTGAGCCTCAACTAATGTAACGTGAAGCGGCTGCCTCTACACCGGCGTTTCTCAAACTGTGGGGCGCGCCCCCTAAGGGGGCGTGATAGTCCTGCCAGGCGGCGCGAGTATATAGAGAAGTCAAAAATAAAAGATTTTAAAGAATTATTAATTTACTGAAAGGAAGTAAAACAAAAAAGAATTTATGACATAATTAAAAATAAAATACACATTTGCACTGACATAATATACTTATAAATATATCACTACTGCACAATGCATTTGATCATTAATTCATCCATACCACGTTGAGAACATGTTTAATAATTACTAGTGCCCTATGCGCTTGTCATAAACAAAATTATATACAAAGTTCAATTTCTTTTATTTTGTACGGTTTATTATTCAAGTCGTATTGTAACTTTAAGGTCAAAGTACATTATTATTGAATTAAATACATTGTTATTATATGAAGGGGGGCGCAAAGAAAATTATGATAGAAAATTGGGTCACAAATATTTAAAGTTTGAGAAGCACTGTAGAGAGAAGCAAATAAATAAAAGAAAAACAAGGATGTGCGAAAAAAACGGGCTTATTCAATAACAAATTCAGCTTCCATGTGCAACATTATTGATGACCGTCAACAGAAACCGCTAATCATAAAACTATTAATGTGATTGTCTGAAGTACTCTCTGCCAAGCAGTGTTCGTTATATACATAGTTTTTATATGGTGTTTTTCTCGGCTTTTGAATGTTGAATAAGGTTTTTTATATGTTAAGTTTAAAAACTATAAGATGTTAGTCTTATCAGGGCCGATCCTAGTAGGTGTGCAGTGCGTGCACGGTACAAGGGCGGCCGCTGGCCACATATAGTTCCATCAACCAAGCAAATTTTTTTACGAATTTTTCAAAATAAAACTTATAATAGGTCGAATAAATAAGCTGAATTTTAAATAGTTATTGAAAAAATCAAAATAAGTCCCGAGTCCCCGATAACATAGCATAGTTCAAGAAAAAAAGAATGTTAGTGCACAGTTTTATTAGTCCATAGTCCATTAATGTCTACTCTTTGCACACTTCCTTCATTTGGTAGCAAAATTCGTGGTAAGGCGGGTAATACCGCAAGAAAAGGGGTTTTTTTTGCTTATCAACGGTACTGGGTGTGCACTATGGATCGATGGCGTCTCAGAAATGATTTTTGCGAAAATTGCTTTACGGAAATATCTAATATAGTTAATATTACCCAGGGCCACTTTTCCGTATAGGCATGCTAGGCACGTGCCTAGGGCGCAAAAGATTGGAGGCCGAAACAAGAACAAAATCAAAGTTACAGCGAACGTATCACTGCTTGACCAATCACGAGAAAAGCATGCCTCCCCTTAAGAGAGTAAAGACTGAGTGAGTGAGTGAATATTAACATGGCACTATTCAGCTACTCGAGGGCTTTTGGGAATGATCCTCGTAGTTTTGAACCTTGGTCAAACGAGGAGGGCGACACTTGAGCTGCCCTCCCCCCTTTCCTAACTTCTACACCACACCAAAGGGAGAACGTTTGAGCCTCGACATATTTAACGTCTTGAAATGAGATCTACTATGAAAAAAAGAAAAGCTTAACAGCGTGATATTGCTATTCACTCAAAATGGTATTTCAATGGAAATTAATTGCAATGATGTCCTTAATGGTTTTGACATCAAAACTTTGTTTTCAAAGCTCGAAGAAAACCTTTGTTGTTCAAGTGCGATGACAGTGACTCAAGAAAGAATAAGGACGTCTTAAAGTAAAAATAAGAAAGTGACAAGCGATGAAAAATATTATAATGAACAAGTTGAAAACAGTTTATTCAATAATGTGCACTCTATATTGTTACTACAAAAACTATTTTATTAATTTACAAGAAACTAACTTACTAACATTCACTAACTTACCAAGGGAAAGGTTTGGGGGTCCATGATGTCATATGATAAGAAATGAACAAGAGTAACCAAACTAGGCCACTATCCTTTCCTTATGACTGCTGGTTGCCAGTCCAGGACACGGTGGGTTCCTAAGTGGTGGCTAATGGAAAGACTCTCCAAAAAGCAAAAAACAAATAAAGAAAAAAGAGTAAGGGAGTTGAGGGAATAACCCTACCAAACCATAACTGGCAAGGTAAGAAGTGAAAGAGGAAGGGCTCTGGAAATAGTGGGGGTGGGGGACGTAACAATTTGAAATGTCTAGGGTGACAGACAGGTTAAAAACGTTCCTAATATTACCTAAGATATAGGAGTGTTTCAATTCAATATGCATTTGGGGAAAAAAGTTTTTAATTTAAAAATAGAATTACAATTTATATATATATAGAAAAATAAAATAGTGGAAAGAAGTTATTTTTTTCCGCATATTTGCATTTTTATTAATGTTTTTCTTTTTACTGTTATGCAGGTAGAGAAGTTTATAAGGTCAACGTTGAGTTACAGCCAAAATATGAGAAATTCTCTAGAAGGGTGGCATATTAGGTCTTTGCACGAAGGTGGCCGACGCCCTAGGATCGGTCCTGAGTCTTATATTAATATCCATATATTGACGTCTTGTCGGGAATTGTATTCATAAAATGCGATTCTGAGATAACCAAAATGACCTGCACTACAGGCATTTCAATTTGTGTGACATACCGTCAGATTGCTTGAAACGAAATCGTTTGTGCTGTGTGGCCTGCGTGCTGACTGATTTTTCTAGCGGTGATTCTGACAATGGCCTGCACTCATGCAGGTCACTAGCAATCAATTGACGAGAAACGATTCTGTTGGGTATGGTAACATGAAAGATGCCCTGCACATACTATAAAATGCATGCTGGGCCGCCACTGCTAATGGGGGGGTGATGCATTGATATTGATCAACGCCTGTTGACTTCTCTCTAGTTCAGATGTGGGCAATTGTTTTGAGTCAAAAGCCACATTGTAAAAGCGGAGGATACCAAAGGGTTTCATATTTTTTAAAATTATTCATTATTAATCTTACAGAATATCAGAAAAGGTGTAAATTGTGCTATAAAAATTAATAAATGCATGTTAAATAAAACAGTGACAATTCAGCTGCTGCTCTTCAGGTGCTGTATCAATATTAGCAATAATAGGATAAGAGAGCAAATTGTGAATTTAGACTCAATTTTGTTTAATTCTGACATCTTGTGACCTTGTCTTCCAAGTCTTATATATGATCTTCTTGTAGAAACACCATCAGGTATTTTATTTTCCTAACAAAAGGGTTCTGTTTTCTTAATAATGAAAAATTTAAGAGGAATCTTTGATCGTGCATGGGAAAGAAATCTCGATTCATAGAGGATTTCCTACCTGTCTACGCGAGTCCCCCCTCCAAATATTTGTGGTTCACATGTGGCACTCGGGTATCTATCTGCTCACACCTGCTATAGGTGTACCAGTACCTCTCAAAGGGTCACATTTCATTGTTCCACCCATCCATGTCACGGTCGGTGTATCATAACAGCATCTTGGTGGGTATTAAATAAGATTTGACATATATATGGGCTAACCTTCTCTTTTCAGTTCAATCTTTATGCCCCTCGTAAAATTACTTATCAGCTAAGACAGTCTCCATTGGCGATGATCTTGCATTTTTTTAAAATTACATGTATTCTGCAAGGCCCCAAAAAATTCCCTAGCAAAAATAATGGCACGGAATTCATCAGATTCCTTCCCTTATATCCTACTCAATATTTGCAGGTGAGCCTCATTTACATTACTCTATGAGGTACACACATCCTGAAATTTGCATAATTTTCTGGTCATTCATATTTGGGTGCAGTTTCCCCATCACGTAGTGCATGTTCTCTCTATACTTTAAAAATCAGTACATTTTACGTGTGTTGAGCATAACTTAGGCAAACTTTACTGCCTTAAAAATAAAAAAAAGAGTGGTATTTTATCAAACACTGTCCATTATTTTCGCCTTTCCCGTTAGTAAACATGAATTTCTTCAAATCAAACATCTAAAAATTAGATCATATTAAAAATGTTATTTTTTAAGGAAAATAATTTTTTTTTATTTTGTTCCTTACCTACACCATATAGCATCCCTAAAAGAATAGACATCACCATAGATGCTGCACCGCTTGAAGTATGGAAATATTCGCAAAGCACCACATAGTAAATACCAGTGCTATAAGCAATGCCATGGATAATAAAACGCATTGTAAATGTTGAAACGACAATTGCCCATCCCCAGCCTCCATCAATATTAGGATTTGGAAGAGGTGTGATGATTTCTCCTGAATTTGGTGGCATGTTTAAAGGTTAAAACTGAAAAAAAAGATGCTTCTTAGATTTCACCTTGCTTTTCAAATGAGGATTTTGTTCTGGTAAGATTATTATTTTTTTTGTACTTGCATATTATTGCAATAATCGCCAACGTTCAAGATAACTCGCCGGGTTAACAACCCCAATTTCGCATGTGCTCCGTTTCATATAATGTCACCAATAAGTTGCGATAATACGTAATTACCTTTGTTTTTGTTACATGATGCATTGAAATGCTGGTTTATTCTGATTAAATCGCGTGTTTTATGTCCGCTGTTATATATCATCAGGTGTTCTTTAAAAAGACAAATTATTTATAGAAAAAAAACATTTTATAGTTCATGAGGGCAATTCATTATGTCTGTTATGCAACGCGATTCACTGTACTATTTCTTATGAAAGTTTGCAGTGTTTCATCTTTAAATATTCTGAAATGAAGTTCTTTAAATATTAGAAATATAATTTACATTTCAGAAGTATAATTAAAATTTTATAATTTAAGTTTTTTTTTCATGATTTAGAGGGGGAAATGAAAATACCCCTGTTATAAAAGGTTACATTGCTAAAAGTTTGATTTCCATTAATACGTAGAGTCAATCCAAAAAAAAATGACATACATTTCACTGAGAAGAATTTAACTTATTAATTTATTATATAGGGAATATTTAAGCATCGTATTGGAAGGTCCATGAGAAAGAATAGTTGTTTAAAAAAAAGAAATTTTAGTATAAGAGATCCAAATTTTAATGTTGATGAATATGTGTATTCAATTACTACTATTATTTTATTTCGAGGTTGATATTTTGGAGAGAAGTATGATGGTACTTTCGTGTTAAGTGTCAACACACCAAAATTTGCGCTTCGCGAATTGCACCATGATATCAATACACCAAAGATTCTTATGTATTTTAATTGAAGAAAATCGATTTTTGTGGCGCAATTTTGGCAGTGGTTACATTAATACGTAAGTACCAGTATAATAAAAACTTTCATTAAGTATAACAAGAAAACTAAATCGCTTAATGTGTGAATCAATATAATTCTAACCTTTCTGGGTTGGATCCTAGCTGGGCACACTGCTTGGTGACAAAATCTTTGGCACCAACTAACATCGTCAACCCCTCCGATTTGTCTTCGTTTTCGTCCATGATGTCATTTTTTGAAACACGGATTTTTGGCGGCATTTGGTGAAAAAAAGGGCGCCAAAAACAGCATTTTGCCCAGCTAGAATTTTACCCTTAAGACTTATCTCCCTTAAGAAGAAATAGAATCTCAATAACTGTCTTCGTTTTTGGATATAATTCTTATTTCATAAAGTTAGAACTGTTTTTTTTCTTTCACTGAGTTCAATAATTCTCTTTAAAAACGTTTACATTAATATCTCCATTATTAGAGTAATTTCATGCTTGTTTTATACATGTAACCAATATCGGACGAATATCGATATTATTAGGCGAGCTAATTTAGAGGTCGCCAAAAAAATCACCAATTTCGTCAAAGGGTATGTTATGCTTCACTTTAGCCAAAAAATAATAAAAACATCTAAGAAAGTTTGCATTTCTTTATACGTAGTATATCCAATTAAGCTAGCTACCCTTCATTTTCAAATATAAAACAAGAGAAATTGTTATTGTTTACCAATAGTTATTATGCTATTGGTATTAATACCGCTCACTATGGCAATCCTACCAACTATAAAACAATGATAATTGAGACATTTGCACTTATTCTACGCTTGATTGCCATTTTGGCGTGGATTGAAAAAATCTTTACTTAAGGGTGGGCTATTATAGGATTTTGCAGAATATAGCTGGAAATATAATACAAATATCTGAGAAGTTTGCATTGGTACGTAGTACATCCAATTAAAAAGTAAAAACAGTATTTAATAGCTAAAACAGTTACAGTATAGAATATATACCTGCAGTCGATATTGCCACGGATTTCCTAAAATTTTGTAATTCCCCATGATTATTTTCCTAAGTACGGCATTATTAGACTTGGTACGATAATATTTGTTTCCAGTTTTAAAACAGAGTTCCCTAAGCATATTGAACTTTATTGTAGATGAAATATAATATATTTATAAAATAAGTGTTGGTACTTACGTACTATCGCAACAATCGCCAGCTCTATTAATGTCTCGCCAAGTTGGCAGTCCTGATTTCCTATGTGTCGTACACACTAAATTGCTAACTAGGTACTTCATTTCATATAGTGTCGCCAATAGCTTGCGATAATACATAAGTACCTAAGTGTTTTTCATGTACAAAAGTTAAATAGCATTAAAAAGTTTAAGACTCACGTTCTTAAAACTGCTTTATTTACTTTGGTCTTATCCATAAATGTTTACATTTTCACAGATATTTCTTCCACACGGTTACAGAGAATCTATTTTCTGAGCGCTAATGATTCTTATTTTTTTGCACGTTTTTTATTTATTTTAATGCGTGAATTTCATTAAGCTTGATCAAAAACTTCGTATTTACAGTTTTATACATTAAGTATACCTGTCACAGGATTGAACTCTGGAATATACTCCAAATATATAGATTCCAGAAGTTCTATCACCTTCAGAGAACTGTGAAAGAAAGCAGCATCGAATAAAAACAGAATTTTTTTTACAACGCTTGAAATACTTTGATATCTATTGATTGAAGAAAATAACGTCTGAAGAGAGGAGAATAGCCTCTATCCATCATCATAGAAATATTGTATGATTATGATCAGGGGATATATATATATATATATATATATATATATATATATTTGTGGGGGGGGAGTCCGAATAAATCTTCGAATAAAAATCATACTCTTCAGAAGGCGGGATTTTATATTGGCGAGGTGGGTTGTCTAGGGGTAAGTATTTAAGGGTGAGTGATGAATTAATTGAATCAAAGTCATTTAAACACAGATACTTCATTTAAGTAAAAAAGAATTTATTTAAAGTTAAAAGGAAATATTTACAAAAGGGGATATTTACAAAGAGAAAGACATGCAGGAATTAGGTTAATCGAAAAGGAAAACGTTTAAGTATTCTTAAATTTATAGTGGGCAAAGACTGGGGATCCGAAGCTGTAACATATTGAGAGACACCTATTTGGCTCTCATTAGGCCCATACTAGAGTACGGTTTTCCAGTGTACTGCTGTGCGTCCGCCGGCAGTCTTGAGAAATTGGAACAGATTCAGCTCGGTGCTGCGCGAATTATTACTGGATTGAGACGTAGTTGCCCGAAAGAAATTGTCCTCTTCGAGGCTGATCTCCAACCTCTTCATCTTAGAAGCAAAAATATCCTCACCAATTACTTCAATAAATTTTCTAGCTATGGACATCACAACAAAACCTCTCTATACTTTAACAATTGGCACAATAATCAGAGACTGAAGAGAAACAGCCCTTTCAGTTATGCTGATCATCTGCAGTTGCCCTCATCTCATATCGAACCCCACTCCTTAAAATCTTGTTTAAGTCCATCAGAGGGACTTCCCAGAGTCCACTTCCACTTCAACATGTCTGCCCCGGTCACAAAGCAAGATCTCATCCCAGCTCATCTTAAGCAACTTGCATTGGAAAGTATCAATGAAATCCCCTGTGACGCCATTAAAATTTACACAGATGGCAGTAGACTAGACGATCGTGCAGGTAGTGGAATCTACATAGAAAATTCTGGTCAAAACTTTTATTTCTGTCACCGTAACCCGGATTTTTCTTCGGTCTATAAAAGTGAACTAACGGCAATCAAACTTGGCCTCGAAGCTATTATCAATGAAAGTGACTATGGAGAACTCTGGATTTTGTCGGACAGTCGCAGTTCCCTTCAACATCTACACAATTGGACTCAAGTAGGAGACAAAACAAGCATCTCCATCCTTCACAATCTCAAACTTATTTCAAAGCATCACGATGTTCATTTTCAGTGGATACCATCCCATGTTGACATCTTTGGAAATGAGCAAGCGGACCGCTTAGCCAGAGAGGGCTGTAGTCTCTTAACAACCTCCTCTCCTGCCATTACCTACTCAGAGCACCAGTCCAAAATTTATAGGCAACTATCTAAGGAGTGGAAGTTCCTCCCTCCCACCACTGGTATGCAGCCAGGGAACCTGGCTCTTTTCTGGATCTCAACTGTGACAGAGCATCTAAAACGGCCATTTCCAGATTGGCTAGTGGACACACGAAAAGTCTCTCCTTCTTTGAGGGCAGGAAGACTTTTAAGTTCTGCTCCAAGTGCAAGGTTCAGCAGGCCTCTGCCGAACATATCCTGGACTGTCTGGGTTTTTCCAGAGAAGACTTGTACGATTCTTCCCTTCTTGTTATCGATTTTTTGAGGGTCAACAACTTAATGGATCTTGTCTGACGAAGTCAGACAATTAGAGGATAAGAAACAACAACAACAGGTTAATCGAAAGTTGAGTTATACCTTTAAAAGACGGGGAAATTACCTTTCTCATTCTTGGACGTTAGGATTGGTGGTACCGCGCAGGGCGCGAGATGCGCTAAAGACGTGACGTGTTGAACAAGCGATGGTTAGTAGGCCTCTGCCGAAAAATTATTCAAGCCGGAGCTACGAAAGCTCACTAGACGGCGCTGCTTCGGAATGCAGTAATAAATAAAATTGAGATTAATGGTCCTCTGAAAAGGATATGACTCAACCTTTTAACAAAATGTTTCAAAGGGAAAATCCTACATATATATATATATATATATATATATATATATATATATATATATATATATACAATAGCCTTTTTGTTGCTCCATATTCCTCAACATCTATAAATAAATAAATATTCATTCAACAAAATATTAAAAAGTAGTAGATTTTTTTATAATCACATATTGAAAAAAAAATCCTTAGCAAACTTTTAACAGAAAATGTCTAGTTATTCGAGTTAACTGTACAACTTATTTTCAAGACTGTTTATTTTTATTTCTTTATTTGGTACTTTTCCGTTTCGCTGTCACAGGCGATAAAGTCGCCAAAAATGATACAACGCCAAATGAATATTCCAGCTGGTAAACTTTTAGCATCCCATTTTCAAACCAAGTCACGGTCTTTTCTTATCAATGACGTATTTTTCATAATGCATCAAAAATAGATGAAAAACCAATGAGAACTAAAATTTATTAACATTTTCTTATATGTATGTTGTCGCCAATAAAGCCTGCTTGGCGAGATTTGCAGGAGTGAAACGGAAAAATACCCTTTATTTTTATTTTTTTTTAGCATAGCTATAATTACTTAAAATTAACTTAAATTTCTTAACAATTTAGCTATCCGAAATGTTTAATCACTGATGAATAATTTTTACCGAAAGGCTCCGCTCTTTCAATCATCTTGAATTCATATAATATTCTATGCAAATTTTTACGGTACTTACGTATTATCGCAACCTATTAGCGTAATTATTTGAGACGAAGCACCTGGTTGCCAATTCAACGCGCTACACACAGAAAATCGGGGTTTTCAACTAGGCGAGTTATTAATAAAGTTGACGATTGTTGCGATAATACGTAAGTACCATTTTTATTACTATCTCAAATGCAAACAATTTTACTTGTTTGAATGTTATTTGAGTCGCTCAGAAGCCAATGCGGTTAAGTCCATTTTTTTGATATTTTCTGATTTTTTTAAATTTTGATAAAATAAATAATATCTTTTATAATAACTAAGAAGGATATTATTTGTATTTTATCAAAATTTACAAAAGTCAGAAAATATCAAAAAATAGTCTTAACCATGTTGGCATATCTCACTTTTTTTATTTTAAGAAAGATTATTTTTTTTAATAAAATAATACCTGAAAGCTCTTATGTGAATCCCTAAAAATATTATAAACTTTAGAAAATGAAAGAGAAAATACACTTGCCTCCGAAAGTCTGCGTACATGCGATCATCTTTCAAATTCATGCAAAGATCGCTAATTAAATGAAATCTTTCTGAATCAATACTATTTTTTATTGATTCCTCTAAAGTCGTAAATTCAAAGAAACAATCACTTGAATATCACATAAGATAATATAAATATTAATAACTTGAGAACGATACAAATCGTGTGCGTCAAAAGTCTGCGTACACTAGAAAAACCTTTACCATAATGGATTGTAACTAAAAGTTAATACTTTTTAATCTATATATATTCTGTTCTTTCTATAACTCTCTCAACATAATAGGCAAGGATTTAACTAGTTTAGTTGTTTCATCTGGGGATATTTTTTTCCATTCTTCTACTATGACAAATTTGAGCATTTCTTTGCATGTTATTACGTTCTCCCTAATTATTCACTCGAGTAAATCCCACAAATGCTGTATTGTTCTTAGGTCTGGGGACTAGGTTGACTTTCGGAATTTGTTTGGGACATGTCAGAACAGCCATGGCTTCACAATGTGAGCCATTTGCTTGGTACCTTTGTGCCGCTGAAAGTAATAATCCTTACTCACCGCAAATTTCTCGCATATGCACTGATATTTCACTACAATAAGATCAAAAAATCAATTTTTTGCATTGTTGATTCAATAAATTCTAGTTTACCAATCCGAAAGGTTTCCAATACAACCCCAAACAGTATGACTCATCCTCCACGTTTGATAGTCGAAAAAGGATTCTCTTTCTTAAGATCTGTCTAGGAATTTTTGCCGGCATATTTTTGTGCTTTTTGATGCTAAATTACAAAAATTACTTTCAGATGAATATATTACATTTTTCTAAAAAATATGTGCCTATTTAGGTGTTTTTTGGCAAAGGCTCTTAGCTCTGTTCATTCGAAAGATGAGTGGCTCCTTGAGTGCAACTCGAGCACGATAGTCATCCTTTTTCAGTTTTCTTCGAATTATAATTAAAGTCATAATTTTCTGCAACATTTCAGCAACCTTTTTAGCTATTTGTGAAGCTTATAGTCTTGGATTTATTTTTATAGAGCGTATTACAAAGCAAGATTCTCGAGATGACAATGCAGACGGGTGGCCGGATCTTGGCGTGGACGGTAAAATTTCAATTAATTTATAGTTTATGAACATTTTTTGAATCAATGAAGGTCTCCTATTAACAATTTCAATAATTGCTTTAAACATTTCCCCCTTTTCTGAGGATCTATGATGACGTTTCTTTCAATAATATATCGATCTCCATTTTGTTGCCTGTCATGGAACCACAAAAGCATTTGAAACTCAAATCCTAAATAAATCGTAAAAGAAGCTTATATTTACTTAAAAACACGTTTCGTGCAATTATTTTACAATAAAATGTCTTTAAAAGCTCTATTTTGTAAGTTTACGGAGATTTTTGGCGCAAATGTTTGGTGATTATTCAGAGGTCTCATTCTTGTTTTTTCTGGTTAAAGTTAATTTTGCTGCTGAAGTTTGAATAACGCAATTTTGAAGAAGTGCTGACAAGTATTTTGATTTTCTAAAGCGAGATTTTAATAGTAATTATAGCATAAACACGTAAGTTGATTGCCTGTACGCAGACTTTCGAAGGCAAGTGATGGCCATCTGATGTCTATCTTATATTTAATCCCTTGGGTGCTACTCATTCTGTAAGTCATTATAAAAGGTGAACATTTTATAGGTCCGGTATATTTTGTCTAGCTATACAAAATTCATATCAATGTTCGTGGCTCAAAGGGAACTAGTTTTCAATAAAAAAGAGCCTATAAAGAAGTTAACATATATATATATATATACTGCTGGCCACGGTAAATGCAACACCCTGCAGAAAAGATGCAAATAACATGAAATTTACAACATGCATTAGCGGAGGTGAGATATGCAAATGATTAGAATTTCAGCGCAGATACACATCACGCGCACCTGTGGCGCCACCTCAAAGAGCTATTTGAGGCATGATTTCGACGATTTCAAGTTCGGCAATTGTGTTTTTCTTGTGGGTTTTTCAAAAAACGATCAGTTATGTCTCGTAGAAAAAAGCGATCAGCTTTTGATCAAGTATCCGAGTTTGACAGAGGAAGGATAGTGGCCTACCGAGAGAGATCGTGGATTATCTTTCAGGGAAATCGGTAGTCGTGTTGGATGAAACCAAATAACTGTAATGCGGATATGTGACCGTTGGATGCAAGAGGGTACGACGTACCGACGTGTTCGATCGCATCCACCTCAGTGTACCACTTCAAGTGAGGACAGGCAAATTGTGCGCATGGCCGTGACGGATCGCTCAGTCACACCACGAACTACAGCACAGCACATTGAGTCTGTAACGCATCATTCAGTGTCTCCGCGTGCCATTCGACGCCGTTTACAGCAGAGTGATCTGCCCGCAAGGCATCCATTACTTGGTCTACCCTTGACGCAGAACCACAGACGTATCCGCCGCCAATGGTGCGATGAAAGAATGATATGTGTGGCAGAATGGAATAAAATTGTCTTTACTGGCGAGTCACGCATCTGTCTGCAACACCACGACGGTCGGATTCGAGTCTGGAGACAGGATGCTGAACAGCCGAGTTATGCACCGTCACACTGGTCCTGCACCGGGTATTATGGTATGGGGGGCTATTGGATATCACTCTCGCACTCCTCTAGTACACACTGTCGGTACTTTAAACAGCCAGCGCTACATCTCTGAGGTGTTGGAGCCAGTTGTCCTTCCTTACCTTCAGGGCTTGGCCACAGCCATATTTCAACAGGATAATACGTGACCACACGTGGCGCGCGTTGTCCAAAGGTTCTTTGTCAATCACTAGATTGAACTGATTCCCTGGCCGGCTCGCTCTCCGGATCCTTCACCGATAGAAAACACGTGGTCCATGGTTGCTCAACGATTGACCCAGATTACACCCCCAGCTGCCACACCAGATCAACTTTGGCAACGTGTGGAAGCTGCTTGGTCTACTGTACCCCAAGAACACATCCAAAGTCTCTTTGAATCAATGCCGAGGCGTGTGGCAGCGGTGATCTTCAACAATGGCGGCTACTGTGGCTACTGATTCTGGCAGGAACCACACTTCACAGAAGTCTATAAATTTAATCATTTGATACTTGGTCAGCATGTTATCTACAAAATAAAATTTGTTGTGCTATCTCTTGTCCTTCTTTGTTTTGCATTTACCGAGGCCAGCAGTATATATATATATATATATATATATATATATATATAATTGATTCTCTTCTAAAAATAATTTTTTCTACTTCGCAGTAGTCCTTACCCCCTCCAAAATTAGGTAGAGAATAGTTTCAATAGCTCCCGTTCTAAATTTCATTGGAATACGGTTAGTTCAATTGATATTCAGGGAAAACTCTATCCGGGACATAAATAATTCTATCTTTTAAGCGATTTATGCTGTATTTCTTGTTTCTTAGTACCACATGATTTTGGACCGATAATTATGGTTTATGTACGGCTTGAGCGATTTTTTAGCGCGTAAGAAGATTGTTCAATCGTATTTTCGACATTCCCGAGATAATAAAGGGAATTGCATAACATATTAGATTTTTAGACATGAGTAATCTAGATGTGCCAAAAATTTAATATGTTACTATTTTACTGGATTTAATATCTCTTATTCTAGCAATAATAGAAATTTTTCAACTTTTTATGTTTTAGAATTGGACAAATATCGTCTACCCCATTGGTAGAAAAACTTTAGTGCTGATAAAAGTGTTGAGCAGAAATTTTGTATTGTTAATTATTGGAGACATTAATTAAATGTTAAAAGACCTTTTTTATTTAAAAAAAAACGCTATAATTCAAATACAAGTGGAACATAAAAAAAGTAGAATTATACGAAGTTTGAAATTAACGCTTTTTTATACTGAGAATTCAGATACGCAAAAGAAATTAAGATATATGTTACCGGCAAAGTATGAAATGCCGGCATTCTATAGAATGCCTGACGTTTTTAGGCAAAGTATGAAATAGGAGAATTATTACATACTTTACCTAGGCATTGTATAGAATGCCAAATGCTATTTAGGCAAAGTATGAAAAAATGTCCTAATAAGGCTATTTTATAAATGACGTACATTCAGAAAAATAATAAAAGTGACATTAAAAAAAATTATTCAAAATACGTAAAGAAAAACTAAAGTTGTACCGAACAAGATTATTGTCTTTCTTATTAAGAGGACTTGGCATATTTTGAACAATTAATTTTTATTTACGTATTTAAAAACTTTATTTTAGCATTACATATAATGTTTTTATGCAAGAAAAAAATAGGAGATGAAATTTTGCGTAAATTATTCACTCAATTTAGAAAAATTAAAAGTTTAAAAAAAAATATGGAACATTTTAAAATAATACTCCTTTTGTATTTACTAATTATTTGACCTGAAATTTTTTGTAACTTTCGTAAAAATGTCTTAAACAAATTTATAAATCGATTTTACAATAACTTAATTAATGTTAGAGAAAAAAAAATGTAAATAGGCATATGCTAAAATTCAACGAAAATACCAAAATCTCCCAGATTAATTTTTTTAAAAAAAATGTATTAAGTTTACAGCACAAACTGGATGCCTAATTTTGTTACATGCATTATACATAAAACACAGGGGAAAAATTCGAAGTGATTGAATAATATTTATGGAAGGAGAAACATTTTGAATGCAAAAAACACAAACTAAGATAAACCACTGTTAAGTTTGTAATTCTAAAAAAATATTATTATAAATTTAAAGAACATAAAATATCATTTTAAAATATTAGCTATATATTTTCGTAAAAATAATCGCATTTTCAAACTATTTTAAATCGTATATTTTGTAAGCGATCCCTTTTTAGAGAGTATTAATTGCATAAGAAAACTCAAGGAAAACGTTAAAAAAATTTCTACAATTGCACAAATTTTAAAGTTTTTTTTTTCTCCACATAATATTGAAATATTATATTTTTATGGAAAACATATGATGAATAAGAACTGAAATAATAATAAAAAAAATTAAAAAAGGCCTTAATGAAAAATTTTTACATGCAAACCTTTCTAAAGAAATACAAATTACATTAATGTAATATTTAAGAAATATCCTGCTCTTTATTTATAAAAGCTTCTATTTTTAGCTATTATTTCACTTTTTAGACAATAGCTTCTTTTTTTTATCTATCTCATTTTTTTTATCTAAAAAAAGGAATGTTTGTTTATATTATTCAATTGAATTTTTCCAACTTCTAATTTTCAGGCATGAAAAATTATGTATCAATCGTAAGATAATAATGCAAAGAATATAACTAAATAAAAAAATAAGCAAACGATATTTTGATCATTTTTAGGGTGCCAAGTCCTCTTAAGGGAAATAAAACCTGGCTCATTCGATCCCTCTCTAACTGCTCTTCTAGTTATTATAAATTCACGTGTGCTCATAGGGCTATTCCTTTCATAGTTTTTAATTGTTTTAAACTTTTAAAACTTATTTAAATCAACAATATCTTGGCTCCTGTTTGAGTCTCGGACTTGAGATTTGAACCAACCATTGCACTCGTCGAAACCCATCCAGTCATATACTTGACTCCCATTGTGTAGGCATGGGGAGGGCTTAAGCACTAAAATATCATGTTCCCATGTTAATTCTATGGGGTCTGAAAAAATTTCACTCCTCCCTAAGGAATTGAGCTTGGGACTTGATTTTTGGAGGTACGTCATATTTCGCCATATTACGTAGAATTGGCCCCCTCCGGTGCTCCCCCTACAGGGCTTCCCCATTAATAACTCGTATCCTATGCTACCTTAGTCGACCGCACCTGCTGGATTCGATTGTTCTACCTATAGCTCTTCAAATATGTAATTTTATCCCAATAGCCCCAATCCTCTCCCCCAATTTCACGTTCTTAAACAATTTTAAAATTTTTTAAATTCCTCATAGCTCCGAGTATTTCTGACCTGTATGGTTCGGAAGTACAAGGACTCGACCTCCCAGGTGTCTCTCCCCCCCCCCGGACAGCATTTTGCTAATGCAAATCCTGACTAGCTAATTGGATCATTTCACTGAAACAGTTCAGGGTGTAATAAAATCACTTATTATCATCATGGCAATGACATTGAAGAGGCGTAGTTTCAAAATATTGGTAAAATGCTGTCCAGGGACAGAGGGACACTTGGGAGGTCGAATCCTTGTACTTCCAAACCATACAGGTAAAACATTCTCGGATCTTTGGGGAATTAAAAAAATTTTCAAATTGTTCAAAAACGTGAAATGGGGGAAGAAGGAATGGGGCTATTGTTATAAAATTACCTATTTGAAGAGTTCATAGGGAAAACAATCAAATCCAGCAGGTGCGGTCGGCCAAGGTAGCATAATATTCGAGTTATTAATGGGAAAGCTCTGTAGGGGGGGAGGGGCCAATTCCACGTAATATGGCGAAATATGGCGTACCTCCAAAAATCAAGTCCCATGCTCAATTCCTTAGGGAGGATGAAATTTTTTCAGACCCCATAGAATTAACATGGTAATATGATATTTTAGTGCTTAAGCCCTCCCCGTGCCTACACAATCAGAGTCAAGTATATGACTGGATGGGTCTCGACGAGTGGAACATTTGGTTCAAATCTCAAGTTCAAGACTCAAACAGGAGCCAAGATATTGTGGATTTAAATAAATTTTAAAAGTTTAAAACAATTAAAAACTATATAAAGAATAGCCCCATGAGCATGAAATTATAATAACTGGAAGAGAAGTTAGAGAGGGATCGAATGAGCCAGGTTCGAATTGGTCTGTGAGGCTCGGGTGTCGAAATATTGGCCAAAAAGCTGTAGAGGGGGTGGGAATGCACCGGGAGGGAATGTGTCCCAGCAGATCCTAACCATAACAAAAGTTATTACGATCCGCCAAATATCAGTCCCCTAGCACCAAAAAAGTGGCATATTTATTTTCATTTCATCATTTCACAAAAACAGTTTGGGGATTTAACATTTTGGGGACTTACTTACAACAGGGAAAAGACAAAGAGAATTTATTTTAACATCTTGCGTGAATTGATCATCTCCTTTAGGGATTTGACGAAAGCCCTAATTTCACCGTTTCCCTGCGACATATAGGCGATGACCTTCAGGAGTTCCTCTCGCTCTCCTTCCTCTCCAACGACTCAGCTAACTGCTGTATTTCATACTTTGCCGGTTTCTCATTTGGCATTCTATAGAATGCCTAGGCAATGTATGAAATAAAAATCATTTCATACATTGCCTGCTAGTTTTAGGCATTCTACAAAATGCCTAGGCATCCTATAAAATGCCTAGGCATCCTATAAAATGCCTAGGCATCCTATAGAATCCTGGATTTCATACTTTGCCGGTAACATATACAATAAAAGAATTCCTTAAAAGAATTTTAATTAACATGTGTTAATTCTACAACAAAGAATTGTGTTTGAGGTACCGGAAGAGGGGGAAATCACTGGGAGAAAGGTCGGGGCTGTAGGTATATGGTCCAAAACCTCCCAGCCAAAAGATTTGATTTAGTCCCGAGTTGTTCTAGAAGTGTGAGGCCTTGCGTTATCGTGGAGGAGCAAAACTCCTTTTGACAGCATGTCTCGCCGTTTGTTTTGCAATGTTCTTCAGAGCTTCCGTAAAGTTGTGCAGTAGGCACCTGAGTTGATCGTTGTTCCTTGTGGCATTAAGTCCACCAGAAAAACACCTCGCCGGTCCCAGAACACTGTTGCCATAATCGTGCGCTTTGACAGCGTTTGTTTTACCTTGATGGGAAAGAATGTGTGTCACCATTCCATCGACTGTTGATTTGATTCTAGGGTGATATGAAGTACCCATGTTTCATCTCCATTAACGATTCGACTCAACACGTCATCCCCTTTTCCCCCGCAACAAATCACGAAGTCCAATGAAATGGCAAACCTCTTCTCTTTGTGTTCCGGCAAGTGGCAAGTGGCATGTAACTTACGGAGTGCCTGCCCCGGAACGGGGCGTACCTCCTCATCAGAATTTTAGAATTAAGGGCCGAAATAGTGATTTTACTTAAAATTAATTTTTTAAAAGATATAATAAAAATGGGCAGAACAATTCTGCTGGAACGGCGACAGAGTGAATCTGTCGGCCGAAGAAACAGTCGCACCACTTTCCTGCGATCTGATTGGCCGAGGCCGTTCGCTCGCAGAGAAGTGGGCGTGGAAATGGAATTGGGTCGATCCGAAAATAAACGACCCGAGCAAAGGAGATCTTGAATTGGAATTCAAAGGATCTCATGCAAAAATAGGGGGGAGAAAACAAATTTTGAATAAAAATTTTAATGAACCAACTTGCACTCTTGCCGGGATAAAGGGGGTGGGGGTAGGACTAAAAGATAGAAAAATGAACATCGGTTTTAAGGAAAAATAATGACGCAATGAAGTCATATATGTGATACAATCATGAGTAATAATTGATAGATGTAGATATGGAATGTCCAGTTCTCAAAAATATAAGCGGTCGTTCGAAGGAACGATTTAATTAATGATTGCTGGACGTGAAACGAATTTTAAGAGAGCTCTAGATAGTACAGAATCGTGCCTCCATCTGGTGGCCGAAAAGGAAAGCTGAAGCGTGAACACCGCACAATTGAATCCAATGAGGTCACCCTCCTGGGTTCCGACCGCGGTGTTCGCTGCTTCGGAAAACGTTAATTCCGCGACTCTCGGCGCGGAGCTAGAATACTTGTTAAAATGAGAGTATTTAATCTTGAAGTAGGAAGTTTAAGTTAAAAATTAAGTTATTTAAAATTTAAAATAAGTTCCCAATGATCAAAAATTTTAGACCCTAAGCCTTTTGGCTTGGGGGAAGTTTATAAAATCGTGCTCAAGAAGCGCTCTGGGGCGTTTTTGAGACGATGGCACTGCGGGATCGTATGCAGGCTGGTTTCTTATTAACTCATTGGGAACAGAAGGAAGTTCTTTGTGTTCCGCTTATAGGAGTTTGGGTACCCACAGAGAACACAATTTCTTAAAGTTGAGGTCTTCAGTCCCGATTTCGTACTCCCCCGGCCGGGAAACGTCGGGAAATTAAAATGATAGAGTGGTTATCATGAATCTTCTGTTCTTATGAATTTAGGTTTCAACTGGTTGCATCAAATCGTCAGTAATTACAGAGGGCCGGCCTAAGCGTTTTTCGCTTAGGACGTTTGTTTGCCCATCTTTTAACTTCCTGACTTTCGATCTTTGCTATCACTCATTGCTTCAATGCTATAAACTTCTGTTATATCGTGATGAATATCTGCAGCCGACATGTTTCGCGCAGTCAAAAAACGGATAACAGACCTATCTTACACGACGTGCTATTCAATCACCTTAAACATTTTAAAAACGCACAGCAAAGCTTATACGACTGCTACATAGTTAAAATGGCGCGCGAGAGAGAGTGTTCGCAAAGAATGCTGGTCAGTGACGCAAAGACTCATTGCGGCGTACCCGCGAACTAGAGAACTATACGCGCCAACGGACCTTACTTAAAAAAATAGCTCTCGTGCATTCGCTTGTTTTGTTTTAAACAGAGACATGTAACTGATTTTCTTAACTTATTTTTAATCTTAAATTATGTCATATTTTCTTTTAAATCGGAATAACAATGTTTCTTTCCTTAATCCAGTCCCCAAGTGCCTGCTTACTTGGCTTTCATTAGAGAATTCGAAAGTTCTATCCCAGTTGAGAACAGAACTTGCAAGTTATATTATTTCAAGAACAAATTTTCTCTGATCCTGAATTGGATCGTAATAAAATCTATCATTTTATTTTATAATACAGAGTAAATTAAGTTCAATTTCAGTAAAATCATGATAAGAAACTGTGAATGTTAAAGTGCTTAAATTCTCGAAATTTCTACAAATTATACTATTTTGCCTAGACTCTTATTTTTACAGCACATTTTTCGTGATAACTTTCAATGTATAACAAGTTTTCTTTCAGCCAACCCATTACTGGATTGTATTGCCGTGGTCTCAGTGAAATTTGCTTAGGAAAAGCACACTATTGGAAGAAAAACAAATCCTCCGATCACAGAGTGCATGACGAAAAAAAGCGAACAAAAAGAACCAAAGTAATTTATGCTCAGTTAAATGAAATTAATATGTGGAAGTGTAGCACTAAGTTGTGAAGTTGTGTGTGAAAATTTTATATTTAGGCAAGAAAACTCACAAAAGCTTTAAAACTCTCATTTTCTACATGTCAGTAAAAATTCAGGAAATGCTTTTACTTCTGTTTTAGTCTGTAGTGAAGCCAAGTGGATGAGTGGTAGTTCATCGCGCTTCCATCCCACAGGTCCGAGGTTCAAACCCTGGTCTGAGAAAAGTCAACTCAGCCTTTCACTCCGTCGGTGGGTCAATAAATGAGTAACAAGCATACTTGGGAACTTAACACTGAGGGTTTCGCATCAGATTGACCACCTGACTGGAACATCTTCTTATGCACCTCAGGGCCCAAGGTCACGAGTACTGATATGGGCACAGTAGGCTTGGCTCTCGTGGTTTATTGCGCCACTGAGTTAAGTTAGTCTGTAGTGATTATTCTATGAGACAATTTCTTAGAACAAGGGTCGGCAACCTATTTCACATGAAGCAATTGTCAGTGGCAAGCCACAACTCTACAAAATTATAAGATAAAGCTATATCGTTCTGTCTCTCCTTCCAACGCCTCGCACATTTTTAAACAAAGATTATTTTTCACTTTCAATTATCTGCCATAAAACGATTCTGCCGAATCAACTTGCTTGTAGTTTGTGTGCTTTACGCAAAAGAAAATATTGAATAATACTTGTAAAATGAAGTGTCACTTCTTACGGCTCAGTGAATAAAAGAAGAAAGTAGTTTGCAGCGGAAATATAATAAACAAAAGTAGTTATTCTATCAACATATTTAGTTTGAATTAAAAATAAATTCTGTGAATATATAAAACTGCCCATGGGATAATTAGGCACGCGGGAAGCGAATCTAATTTCACAAAAAACGCCCTTTTAAATAGATATTAAAAACAACTGCAATTTTTTAATCGTTGTATTATAGAAGTCATAATTATTTTATTTTATACTTTTGGTGGGAATCAAGCTAATAGAAATAGATATTGGAACACAATTTTATTTTTTTCACTTCCTTCTCGTGTTCTCTATTAGTCGGCCGATAAACGAATATCGAGTAGGATTGCAGTTACAAGTTTAATTTAGTTTCTTTGATGCACGATGTGATCTTTAGGTTACTTTTAACTTTGTCACGCAGTTAGTTGTATTGCGAAAATTTGTATTTTATTTGTTTAATTATTTCTACAATTCGTAGTTACATGTTCAATGAAATGACGGCTAAAAAAAGAAAACTTGACGTTCGCGATTTCCAAGATTCTTGAGCGAACGAATTTGGATTCGTTCAACAAAAAGATCACTCTATATGTGTGTGCTGTGTCGCGAAAGTGTCGTGTGTCGTACGTCAAGTATACAAAGACATTTTGAAACTAAACACCAGGCCACATTTAAGAATTCTGATGAGAAATGTGAAGTTTTTTTAGAAAGAGTTTTTTATGGATATAAAAAGGAAATTAAATTTTTATGCCAAACCAAAAGCGAAAGAATCTAGTTTCGTCATTGCTCATTGTATAGCAGCCAAAGGAAAATCTTTTACAGATGGCAAACATATAAAAGACACATTTTTAGAAGTGCTGAAATATTGTCCAGCGACTTACCAAACTTGCAAATAATACTATCTCGATTTTAAGAACTATTTGCTTCTGCGCGAACTGTTGAAAGAAGAATAACACAAATGAGAGAAAATGCAATTGCGAAACAAAATTCAGGTTTACAAGGAATTGTTGCGTATAACATTGCTCTTGATGAATGTAAAGACGTGTGTGTGTGTGTGAATGATGTTGCACGCCTTGCTGTAATGGCACAATATTGTGATAAATATCGAATTTATGAAGAGTTATATGCAGCATTATTCCTCTGTCCGGTACAACTAAAGGACGGGATATTCTTTTTCATTTATAAATCATTTTTTAAAAAAATAATAATTTAAATTAAATATTTTGTGTGCCTTCTGATGGCGCAAATGCAATTATTGGCAAGAAAAAAAGCATTTGTATAACTCCTTGAAAATCATATTGGTCATAAAATATAGAGCTTCCATAATACACCAGGAAAGTTTAGTTGCCAAAATTTCTTCTCAGTGATTAATTATTATTGTTGTTGTTACTTATACCAACCTGATCGACAGTAACATCGGATCAAGGTCCACGAAATTCATCGCGGGATTTTTACGTCTGTCGTTAGCCTTAGCTTTGAGCAGTATGCAGGTGACAACACTATTTTGTTCGGTTCCCCCTTATTTTGAGGGAGAACACCCTGGGAAGGTCGGTGGCCTTCCACTTTTCTTCCCCCGTCCTCCAACCTCACGAGAGGACTTGCGGCTCGACGGCTATTTAGAGTACCCCCATGCCACGAAGGCACTAACATTTACAAACATCCATGCTTTCTCCGGGATTCCAACCCAGGCCCTACGGCACTGCAGACCACAGTCAGCGTCACTAACCACTATACCGAATGGGTGGCTTATTTATTTTAGGTTAATTTTATAGTGTCTCTCTCTCCCTCGATCTTCCCTAGTACACAGAAAATTTAAATCTCATTTAGAAGAAATGGAAAGTGAATATGAGGATCTTCCCTACTATAGTCATGTCCATTGGCTTAGTCTTGAATAAGTTTGTGTTATGCATGGAGCCCATTAAAATTTTTCTAAATGAGAAGTGATACACATACAACATAGTCCCAATTAGACGATAAGGAATGGTTATGTAAATTGATGTTTCTGACAGATATAACTAAACAACTTAATGAACTAAACTTAGGATTGCAAGGAAACAGTCAAACAGACTTTTTGAATGTCGGAAAGGCTTTGCTACGAAATTAAGGTATCCGACTACGTTCGGAACCGTGATTTTAAAAAAGCGCATAAATGGACAATTTTCATGATATTTAGTGTCACTTAGATTAGAATGCATGTATAAAGTTGTTTTAAGGACATTTTGACAAAAAAAATTATTTAAATACAATATTTTGGCAAAAAAATTAACTTAGAGTAACCTTTTTTCAAAGTGCTCTCGTTTTATAACAAATGCTTCTAAACTAATAATATTTTTCTTGTATAAAGTAAAAACTTCTCCAGAAAGTCTGAATTATGATTTTTGAAAAATTCACATTATTATCAGAGTTACAACCCATTGAAATAATTATTGGCGTTTTTTTCTTAAAATTTCTCCCCTCTGTTGTTGTAAAACGTGGATAAACCAACTTCTAAGTTACATATTTCAAAAATTCTAGTTGAGCCTCTGTAGAGAGGTCTGAGCTATATACAGGCAAAATATTATAATAGAAGCATTTTTCACAAAAGGAGAATATTTTGAAAACGGGTCATTCTATGTTCATTTTTTGTCAAAACATTGTACTTAAATAGTTTTTTATTGTCATAATATTCTTAAAACAATTTTATATACATTTTCTAATCTAAGTGACACTAAATATTATAAACATTATCTATTTATACGCTTTTGCAAAATCACGGTTCCGAATGTAGTCGGATACCTTAAATATATTTTCCCGTAATATTTATACTCATACCTTCAAAGTTAAAGCGCTTACCATTACATCAACCATAGACGAACTTAAAACCTACGTTGAATGAGTTTTCTAAAAGATGCTTGTATGCCTATATATTTTCCTTCCTAATCAAACCTGATTCAATAGACCCATTAATAACCCCATTAGATTTTTCAACTTTTGCGTGGATGGAAATTGATAATTTTGAAATGGATCCTATTGAACTAACATCTTCAGAATTACAGAAAACAAAATTTATGGAGTTATGGAAAAATCTGGAATAAAATTCAGGCAATGAATTGACAGCCATTTTATATTTCTGGATGTCATTGCCAATGATGGATAATTAACATGTAATAAAATTTTAAATTTGTATTTTTGACCTCCATTTCCTAACTCTGCGTGTATTGTCGTGGGAATCGAATTGTTTCAAATATTACCTATTACATGGCACGTTGAATCGTGTTGGTAAGTTGGTTTGGCACACCACAGGTGAAAGGTCGCCGACCCCTGTCTTAGAACATTTGACATGGCATTCATAGGGGAAAAAAGTGATATATGTTTATTGGGCTGTAAAAAACAATTATCAGAAGGTCAGAACGACTTTACAATGAGCATTACTGTTTGCAAAACATTTACGATCTACCAGCAGTTTTGTCACTAATTTCCTTTAGGAAGTTGCTTCTCAAGAATTGTGTCGAAAGACTGCTATTGAATTCGAAAAGGTACGTTTCTGAAAATCGGTGGCTGATGAAAAAGTGCCCAATAAACCACTATCCCAAATGTATCACATTCCTTTCGTCACTATTGGGAAACATGCATTCATTGTAGTCGAAGATTACCTTTTGAGCAACTACTGTTGTTACTCATTTTGAAATTTCTAAGTTATTATACCTCTCTCTCTCCCTCCTAAATTGCATGCTCCTAAAGTACTAAATTATAATATGACGTCATAGTCACATGATAACCGCAATCATGTTTTCCTGCCAATCAGTTCTTGTGCTTCGCTTTTGCCAACTTTTCCTTGTTACACTAATTTTCTTTTAAAAAGTACATATCTGTCAACAATGACAGTACACATAGGTAAGCAAAATGTATTTGTTTTAAAAGTACACACATAATATAAGAATTTTTTTTTTAATCTTGCCAAAACGTTTTGAAAATTTTAATACTTGTACATTTTTACCCAATTACCGAATTTGAGGCTTTATCTAATTTTTAAAACAGGTAGAATAACAAGTACAAGTCATTGAAAGCACGAGGTTGTATTTATCATGTACAGTCATGAATTCAGCCCTTTAGCGTATCAAACGTGTTTGTATATGTCTTATTTCTGATAATAAAAACTGTTGCAAAGAACTTTTTTTATATAACGCGTAGTACCATACAGTTTCTACCATGCTTTTTGAACCCTACTTCCTACAATACTTATTAAGTAATAAATCTGAACTATCGAATGCTGAATGCTCAACTGAATGTATCGGATGATTCATAAAGAAGTATACAATTTCAATGCACTACAAATGGAGAACAATGTAAGACATTATACGTTACCTGTAACAGAATTAAATGGGATTATTTTATTTTTGTAAGTAAGATTGTTTTAAGTCACACATGTTTTATATGTGACCCATTAGTCACACGACACACATCGAGTGGGTAATCCATTCCACCCAAACGTGTGTTGCGCTATCTGAATCAAGTCCATCTATATCGGCTTTGATACGCTGTTTCAGCTCCCCTAGATCAAGAAGAATACTTTGTCTTTCATGTAACCCCATAGGAAGGAATCACAAGATATTAAGTCAGGACTTCTGGGAGTCCATTGGGTGAATATGTCATGTTGTAGTCTACGTCTCTTCCAATTCATCTTTAAGGGAGATGTTTATCGGGGTAATCTCGCACGCGTAGGCCGACCAATGTGATGGTGCGCCATCCGATTGGAAAAATAAGTGGTCAATGTCGTGCTGCAACTGTCGTATCAACCAAACAGTTAACAAATGCAAAAAAAGGGGGGTTCGTGACAGTTTGCTCTTGGGAAAAAAGGGGCTAAACGCTTTCTTAATGAATGCTGCACAGAACGCCTTTATTTTACGGGAATCTCGCACGTGTTACGCTGTGGCTGTTTCCAGCTTCACTTCCGTTTGGAGCAGGACACAAACTTTAAGGGTACATATTCCTTACGACTTACTGAAGTGGTGTGCGTCTTTGACTGTTGCTGTTTAACACAGTGCTTCTCAAACTTTCAATATTTGCGACCCAATTTTCAATCATAATTTTCATCCCGCCTCTCTTCGTACAAGAACCATACAATAACAATGTATTGAATGCAACAATAATGCTCTTTGCGATACATCTACAATGCGATTTTAATCATAAACCGTACAAATAATCAAAATAAGTATTAAATTTTGTATATAATTTTGTGTATGAGTAATTATTAAATTTGTTCTTAACTTAGTATTGTTAAATTAATTATAAAATACATTCTGCACTACTGATACATTTAGAAGCGTATTCTATCAGTGTAAATGCGTATTTTATTTTTTATTATGTCAGAATGTGTTTTGTTTTGCTTCCTTTCAAAAGTTTGTAATTTTTAAAATCTTTTATTTTCTACATGCTCGCGCCTCCCTCGTTGGGTTACCCCCCTCCCCATCAGTTTGAGAAAAACGCTGGTTTAACAGCATCAATAAAGTGTATACTTCAGTATGAAGCACACTGTACATACATTTATACGGGAATATATGGAAGTCGGGGATAAATATTTCATGCGATTTGTATCTTACTAGCTGTTATTACAGGTAAGTTGTCGCATATAAGAGATACTATTGTGTAAGTTCAATTGTTGCAAAATTATAATTTTATTATTCTTTCATTTTTACAAATTTCTCTTCACGCATCTCGTAAAAAATTATATTTCTTAATATTGAAGTAAATTAAATGTACATACATTCTCATGAAGTAAAAAAAGGGAATGAAAATTTTCTTGTAAAACCATTGAAACATTTTATTTACAAGTTCCAAAGTGCATGATTTATTGTCCCGGAAATTTTTTCTGGACAAATGGTACGACTAGGAGCATTAATGCACCTGTGATAACCAATCCTCCGTTTAGGTAAAAGCCAGCATCATAATTACCGAATAAATCGTGTAATAGTCCTAAAAAGAAACAAGAAAGGCATGAAAAACTTAGATTAATATTATTATTAAGCATTAATTAAAACTATTCGTAAAAATTTTAAAGTACCTCAAGCATTTGGTGTTTAGCTGCTAAAATTCAATAATTAGATATTACAATATCTTAGCTGTGGGGATTTTTAAGATTATTGGTAAAAATATTTTTCTAAATATTGATAATTCACTCACTCACTCACTTACTCGCTCACTTACTCAATCACTCACTTACTCGCTCACTTACTCAATCACTCACTTACTCGCTCACTTACTCAATCACTCACTCACACACACATACACACGGCACCTGTTTCGTCATTTTCAACAATCCTGCGTGAACCGAGAAACACTTGACTTCATTGACATTGACAGGCAATTCAAAGAATAGGATTGTATGTGAATTGATTTGATTTTTAGCACGCATTCTGAAGCTACATGGACACTATTGGTAATTTTGATCCTTAGGTCAATTGAAATGGATTGATTTTACTCGATATTTTATTAGCGTCACATTTTGAAGTTATACTAGGGCTCCAAACTTCCACACTAAGCCACGTGAGGTCTTTGAGCCCTCCTCTTCAACGTGCCATGGTAGGTCTTAAGTGCCATGAGGACTCGAATTCATGACTCAACAACGCTAACCACGAGTCCGAATTGTAATCACTCAGCTATCTTGGCTATGAATGGAGTTCATGCTTAAGACACCAAAGAGGCATCAACTTGTCAGAATGTTGTATACAGGGTGTCCCAGGATTATTGAGACAAACTTTAAGGGGAGGTAGATGATATCACAGGGATTCAGATTTGCGTAGCAATCCATGGTCGGAAACTTCATGGGAAAATAGTATGACCAGTGGCGCGCACAAGGGGAAGGGTCCCCAGGTCCGGAACCCCATCATAGCCCTTGAATTTTTTTCGCTTGATTATAATCTTCAATGTACAGTACGTAAAATTTAATTATGTATTTGTTATTAATAATTAATTTTTATTAAATGCTATTTATTTATTCAATAATTAATTTTTTACTGTTTTTTGTTACGGAAAACCAACAAAATCAAAACAATATGTTGGGTAGCGTATTGTGGTATGATATGAAAATGGGGGAAATTCCACCCTTCCCTTGAAAAATTTCTGTGTGCACCACTAAGTATGACACATACAAGAAACGAAGAGACAGAAGACTGAAATCATTTGAAATATTTATTGGCTAACCTTGTTTGAATCCACTTTCATCTTGTCCCAATGAGGTACCCATGAAATAATAAATAAGTAACAATCAGGAGAAGATTAGCAAATGTAAGACTAAAAGGTAGAATTCCATGAAAAAAGTCGTATTTCAATTTACAGGAGGGCTAAAAGGGACTACAGTGGTCAAAGGAACACATTAGTTGGACAAATGATTATTGGTTAAAAGTTATATAGAAGAACGAAACTAAAATATCGTTATTTGATAGTGATAACGTAAAATATTTATGAGGTAGAATAGCAGAAATGCTACATCCTGACTGCATCCAGGCAACTCTGAAGCACCCCCATAGTTTTATCATTTAATCATGCATACTAGCAGATGGTATTAGTCATCTTCATATCATCGATGGGACACTGAATGTCATAAAATACATTACCATTCTAGAACCCTAACTTCTGTCTTCCATCAGGGATCTATTTACCAACAATGTTTAATTTATTTTTCAGCACGATTCTGCTCCTGGGCAGACATTAAAGTAATTGAGAGACTGGTACCGTTCTAAGGTCATTGAGTTGTTGTCCTGACCTCGATCCTTTCGAAAACTTATGGCACCCTTTGAAACCTCTTGTCCGAATGAGGTACCCATGAAATAAATATGAACTAATTGAGGATATAATTATTTCCTGGCATCATGTAATAACGAAGGAAGAGCTTAAAACTGTTTTCAACCAATTGAAACATGGATGTGAAGCTGTAATAAAAAATAAAGTCTACCCCACTAAGCACTGATAACTCACTGCTATCAATAGTATCTAATGTACACTGGTGTGCAAAAATTAAGGACGAGACGGTTTTTTCAATATAACTTTGTACAAAAGCTTTCCAAATCAACACATTTAATACCGTAAGATCCCCAATACGTAAGGACATGTGTAATATGTAAGCAACACTTACTAACAGAGAAATCAGAGGGATAAAAAGAAGCTTGATTGAAAAAGTAGCATGGAGCGCAATGCGACTGAAGGCCAAAACATCCCTGTGATGGGTGTCCAGCAAGAAACATCCGGTCTTTAGTAGGGGATATGATCTCCCTTGACTGCTAGGCAGGTTTCACAGCGTCTGCCCATGCTGAGAATGAGGGTGTCAATGAGTTGTTGAGGCATTGCTGCCCATTCGTCTTGCAGCGCCAATCGAAGCTCCCGAATCGTTACTGGTGGTAAGGTACGAGCTGCCAAGCGTCTGCCTAGAAAATCCCATACATGCTCGATGGGATTGAGATCCGGAGATCGTGCCGGCCAATCCATACGTTCAATATCCTCACTCACTAAGAGCTGTTCGGCAGCTACTGTGCGATTACATGGTGCATTGTCGTCCATGAAAAGGAACTGCAGACCCATAGCGCCTCTCGTTACAATAACGGGTCCCGTTGACTGAACCTGCGTAGAAGATGTGAAGGTCTGTACGACTACCAAGCATGATGCCTCTCCAAACGAGAACACCGCGACCTCCATACCTGTCCCTTTCAATGATGTTCGAGGGATGATTGCGGCTTCCCCGCTCTCTCCAGATGAGTATGCGATGAGAATCGCTACTCAAACTGAATCTGCTCTCATCTGTAAAGAGTATTCGTCCCCATTCATTGTCTCTCCAATTCCGGTGTTCCCGGCACCACATAGAACGCCTTCTCCGATGGACAAGCGTTAAAGGTACACACCGTACAGGGCGTCGTGCAAACAGACCACCACCGTGCAGTCTTCTGGCCACGGTAAAACGCGATATCAGTCGTCCAGTCGCCTGTGTCGTGTGTCTAGCGATTTCTCCCGTTGTCTGCCGCCTGTTTTTTCTGGCCTGTAAGACAATGTACCGGTCATCGGCGGGTGTGGTTCCTCGTGGACGACCCCTACTGAACCCCCGGATAGCTGTTCCTGTAGTTTGAAATTGTCTTCAAAGTCGTGAAACGATGCTGTGAGCAATTCCGAACTCTGCAGCCACACTTGTCACACTGCGGCCTTCCTCCAACTTCCCAATGATTGGACCTCGGGTAAAAGCATCCAGATGTCGTCTAACAGATTGATTATTTGCCATTTCTCGCTGAGGCAGCAACTCGGTGTGATTTTAACTGCTATACGGCGTGCAATCTCTTTGCCAGAAATACTGATCTTACACCGACAACATGCTTTATACTACTCAGACACTCCCCCATTACGTCTACCTGCATATCTGCGCATGTGCTACCGTACATCACCTTACTTAATCTCCTGATTGGTCTTTCTGTCCGCTCTGCCTCTTCGTTCAGCTGATATGCTAATTTTTTCGACTTCGTCCTTAATTTTTGCACACCAGTGTATATCGACAGTAATTGAAGCAAAACCTGTTTTGCGTTGCAAATATTTGAATTTTTTTTGTATTGAATTTAGAATTAAATTTTTTTTAAAATGAAATAAAATACTTTGCATTTTGCGCAACGTAACACTTTCTATAATCATACAAGCTTAAAGTGTCCACAATTTTGGCTACCCATGTATATATATACATATATATGAAGCCCCTTCCCCTGGTATGGCAGCACCTTCCGGTGCCATGGCATGTGATTGGGCGCTCTTCACGAGCCACGATCCCCACAGAGGGAGAGAGACAAATGAAACGGCGAGAGCGAGTTCCTAGCAGACGAACTTTAGCCACATTGCAACGACGCGAATTTAATTAACTTAGTTATTAGTATAGTCCTCTTTTCCTTGTTATTGTTAAAATAAATAGTTTTGTTTGTTAGATCTTAGTCTTTACTGGCAAACGAACCAAACCCTGAATATAACATATTATATCTGGGTTTATTTCATGACTCTCTTCATTTCAAATTTCCAATAAGAATAAAAATATCTTTCTCCGATTACAAATAAAACTAACCTATTACGGGAGTTCCAATTGATGTTGATGATCCTGTGGCAAGGAGATAAATGCCATAGGCATTGTTCAACTTTTCCATACCTACGATTTCAACTAATACTATAGAAGCAAGACATACGCATCCTCCTAGGAAAATGGAATAAAAAAAGTGAAAAAAAATTATTTCAAATGTGCAGCATTTTCTCTCTCAATGGAATAAAAAATAATTTTAAAATGAATAAATGTAAATGACAAACTTAAACTTTCAGAGGAGTTTCGTAAAGTGTAAAATGAATAAAAAGAAACCTAAAAAGGTGTATCAACACACACATTAAGACACTATTATAAAACAAAACAAAGATAGTGCAACTTGGAACAATTATGTCTTCAAGTATTTGAAAATGAAAATTTTAAACATTTCCGTTAATTTATTAAGGTATCCGACTACTAGCGACAACTTTTTAAAAATATATTGAAATATGGGGGTTTTTTTTTTTTTTTTGGGGGTTAGATTTATTTAGTACACAATTTAAGAGAAATATTCTGAAATTAAGAAGAGGAAAATAAATTATTTTTATTGGTAAAATTTACATAAAAACGGGCTTATTATGTATAAAAAATTGATGAACAAATTTTCAATTTTTCACCTTTGATGTATTGCTTTGATATTCATTTTTGAAATGACCTTCAGAATAAGAGATATTTTAATTTTTACAAAAACTTAAGCACTTTATCTCAGTTATTATATGAAATGGCTTAAAAAACAGTGATTATATTCACATAAGGGAGTGTACAATTTATAATAAAACAGTGAAGGTTAAAACACTTTTACTATTATACAGAACATACACAAAAATTTTCAATTGATTATTTTCAAAACGTTTTGACCAATCGCTGTCTCCATTTGAGCATTTTCAAAAAAAAAAAACACATTTCGAGTAAAACGCATTTTAAACTATGCCATCTTGTTTAAAGTAGTGGCTTCTGTGCTTTTACTAAAACACTCGCAGTTTTTGTTCTAGTGAATGGAAAATAATAAGCTTGATATTTTTATAAAGCTAATAAGATGGCATATAAAATAAAATTGTAAAAAAAAATTTGTCAATTTTTTTGGCAAAATTCACATTATTAGGGTAGTCGGATAAATCAAATATTAGCAAAATCTCTGAGAAATTATGATTTAGTAAGTTTGAGTATCCTTTTGCGAAAGAGAAACACATAGGGAGTGAAAGAGAGATTTTATGAAATTGTAATAAAATGTATTAACTAATTTATGTTTCTAGAAATTGACAAATAACGTAAAATGATTCAGAAAAATAAAACACAAATGAAATTCATAATGAATTAAAAATATGTGTTGGACTATACTACAAAATTCTTAAGTCACACTAGTAACAAAATGAGTCGGTTGTTACAGTTAATATCTTTATGTGGAATATGGACCAACAAAAGCTATTATCCCGAGTCGGTTGCTTGTGAGTTGAGTGTGTGTGTGTTTATTAACGTCACAGTATAAAGTTTTACGGGAATCGTAATTTTGAACCTCGATCAAGTGACGAAGATGACACCTGAACTGGCATGTCCCCTCTCCAAACTACAAACAATCCAACAGGAGGGCTTTAAGCCTCGATAGATTTAACATGCATCATCTTCTTTACATGGTGGTTCTTCAATGACACAAAACCTGAGACTCATGACACATAGGTCACGAACAGATATTTCTTAAGATTTTTTTTTGAGGCTCTGGGCCCCCTATGCAAATGTAGGCGCTACTTGTGATCTTTAAAAGTAGACGGTATATAGCATGCAATATCAAATACTTGTACAAACGGTAATTTGAAATAAATTAACGTGCGCGACTCACAAACCTAGGCATAAACCGGCTGGACCGATGGTTGCATTTGGACTAAATGATTGTTTATGGTACTAGGCCTTGGCCTAGACAAAGACAACGGTCATCACCTAATCGCGACTTTTTCAGTTGACATGCTGTTTGAAATTCCCTGTTTTTCGGAGAATGTATATGGGAATAATGTATGCCCATTAAAATAAAATGGATCATGATCTTATTAAGACTAAGTTGAGAACAAAACGAGGTCCCCACCGGGGGTCCGGGCCCATTTGGGCCATGCCTTAAGACTTCCCAGGCCACGAGTTCGCGAACTTAATCACTCGGCTGCGACTGATCTAATCGCGATCCTTCTACTAATCCTCTTGGGAAATCTTTGGGCTATTAATTCGCGTTATTCACAACCAACCCTTCGGAAGAAGAAATCGTGATATGCAAATTAAGTTTACTATATATAGTCGAAGTTTTACAGCTAGAATAGAGAGTAGCAGTGGAGATGCAAACTGGAAATCGGGTGAGATTGTTACTGACATTTATCCTTATTGAATTATTGTGAATAAATACTTATTAGGAGAAAGATTTAAAGTGATGATTGATCACTGAGATTAAATTAATATTAGATTAAATCGGATAATAGATTAGGTCCTATATAAAGTAAGGATCGAGTTTGATAGTTTCATAATCTTTCGCTTAAGACGAAATATCGGTTAACACGAAATAATACAACGGTCCCGACAAACTACAATGTATTTTAATACGTTTTTTTTCTCTTAACACGAAATAGAAATAGCATTGAAAAGAATTCTTTTCTGGGAATGAAGAAAATAGAAAAACACCAGCCGCGGAGGCTAGATTTAAGAGGGGTGTGAAAAGAAAGAGAGGTGGTTTCACATGTTTCATAAAAAGGAAACTAACTTGGCTTTTAAGTGCTCTCAGAATAGCCTGTGACACTAGCCAATTTTGTTTACTTATATAAGCTGCTTTCACCCTCCATCCTTACAAACGTCAAAAAAACATCTCATCAGTTTACTTTGAAATACGGTGACGAGTATATCGCAGTGTGAGTGAAAATCAGTGAATTTGGTTAGCATAATTTTTTTCTATTTCAGAGGAATTTTTTTTTGTGAGCACAAAGGCAAAAAACTCAGGGGAAAGCAAACTGTTATTTCGCATTGAATGAAGATGGAGCTTCGTAAGGCTGTTGATCAAAACCAGACAAGAACGGAAATCTGTAATGATTTTGGTATTTGCTAACTCTACTTTATCAAAAATAATTTTAAAAAAAAGAGCAAATTACGTACCGTAAAATCCGGCGTATAACGCGCACCTATACTTTCAAGCGAGGATTTTTAGTCTTTAGATATATTTGCCGTATAACACGCACTTCCTTTTTTACGAAGCAAAATGAAATGTATGCGCGCAATGCTCTTATGTTTTAAAGTCATTTGTTCGAGGTATTATTCCAAGCTTTAGAAAAAAAGGTATATTTCTAGTACTATAACCCTTTAAATCTCACGGAAGAAAGGGTATTTCAGGAAACAGTATTTCGATATACGTAGAAGTCTAAATTTTTTCTATGCTCATTTTTTTTAAACTGTCATTTTTATACCCGCCGTATAACGCGTTCCCGTAAAGTTGGATCTTACTTTTTGTGTTAAAAGTGCCCGATCTTACGGTGCATGTTAGAATTGATTTAATTCAATACATTCATATACACATATCTATGTGTAAATAAAATGTACTCTAATAAACTTAATTTTGCTGAATATATGAGTCTTTTTTTTATATAAGTATCCTTTGACACGAAAAAATACTTCAGTCCCCCCTCAATTTCGTGTTAAACGATTTTCACTGTATTTTATCTTTCAACCCAAATTTTCATCTGACGAGGATATGTAATTTTTTCTGTTTTAAACCAATCTCCATTTCTACCCAAATGGCTGCCATCCCCTCATATTCTAATAAACAATAACCAAATTTGTCACATTTGTTGGTTTGGTTTTGTAGCACTTTGTTTACTGCGTCAAAAATTTTAAACAATATTTTCATAATTGTTATTATTATGGAAACATTGTAACTTTTGTGGAAAGAGAGAGGTCTCATAAATAAGTCTTTTCCCTGTGATAAATTTAAAATGCTTAAATGCTTTTCATGAAATTGCATTTGAATTTTTCTTATTTACGCTAACCCTATTCTTTTATGTAACACAAAATTACACTTTTAAATTGTGCGGCTAGAAGAGTACTATCTCAGGATATAGCGTGAAAAAAAAATTGAGAAGCACAATTTTGTATAATTCCTTATCTTCTGTAGTAGTTATTGTAGGAGTGTATATGTAACAGCCAGACAGTTCACAAATTATTGATTTCAAAATCAATAAGTAAGTGTAAGATATTGATGCTTCTAGATAGTAATATATTTCCTCACAAGATTACGTCTTCTGGTACTGTTGTGTAAACTATAAAATCTTTTTATGATTAAAAAAAGTGTTAACTTATCAGGAACTAGTTTTTTTATTAATCATGAATTGTAATAAAAAATATATTAGTAAAGTTTAAAAAAATGCGAATAACACAAATAGTAGAAAAACTCTTACCGTAACTCAGGCCAAATATCATGCTGTAAAATGCTATATGAGAATATTGAGAGATCAAAGAAGTCATCATTGCGGCAATTCCATTAACCACAAAACATGAGCTATACATGTAGATTATTTTAAATTTTACACGATCAGCGCACATTCCAAATATAAGATGACCAATACAATTAAAAATTCCTATAATTGACAATAAAATGCTGGCTTGCGATTCATTCGCAACATTGATTTCTACTGCTTTATGAACGATGTACACATAAGGCGACATTATTCCAAAATACTGCATGAAAGTACTGATAGCAAAAATCAGAAATGCATAATTTTTTAATACTGCAAGTCCCAACATTTCAGTCACCGCTTTCCTAAAACTTGCGAAAGCACTACCTCGTGGTGTACTTATTGATGACGTATCAGCTGGTGATGCAATTTGGAACATTTGAGAAGCCAATGAGGACTCTTCTTTAGTTCCTGTGAAAAAAATATCAGTCTTATGCATTAAACCAGGCTCATTTGAAGCAACAGAAGGTCGACGCAATATAAAGCTGCTTCTTTGTTGGGCCAATGAACGAGAAGGTTGGCTTCCTTGTGGGCCAAATAAGTCACCAGGCAAACCTAAAGTGTCAAGAATATCTTCACTAGCAGATTCTACTTCTGTGACAGGAATCAGCACCTCTTTAACTGGACCAAATTGGCGATAAAAACAACTTAGAACTGCGACATTGAATATTAGACCTGTTAAAATAAGTAATGCTCCCTTCCAATATCCATAATAACTGATGAGCCATGCTGTTAAGGGTGCCATAATCAAAGAGCCTATTCCAGTTCCAGACAACGATATACCCATAGCAGTTGCACGTTTCTTTTCGAAATGTAGGGCTACGCTTACAACAGTGGGAAGGTACATCAGTCCAAAGCCAACACCTTAAAAAGAGAAAGAAATGTATAAATAAACAATATTTCAAAAATTCAATGAGGTAAGTCAAAGCCCCTTTAAATATATTTTTTCGACAACATCGTTTAGTATCAAAACAAAATAATCTGTATTAAAATACTAGCCTCTTCGCTGGATATTTCATGATGTTCTATGAGTATATAGTTTATACAAGGGGCTCTGAAAAGTTTCCGATCTCAACGTGAAGATGGCAGCCTTGTCAATGAAAGCTAGTGAATTTCGTGGTTCATCTGTTGACAGTTACTCACTAAAGTTTCTGCCATTTTGGACGCGCAGTTGTTACGTAACAGTCATTTGAATGAGTTGATGTGAGTGTTTTTGTGAAAATGGAAAAAATCGAGTATCGATCATTCAAAAAGTATTTGTTTTTGAAAGGCAATACGCCTACGCAAATCAAAGATGAGTTGGATTCTGTGTATGGGAACTCTGCACCATCATTTACCACAGTGAAATTTTGAGCAGCTGAATTTAAACGTGAGCTTGAGAGACGATGAACGTTCGGGATGTCCAAATACTGCAACTGACGATGAAAACATCATCAAAATTCACCAAATGGTGCCAGACGACCGCCGAATTTCAGTGAGAGAGAAAGCAGAGGTTATGAACATGTCAAAAGAACATGTTTGTCACATATTAAATCAACATTTAGGCATAAGAAAGCTGTCCGCGCGTTTGGTGTCACGTTTAGACCAAAAATGTTTTCGAATGAATATTTCCAACGCTCTGTTGGCGCAGTTTAGATGCAATAAATCCGAGTTTGGGAGCCGATTAATTACTGCAGATTGTAGATGAAACTTGGATACTCCATTATACGCTCGAAACAAAAATACAGTCCAAACAGTGGACTGTAAAGGGGGAACCCGCTCCAAAAAAGCAAAAACTGTTTTTTCGGCTGGGAAAGTGATGGCGACTGTTTTTTGGGATAGTCATGGAGTTATTTTAATCGATTATCTTCAAAAAGGAAAAACCATTACAGGAGCATACTACGCATCATTACTTGACAAGCTGCAGGTGGAATTTGCGGAAAAACGGCCACATTTGCAGAAAAAGAAAATATTGTTTCACCAAGACAATGAACCGTCTCACTCCTCAGCGGTTGCCATGGCGAAAATCCACGAATTACGATTTGAATTCTTGTTCATCCACCTTACTCGCTATATCTAGCCCCAAGAGACTTCTTTTTGTTCCCTCATCTAAAAATTGAGCTCGGAGGACAGACATTTTCGTCAAATGAAGAGGCAATCACCTTCGTGAATAATTATTTTGCGGTGAAAAACACCGAGTACTATTTGGACGGGTTACAGAGAAGGGAGCATCGCTAGAAGAAGCGTGTAGAATTACAAGGAGATTATGTTGAAAAAAAAATCAGCAAAAAATGTCTTGTATATTTGTTAGATCGGAAACTTTTCAGACCATCCTCGTATATGTATAAATTATTGATAAATTAGCATTAAGAATTCGATTGTATTGAAAAATATTCTTATTTTTACAAAGAAAAGTACTTCCAAATAATAATTTCTAAAATTGAAGTAGAATTATCTTTTACTCTATCGCAGCCCCCACCCAAGTGGATTTCCATAAATCCATTTTTAGTGGATCACTACTCAATAAAATAAATATGCTTGCCAAGTTTCAAGTCTAAACCTAATAGATAAAAAAAAACGGAATTTTTTTATCAATAAGCTCCAGTAACCACCTTCGAGGATCGATTTCTGCAGACCCATTCAACAAAACCATTCAATTCAACAACATAGACATACATACCAAATTTCAATACTGTAGGTCTAGTAATTCGAAAATGGGTATTTTTTTATCAATACACCGAAAAAGATTCCCTCTCCCATATATAAGTCAATTTCTGTAAAATCCTTTCTTAGCGAATTTCCATCCGACAAAAGTAAAATGCACACTAAATTTCATTACGGTAAGTAGTAGTTCGATAACGAATTTTTTATATATATAAATGAGTCACAGTAACTCCCCGCTTCCCCCTCCCCCTTAATAGGAATCAATTTCTGTAAAATCCGTTCTTAGTGGATCTATATTGAAAAAAAAAACATTTCAGCAAAATTTCAAGTCTGTATGTCTAAAAGTTCAAAACGGTAGTATTTCTAATGCCTATTAAGCCCTCGCAACGACCTTTCAGGACGATTCACAAAACACTTTTTCAGTGGATCTCTACTCAATGAAAGGAACGGGCCTATCAAACTTCTAGCATGTAGATCTATTAATTCAAAAACGGTAATATTTATCCATATTACCGCTTAAGCCCCCACAACACGCCCCTTAGAGTTCTTTTTTCGCTAAGCCCCCTATTGTAGTGGACCTGCAATCCTTGAAAGGAACATGCTCACTAAATTTAAAGTTTGTTGGTCTAATACTTCAAAAACAGGAATATTTATATCTAACACCTTCAGAAACCTTCGCAGGCATGCGTCCAACCGCTCCCTCAAAGTTTTATCGCAATCGAATGAACGGCTTAGGACCACACAAACAAACATTTTTTTTATTTATATAGATCTTACACAAAATGACATGCATCCACTCTTTTTTAAAAAACGAAACCCATGAAGAAATCTTTTGTTTTTATTGAAATTAGAAATGCGCTAAACTCATCCACAAATAATGAAATTTTTCAATAGTTAGTAATGGATTGAATATTAACGTTGCACTGTTTAGCTACACGAGGGCATTTGGCGACGGACCACGTAATTTTGAACCATGGTCAAGTGACGTGGATGACACCTGAGCTGACACCCCCCTCTCCTAACTATCACACCACACCAACGGGAGGACGTTTCCGCTCTCGAGAGATTTACCGTGCATCGCTGCCCTACACGGTGGTTCTTTAGTGGTACTAGGCTCGAACTCGTGACAAGGCAAGCCACGGTCCGATACCTATACCACTCGGCTACCATGGCCAAATAGTTAGTCATAGGACCGTTCAATGACTTACAATAGTTCGCTGAAAGTTAAAATTAATAAAAAAAACTTGTAACCTACCCTCTTAAAGTACGCATGCTTCTAGACATCAATGTAAAGAGTGATATCAAAATTATTAATGTCATCTTACTACATATTCTACTTGACATTCATCACTTATTGCTTCAGATCTGGGACAATTTGAAGCTCCTGTATCTGACATCTCACAATGTCTCATAAAGGTCCTACCGGTGGAAGCTTAATCGACTTGCTGAACACATGAACCAGTCTCTATAAAATAAAATTGGGTTGAGAATACAAGTCCACACGCGAATCCGATGATCATCGGAACCAGGACTGAAAAGGAATTCACTGCTGAATATTATGCGATTCCAATCGGCTGCAACACCACCTCATTAAACCACTACTCTAATGTTAGGAGTTAAAAGCTCTAATCTCAAGGACCACTATGAACGTAACCTTACCACAACCAATTGAAATGAGATGGCGAAAAGTACCACGAGTGGTATGGTATATTGGATAGTAGATAAGTATGACGTCGTAGCAGTTCGGACTTATGACACAATCATCTCATCTTTCATCATATTTGTACACTTTAGACTTTCAGCGCCTTCATTCAATAATAATCTCTTTTGCACAGACATGCCCGTTCGATATAAAAGGTGGCCCGTTGTTCTGTATGGTGAAACATCATACATATCCCGGCTATGCGATCACCTTTGGAGTTAACAAATTGCATAAAATGTTAATCTACTAAATCGTAACTACAATACTGGCTGTATCTTAAGGGAATGAATGACAATGGGAAAAGAATCTATCCCCAATCATTATCTTGTTAATGCAACACTAATTTAGCAATAGAAACGTGTGTTACGACCGAAGTGAACATTCATCGGCCTCTTGAAAATTTAACTGGTACAAAGGACTTAGAATGCGAAATTTCAAGGTGTTTCAGGATTTTTTTCAATATCCTGATTTCAAAATCAAAATTCATCAAGTGTATTACTCTCGATTTTTCACGAAAAATGAACTTAAGAAAATGATTTAGAATATTATCTCTGTGATAATAGAAGAACTACTTTTACCTCCAAATAGTCCAATTGTCAAGAACAAAAACTCCACTTGAGGCACCAGAAGACTTAACAAAAATCCGACAAAAGCAAGCAATGATCCTGTAATACTAACGATTCTACAACCATATTTATTGACCAAACCACTTACTAACGGACCTGAAAATAAAATAAAACAGGATTATATAAAGGAAGTTAAATTCTAGGATTAATAAAGTTGTAATAGTGAAAGGATATTTTTCGATTATAGGGACTATATATAAAGAGAGACATACGGCAACATGTAGGAAATATACCTAATAGCGAACACAAGGGAGGATGAGGCTCTTGGGTCTGGACCCCTTCTCCCATCACCCTTGATTTTTTTTCAATTGATTATAATCCTATGTATAAGTTACAGGCAAAGTATGAAAAAAGTAGCTGATTAGGCTATTATATCAACGACGTGAATTCTTCAAAAATACAAATGTTATTCTGAAAAAATAGTGTGAGCGCTATTAAAAAAATGATTCAAAATATAAAAAGGGGAATGAAAGTTGTAAAAAAAAATTGATGTATTTTTTATTAAGGAAAACAAAATTTTCATAAAAGAAGTAAGTTTTAATTCTGATATTCTCTTATTTTTTTATAACATGACAGACGTGAATGACATTTTGAATTACATTTTCTTGCGTTTTTCAAGGAAAGGCATTTCATATTTTGGCACTTTGTTTTATACATGAATTTGATGAATCTTCAGACGCCTCCGCTAAACTGAGCAATTGCAACTGACCGGAGAAGAATTTCGTGGCCAGGAATAAGTTCAATTCTCTATGAAAGTTCTTAGGGCATAAAAGGAAATGGGATCTAGCATTTACAATTGTTTTAAAATTCCTTCGCAGAATTTCGAAATCGGTAGAAACCACCCTTTTCCCACTCATTTCAGGTGCAGATATATTGGCATCCGGAAAAAAACATAGATTTCACAACAATGCACTTTTTATTACTTTTCTGTTTTTTCTGGAAAGGTTCACAAAGGTGGATGTACTGTTCAATATCAAGTTGTGTAAAGTTTCTATGTTTGGCTGAAAGTTCTTCCAGAATTCTATCACGCACTCTGTGCCCAATAGCCAAATTAGTTTCATGAAATACGTGAAATAACTCATAATTCGTGAGGCAATACTGTATAATACTCATGTCTTCTTTAACAGGATAAAAAAGTTTACTTTTATTTTCCACAATCATCACATCACAGTAATTCAGCAACCAGTTGTCCCTGGATTACTTCTAAGTAGTCAATATTTGGCTTTTTTAAGTATTTATAACTTCTGGTAAATAATTTCGGTTAAGAATTTTTTTATTTTTGTTTTATTTATTTATTTATTTATTTTTGCAGCATTAACTCGAATTTTGAGCAGCTCGTCGTCGAATAGTTTGTCGCATTTGTCATTCTATAGAATGCCTACGCAATGTGTGAAATATAAATTATTTCATGCATTTCCGGCTTTAGACATTCTATAAAATGTCGGATTTCAAACTTTGCAGGTAACATGTTCAGGGTGGTCCCGAATTCATGGTACAAACTTTAAGGGTTGGTACAGGGCATTGAAACAATCATTTATTGTACAGAAATGTATTGGCGCAAGTGACTAGGTGAAGCACAAACACAAAACAAGTGTAATTTTAAAAAAACATTTTTAAGTCAATTCCTACTTAGATCAACAAAGAAAAATTTTATTTTAGCTACTTTTTATTAAATAGTTACAATTAATATACACTGGTGTGCAAAACTTAAGCAACAATGTAAAAATTTAGCAGATAACCAGGAATTTGCAGAAAAGGAGGTCTGGAGATCAGTAAAGTGAACAAGTAAGTCAGTAGAAACGTCATGCGTATGCAAATATCAGGAATCAAACGTCAGAAGCGACGTGAGCGTACGCAAAACGCGTGATGTCGGCGCGCGCTGCTCAACAGTAGAATAAAATGAAGGACGGAGACGCAATTCAACATATTCATTGCAAGTGCCAGTGAGTCAGTTCGTGAAGTATGGTTAGAAGAAATCACCTGGACGACTTCACACGTGGAAGAATGATCGGAAAGCTGGAGGAGGGGCGTACCGTCACCAGTGTAGCTGCAGAGTTTGGAATCAACAAAAGTGTCATTTCGCGCGCTTGGAAAGCGTTCCAAACCCCAGGTACAGCTGTTAGAAAGATTGGTGGTGGCCGCCTGAGGACGACAACTGCAGGGGATGACCGATATATCATCCTGCAGGCGAAAAGAGGCCGACGGCAGTCAGCAAGCGTCATTGCTCAGCAACGGGGCGACAAGTGTCGCGGTTTACTGTGGCCAGACGCCTTCACAAAGGGGGCCTATTTGCCCGCCGTCCTGAACGCTGCCTGCCGTTGAAAGTTGACCACCGTTTACAGTGGTGCAGAGAGCACAAAAACTGGACAGCTGATCAATGTAGTCGTGTCCTCTTTACGGATGAGAGTCGGTTCAATACCGCAAGCGATTCTCAACGCGTTTTCATTTGGAGAGAGATCGGGACACGGTTTTATACCAGTAACATCAAAGAAAGACACAATTACGGTGGTCCTGGAGTTTTTGCCTGGGGAGGCATTATGCTGAACGGGTGAACTGAGCTCCACATTTTTGATAGAGGGTCTATAATCGGGTATCGCTATTGTGAGGAGGTACTTCTTTTCCATGTGCGTCTGTTCCGAGGGGCCATTGGCCCAGACTTCATTTTTATGGATGATAAGGCACGGCCACATCAGACTCTTGCTGTTGAGGAGCTGCTGGAAAGTGAAGATATCACTTGAATGGATTTGCCAACGTACTCCCCAGATTTAAATCCCATCGAACATTTGTGGGATGCTTTGGGGAGACGTATTGCAGCACGCTTACATCATCCGGAGAACACCCAACAACTCAAACAGAAGCTGATTGAAGAATGGGTACTCCTACCGCAAGAAATGTTGCATCAGCTGGTTCTGAGTATGCGGAGACGGTGAGAAGCAACCATTGCAGTGAGGGGAGGGCATATACCATATTAAGGAACATCTGCTTGTTGTTCTTCCTGTTGGATAGACCATAATGGTCACGATACTATGCGTTCAATAAAGCTTGTTTCTGTGATTCCATACAGTATGCATTGTATTCGTTTTTCAGCGCCGATGCTTTCGTCATCCGTTACGTACATATACTCTCCCTCATTTCTGAATTTCATGTCTCTCAGATGATTTTTCGTGAAGTTAGGGCAATAAACCCACCTGTTGCTTAAGTTTTGCACACCAGTGTAAATATGTATATACATAGACAGAATCACAACATAAAGTGGTAATTAATTTTTATTAATTATTATTAAAGTATCGTATTGTCATTCAAAACAATCGTGTATACAAAATTTCAGTTCAACTGAATGCTTTAAAACGTGAGAAAACAAAATCTTTTAATGTTGTTGCCTAAGTCGCTAAAAATGAAACCAACGTAGCTGTATCCGTAATTATTTAAATAATTAGTTTCAGTCAATTAATTTTAATTAATTATAACTAAACCATCGTATTTTTACCTAAATTAATAGTGTATAGAAAATTTCAGTTCAAATGAACGCTTTAAAATGTAAGAAAAAAACCTTTTAAAGTTTTGACACAAGTCACCAAAAATGATGCCAACTTGGCTGTATTTGTAATTCTTTGAATAATTAGTTTTAGCCAATCAATTTTTATTCATTATAATTATTGTACCCTCGGGGGAGCCTGTAACCCCTAGAAGGCGCGTCCCCAGGTGGTGGTTAGGGGAACGCCTCCATTAATTTCCAAAGTAGAAGGGAAATAAAATACCTTCCATGGACCAACAGGTAGAAGTCCAACCTCCTGGAGGCTATGACACCTTTTTTCCATGAATAATGCAATATTGAGTGATACAAATAATGTTACCGCGTTCGGGCTAGCCGACGCGCCACGGGTTGAAGTCCGGGCCCATGGCGAGAAGTATGTTATGAGGACCCTAAACATTTTGCAGTTGAATATTAATGGTACCCAGAGTAAAATTGAGGAGCTCACTAAGATCCTCAACGTAAATAAGGTACATATTGCGTGTCTACAAGAGACCAAACCTGAAGCTAAAAATCAAAGGCCTTACTACTCTGCGAAAATACAGAAAAGATCGGCCAGGTGGCGGCCTTGCTTTCCTTGTTAAATCAGCAGACATAAAATTTAGAGAAACCACACTGCCACCAACTACAGATTACGATGAGAACAGCACGGAAGTACAAGCAATCACTGTACTCCTGTCGCAGCAGGAAGCAACAATCATTAATGCCTACATCCAGACAACTCTGACATCAACTTAGATATCCTTAGCACGCTTTTGGACACAAAATAGGACACAAAAAATTCTTTTAGGAGACCTAAATGCCAAGAGCCCATCTTGGGGGTCCCGGACCCTAGACTTGTAAGGCTCACAGATTGAAGACCTGCTCTGTGACAACGATCTCTCCATACTAAATGACAAGAGAAGTACCTACCTCTCCAAAACCAACGGCACAACATCAGCCCTTGACATCACGGCCATTAACCACCAAACAGCAAGTCAAGCAACATGGAAAATTCTAAAAAGTGCTATCAGCGATCCTTTCCCTATTATAACTTCGATAAACCAAAGAGTTGATGGCACCATCTAAAGCAAAAGATCCTGGAACTTTCGGAAAGCAAACTGGGGAAAACTCACCTCTGAGCTTGAAACGCTCTGCTCTCTTTCTTCGCCCCACACCCTCGACGAGAGACTACAGTCCTTTGCTTCGCATATTAATGCAGCTGCAAAACGTTCTGTCCCTAGGGTCAAAAGAAGAGAAGACTGGGTCCCGTTTTGGAAAGACACCAACATAGAGAACTTAATTTACGAATGTGACAAACTAAGTACAGAACTTCAGAAGAATAATACTGAAACAAACAGAATAAGATTCACGAACCTTTGTCACGAAGTTGAAGAGGTGATTTCCTCCTACAAGCGTAAAAAATGGACTGCATTCTATGAAACTTTAGATCCCTAAAAAAATATCTCAGCATTGGAAAGTCATCAAAACTCTTAGTAATCAATCAACACACGAAAAAGCAGACCTTCTTACTAACATCATACCATCCTTTGGAAGAGATGCAGCACAAATAAGGAAACTGCTTCCCTACTAGCAAAGCACTATGAAAACAAAAGCAAGCTAACCTTCAACTCAAATTATAGGAAACTGCTGCGTACCTACAGGAAAACCATTCAAGACTAAAAAAAAGATATATATAACCATAAAAATATCTTTACAATACCATTCTCAATGGAAGAGCTAGAAGCTGCCATTGCTGAAATGAATCCCGGCAGAGCCCCTGGTCCGGATGTTATTTTCGGCAGCATGGTCCAACACTTTGGAAATCTTGCAAAAAAAAGAACTATTGGAAATGTTTAACCTTTCTTGTGCTACTGGCAAACTGCCCAAAATCTGGAAACTTTCCACCGTCATTCCAATTCTGAAACCAAACAAGAATGCTTCAGAGTGCAAAAACTATATATATATATATAGGCCAATTTCCCTCACCAGCACCCTCTGCAAGCTCACGGAACGGGTAATCCACCGTTGAATTATGAACTGGCTCATCGAAAACAAAAAACTTCACTTCTATCAAATAGCTTTCCGAACCCATTATAGTACTACCGACAAGCTCTTTTACCTGAGCCAGTCGATAATTGATGGTTTTCAAGAAAAACCTCACAAGAAAACTTTAGCAGTATTTTTGGACATCTCAGCAGCATTTGATAGAGTTTGTTGTCAAAAACTGGTCCATACTATCCAAGGCACCGGAATTAATGGCAAAGCGTTATTGTGGATAAATGATTTTCTCAGAGGAAGAAAATTTTCAGTTAGATTTAACGGGCACTTTCAGAATATCGCAGAATGTGGGCTGGAGTTCCACAGGGCTCTGTCTTAAGCCTCTTGCTCTTTCTCATCTTTATGAACACCATCCACCATCATATCCACCCAGACACAAAAATCGCCTGCTACGCTGATGATATTGCTGTATGGCACTCACACAATGACATTACAGAATCGGAAAAGGCCCTAAACACAACACTGAAAGGTATTGCTGCGTGGGCAGAGAATCTTAAATTAACCATCAACGCAGACAAAACAAACTACTGCATCTTCTCTACCGATAGACGATATAGAAGCAGTTTTAATGCTAATATCAAAATGCAGAACTCTAAAATCAAAAGAGTCGACCTACCTACCTATCTTGGAGTAACCTTAGATCCCAAACTCCGCTTTTCAAAGCACATCGAACAAACTGCCAAAAAAGCTCTTAGAAAACTAAATATTCTTCGAAAACTAAGCGGAACATCTTGGGGGTCAAGACCTTAAACCCTAAAATGCACTTCCTGCACTGTTATCAGACAGGTTTTAGAATATAAGACCCCAATTTGGACTCCGGTCTCTATTTCTATTAAGCGGAAACTTGATTCTGTACAACACAGAGCTGCCAAAATTATTATTGGAGCAGTGTCATCAACCAATAATGAAAAGGTCGAAAAAGAATGTGGCCTGCCTCCACTAGAAAGCAGGCGCAACCTTGCTACTATCAAGTTCACCAATAAACTACGCTCATATGATTTGGACCATATCTCTAGAAGAGTTTTTGATAAATGGAAGCATTCTACAAGGCTCAAAAGATCTTCGACTCTCCAACTTGATAGTGAAATCAGAAAAGAACTCAATTTGGAACATTCCTCCTTGGAGTTCCTTCAGGAGCCCCTCATTCCAAAAACCCACCAAAGAACACCTGTTTCGAATTGGAATTGTTGCGGCCATGTTCCAAAAAAGAAGACCCTGCAACTCTCAGACAAAAAGGACTTGAAACGACAGAAATACTCTCTCAAGATAACTTTGCAATCGCCTACACTGATGGCTCCTCAGACAGATCCCTGAGCAATGGAGGTGAAGGAATTCTCCTCCTCCTCCCAGATGGCAATAACTACAAACACAAAATTAACACTGGCATAATCGCCTCAAACTTCACAAGTGAACTCATGATGATTAGAGAGGCCCTTATATTATACCAACAAGACCCACATGTTATTGATTCTACAGAAGGATTAGTAATTTTCTCATATTCTAAATCAGCTATAGAAGCCATAAGAAACGGAGAGACCAACATCTCCTGTGATATTATTACCCTTCTGGAACAGCTGCACAGTAAAAGAAATCCTGTATCCTGCAATGGATACCCGCACATGTCAATATTGAGGGTAATGAATGTGCAGATATATATATATATATAACCTCTCGCCAAAGAAGCTAGAGACATCGATCATAAGTGCATCACCATCACACTTGACGATGCTAACGCAGTAGCCAAACATAGAATTATGAATCACACTTTTAAAAAACCCCTAGTTACGGAATGTGACTGTCCCCGATTATAACATCCACAATTGCCAGATTGAGAACTGAACACCGTAAGGGCATGAAGATTCACCCAGACAAGACAAGATCATATGTTCAATGCAAACACTGCCCAGATCTTCAACTCACGCCCAATTACATCTTGGAATGCCCAACCGTCGGAACAAAGTTACTAAAAATGGGAATGGTCCCTCTGAGGGATTCTTTGCGGGAAATCCTGTACAGCCCTGAAGCTCCTAGAATAGCAGAGGCAGTGATCAAGACTTTTGACGGAATTTAGTGATATCTACTGCATTTATTCATGGACACGAGAATAACAACAACAACAACAAATTATTGTATTGTCATCCAAAATAATCATGTATATAAAATTTCAGCTCAATTGAGCGTTTTAAAATGCATTTTTTTAACGATCGAAAATCCCACCAAGATAAATACATAAATAAATATAGAGAGAGTGTAAGCTAATAGTAGGAATTGAATAAGAGACGATAGGAAAGACACAGCGTTTATTGAAAGCGTCTTTGACAAGTGTAATATTTACAATAACCATTCAAATTTGCATCCGGCAGTAGTGGTACATGCTTGACAGCGTCGGAGGAGTGACTGGTGTACACGTTCAAAGATGCCGGGTATTTCACGCACACATGCAGCAGCTTCGGATATTCGATCAATGAGATTCTTTTCTGAGTCAAGAGGAGTCGCATAAAGAAGATCCTTCAGATGCCCCCATAACAAGCAATCAAGCTCGATGAATCAGAAGATCGGGAGGGCCAAGAAACTGGTTCACCACACCCAAGCCATCGAGCCCTAAACGTGGAATTCAGGAAGTGCGCACATCAGAGCTGAAGTGGGCTGGCGCACAAATATGCTGAAACCGCACGTGGTTACGAATGGCGATTGGAACATCCTGCAGCAGTTCTAGTAACACCTGTTCCAGAAAAATAAGATGATATTCCCTGTTAAGCAGCGTCGGTAGTAAGTATGAACCAATCAAGTGTCGTTGATAATACCTGCCCACACATTCACGCAGAATCGTTGTTCATACGCTCGTGGTCGCTTTGCATGTGGATTCTTGGTTGTCCTAATAGGTGAATTGTGCGCATTAAAGACATCCTCCCGTGTAAATGTCGCATCGTCAGTAAATAGCATTTTAGCTATGAAATACGGCCGCTGCGCAGGTTACTGTACCACCCTCTGGCAGAAGTTCAGGCGGACAGGATAGTCTGCGGATTCACAAAGCTTATAGGTACTCTCTGAAAATGGTATGGGAGTAAGCAATTTTCGTTTAACACTCTACAAGAGATCTGATGACTCACACTCACGTAATGAGTAGCAGCTCGTGTACTTTGCTCGGGTCTAACAGCCATGAACGGGCTTTGTTCCAGGCTTGGACTGTGTACAGCTATTCATTGCCCAGCATCACATTTAGTGACTGAAAAATTCCTTGATGCGGCATTCATCGATCAGGAAACACACACTGCACTTGATACATTCTTAGTGTAGCTCTGCCGTTACCATTAGCACGGTCATACAGATAATGTCTATCTGATTTTTCGGCATACGTAAAGTCTCCCATCGCAAACGTCAGCACAATTGTGAATGACGCTTTCCTCTACTGAGATAGATCATATTGAATGGCAACTAGAAATCTTCTTCCCCCTACCGGCAACGCAACCAACCGATAACTCACTTTCTCGTTTTTTTATTTCTCCTGTTTGCGCCTCACTGCGTCACTTGCGCCCATACATTCCTGTACAACAAATGAAGGGCCGTGGGTAGCCTGGTGGTTAGAGCATCGGACTCCAGACCGGAAGGCCTGGGTTCGATGCCCGATGCCATCAAATACCCTCCGAGTACGCACGTGCTCGTTAAATCTGTAGGTCCGAAAAGTCTTGTGGGCTGAATCACGAGTGCAGGGGACTGGAGAATATTTCCCTCCCCTCCAGACCCATGACAAAATTGTGGAGGTGGTGATAGGTGGTGTCGCCATCTATCATCCCTTCTGGGAATTTTGCCGAGCGAATTCTTACTATCACCTGTATGGTGCTCAAGGTCTAGGCCAACGACAGGCGTACTTCTAGCCCCTTGCCACGATGAATTTCGTGGGGCTCGTTCTGACTTCGTCAGTCAGGCAACAACAATAAATGATCGTTAAACACAATGTCCTGTATCTACCCTTAAAGTTTGTACGATGAATTCGGGACCACCCTGTATAGTGCATAAAATTTAATTAAGTATTTGTCATTAATAATTTATTTTATTAATTAATGCTAATTATTTGTTTAATAATTTATTTATTTTTCTTTTTTTGTTCCCGACCATCGACAAAATCGAAAGAATATGTTTGGCGGCGTATTAGGTAGAGTACGAGAATAGTGGACTTTCATCTCTGACTACTACCCCCTTGAAAATTTCCTGTGTACGCCACTGATTAGTATTACAATTTTGCTGAATTGAAATAATAACTGTGAAATAAATTTTATCCAGCTGCTACGATAACTTTGAACGTTAGTAAAGATATCCCATCTTTACTTTGTTTTGATGACAGTACATATTTTCATTTCAGACCTAAAAGCACAAAAACTAGCATATGTTTATTTCTTTGTATTCAATCAACATATAAAGGTGCAAAGAATGGGGAAGAAGCCCAATGAAATTTTCAATTAGGGCGTCATAGAACTGTTTAAAATTAAAACTAATAAAAAATGTTATCCCCTAAACCCTATACTTTATTACTCTCACAAAAGTTTTAGCAATATAACTAGAAAAGAGAGCATTATATATTTTCGTAGTTTCCTTTAATATTTTTCCAATAAAAAAGTTATTTACAAATATATTGAAAGGGTACTTATGTTTACTAATGGCTATATGTTTCTACTAATCATAAAGGCGAAATACTTTTCATACATATTGTTTGATTGAAGAGCCTTTTTCTTTAAATGAACCGAAATTCAATGTAAATCAGAAGACTCGATTTAAATTGAGTTGACGTTCGAGGAATAAAGAGAAAACAGAAATTAAACTCATGATTGTTGAATTAAAGTAGAGTTTGCATTTGAACTGTCTGTGTTCCTGACAGAGGGATCAAGAACTTCGATGCGGAATTCAAGGAATCCAGTCGAATATTTACATTTAAGGATTATTTTTTACTAAAAATATTTAGAATATAGATTAAAACTGACCCACTCCTTTTTAGTTTAATGAAAAGGTTGTTAATAATATAACTATAAAGTTATTATATAAAAGCGTTTATTTTTTAATGGTGTGGCTATTTCTTCTAAAACTCTCATACCAACACGAGTAATGGTTCGCTACACATGTTTGAAACCACAGTATCACTTCCCCATTCTTGAAACAGTAAAGTATGTTCTAAATTATATACTTTTAGAAACTCTAGTTCCAAATATAATTCAATGCTTAATTTTCTTTATTTGGTAATTTATACGTGTACATTTAGGAGAACTTTTTTTTATAAATCTTACCTATAAAGAAAGTGATTCCCATGAATATCGAGTTCACCAGAGCTGTAACGGCTGCAGATGACTTGAAATAGTCCATAAATTGAACATAGAATAATCCAAAGGAAAACATTATTCCGTCAATAATTAAATGTATATTAAAAGTAGAAAAGACAATCATCCAACCCCAGCCTCCATCTATGTTAGGATCAGGGAGAGTTGCGACAGTCACTGGAGAACTCATGTCCCTGGAATAATTAAACTGCTGAAACATTAGAAGTTGAATAAAAGTGTGAAATAGTTACAACGTATTTGAACGTCTGAGGAAAATTGTAGTCTTTCGAAAGAATTCTCTTAAAAAGAGAAGTAAAATAAAATTTGCTTTGCGAAATTGTGCTTTAAGTATATTAGTTACCTGAGATGTTTACAGAATTTACCTTTAAACATGACATATGAGCACAGTAAAGACGAATTAAAACGTTCTTTAGTATTTTCTCTATTAATAATCAATAGATGAGTATAATAACTTGACATAATGCTACACAGTACATGTAGTTTAAAATTTTAATTTTGTATTTTTGTACGATACAAATCGTCCAATTAGTAGCGTACACATACCTCTCTTATGGGGAAAATACACTCTGAAGAACACATAGAAGAAAGCGTCCAGGGACAGTGCCACTGGGCGCTTGGGGCGGACCTCCAGGGGCCCGAATAAGTTGGACATAAGCCGAATAACTAGATTTTCTCGTTATAAACTTCGATCCTCCAGTGCCAAAGGGGGCCTATAGATCTTCTGCGCCCAGGGCCCAAAAAGAGCTTAAGTCGGCACTGCCTAGGGATAATCTCTATGGTAAGAATTAAAAATTTGTGGAGAGAGGAGGTGAATTCTCAAACCCCACTCTTGTGTACTCCAGTGACTTCAATAAAATGTCTCCAACGTCTTAAAAACACTTGAGTAAGTTGCTGTAAAGTTTTTATTCGTTAAGTGACAGAAATATTACAAGAATAAAAAAGATTATGGAATTGATTAATTAATTGTATATAAATCAATATGCAGAAAGAGAGAGAGAGAGAGAGAGAGAGAGAAGGAAATCGATGGGAAAATAAAATAATATTTGACTGAGAAAAAAAATTGTTTGTGAAATATTAAAAAATTAATCAAAAAACATTTTTTGTTTTGCTTAAAAAGTGCGAAAACAACTGCAGTACGGAATTGAACAGTGAATAATCTGTTTCTTTATCTACGTTACATGAAACTACCACAACGCAGGAAGATCTTAAAATATGTAAAAAGCTATGGAACTTTTTAGGTACTTACGTATACTATCGCAAAAATGCTAAAGTTCAAGGTAACGTGCCAAGTTTGCAACCCAGATTTCGTATGTGTCGTACGCGCTGAATTGGCAACAATGTGCTTCGTTTCATACAATGTGGCCAAAACGGTTGTGATAATGCGCAAGTACCAACTTTAATTATGTAAATTTCTGAAGAATACCTGAAAGGTCATTTCGTTTTACTTTGAGGTTTTATTATACCTGTAGTTCTTTGTTAACGTGTCAACTTTAAAAAAGTCGGTGGCCGAAATGTTCAAGTGCATCCCCCTTTTAATTTCTAATAGCATCAATGAGAGGAATTGTCTGATGTAGAGTAGATTGTGGACTATAGATTTTAAAATCTATAATTTATAGGTATCCATAGTATGAATATATGGCACTTACGTATTATACTGTCGACCAACTTCTCCAAATAAAAAAAACATTTTGAAGTCAAAAGACATCGCCAAATTCTGTCATCATATGTGCGTACAAGATTATTGTTCTTGTAGACACATAGGAGCAGTTTTCCACTATTGGTTGCATATCCGGACATTTGGCGAAGTTTTTGCTTTTGACCAATTGGTCACTGGTATACATAGCATGATTCAAAAGTTCGGGGGCAAGGTGTATAAAACCTTACCCTGAATAGTTCACAGCACCAAAGCACATCCACATTTAAAGTACATGGGCAACGATACACTTCTGCCAGCGTTCGTATAACTTCTCTCTGGAAGTTTAACTGAAAGCCATTTTTTCCCAGCCTTCTCTAAGGCCTCCTGCGGTGCTGTTTTACTTCATCTGATGACACAAAGCAGAGTCCCTGTAAATGTTTTTTCTTTGATGGGGACATGTAAAAGTCGCATCGGGTCTAAGTTTGGTAAATAGAAGAAAGTGGAAGTCCGTTAGTACAAGTTTTGGCGAGGAACTCTTTTACCAATTGGGATTGATGGGCTTGCGCGATGTCATGCAGAATATACCAATAGTTATTCGGCCAGAACTGAGGCCGTTTACTACGAGTGCATTTCCTCGAACGACGTCTTTAAAAAGCGTGTAGCCTCATCAATTTGTGAAAGCGCTTGGAAACGATCTTTTCGAACACTTTCTGACACCAAAGCAACATTTTCCGCGTTCTGTGAAGTCGAAAGTCGTCCAACGCGTTCATTGTCTTCAATGGATTCTCAGCCCTGTTTAAGGTATCCGAACACGTTTGGAGTACTTTTTAACAAAATAACATATTTAAACATTATAAAGGCTTTTTTATAGGACTCAATACCAATAAATACTAATATTTAACTAACAATATTTAAAATAAATTGCCTAAATTTCACAGAAATCATAGTTATAAGTGAAATTTTAGAAACATTTTTGTAAAACTTCAAAGCAATTAAAGAAAAAAAGTAATAAACTTATATTAGTAAAAGTATTATCAAAATAATCTAGATGCATTTATCTAGAGAATGTACTAAAATTTTAATGTTTTATTAAAATTTGAAAATTTTAGAGTTGATTGAGTAAACATTATCAGAAAAATCACATTCTTTATGAGACCATTATTTAAATAACAAGCCCTAACTCAAAAAATATTCATACAATAAGCAATATTTTAGTACATTCTCTAGAAAATAACATAAATATCAGGTTCAAAAAATTATTGAAATACATTTGTAATATTTTGAATAATCAGACTCGCCATGATAGATTTCGAGTAATTTAAATGCCCACTTCTGGTAGATCAAAGACCCACTTCCGGTTTTTCTAACTTAATAAAATTGATTGTAGCTTGGCCTCTAGGTATTACTCATAATTTCAAAAACCTTTATTGAGGTTTTCCCGAAGCGCTAACAGAATTTGAAGTTCAAAGCTGTTCAGGAAAAGCCATTTTTCTTACATCGTGGAACAAAGCTAATTAGTTTAAATAATAAAAGCTGCTCGTGCGGTTTGGCCACATGACATGAACTAAGCTAACCAAGGGGAGGGTTGGGAGAATCCATTTCAAGGTGTTTAACATTTTGTACTTTCGTCATGAGCAATGGCCGCTGTCCCCGAATTTTGGGTTCGTACTACGTAGTATGTAAAAACCGTAAACAGTTTCATAACTATTAACAGAAAGCATAAATCTTTAATATTTTTCTAAAGCATCTAATATTAAATTCTCTAATTCAATTAATTGTTCGGTACTTAGGTATTATCACAACCAAGTCAACATTCCAGATAACTCACAAAATTACCAACCCGAATTTCGCACGAGTTCTAGGCACTGAATTGGCAATCATGTACTTCGTCTAATACAGAGTGTTTTTTTTTCCAGGTATAGAAGTTTAAGTTGGCATTACTTTCCAAGATGGCAACCGATTTAACAGCTGTCAAGTGATTTATTCTCAGTTTGGTTTGGCAATTCATCATGAATAGACTCACGCCTAAACAACGCTTTCAAATTGTGCAATTTTATTTCGAAAATAATGGTCGATTTTCATAAGTGAATTTTGTTTAGCTATGAAGCGCACTTCTGGTTGAATGGCTACGTCAACAAACAAAACTGCCGCATTTGGAGTGAAGCTAATCCACAAGTGTATGTCGAAACACCGTTACATCCAGAAAAACTGACTGTTTGGTGCGCTTTATGGGCTGGTGGAATCATTGGTCCGTACTTCTTCAAAAACGATGAAGGCCACAACGTTACAGTCAATGGTGATCGGTATAGAGCCCTGATTACTAACTTTTTCATTCCTGAATTGAACAATCATGATGTCCAGGAGCTGTGGTTTCAACAAGACGGCGCAACATGTCACACAGCTCGTGCCACAATGGATTTATTGAAAGACACGTTTGGTGACCGCCTAATTTCACGTTTTGGACCTGTGAATTGACCTCCAAGATCTTGTGATTTAACACCGCTAGACTATTTTCTGTGGGGCTATGTAAAGTCATTGGTCTATGCGGATAAGCCACAAACGCTTGACTATTTGGAAGACAACATTCGCCGTGTTATTGCCGATATACGGCCACAAATGTTGGAAAAAGTCATCGAAAATTGGACGTCCAGATTGGACTACATCCGAGCCAACCGTGGCAGTCCTATGCCAGAAATCATATTTAAAATGTAATGCCATAAGATTATCTTTCGAATAAAAAAAATTCATGTCAATCGAATAATACATCGTTGTTTTATTGCAATTTAAAGTTCTATACCTCTAAAAAAACACCCTTTAGTTCTCCGCTTGCCGCCATTCTCAGCCTATCCGTTCGTTGATATGGCAAGCTCGAATGCTAAAATGTGAATCTGGGATTTATCATATTTTTGAATGAAATTTAATAATAATATATAATAATCATTATTACTATATTATTATATAATAAAATATTATTACCCTATTTATTCGAAACTAAGCCGCACTTTTTTCCAATAGTAGTAGTATTAAAAATCTGATTCAGCTTAGAGAATCGAAGGCGGAAAAATTCGTTGGATGGAAGAAATTGAGTATGATACTGAAGGTTAGATGAATAACAGATTTATGTATATATTTATCAGTCTTTAATATTTGTAAAATAAATTAATTATTCTCTTCTTATTAATTCTCATGGTACTTACGTATTATCGCCAACTCTACTAATAACTCGCCAAGATGAGAATCCCGATTTCCTATAAGTCATACGTGCTGAATTGGCCGCCAGGTGCTTCGTTTCATATAGACTGCGATAATACGCAAGCCCCATTTTCATTTTATACTTTTTGACGTGAAACGTCTTTAAAATCGTGCCGAAACATACGGGTACCAGGTTCAAAAAGTGGACCGTAACGAAAAGGTCTATATCATCGTACCTTAATAATTACAAAACTATTAGTCCTAGAAACAAAAATGTGGTGTGAATATATTTCACTTACATATTCAGCTCGCTGTTATGACCTTGAGTCCGGGTCTGGGTCGAGCGGGGCGGCGGGGGAGGGGTACTGCGTTAACTGTGCGAAACCGGCGCTCTCGCTCGTTTCTATTCAGTGTAACTCGTGACTCCGACTTGATAGCGCGGTGATTCTTTCGTGTGTTTATCAAGGTTATTGAAACCGATTGATTCATACAAAAATAAGTGTAATTTGGGCAGTATTTATATTAAAAATAACCAGAAAGTGATAAAAATATATAAACATTTGCTATGTCAGCCTCAGCTCGTGCAAGAGCCAGCCAGAAATATAAATCACGGCTATCGTTGGAAAGAGGGGGCTATAGGCCACACACAGGTACCCCAATGTCTGGCGCCGAGCGAGCGAAACGGTTTCGGGAACGTCGCAAAGCCAACGCCGCGAGGAACTTTACTGCTGCCGCCAACCTCGCGAGCACCTCTAACACTGGAATACCTGTACTTATGGACGTAACGATTGAACAGACAATCGATATATCTATTGGATCTGCCACGAAACTGAGAGATCTTAATATCAGTAGAAGTGAAGCAATGCAAAATCATTGGCGTTCAGTGGACAAACGCTTCAAAACGGTATTTGAAGCCAATCCGTTTGGTTTATCTTGCAGCGTTTGTGATCGACTTTGGTTCGAAAGAGACTTAAAGAAAGTGAAACATCGCAACATTTCTTTCCTTCAAACAAAATCTTCAAAATTACAGAAGTACATTCATTGGTGTGAAATGCATCATAATCGACGAAGTGAGCATGATTGGATGCGATATGCTACGAACTCCGATTATATGGTAATTAGCGAGACTTGGATGAATTGCACGAACACAGTGATGATCAATGGCTTCGAACTAAGAGCAAGTAATAACACCGCACTTGAACATCGTACACATTGTCCGTCTACCTCATTTGAATTGCCGGTGCGAGTTTCTGCAGCCGGAGGTTCTGCAATCTACAGAAACCTACAAAGCTCCACGAACTGTAGCGAAATCATAGTAAATACCAACAAGTCATGTGGCAATTCAGTCTTGAGAAAACATAATGTCGGCGACATATGCTTGGTGGACGTTAAAGTCGAAGATCTTACGCTGTTTATCCTCAGTGCCGTATATATACATCCTAAGGCGTCGGCTGAAGCTGTTAAGCTATGTCTTTATCAATAACTCCTGCCATATTCAGCAAACTTAACAAAATTAATACCGAACTCTCAGCCAGAATTGGAGACTCCAATCGTTCTATGCGGCGATTTCAATTGCGATCTACAACAGAACAGCTATCTTGTTGAGTTCATGAGGAATGAATTCGGCCTTAACTACGTACAAACATCACTGACAACATTAGGCAATACCACTATAGACTGTACATTCACCAGAAATATTAATGTTGACATTATGCCGTATGTTTCTTATTTCACATATCACAGACCTATGTTAAATAAAATCGTTGTCGAATATTAATTGTAATAATAATTTATGTTTCTATTATGTATCTGTTCTTTTTTATTAAAATACTTAAAACACCGCCAATCCTGTTTTTATATATTTCAGTCTTTTACTTTAAAAGCGATTCGCTAACATAGACGTTTCACGTGAAAACCAACGGCTGTGTGCCCCAGCACAGCCCCACCCGATTTTTGAACTTTGTAAATATAACAGCAATAAACATTTTTATACTCTTCTTTATTTTTTCACAAAACGTATTGAGAATTCGGGGTGCGGCTTAGAATCGTGGGCAGATTAGATTAAATAAGTAGAGTATAAAATATAAAATTAAGAATAATATAAAAGTAATAATAAATAAAATAAAAATTTCCGTAAGATCCGGCGTATATATATAACGTGCACCTATACTTTCAAGCTATATTTTTTAATTTTTAGGTATATTCGCCGTATAACGTGCACCCCCTTTTTTTACGAAGAAATTTGAAATGTACATGCGCAATGCTCTTATGTTTTGAAGTCATTTATTCGAGGTACTGTCCCAGACTTTTGAATCAAATAGTATACTTCTAGATCTACAACTCTTTTAGTTCATAAGGCATGTCATTTCTTTTAAACGATATTTCGATATGTGTAGAAGTAAATTTTTTTATGTTCACACATCTTATGTTATTTTTAAAGCTAATGTTGTTATACCCGGTGTATAACGTGCACCCTTAAATTTCGATCTTATTTTTTGTGTTAAAAGTGCAAGTTATACGCAAGATATATATATTTTACGGAAGTTCTTTTCTTTTATTATATTACTTATGTTACTTTTTCATTTCGATAGCGCAAATCTCGCAAAGCAGACTTTATAGACGACAACATACAATATACACAACTGTTCTAGGCAAAGCCCAAAAATTCATTTGTTTTTCATACATTTTTAACGTTTTTAGGGAAAACATGGTCTTCTAAGGAAAGTTCACGACTTGTTGTAAAAATATGCATGTAAAAAACTAATAGATAGAATATTCCGTTTGGCGTCGGTTACATCATTTTGGCGATTTCATCGCCGACTTAATGGAAAAGTAACTTATTTATTTATTATTATTATTCACATAATATTTTTCGACTACGGATACTTACATATTTTCGTAATCTATTGGCGACACTATATGAAACGAAGCACGTGGTTGCCAATTCAGCACGTACGACACATAGAAAAATTGGGTTTGCCAACTTGGCGAGTTATTAATAGAGTTGGCGATTGTTGCGATAATATGTAAGTACCTGACTACGTTCTTCGTATTCCCGTCAGTGTATACCGTTTTTAGAATTCGTGCGGTTTTATTCTATCTCTCCAATACGGTTGAGATTGTACGTAAGTACTATTTTCAACAAATAAATTAAAATCATCTTCTGAATTTTGTGAGTTAAGACGATCTTGATGTTTTTATTGTTAAAACGATTTAAAGTACCGACGTATTTATACATTCGACCAATTTATCGAATGAAAAGACATTGCCAAATGCCGCAATAGGCAGCCAATAGTGGAAAACTGTTCCCATGCTTGAACAAACACAAAAATCGGTACTTTCGAATTAGCGTCACTGCAGAGCAAAATTAGCGCCGCAAGAATCGTATCTTTATATCAAAATGACAAAGATTTAAACGTGTTTTATACGAAAAAATACCAATCACTCAGATTTTGGTGGAAAATGGTGTGATTTGCTTGGCACTAATTTGGCTGTGATGATGCTATACATAAGTACTCAATAATTTTGTTCGTGCAAACAACAACAGCATTTAGCGTCGTCTTTAGATTTGGAGAAATTGGTAGACAGTAAAAAACTCTCTGTACTCTTTTTAAATATATCTAAATTTAAAGTTAGTAATAAAATTTTTAAAATATTTGTCTAAATATAAAAGCATATGTATTTCCTTATATTTATAGAAATCCTCCATTTTACATACAGACATAAAATAATTTAAATATTTTGTTCATTACTAAATTAAATGTGAATAGTAAGATACGAAGTTTTGCTGAAATCAATCGACATGGAAAAACAAACACAAAGAAAATGAATGGTTTTCTTAGAATTATTAAAAAACAGCAGACATTTTTCACAATCATATATTACTTTAGAGTGAATTAAAATATACAACGGGGCCACAGATTTTTTTCAACAAAATATTTGTTTAAAACATAAAACAGTATATTTGTAAAAGCTTCGCGAGTTTCTGTGCGATTAGTTTAAAAGGAAAATAAACAAGAAATTAAAAATAAATTATTCTTACTGTTTTTTAATTGATGCAGCAATATAAAATGTAACAAAGTTTCATTTCGATGATCTCCTTTCAATCGGTAATTGTATCTTCACCAGTGTGTGAAAATTGCATTAAAAAGTATAACAAATGAATAATAAAAATAATAATAAGGCTTCAATACGAAAATCACATTTAAAATAATGTTGCCATTATTCGATGGATAAAACGAATTTAAAAAACCCCGGAGAATTTGGGTGTGCTTTTATGAGGTAAGGAGCAACAAAGGCTATTATACCCTTAATCCCCAGAAAGTTGAATTCCTTGAAATATTATTACTCGCTAAGCGAAATTTTATCATTTTATTCATTTGAATTGTAGCACATTTTGGGCTTCAGGGATTGAATTGGCTCATTTACCGAAAATTTCAAACTATGGCGTTACAGAACAAATAACTTTTTGTGCCGAAAATACCGAGTAGAATTTTGGAGGGCAGGGGTGACGTTAAATATTTGTTGATCCGATAGTAACAAGTTAATAATTTTAAAAAAAGGACTGTGATCAAAAATCAAACTGTGACGGGCTCACGCGTCTTTTCTTTAACACGTCCTTTGGGTTCTTTGGGGCCAGAATTAATGGCAACTCTTTTCCAACCAAATCCAAGAAGTGAAGCGTGAAAGAAAGACGCAAATTAGGAAGCTTTTAAATATCGGAACTTAGAGTAAGCGGGATGGCAATTTGAGGAATAAAAACATAACCCGTGGTTCAAGCGTGAAGAAGTTTCGGATAACGGTACGTGGCGACGAATAGAAGTTATACGTGAAAGAGATCCATTGAGTCATGGTGCATGCAGTTGTACTCTAGTTATTGCAAGGCGTCATCTAAGATAGTTATGATCGTTACTTAAACTACGGCAAGGTAGGATTGACTATTTAATATTAGGATCTGTAATAGTATTGGAATCGTGTTGAGTCGAGTCAGTTATTGATAGGGGTCCGAGTTAGGTTAATTCAGTATTATATAAATTGTGTGTTTTACCACCGTAGACTCTCTCACATATAATTATTATTATAATCTCATTTGTTAAAAGCTTAAGTTCAAAATCATAATAAAGATATATTAAGATTATGTATGCATCTAGTTCTTCCGTTAATCCTACACGCTCACGCTGATAATCAAAGAGATATTCACCCGAGGGGAGGACATATCACAAAACAAATTAAATTTTTCATGTATGGTCTTAGCAAGAAGGAAATTGTCATGCATGTAAGGTACCGTACATTACCGTGTATAAACCGATAATTTTTGGAACATCTATGTGGAATCGGTTGTGGAGTCGTCATCCAATTGAATATCTCAACGAAACAAAGCACGCCGTCTTCGCGCGCAGGCGCAGCTGATCCAATGTGAAACAAAAACTTTGACCATTGAGAAAAAACCGGAGAAAGAGACTGATGTGCGCGAGCAGGCGTTCCCGTCGTCACATCATGGAAATCTAATTGTAGAATAGCTACTTTTTTTAAAATTAATTTTGGTTAAGTTTAAATAAATCTGAAGAAAGACAAATGTCTTGGACCCCCTTATTGTCTCCCACATCTATAAAGTGTAAGTAAGGAAATTGGCTTCTATATGGATCAGCTAATTAGGATTTGCAATCCCAGGATTAGGACTGGACTATTTATGAAAACTAATTAACACATTAGCATGGTTGAAATTACATAATAAAATTGAAAACACAAAAAATTGGTTTAATATTATTTCTTGAAACAAAACAAAATTTATAATTCCTCATAAAGACAAATAAAAAATAGTATATAATGAATTTTAAAAAAATTCTAAAATTTGAATTCTTTAAAAATATATTGACCCATTTGAATTAAAAATCGATATGTTTGAGATTTTCCAAAATATATATCTCATAGTAAATTTAAAACAGAATAAAATAAAAAAAAAATTGTGTGTGCTTATGACCACACGAGAGAAGTGATAAATGCAAATTTTGTAATGTTATTTTAGGGATTAGTTAGGTGAATAAAAAACAAGGAGATATATTAGTATTGTCCTATAAAATTATTTATTCATATGTCTGTACTCATAAAGTAATATTTTTTGCGAAATATACAATCGTATTTGTGAATTTATTGTAATCTAAGAAGGAGAAGCAATATATAGGTTTATGATAACTGAGAGAAGTAGGTTATAAACACTTAAGATACAAAAATTTATTTAAATATCTGTAAAAAAAAACTCCGTCAAGTGTTGTTCCGTACTTCCTCGTGCTTTCATTTGGATCTCTCATTTGACAAAAAAATTAGTGCACCAAGAATCACTGTGGGATCGTAACGAAACTTGGCATGAAGGTACATGTTGGGGAGATATGCAAATGATTAGAAATGCAGCGTGATTGCGCATTACGTATAGCCGTTAGAGGGCGTTTGATGTCATTCTCCGTGCATTATAAAACAGGTAACCAAAGCTTGTTTGAGTGTGCTGAATCGTTTACAAAGAAAGAGCTGAAGTAGACATGCCATTACGCCGTTTTCGAAGACAATATGAGCCGCTGTCACAGTTTGAGAGGGGATGAATCATCGGCATGATGGAAGCTTGATGGTCAGCTAGGCGGGTAGCTCGTCAATTAGGTCGCTCTGATTGTGTTGTGAGAAGGTGTTGGGACCAGTGGATCCGAGAGCTGTCATTTACCCGAAGACCAGGCTCAGGACGCCCTCAACAGACCAGTCGTCGAGAAGACATCCACATCGTAAGAAATGCACATGTACAGCCAACTGCTTCATCGGCCGCCAGCCAGGCACAGGTAGCACCTCCATTAGGAGCCCCTGTGTCTTCTCAAAGCATACGAAGGGGCCTGGCTGAAGGACATTTAGGATAGCGGCGCCCATTACGTGTGCTGCTCTTTACGCCCACCCATCGACGTCTCCGTTTAGAGTGTTGCAACGCACGAGGAAACTGGACTACTGCGGAATGGAACCATGTTGTCTTTAGCGACGAAGCCAGATTCAATCTCAGTAGTGATGAAAATCGTGTCCGTGTGTGGAGACCCCGTGGTGAACGCCTCAATCCTGCCTTTGCTTTACAGCAACACACTGCTCCTACAGCAATGGTGGTGATATTGGGGGTCAATGCCTACAATTCACGGTCATCCCTAGTATTGATCTGTGGCACCATGACAGCCCAGCGGTATTTCCACGACATCCTGCAACCACATGTGTTGCCACTCATGCAACGGCTCCCATGAGCCATTCTTCAACAAGACAATGCTCGGCCTCAGACGGTAAGGGTGTCACAAGACTGTCTCCGCACTGTTACTACCCTTCCTTGGCCTGCCCAATCCCCAGATTTTTCTCCAATAGAGCATATATATTATCATTTGGGACGGCGAGTTGGGCATCTCACGAGTTTGAACGAACTAGAGGCAAGGTTACATGAAATATGGAACGAAATGTCTCAAGACATTATGCAGAACTCGTATGCCTCAATGCCCGATCGTATCGCATCGTGCATTCGCGTTAGAGAGGATTCAACAGGGTATTAAATCCTCTGTTCTTTTGCCTTTTTCTCTGAAGTAAATGATCCGTTCTCTTTGATTTTCTAACATTTAACTTATATCAAAATAGTCATTACATATGTAAAATTTCGTTTCATTTTGACGACACCTTCTTGGCGCGCTAATTTTTTTTGTCCATGAGTATAAATTGAATTTTGATTTTCAAAAATCAGTTAAAGGTTTTAATTTGTCTTTTGAAATATCTACTTTAAAATTCCCATTTAAAATCATAGGTAATTTGTTCTTAAGACCCGATCCGGCTTTGTGAATTTGGGTTGTAATTTAACAATATTCAATTCAATACATAAATTAATTTAAAGCAAAGGGATAGTAAGACAGGTAGTTGATTGTGAAGAGTGGAATCTAGGTCAAAACCTTTAAAAAGGGATTTAATCAGAAGATTTATATCACATATGTAGCTTATACTAGCTCTTTTGTCATTGCATGACAGTTTTGCACAAATACATCCGGTGCTGCTGCAAGGTAAGTCTTCTTAATTATATTTTGTTTTCTTGTATTTAAATTATTTAATGTAAATTTTTCTTAATACCTGTATACTTAATTTTATTTAAAATTTTTAATTGTTTTAATTTTCTTTTTAGAATCAACGCGCGTATATTTAAGTAATGTAATTAATATAACTATTTGTTCATTGCTATTCTGATTCGCTAAGAAAAACAGATTTTTATTCTTAAACTCCCTGCAATATTGCTAATGATAATTGTACTATTTACTTAGTTCTATAAAAACTTGTCCTTTTTCTACATTTTGTTTAATTTTAGAGTAGGATTTCTCTCTCTCTCTCATAAAATCTATTTTTTTAAAATATTACATGTTTCATTTTCATGCTTCAACTAGGATTAAAAAGAATCCCGCATTCGCCTTTCTGTAGAAAGAGGTGGTAGAGGGAGGGGAGCCTCATTTGGATCGAAGCTAGGAACTTTACATTTACGGCGTATTGGTAAGGGGACTAACTACCGCGTTTCAGAGTAGCGGGGGAGGGGGAGGGATGCCTCTCCTTTTCTTTTTAGCAGTGTTTACGTCACGGACGACCTTGTACGAGCATGATTTCCGACTCGAGATGAAAAAAGCCGAAGGATCGTTACATACCCGAGCGTGATGTTCATCCAAGTTCACTCTCCAGCGAAATGCGCCAATAGAAGTTATCACTTCAAAACCCCTATTTTATTTTCATTGAAACATTGTATTTCTTTATGTTCAGTATATTTCGAATTGATAACTGCATGGTGAGACATTCTAAGGAAATAGATTTTTCAAAACTAAAAATATGAAGTGTGAACTAAACTTCGTTTCCCGACAAACTCACATATATCTGTACACAGCACGTACAAAAGATAGGATGAATTTACATAAATTTAATTCTAAAAAACTTTCCCACTTATACAACTCCCGCAAAAAACAAAACAAAAAAAACTTTCCTTCTTTTAAAAAAAATTTAAAACATATAACTCTAGAAATTAATCATAACAACTAAAACTAACTCTAATAAAAATACTCAGAATAAAGACTTCAAATGATAAAAATAAATTTTTTTTTATTTCTAATAGGCTGCGGATTGGTGTTTTATCACTGCAGAGCTAGTACATTCCTCGGAAGCTGGTATTTTTTTTTTAGTGCGCACCATATAGGTGGATACTAATCGCCGCAGGTAATTTTTCACGTTCAGTTTCCTCCAATTATATTAAATATAATATTAAATACATTGAATATTTCACAATCCAATAGAAATCTGTCTTTTAGCTTCCTCAAAAAAATGTCTTTTCGAAATATTTTTAACATTTAAATATTAATATATGCACTCTAAGTTGAAAATATATTTACAATGATAAAATAATATTACTAAATTTATCTCTCTGTAGATTAGAAAAAAAAGAAAACATATATAGAAATAACTCACCTACAACTAAGTTAATTCATGAACTTTAAATATTCAGAAAGAATTGTGAAGAAATGTCTTTTCGATACTTAAAACCGGAATAACAGCTAATGAGAACATACTTATAACAAAATAATATTATTAAAGTTATCTCTTGATGTATGAAAAAAAGAGAGAAATCTAAAAAAACACATCTTTCACATTGACTTAACATGATAATTCAGAAAAATGATTGATGATTCAGAAAAGAAAAACCAAAATTTATTGTAAACATCAGATACACAAATGAGTCACATTTTTTTTTACAACTGTGGAATAGCAATGAATGTTGCTCAATGTCTCGTTTTAGAAGTGGAAGCTCTCTATGTAAATTTTTTGAGAATTCAATTCTTAGAAAATTTTGATGAGAAAAAAATTTCAAAATGTAATTTAGACAAAAATTAAATCCCGAGATTCGTTATTTGAATCCCGAGATTAGAAGACACTGGGATCCCGGGGCTGCAACCCCTGCATCTAATCTCGGGATATGGGGATATAATTTAGAAGAAAAAAACGGTCTTTTTTCACATTTACCATGAGCAAGATATTAATTTTTTTGAATGTTTTGAATGAAACTTTTTCTAAAAGGAAAAAAAAAGCTCCATAAATCCTTTAATGTCAAGAACAAGAGTTTTCGAATAATTCGCATTTATTGGGATGTCCCAATGCATATGATCATCCTGCAGTTGTCTCCAGGACATGAATATATATCGAAGATCACGTTCCATATACAAATTTCTTTCCTCGCTCACATTTTCCGAAATAAAAAAAAAAATGAAGCAGAAAGTATGAACAGCACAGATACTATATAAGATAACCAAATGAAGGAAAAAAAAGAAAGTTTCTTTTAGATAGGGCTATCAGAAATCAAATGTTGCCATTAGCATTTTACTTTACAGTACTTTAATTGGAAAATACTCTACCCACTTGGCCACATTTTCATCCTTATAGGAAGTGAAAAGATCTCTATCCTACCTTCCCAATTCGGCTTATTTAGGAATCTTGAAATTTGGGTAATTTTTTTAAGAAAACGAGCCCTCTCGGCTTATATTTTAAACAAAGATTATTTTAAAGTATAGTCGAGCTTTACATGTCAAAATATTAACAAAATCATAGAACATAAATTCAGTATAATTACAATATAAAGAGCGCCTAAAAGTAAATACACAGCGTACTTTTTTTCCAATTCCTGTATTATTATAGCTCACTCTCTCTCTATATATATTTATCTTGTTCAAACTTTCAATCGTTAATAAAATAGTTTCTATTTAACCAATCAAGTTGAAATAAATTTTTTTAAACTTGAAGAGGATATATATATATCAACTAATCAACAATGAACAGACAATTCAAGGATATGAGACAGTTTCACTGAGGGTTTAAAGGGGATATCGAAGATGTTTCTAGTGAAATGTACAATGGGAGTTACAGGTTGCCCTTCTTGATTGATACCTCCAGAATTCTATTGCTTTCAGCGATTTAAGCCCCTAATAAAACCATTTCAAGATTTATGACCACCATAAAATGTGTTAAAAGATAGAACAACTTGAAATATCCGGAAATGCCTTAAAAAAAGGATAAAAAAAATTGATTCATAAAAAAGTTCGTTATATATAAAATGCATTTCGCTATTGGGTGCTTATTTTACGAGGAAAATCGTGAAATGCTCTTGGTTCCAGGAAAAAGTTAGCTATACAGAAAGATTCGACGGTATATATAAATTACTGTTTGTAAAAAATGCACACACACAACACCATGAAGGAATCATCAGAATTAAATGAAATTTAATGCACAAACGACTTGTATTAGTACAATAAATGAACTTTTCAAAGCAAAAAAACAATATTAAATGTCCGAAATCAGTATTTAGTGTAGCCGGTACGCGCTGCAATAAGTGCTGCTATACGACGTGGCATGGAGTCAAACAGATTTTGAATGTCTGCTTGTGGAAGAGAATTCCATATAGCTTGTATGCGCAGCAAAAGTTCGTCCTTTGAAGCTGCAGGACGCGGATCACGAGCGAGACGCCGACCAACCAAATCCCACACGTGCTCAATAGGCGACATATCCGGCGAATAAGCAGGCCAAGGAAGAAGTTGCATGTGTTCGGTTGATTAGAAGTCTCGAACAGTTTTTGCAACAAGTGGCTCCAGGGATGCCTTAATGGAAGGGAACGACTTCGAATTTGCTCATAGCAAATTGGATCGTCCATGATACGAAATCGTACACCAAACCACAACTCCGGGTGTTATGCCATTATGTCGTTCGATAACGCACTCTGGAAGGCAGCGTTCACCGGCATAGCGTCTAAAACGAACGCGGTCATCATGTTCCCACAAATTCAAGCGGGATTCATCTGAAAAAGACAACTTGGTGCCAATCAGCTTGCCAAGCTCTGGGCTCATGAGCCCATTGCAGCCGCCGATGGTTTGCCGTGAGGGGGGTTCTGTATAAAGGCACCATTGCACGCAATCCACGGTGCAGCAGACGTCGACGAAGCCGGCATGAGTACACCTGTAGCAGTAAACCAACGTGCTGCCAAATGCATGGAGGAAGCTGTACGGTCATTCACCGCCATGCGGAGCAGGTGTCGATCGTCGCGCGCTGACGTCACCTTCCGTCGTCCACTGCGTTTTTCGAGTTGTTCGGTGCTCGTCGATTCACTGCTTCCAAACTCGCATCACTGCGAATCTGTTCCACTGCACACGAGCTCCTATTGCGGGATAGGAAAATCCTCCTTCTCGAAGGCCTATAATCCTGCCCCGGTCAAACTTCGTAAGTTGTAGGAATTTCTCCTTATTTCGTCGTGGAGGCATACTTAGGTCTCACTAAACGTTCGCCACTAACAAATAATCATTAACTATTTTCAACGGGGGGGAGGGAAGTCCCGCTACAGCCCTACGCTATCAGTATCAGTTCAGAGGGCGCTGCGCACGCCACGCATGCGCGGTAGCTCTTAAACTTTACGTAACATATTATAATTGATATTTGCTGTAAAGTTCATTTAATTCTGATGATTCCTTCATGGTGTTGCATTTTTTACAAACAGCAGTGTATATTTTTATATATATCTTGTTCAAATTATTAATCGTTAATAAAATACTTTCTATTCATCCATTCTCTCTCTCAACGTGGGAATTGACTTTAAATTTTTTTTTTATATTACTTGTTATTTATAACATTATTATTATTATTAATTATACTGAATTTTTTTAATAAAAATTTGTAACTTTTTCAAGTATTAATTTATTTAACAAACAAATTTTTTAAAAATATAATTAAAAAAAAGGTCAATTTGCAATAATAATTATAGTTGTCTCCAAATATGCCGGCTGGTAAATGTATGAATTACCATGAATATATAAATAAACACCAGCAAAATGTGCTAATTGTAAGAAGCCAAAAATATTTTAACAAAATGTAGGGAATAAAAAATTGAGAACGCAACTAAAGTTATTATTGGGGACAGGTACATATAGATGTTGAACAGCAACATCTCGACTATTTTCAAGAACATTCATAAGTGCCATTCATACTACAATTTGTCACATTTTCTTAATATACAAATAATCACTAACCTATTAAATGCAACACGTTATGCTTGAACAGACATTACAAACCCAATAACATTTATAATTATGAAACTTTTAGCAGAGCATTAAGTATTTTTCTGAATAAATTTCATTTTATCATATCAAGGAAGTTCTTAATATCAAAAATGGATTCAAAAGTTCCTTCAAAATAAATATAAGAAATCAATAAGAAAATAAATTCCCACATCCGCAGTCTTATTAGAAATTTAAAAAAAACTCATTTGTTAGTAAAACAACACATTTCTTTTTAATTTAGCAAAAAAATAAATAAAAAAGGTGGGGATTTCATTTAAAATCTAGAAAAATATAAAAAATTAACAAAAGACAATGGACTAAACATCAATCATCTCTCTAGAAGTGTATAAGTTTAAAGCATTGATCAAATGAAAATAAATTTATATCAAGATTGCACTATGAAACTACATGATTACTTTGATCAAAGATAAACTTCTACTTTTATTTACTACATTTTGTGAGTACATTAAAACTTAGTGAGGACCAAGGAATATGTGAAGCAAATGATCATGGCTCAAAGGAACATTGAGGGATAATAAATATATTAATGAATCTATTGTTCCTTAGAGTATTTTAATAAAGAAAATTGATTCATTTAACTTTTTAGTAATTTCAATTTTTGCGTAATCTCATCAAGAAAATCTTTTACTATCATGAAAAAAGACAAAAAATATTTTAATTTCCTATTAAACACGCTTACTTTTATAAATAACAGTGAAACATTGTAATTTTCAGTTTATTGTAAAAGCCCTTTCAAAATAAATATTTTTCCAGACAATCTTGAAATAATTTATAGCACATACTGCTTTTTTATTCCCATTAGGACTTAAGTTTTTGATTTTACAGAAATAATTTTTTTCACACACACAAAAAAAAAGGGTGGGTGCACTATAAAAAAATCATAAGATTTCGATTTTCAAGTGAAAGAATTAATTGGAAAATCAATTCAATTAAATATTGACAAAAAATGATTATTTCATTTTCTTTCTTTAAAAAGACAAAAAAAAAAATAAATTCCTAAGCATAAAAAATTTGTATATTACATGTAGTCTGATCTGAATGTAACAGTAAAGTTTAATAAGTATCAGTTAGTAAAGAGAAATATTGAGCTTAAATAATTCAAAAACATAATTTCATGTGTGTTCAAAGTATTAAACTACTCAGCAAAGCGTTATGCCACTCAGGTTATTTATAAAGAATAAATTAAGAATGAAATTAAATTCTATTCACTACCTGAAAAAAAAACATTAACTACCTTTTGGAATCACCTTTTCATTTTTGTAATTTAATTAAAAAATTCTTAATTTTTAAAATATAGGTTGAATGATGGCAGAGTTTTAATCTCCTATCGTTTATGTTTGGCTTATTTTCCAATTTTAGCCCAAAACTGCATTAAAGTAAGAAAGGATTTCTTAACAATATATATAAAAAAATATTTTAACATCAATTCCTATTTTGTCAGAAAAATGTACTGTTGCCATCTGTTGCAGTCAGTAGCGCACACAGGAATTTTTCAAGGGGGAGTCCGGGGTCGAAAGTTCACCATTCTTGTATCATGCTCCTTTTTATTTGTCGATTTTCGGGAACAAAACACAGTAAAAAAACTAATTTTTGATTAAATAATTAGCATTAATTAATAATATTAATCATTAATAACAATTAATTAAATTTTACGGACTATATACTTATAATTATGATCAATCGGAAAAAAAATCAAAGGGCTTTGGGGGGGCCCCCTTGTGTGCGCCACCGGTTGCAGCTAATTGTAACTACGGGGATGACGCACAATAAATTTAAAATTTAATCAATGAATTAATATTTTTAAAAAATGTATTAACATCAAGGGTCATCCACTACAAGTTTGAAAAAAATTATTTGAACTTAGTTGGATGAATAGAAAGTATTTTATTACGATTAAAAATTTGAACAAGATAAATATACAGAGAGTGTCAGGTAATAAAAGGAATTGAAAAAATTAAAATTAAAGAGATGGAATTTACTTTAAAGTGAAAAGGAAAAATTTACAATTAAGTTATGAGAAAATAATAATTAGTGTAACTTAAAATTAATATGTACAGAAAATAAATATTAGATGTGTATGGAATTTTAAGTGTAGGTATTTGTGTTACAAAATGTAATCGGAGTCAGTCAAGGTTTGCCCAGATGAGCCAAAGCGATACGTGACTGACTTATTTTGGCTTGAGTGGAAGATGACATCCAGCACAGGGAACCTGCATGTTCAGAATCTCCCCATCGATGTATGCTTGCCTTGTAGCATTTCAGCAAGTGCATTGGGTGGGGGTATCTGAAGTGCAGGAAATCTGGTCTCCTAAGGGTTACTGGAGAGTAATTTTTAAAACTATTTTTTTTTATATTTTTCCCAAAACGAATTAGACATCTTCTTATACACAGGACTTTTTTTTACAGAAGAAAATATGGAATAAAAACTCGGGCTCTTAGAAAAATTGTAAATAAAGAAATTCACTAAACACACAGCTTTTATTTTTAATAAACTTAATTACATACAAAGTCTTTCACTTACATGAAAGATAAAATTTATAACAGGACACAGTTCAAAACTTAACTTTATACTTTTTAAAATAATAATACAGTAAAAAGTATACAAGTTATAGTAAAATATATAAATAAGAGTGAAGCAATGCAAATTAGCATTCAAGAGTAAACATTCTTAAAACAATTCTAAAGCAAAATATGATACAATGTAAACAAAAGATATTACTGGAAGACATGTATATTACTTATGTATAAATACACTACCAGCTGTAAAATATTTACAATTCTATAGTTCTGAATACTAAACACAGAATATATCAAAAGTGCACAATACAAGGGAAAAATATGCTACTTTAAAAATTTCCACTTTATGCAAATTGAGCATAACTATAATAGATGACACATCAATTACTAAAATAAATTAATCCAAAAAGTCCAATAAAAAATAACATTTTATATAATGAAATAATACATTGAAGAGTTGCATACAAGTGTTCACTCTATTAAATGCATTGCAGATTGATCATTTAAGGGTCTGTTTATTGAAAATCTTAAGCACTTACACAGTATAGTTTTTTAACACAAAAAACACAATTTGCTACACACACAATAACTTCATGCAGTTTCCAATATTCTTGATATCTATATATACATAATAAAAGAAAGGAATACTCCTATTTACATTTTATTCTTCAAATAGGGCAACTTTTTTTTAAATATAATACTGCTTTCAATTTCAGTACATTTTGCCCTCACAAACCAAAATCTATTATTCTGAAGACAAATTTAAAATGGAATCTAATAATAATAAATGTAAAGTAAAAATAAATGAATATTGTAGTAAAATTACAAAAATTTCTTCATAGTTACTGAAATTTTGAAATTATTACAATGCTCATATTTAAACAAACTTAAAAGATTATTATTAATACTAAAATGCTGCATTTCAGAATCTCATTGAAAGATTCACACAAATAAACATTTATATACATTAAGTCACAGATGATAAATATTTAATAATAAAAGAAAATCCTTCTGTATGTTTCTGCATAAAATCCTATTTTAATCAAACAACTTGATCTAAAATTTTACTCAAAATGGTATCAAGATCATTAAGTAAAAAAGTAAAAAAAAACTAACTTTCCCTTTATGATTATATTATGAACTAAAAAAAAAACAATTTTATAAAAGAAACATTTAATGCTTAGTTTGAACTTCTTTCTGAAAATCAAAAATAAATTAAAACTTCAAAAATATACAGCAGACAAAGAAACAGACCATTTAATGCTTATGGAAATTTTTTTAACATATTTAAATCAACTGAAAATATGTAAATCCATACCTAGACGTTCATCATCAGAAAAGAAAAAGCACATTTGTCATGACAATAATATCACAAAAATTGACAGTTACATTTAACATAACATTAGTATCACATGAGAGATCACACATTTATAGATCAAAGGACGGCCGTAGAATAATAAAATAAACTTAGGTTATGTACTTATCAGTGGATTTTCATACTTGAAAATGACAGAAAACATATCACCACCTAAACGATTACTTAACCATAGATTTTTTAAAACGGCAGCTTTAATGGATTCACATTTAAATTCAGCATTCAAATTAGTATGTAAAGCTCGTCCCATTCCTTCCAATATAATGAGGTCTGTTCCATTACTTTCCATTGCTTGAGCTACTTCAAGATTTAAACGACTAAAAAAAAAAATAAATAAATAACACTCCACATTAATCACATTTGGTGCAAATTAGTACAAAGATCTTAAAAAATTATGTATTTATGTATAGTTCAATAACATAAAGATATTGAAAGGTAAAAACTTTAACAGGAAGTTTTCTCCAAAATTAACGTAAGCATCCTTTATATCAGACAACAAAGTTTAAAGAACTTCCTTGATTAATCAATATTTCTTATTTAACAACATGAATTAATAATTTCCAAATACAATATTATTTATTGAATTTTAAGTAAATATAACAAGTTTCTATATCTAATGCTTTACATATTAATCCAGGAGAAGAGAGGAAAAAATTCTTACAACAAAATTTTTAGGGATCCATCAATGTGAAGCAAAATTTAACATTCCATTAATATTAAAATCTTTTAACAGAATAACATATATTATTAATTTTGGAAAGTTAAATGATAATAACGGTAGATTATTACAGCACAAGACTACAACTAATAGAACACAAGGCGATCAATGCTATGATCTAGCCTAGAAGTTATATTGGAAAAGATGGGTGAAATGCGATTACAAAATAACATGGTAAATTTTTACTTTCCTAGATTGTGAGTACAGTCATGAATCAAATGTGTTTGTCTAGTACTGGGTCGGCAAACTTTTGGAGAAAAGAGCCAAGTTGTAAATAAATTAAGATAACTAAGGTGTCAAAGAGCTATCTTTACAAAGAGCCACATGTGTCAGCAGGAGGAGAAGAGGAGCACCCGATAGCATTCACAATCAAGACTTATGCTCCAAACATTATTTTTTAAAAATATTTAAATAAAATTTTTACACAAAGTAACATTTTTCATTCCTTCCAAAACTAAGAACTTTTTTTAATTTCTATAGTTCACTGCAAGAACAACCTTTGTAAAAATATCATAAAGTTGGGTATTAAATTTTCAGGCACCGTGAAAAAGATATATTTCTACCAATAATACCATAATAACTTTATTTTGAAATTTCATATTCACATAAATTCAAATTGACTATGATTGTTCCTACATATAAAAGTAATTTCAACTCTTTTTATTGACCCTTAAGCATGTGACCACATATGGAATGTGTTTTTGTACCTTCTATTGGGGATTTATGAGTATCTCTTGCTCTCATCTATGAGTGCTCTGTAATTAATAAGCAAACATTACTTCAAATCACCCAGAGGAGTGTCTTTCCAAAATGGCAGCCTTTTTACCAATAAATTAAGACTTTTACTGCTTTAAAACTAGTTTTAGTATTTTCACTGAGTTTCGATACACTTTGTCAGTGGTAAACAATTTAATACAAGAATGTTTAATTGTAAACCCAAATAAGGTGAATTTTTCCAATAGATAATTATAAAGGTAAAACAGAAAAGAAAGCAATACTTTTTAGTAGATCAATTATTTTTAAGCAATTCATTTAGTTTGAAGTCTGAACAGCTGCAACCATCTTTGTAAAAATACACATGCAGCCCGCGAGCCATGGTTTACCGACCTATGATCTGGTAAGTCCCCAATCATGGGATCCATGTTGTAAATATAACCTTCACTGTTGAAATCAATAACATATTAAACACATAACCCATTAAATATTAACTAGCTAACTTACATTAACAAAATATAAAATTCTGTTTCAAAAGTTTAAGAAAAGTTGCATAAAAAAAAAAGTAAAATAAATTATTAGGGTTCAGATATACAAAGTAATTCACCTTAGATCAAGACATGGTGACCCTTGGCCAGAATCAAGAATTTTTAACTGGCATGAGGAGAGTGCATCTTTAATTTCTGAGACAAAATCAGAAGCTTTGCGTACCAAAACTTTCAATTCTTGATAGGTGACATCATTTAAAGCAGGTTTGGAATTCGCACAAAGTAAAACCTGATGAGGATTAAAAAAATTACATACAAATATTTCTGTATTCAAAGTTTGGAAAATTTTCAAGTATCTTAAAAACAATTACATATAAACCCCCTCCACACAAACATGTATTCAAAATAGTTATCTCAACTCAGTACATTTCTTTAACACTAAAACTGGAAAATACATAGAATGAAATCATAGTTCATTTAAAGTATGAATAATTTAAGAGTTTTGCACATGTTCTTTTTGTTATATAATTTAATTTTAAGTCAGTTCTCTCTCTCTCTCTTGGTTTTATTAAAATTATACTAACCATAAATAGTTAAGAAATATCACATATTTAAAAATGTGTCCCATTATGATATTTAGCTTTTAAACGCACAAATAAATATATTTCTACAGGATTATTCAGCAAAAATCCGCTCAATATAACAGACATGGAGATATTTAATTTTCATTTCCAAAGATAAAAAAAAAAATTAGTAAAAAGGAATTAGTACTGCGCATGCACAAAAAAACTACACATTTTACTAAAAAAATCAACTTTGTGAGCCTAAAACTAATGCATCAAATATCAATACTACTATTCACATTTGAACCAATTACATGAACATGTATATAAAAACTGAAGTGTAACAAACTTATAAGCAAATTAATTGTGTGTGAATATCTTTATATTAAAATTTGATAATGATTTTTAAAATTATCTCAAAAATGATTTAAAATATTTTTTCAAACAAACTTATTAAGTAAAAAATGTTAGACATACCTTAGTTTTCCTTTTTAAAAGTTCTAAAGCAAAAGGTAAAACACCTAAAACAATATCCATTCCACTATTATCAACAAAGATGGCTGCACATTTATGAGCAGTCCCCTTTAAACGTTCCAACCATTCATTTAAATTATCCACCAACCAAGGTCTTGCTAAAGAAAAAGAAAATATTAAACTTTTTAAAACATATAAGTACAAAAAGATAATTGAATCTCAAAATTCATACCTTGGAGTTTCATTTTAGCCTCAGTGAAACCAAAATCAGAAGTTTCCATTATTTGAGCAACTTCCTTGGCACCCCAATCAAACATGTTGCCAGCCAGAAGACCTTCAACTACAGCAATTTGTTTCTCTTCCCAGGCTAGAGTATTCAGGGAATCCAATCTGGATTTTAACATCTTTAAAGCCAATTCATTCTCTAGACGCTTTTGCTAAAATTTTCAAAAGAATTTAATTTAATTTCTGCTAAGTAGAGTTTAATCCAAGATTACATAGTAAAATATGTCACATAAAAGCTGCAAAAATAAATTCTTTTTTTTAGTGTCTGAATATTTTAAGATGATTTCCCAAGTTCAAAACAAAAGAAGAGAGCAATTACTGATTACATTGAGTAATACTAAATGAAACAAAACACTGCATTTCAAAAATTTTAGATCAAACGAACTTTTTTTTACATAATATATTACATATATAATTTTCAGAATTCAACAGATATCTTTCATTTACACTACTATATGTAAAAGACATGAATATCAAGATTTTAAGACAAACTAAAACAAGAACCATTCCTTTAATAAACTTTTAAGTGTACATTTAAGCAGATAAAAACTGAAGAAAAAAAGGCTAAAGTTTCATTTCTTTTTCTACTAATTTTTAAAATAATCCAATTAATGAAGTTTTTCTATTAAAAAAAAGCTAATTTCAGAATTCACAATAGTTCAATCCTTTTGAATTATTTAATTCATTACAAAATACTATATACTTTTTTAATTTGTTTAAGCAGAATTTAATTTAAAATCAATAAATATGCAAATTTTAGTGGTTTCTAAAATTGACACCTATTTAAATAAACTAAAATAAGAATACATACAGATATAAATTGATTTAATATTTATAAAAATAATAAAAAATAATTATTGATTACTTGTAAATATGGATCAGGGAAATCAAATTCAGTAAGACAATGTTCACGCATATCAAGTAAACTTCTTACAGTCAAAGAACCATACGCACTAATGGAGGGAAAAAAACATTTTCATTATTATTTATTAAATGCAAAAGCAATTAAAAAAAACTCATTGTAATGTTGACTATTATAATATGAGGAAAGTGTATGTTATCAATTTTTACTTTGTTAAAAAGATTGCTATAATATACCAATTATATCAAATACAATTATGAGATTAATTACAGTGGATCCATCTCTCATAACAAGTAATTCACTTAATGAGAAATAAATTGTGGGCTTTCTTCATCTATCTATGTACAGCACTCATTCTGCATTCATCTTAGATCACCTGAGATGACATATTTTCCTAAACTTCAAGCAAAAACATATTGTGCAAAGTTAAATAACTTTTACAAAAACATACCCAAGGGGAAAACATCACAAAGACAGCCAAATGAAAAGAAAATGAGAATCAAACATGCACATATAATCAGTCTATATTATCAGGGGTGGCCAACCCAAATGACATTGCAGGTCACTTCGTACAAACATTATAATTATGCAGGCTGCATATAAAAATATATATCTTTATATTAAATTTGGACCCTTTACAAGAATTTATTGGAGTTCAAATTTAAAATGAAATGAATTATTATTATTATTGTTACTTTTCATGTATACAAACATAGGTAATTTAATAATAATAATGCAATGATCAAATATGCCTAGCTCTAGTAATAAACAGCATAATTAAGTTACAAGAATCAAGCATGATGCTACGGGGGACGGGTCGCAGCAATGCAATACTTTTCCCTTTTAAGTATTTATAAAAACAGAAGCAATGTAATAAAATAGAAAAAGTTATGGAATATATTTATTACTAAACACTACACTAAAAACAAAAATATTGCACAAAATAATCATATTTTAAAAAGTTATAAGGAATCCCATGGGTCGCAAACTTATTCAAGACAAGCTACGGGTTGGCCACCCCTGGTCTAAATCAACGATTGGCACAATTCTCAAGAACACAGATAAATGAGAACGAGACTGACAGTATTTTAAAGTAACTATTAAAATTTTTTGAAGAAGCTGAAAGGTTGCTTTTAATTCTGAGAAGAGGCAAGAAATTTTAAATTATCATTATTGAGAACTGCAATAATGAGAGTCAAAAGTGATTTTCACAAACATCATGGTCATAAATGGCTGAAGAAATATTTCCGGAAAACTGTGCTTGTACTAGCTCCTAAGCAGTAGCAGCATAGAATTTCATCAGCAATTTCAAGAAGTTTGTAAATTCCCAGAGTAACAAGGCTTGCATGACTTATTTTGTGTTGTAGCTGACTGGATCATAGAAGCTTGACTCTATGGAAAATATAAATCGGCCACTTCTTGTCTTACTATTTATGGAAAAACGCTCCTCTCCATCTTTTAAGAGACTTTGCTAAAGTGCTCTTTGACCATTTTTTTCAGGTGACTGATGGGATTTCACTCAGAGAATTGGGGAAAGATCACTTCAACATTATTGCCTACCACAAGATAATTGAACATACAAAAGGGCCATTAAGAGAACCCTTACTTCACCTTCACTGGCTCAAGATTTTAAATGGATTAAGCCACTATCTATAGAGCACATTCAACAAGATTGTGCCTTTGGTAATATGATGGAATACATTCTCAAGCTCTAAAAAGGCATAGCTATCAGATGACTACTAGAAGCTGCACTGTCACAACAAGAAATTGTGGAGATAAATTTATCAGAGGAGGAAGTAGAACAGTAATAAGCTTCAGGAAAAATAACAGAAATACTAAAAGCATGAGAAAATGCTGCCACATATATTCAGAAGCATTACCCTAAAGCAATGGCTACATCAACATATTTAATGATAATGATGTGTTGCACTTTCATCAATTTTTAAAGCATTGGAAAAAACAAGCCGAGAGAAAAATCCTCACTCTTCCTAGTAAAAAGAGAAAGAAGAATTAGTTATGTATCATGCATGACAACAATAATTTCCATTTGTTTTGTTTTCTGCAAATTTAATTTATATTCCAGATTGGTTCCTTCTACAATAGAAGAAAAAAAAGGGAAATTTTGTACACTCCTAACAATGTCTATATCATTTTCTTTAGATAAACATTGTACATAAAACTTGGCCGTGGGTAGCCTAGTGGTTAGAGCCCCGGACTCCAATCTGGAAGGCCTGGGTTCGATGTCCATACCGCCAAATACCCTCCGAGTACACACAGAGTATGTCCTCGTTAAATCAGTGGGTCCGAAAGTCTTGTGGGCTGAATCACGAGTGCAAGGAACTGGAGAAAATTTCCCTCCACTTCAGTTCCATGCCTAAATTGTGGAGGTGAAGATAGATGGTGGCGCCATCTATCGTAATGTTCTATCGTCCCTTCGGGAATTTCACAGAGCTAAATCGTACTGTCACCTGTATGGTGCTCAAGGCTAAAGGCCAATGACAGGCGTATATCTAGCCCATTGCCACAATGAATTTTGTAGGCCTCGATCTGACTATGTCAGACAGGTGGCATGAGCAACAACAACAACATAAAACTTTTTTCAACATGGAACTTATTACATATTATATTAATTCATATAGAAAATATTTTAGCTTTATGAGTAAGATTCTGGAGTAAATTATGTTTGTTAGGCATGGTTCCACTGAATAAGGATGGGGAAAAAATAACCAGTTCAATTTCAAATAAATAGTACTATATACTTACAAAGGGTGAGATCTTAAATGTTGAAGGCGACTTAAATACTTTTCTTTAAATATTTTTGCTCTCTGATGAGCATCAGAATGATGGATTTGGCTTTGGATAGCTCGTTCCACAAACTTGAAAATTAAAAAGACTTGAATGTCAAATTAACAAATCAAAACAATTTATAAAACAAAACTTGTAATAACACACATAACACTTGCTCTTTTTACAATAATTCCACCACCATCCAAGTTTAAATTCCTTTTTAAGAGTTTATTTACTTAAAATGTTTACAATAAAAAAAATTTAATGAACACAGATCTAAAGCATAATATTTTTTTTCCATCTTGTTTTTTTAAAAGATTAAAAAAAAATATTATAAAACTCAAGCAAAACTATAATGCAAATGCATATCACTAGGTAATTTAATTTGAAATACATTTTCTCATCAGTTACAACTACTTTTCATGATTTAGAAGCACAATTTCATAATTCGCAAATAGTAATTTTACTATATGTACACTATTCAGTAACATAACAAGTATGTGAATTTTTAAAATATATTTGAATACAATCTGCAAAGAATTTTGAAGAGAAAAGTTAAATTTAAAAACCACTACCAAAAGCGTTTAAGATATATCAATTAGCACAAGCATAAATTGCAGATTCAAATGCATAACTAAATATCTAAGAATTTTTTTGATAACGTTAAAAAAACCTTTATATATTTATTAGATAGTAAAACAATTTTAAATCAAAAATGAAATTTTAAACTTTAACAAAAATTACATTTTAGTAATACCTTATCTATGGCATTTTCAAAACAAACTAGCCAATATTCTCTAGCATCAGCATCTAGAGTCAAATCAATAGTATCAGGAACATATTCAGCAGGTTCTTTTAGAAGAGGACAATGAACAAGTCGCCAATCAGCACAGTCCATTTCTAATTGATCAATCTGCAAATAAACATATGTACTCACTATAATCAAATTATGCTCTAGAATATATCCAAATACATGAAAAATACAAATACTTATTTAGGAAAAACACTTTTCAAGTTTGAAAAGTACATGGTCCACTAAAGCTATTTATATTTTCACTTTCTTTATAATTTATAACTGCAACTTGCAAATTGATAGCAAAGTAAAGTATCAAACTGCTAGTCCTACAATATTAACACTAAAGACAACAGTTAAATTTAAATATTACCTACATAATGCAGGATTGAAAAGACCTAACATAATCCTTAATACTATATGGTAGTATAGATGTCATTTTATGGAAACAATAATATAACTTTCAACTTTGGCTGTAAAACCAATGATAATCTCAAGAAAAGTGAAATTGAGATTTTGAATGACATGCACTTGAAATTCCAATAACAATTATGAATTCTACACTATAAAATAACATCAAAACATTTTCCCTTTTATAAATGAAACAGCAATATACAATTTCAAGTATTGAAAATTGAAGTTACTAATTCAAAATTATATAGAAATGACATTATCACTGAAATATATAAGATCTCAATTTATCTTCTAACATCAAAATGAATACTTTTTCTCTGTATTTCCTTATTACAAAAATCTTGGAAAATGTTAAAATAAAGTATGTGAAGTTCCTTTGATAAACACACAGGTGAATTTTTAAAATAAAACTCATCACTTTCTCCAGGTGTGGCTTGGATAAATTTTTTTAAAATAACGCTCATGTTGAACCCAATGCAAGACATATAAAAAAATTTAAAATAATATTTTGAATATAGAGAATCCCAATCTTTAATAATCTTTTGAATAACTTTCAGTGAAATATGAGTTTTTGTGCTTCATCATATATACATGGACTCTTCTTGCAATTAGAATAGATAACGAGGATTGTAATTGTCATAAAATGTGCTATACATGTTCACACACACACAAATTCCTTTCCTGATAAAGCATCCATTCTAATAAATAGCAAAATTATGTGTACCATATTTTGACACTTAATTACATTCTTGAATTATAAATTTACATCCTGAAAATAAAAAAATTTATTCGAACAGTAATTCATACAAAGAAAAGTTATCCAAAACAATGTTTTAAATAAAGAAATAAAATTTCGGTTTGTTTATGCATTTAACATTGTAAAATCTTTAATCACTTTATGATTGAAATGGCGAGACACTTAGGAAATTAGTCTCGTTTGGAATTGCGAGCCATGATTTAATTTTTGGGGGCAAAGAATGTGTCCGCATCTGACATTTACAGTCAAATCATAGAAGTTTATGGTGGAGAAACAATAGCAAACCACATGTATCGAAATGGCATCACTCTTTTCAATCAGGCAGACAGGATGTTGAAAACCACAATATGGCAGAGAGAGCAGCCAGCCAAGTTCTTCAACAGAAATCAACACGGCACGAATTGAAAAAATGATTCAAAATGATTGACGGGTAACTCTTGAGTGAAATCTTGTGAGAGCTGGGACTGAGATATGGTAGTGTGCAGCATACCATTTTTGATGTGCTGTGATATTTCAAGACAGAGCTGTGAAAACATCTGCCGAGACTTGGCTCAATGGACAGGGACCTGATTTCTATCAAGATGGGTTAAACAAGTTGGTTCTGCATTCTGATAAATGTCTAAATAGACTTGGTGATTATGTCGAAATGTGATAATAATTTCCTATCGATGAATATGAAGTGACTCTTTATTTCCTTTTGTATTTTCTGTCTATTGTTAATAAATATTTCTATATTCGACTTGTAACCTTTTTTTCCCCCTCGTACAGAATTACAAATCCAAGAGCTACATTCCCTAAGACATAAGAAAAAAAAATTATTGTAAGTATTTTTTAAAATTCTTCATGAAGAAAACAGTAAGTTTGCATCTTGAATTAGATACTGATCCTTAAATCTTAAAAAAAATTTTACTTGATAAATTATAATTAACAATTTCAAAAGGGTTACATTTTTATATTAATTCTTTTCCTGATATATATGATGTAATCAACTCTTTTTCTAAAAATTTGTACCCTTTTGTGGAGGAAAGGAGGCTGAAAATTTCCTAATATTGATAAAAAGTATATAGAAAAAAATTTCTTTGCTAGAACATACACTGAAAAGCATAACATTAACATAACAATACTTCAAAATATACCATTTGTAAATTACTTAAATTAACTGAAAAAACCATCTGCAGTAAGCAATAAAATTCATCCACAATAAGCAGTAGTAAGTAGTTACATTACTACTCATCAGTTCATATAACATTAAACAAAAACCCTCGGATCATCTTACCATGGGGTTACCTGAGATAGGCTGTGCTGGCAAAGGACTGCTCAGACCAGAGCTTCCAGCATAATTTTCACACCATGAATATTTATCAGTATCTATTTAATTTACAAATGCAATTATTAAAACAAGCAAAGGGAAATTTTAAAGAATAAGCATTAAATAATTCACACATTTCTTGACTTAATTAAATATAAAATTATAAACAGGAAAATTAATAAGCTTCATGCAGAGTGAAATACTAGTTTTTCTTTTTTAAAATGTGTAGTTTTTTAAAGCATGTAAAAATGTCAAAGCTCGTGTTAAAACTGAACATTGATTATTTTTACCCAATACAAATGTTCACCATTTTAAGATAAAATGAATGAGGATGTTTAAGAAATAAAGTAGAATAACCTTTGCTGATGAATATGTAGTACTAATACTGTATGAACGGAATACTTTTGTTCATAACAGTTTCGGAATTTCTAAATTCAAAATAAAGAACAAAATTATTCCATAACTTGTTTTTTTTACATAATGGACTTTTCAATCACATTATTTTGTTAGCTTGAGAAGACAGAAAGCATTTTGATTTGGTAGCAGTTATGAAATAATTCAATCAAACTTCATCAACCTTTGAGACAGATAAATAACATCCTTTTGAACAGTAATGACAAAATAAAGTGAAATTTGAACTGTTGAAATAGAAGTGTTCAGAATAATTGTCTTAACATTTTGTCTGTCGAAAAAAAAATAATTTATAGACAAGAATATAGTATCCATTCAGGAAGAACTTGCTACATTTTTGTTCGTAGGTTTTTGACTTAACATTAATATTTTAGTATGTAATTTTATAGATTTAAGTATCATCAATTTATTCAGAATTCTTCACAATTAATACTTACAAAAATTCAAGAACATTAAATGTATCCTCTAATAGTAAATGAAATAATATTTAAAAAAAAATATTATATAACACATTTACAAAAGGGACAAAAACAGTTATGCATGTAATACCTTGGATGATAAATTGAAAATTATCTATATAAAAGAAATTTCTCCTTTCAAAGGTCAACCTAACAACTAGAATTATGCATGTGGTCATTCTGAGTGGAAATCCGTTTTAACTGAACATAACTTTTTTTTATATTTTATAATACTTCGATTTTTTTTTATTTTTCCTAAAATCTTAAGATTACTATATCGTAATATCGATATTGCATATAAACACTTCAAATGCTCTGTGTTTCTAACCCAAAAAATTATTCATATATTTCTTTCTGCAAACATAAACAAGACCAAATAAATTCAAAACAGGTCAGAATATTTTAAATGTTTACAAAAACTATAGGAAATAAGTCTGTGGAATTTGTACTGGTGATTTTTTAAAAAATTAATAATCTATGTATGAAGCCCAGGGGCTGAGTGGTTAGTGCATTGTGCTTCCACGCCACAGGTCCGAGGTTCAACCCCTGGGCTGGGCAAGGTTGACTCAGCCTTTCATCACCTCAGGGGGTCGATAAATGAGTACCAAGCTTGCTTGGAAACTTAACACTGAGGTTTTTGCATCAGACTGACCACCTGACCAGAACATCTGCTCAGGGAACTCAGGGCTCAAGGTCGCTTATACTGAGTTGGGTACAGTAGGCCTTGGCCCTTATGGGTTGTTGTGCCACTGAGTTAAGTTAATCTATGTATACTTTCCAACTCAATAACATAATAAATTTATTAAATTTTTATAAATTTATTTGATAGTGAAAACTTATGCAATTTATTAAATGTAAACAAGATTAAAATCTGTGCAATGATTTTTGTGAGTTAGCTCTTCCATGTTAAATTATACTGTTTATTTATGTTATATTTACTTATTAAATAAGGTGATTGTATAACTTTTAGCACAAAATAAGCAATATCTTAAACTTTATTCATGATTAATGGTCAACATGATCTATGATTGTAATTAAATAAAAGGAAAAAAACCATAATAATATTGTTAAGCACATGATTGTCATTTTAGCAAAAGAAAAAGAAAAAAAAATTCCTTCATAATTTACAGCTTTGCCACCTGATTTTTACTAATCTGTTTTTTTTAAAGCCCATTGAAGTGTAATACATTGAATAATATAAATTGATATATTTTTTAAATGTTCGAAATTTGAAACCATAAATTCTTATCTTAATCATAACATAAATAATACTTATAAGCTCTACATGTAAAGAAAAATATTAGGGGGGGAGGGGTTGAATTCCTTTCAAGTTACCATTACAAGCGATACTCATGTAAATATTATATTTAAACAAATCATACCATATTCTTCAGCTCCAGTCAGAAATGCTCCAATGGCAGCTAAATATCCTTCATGTCGTAAAAACAAAGCTTGCACTTTACCCTAAAACAAGATGAATTATTCTCATTTTTTTAAAATTAATTTCTTGCAGTCTTCCAAATAAAAAACTAACAATAATAATCTTGCATCATGTTTGTATAAAAGAGGGGAAGTTAGTTTTTAATCCTTAAAATTCAGTTTGATTTTAATTGCATTGTCTTTGAAAATAACTATTTAAAAAAAATCTAGAAATAGATTGATACCTTTAAAAGGAAATATTAAATTACTAACGTTTTGTAATAAGTGGAAATCATACGCAAAACCAAAAAATTACAATCCTAATTATGCACAATAAAAATATCTAATTTTAGAGAATTGCAATTTGCAGCTTTTAAACAGGGGGTCAAAATACAGAACATTAAAAATATTTAAGACAAGATTTCCATTTTTCAATAAACATTTAGTAGGTGGTACAAAACAAAAAAGTTCCAGAAACCTGTTTAACAAAATACATTAGCAATTTAAGAAAGAAAACTTTTTACCTTGCTCCAATAATTGATAGCAAAGGAAATAGTATGCATACTAAGGTAATGAGCTCGAAGAAAAGAGCCACCAAAATAAACTTTTCCAAGGTTATGCATCATCGCATACAGACATGCAATTTGGCCTATATCATTACTTATCATAAATAGCAAACTCCTAGCAATATCAGCCTCAGCAAACTGGTCTAAAGAAACAGAAAAACTGAAAATTATCACTTCTTAAAATTGAGTAAATGATGCATTACAAATTAAGCTGAATTTTATAATTGCTATAAAATTTAATTTTTATATCCAAAAGAATACAATGAGAACATTTAATGAATACATTATTTAAAATATAAATAAACTTTTGAAAAAAAAGATTTAATTACATGTCAATGATTTAAAAAAAAATTATGTACCATAGAATGTACAAGATTGTGAATATTCTTAAATTTTAACCAAACTAAATGTATAAAAATACATAAATATTAATTAGCCCCCCCCTCCACACACACACCATTTTCCCTCCTAATTTGAAAAATGCTTTGCCTCTAATACTAAGGTATATAAAAAAACCTTACCAGAAAAAATACTGTACAACATGTTATAACTACAGCTTGCATGCATCAAAGGGAAAACAAGATTTTATATAATGCAGTCAAAAATTTAAAAATACTTTAAAATTCTGCCAAGTTAATTTCTTAAGAGATTCAATGCATTGCTGTTTTCAAAGCTTCATATGGCTTGAAACATTTCTAATCTTTTAATTATTCAATATCTTAGAAAATTCATTAATAGCCTTTTATACTGATAACAAATTACCACAGGAGGAATCATGGTGATGGACCTCAAAATTCTGATACATCAAATGACGAGGATTATACCCCATCTGGTATTCTCTCTTCAATTTCACTACTACAGGAGAATTGTAGTTTAATTCCTATTATGCACACAACAGGTTTCTAGTAAAGACACGGTTAAAACTACTGAGGTAATATGGATGCAGTTGGCCCAAAGGCTCATGAGATAGATGTAGAAAAAAATGAATTTCTATAGCTTAAAAGTATAACTTGTGAAATTTTTTTAAAAAAAATTATGCTATGCAAATGAAACATACAGAGGTAACATAAAATTGTAACAGAAATGTTTTAATCTTAATGAAAAAGAGTTCAATTTTAAAACAAAATAAATTTGAATGAATAGCAAATCTTGTTTATGGTGCAAGTTATTGGGGTTTGGATCTAATCTAATATTTATGCCATAAAATCTGCAAAATGTCCATCAATGAGAATCGAAGAAAAAATGTACCCAAAAACTAATATATAATACATATTTATAGGCAAAGAAAAGTTGCAATTCATTTTACATCTTGAATTTACAAGAATTTTAATGACTACTGATCAATCACATATAGCATACCCTGAAGGTCATTTTTCACAGAAGTTTAAATAGCTAAATCAACAATTCAAAGAATAATTAAAAGAAAATATTTCTTTAATTATTCAAATAACTTTCTTTGCTATAGTGAAAATGAGAAGAAGACTCTAAATTATTGCTTCTAGAAAGAAAATTCATTACCATTGGAACAAATCTATATTCATATCCAAAGCATCATAAAAGACCTTTTTAAAATTTGCTACGAAATATATATTTGTGAAAATATATAATTATCTTGTGAATATGCAAAGAGCATTTCATAATAGTGAAACTAAAATAGGAAAAAAGTAATGAAGTTTTTTTATAAGTATATACATAGAATATTCAATGCTTAAAGAACTTCATTGTCTGATGAGGATTCATTATATTTGAAGTTAAAGGGTACTGAGATAAACATTTGAAAATCACTGTCTAGCAAGTTATTCAATTTTGAAAATTCAACAAAAGATTGACATTTGAAATAATAAAATGAGGCCAATCTACTCTGTAAATAACAATAAAAAAATATATATAAAATTTTATAAATATGTAAAGTACCTGGATTGAAATCTTTATCTTTTGAGGTGTGGATAGCTTTTCCAAAGCTACATGCAATTAAATCACCAGGTAGATCCATACCAGAACAATCCCCGCCATATATATCTTTAACTAGCATATCAACTCCTCTATGATCCCCATTTTCAGCCAATTGAAGAAGTTCATCAAATCCCTTAAAAAATAAATATTAAATATGAAGATATAAGTACATACATTAAACAAGTAGCTGATTACATCTCTTTGTGTTTTTTAATACTCAAGTCACACAAACAACAAAATAAAATATTACATAACATATAACAGAGGAAAGAAGAGTTAACTAATATCAAAATAAATATTTTTGTACTTAATTTCTATATTAATAGAGACTTTCAATCTAATTGTAAAATCTCTATTATATCACTCATTCATAACTTTAAACTAGATTTATTTTGTAATTTTTTACATGCATTTTGATTTTTTTTATATAAGAGAACTTATATTAGAACCAATTGATTTTGCAACATTCTTTCTGTAGTCACAATACATCCTCCTCAGAAATTTCTTATAAGTATTTACTGTAAACAAAATTGATGAGCATTTTTACATTTAATGCTGTCTAAAATATTTTGAATATTACATTTTCGTGATTTTAGGTGTTTTCTATACAACACAAGCTTCAATTCTTCATAGTGTTACTACCAGTGCCAGAGAGTATTTCATTCCTTTCATAAATTTTTGCCTTGAATTTCCAATTCAATCCTGTGTAAAGCGTAATATAGAAAATATTCATTTTTAAATATATTTAACAAAATATGAAAATCAATTCCATGAGTTTGAAACCAATACCTTAAAACTAGTTTATATGGATTGCTTATAACAGTTAATTAAAAAAAATTTGAAAACAAAAATATTTCTCATTGAAATAAACAACTGGGTATTTTACTTAAAAAAAAACAAAAAAAAAAAAACCCTGGAATGAGTATAAGCAATAGAACTCTTTTAAATAGAAGCTCTCTTTTCAATGCTTCTCTTATAGAAGTGTACTTAAAAATGAAAGGGGAAAAACTGTAATTAGAATATTTCTGCAACTAACAGCTTTAATAGTTTTATTATAAGACTTACTACAAATTCTTCGATAAAAAAATTGATATTTTTTAACTTAACTGTTTCTCTAACTAAAATCTCCAACAACTAAACTTTTAAAATAAGTACCATTTCTTGCACAGCACAAATATTTTCATTTAGTTTGAATGAAATGGTACATAAATGTTAAAGCAGTGAAATAAATGAACTTTCAATTTATTTCTCTGTTTTAAATTTTAATTCCATTAAAAAAAATCAATTATTTGCTCACTCAAAAAAATGAAATGAAAAATCTTCATATATATATATGTTCCTTCATTTTTTATTTATTTGCTTATTCTGCAAGTGACAAAGCATATATTTTGTTCATAAAAGAAATTTAGATTCACATAAAAGAATATACTCAAGAACAAAAATGAATCAAACTAGTAAACTAAATTGCAACTGTGATATTCATTCACAGATTAGCATATTCTTAGTTACTTGCCTGATACAACAATTTTAACATATATTAATCAAAGTGGTAGTTATATGACATTAGATTCTTGACTTAATTAAAATTTTTACGATTTAATCAGTGCTTATTAATTATTGTTCAAATCACAAAGGGGTCTAAATTCCTTCCTCAGACGCATTTAAAATTTAATAATTAAGCAAAAATATTTTTAAATGTTGAAATAGGAATTCAAATTTAAACTGATCATTCCTAACCCCCATTTTCTTTTAATCCAAAGTAATAAATAATATAGAGAAAGTTTGTCTAATGACCTGATGATCAATGGCCAGGCATTTTATAAATATAAAGTTAATTTTTTTTCTTGAAACCAATAAATTTAAATATATATAAAATAATAAATTCAGCCAAATTAAAACAGATCCAAATTAACTTTAAATCCATTTGTAAAAAATAGTGCTTGTTTTAATTACTTTTGCTTTAGTAAGAAGAGATCCCAACCCCCAGAAAGTCCCTCCACCAAATGCAGATCCGCCAATTCTCTCAAATGATGACTCAGATTCTACCTAAAAAGGAAATTAAATGTGATACTTACATTATTATATTTATTTTAAATACATTTTTGAAACTTCAAAAGAAAATATTTACTGCACATATGGTGTAATTTAAATTGTAAAACAAAAAACTACAACAAAACATTCATTCATAATGCAAAGGAAAGGAAAATAAAATACAATTCTAATTAAACACCACACAAATGCAAGCTTATATTTTTTCTTTACACATAGTTTTAAAAAAATTCCGTTTTACCTAAATATTATTTTTACCCTTGAATGTAAAAATCAATTAGATTTTAAAGAACCTGCAATTAAAAATTTATATTGTTTAAATATTTATTACACAAATATAAGCTTATTAAGTTGATAAAATAATTAGAGATTAGTTTATTCATTCTTTTAAAAAAAAAATCAAATTTAAATGTTTCTCTAGCTAATTTTCATTAATGCATATGTACAATATACACATTAAAATTAGCATCACAAATTATAAAATATACTACTAAAAATAATGATAATTTGCTTACTTTCATTATACTAACACCAGAACCAATATTAACAAGCAAGTATGGATACATATTTGGCTCAATATTATGAAAGCGATATTCAGGACTAGCATTGCGACTATACTCAAATACTTCATCTGGAATATTTCTTAGTACAAAATTACAACCTTTAATAAGACATTCCATCTCATTTTCTTTATCTACCCTGTAGAATAAAACAACCACATTACAGAAATTTATTTTTACCAAAAAGATAACTTGCTAAGCAGTATAATTATATTGTATATTATAATTCAAAACACAAAATTGTGGAAAAGAATTCAATACAGAGCATATATGTTACACTGCACAATACAAACTGAGAAATTTTTAAAAATACAAATAAATATTTTCTCTTCCTATAAATAATTTAATATGAAATACATGTATTAAAAAATTAGTTTTCTGTACTTTTCAAATACTATACCTAAGTTTTTTTTTGTTGCTAAATTAAAAATAAATTTAGGAAGTAATTTTAATTAGTTCCCAAGAAAACAAAAACTAATAAGAAAAATATCAGTTTGTTTTGCAGCTGAGCTTCAGCAATTACTTTATACCTATTATTCTTCTGAAAAGGACCATTAAGATAAAAATATTTCACTGAATTTACAAACATTTAATTTAAAATACCAATCTAAATTTAGGCAAAAAAATTTAAACTTTAGATTTGTTAAATACATTTTTAAGATACAATCTTGATGATTCTAAATATAATTGAGTAAATTGTGTCATAAATAATTGTGTTGCATAATATTTAATGATTGTAATAGATTTATAAGCCAACAAAATATAAAGAAATATATTCTATAACGTATTAATTTAGATACAGTCAGTTTTTTTATGCCTCAATAAATTTCAGAAGATAAATTAAAATTAAATCTGGTATTATATTAATTTTTAATAAAATTTAATTACACAACTAACCAGTCTTGTTTGCAATTAAATATGACCAATATCCTTCCTCTTTCCGTAACCCTGGGCAACAATGAAATTGCTTCTAGAGTGAAAATAATCCTGAATGAATTTGATGTGCTGAATACAAATATATTGAAAATAGCTGATTTGGCTCTCATTGCAGATATATTTAAATTATATCATACTATATATTCTATAATATTTATTGTATTATTTAATTATTACATTGAAATAAACATATGTTCTGTTAATAAAAAGCAATATATCCCATTAACATAATGAATGGAATGATTTGGAGGAGTCTACTAATCACGTTAATTATTGTTATTTTGGCATGGTAGAGCCAACTGCAAGATGTTTCCCCAAGTAGAGGACAATTGAATATCCTATTATATGCTCTGCTCATTGACTTATTTAAAATGGTGAAGGACTTCCTATTTCTGAGCCTCCTACAGATCTTTATATCACTTCAGATGAGGATTTCGATGTGTTTCATAATTCTCAAGTCTCAGTGTCAATATGTGGTAGCAATAAGCAAGATGATGATTTTACATACTTTGATGACATATCGCCACATAAAATTACCTATCTATGTTGCACTGCATGATTTTGTTCATGATTTGGATTTATTCAAAAGCAAAATGAAAATACTCGGCTCAAGACTCCAACAGTGGAATCTTCTTGTAGAAAAGTATCCAAGTGATTTCATTCAGCTTATGTCATCTATTTGAATATTTCTTTAACAAAAGAAATGTCTTGTGTTCTGTTGTAACATTGATGGGCTACTACAAGAATTTTGCATTTCACATAAGTCTGATGAATGGTGGCTGTGTATAGATGCTTCAAAACTTAAGGTGGATATGCTGAATGATGCGAATGAACTTCCATCATACCTGTTGTCTTTATGAAAGACTTACCACAAACTAAATCAGTTTTTTTTAAATGATTAACTATAGTAAGTGTGGCTGATGGAGCTGTGCTTACTGCAGGTAGCACAGATGGTAGCATGTCTCTGTTGATGGGTTTGTAACTAGTATTGTGTTTTCTTTATCAGTGAGACAGTAAAGAAATTACTTTGCACTATACCAGAAAAGAGTAGCTTCAGAGAGTTTCTTTTAAGCCTTGAGAAATGAATGTATAAAACTTTCTTGTGGCATAACTACAAGAAATCATCATTTCTCCTTTGCACTACAAGCTTGGCCTTGTTTGTCATAAGTGGAAAAGGCAATAGATAAAAATGGATCAGCACCAGCATGTAAAATTCCCTTGACTCAGCGTAACAAAAATTAGAGGTGTTTTGGGGACCTAAGATTAAACTGATTTCAAAGAACCCAGAACAGAATGAGTTAGAGAAAAGTCTTCAAAGTAAAGAAAAATAGGTTTGGGATGTGCTCTATGAAATATCAATAAAGAATGGAAGGCAAAAAAAACAAACAAAAAACTACAAGAATCTGGTTCCAGATATATTGGCTTATTTCAGGATTCCAGACACAAAATGTCCTTAGAGATCCACTTTCTAGAATAGCACTTTAATATCTTCCTTGATAACTGCATGCAAATTATTGATAAGCATGGCAATGTTGGCATTAGGACAGTGTCAACATGGAAAAACAGTCCCATGGGAATTAACTCACAGAAATGTTGGTTGACTACTGTTGGACGCTAATCAGGAAGGTTTCCCATGTTTATTACAAGTGACAAGCAAAAAAAGAAAACAAAAGTTTAAAGCAGATAAAAAGATGTAGCCATTTTAGCTTTTTCTTTGAGATATTTGTTTTCAGCATATTGAATTCCTCATGCATAAACTATATTCACCTCAGAAGCATAAAGTTTTTGAATATTTGTTGCTCAGTGTAATCAGTTTTTTCTAGTAACAAATATTCTTAAAGTTTTTTTCATTTTGCATAATTATCATTATTGATGATAATTATGATCATCAATTTTTGGTTCTACAAAGAGAAATAGTCTAAAAAAAATGTGTCTTCATTTTCCTTAATTTTATTAGATTATTTTGCACTCATAAATGAGATGCTGCAATTTTTTTTTCTGTCGAAGTTCCAACAGTTAATTGTGCCTATTGAAAAGCTTTAGGGATAAATTTAATACAAATAAATCATAAGCTCAAAATTTTTGAACAATTATAAGGTGTACTGGTATATTTTATTGGATATATCAGTCTGAATTATTTATACAAAAACAGAATAAGTAGTTTTCTTTTTATTTCCAATTGCTTGGCTGAATTCTGCTGATTAAATCGATTGAACGGTATGCAACATTATGCATCAACTATTCTGTAAATCCATTGGGTTTTTAGAAAGCACAGCAGGCTAATTTTATGAATATTTTCAAGCAAAATTATATAAAATAAAAGAAACAAATATTAACTAAGAGAAAAAAATATCAACTAAACAAATTAAGTTTCTCTTATTATGAAAGGAGAAGGAGACATAAAAAGATACAAATACATTTTTTTCTATATAACATTCATTTATAATTTTTAGGAAAGGGGGCATGAAAACTGCAGAAGATATTACAGGTTTTATATATTGAATATTCATTTTTTATTCTTGTGTTCTTTCAATTTTACTAGAAAGTATTGCATTAAAAAACATTTAATTCTGATACTAGTTTTTACCAATTCCTAACCACTTAATATTTTTTTAATTATCACTTTTAATTTTGACATTTATTAAAATCAAATTGGTGCTTATCAGTTTGATATATATATTTAGCACATATTTTTATTAAAAATTACTGTTATTGGTTTAAGAAGAAACATTTTAGTAAATTCTTGCTCCCTCATAAAAGGCTACAAAAATATTCTTATAATAACAATTCAGAATTATATCTTATCATAACAACAACAAAAAAATCTTCAGAATTTCAGTGACATAGTCCAAAACTGAAATTTAAAATACAATGCCAGAATACTTTATCAATTACTTATCAATTATCTTATCAGCAAAACTTGAACAGACTCAAAATATTGTATACTGTCAATTTTATCATTTAGTAAGAATGAATAAATATGATTTAATAATCAAATGAACTTTTTTCAAATAGTTTTTTTTCTTCACTAGTAAGTTAAAACTAACACTTAATACAAATAAAAAATGTACATTTATGTATCTTACATTAAGCCTAAAGTTTTTGTGAGGACATCTGTATATTTGTATGCTCCCCCACCAGTAGCTTTTATACTCTTTCCTCTCATGAAATCTGGAGATCCAATGAGGTTTTTTTGAATAAATCTGAGACATGATTCAATGTGCTTTGTTTCAAATTTTATAAAATGTAATCGGGCACTTTCAACATCTGTTTCTATAACTTCATAATGTGTTTCATCAGGATTCTAGAATAAAAAAGTAAAATTATATTAACTAACTTTCCTTATAATGATAAAATATATTCAAGTCTAGTAACATTTCAACATAATAAAAACAATAAAAATTCTACTGTACAGCATAATTAATCTTAATGTTAAACAAAACACACACACACAGATTATAGTTTTATTTAAGAAATAATTAATATGGTTGAAAATTTTTTAAAAATTGCTGAACATTCAAAAATGTAATTGCTTGTACCAAAACAAGAAATTATCCGCAATAAAAAATTTAGCATTTTTTTTCCAAAAGGAAAAAAAATTAGTATAAATCCTTTACTTGTAAGAATGTTTTTTGCAAAATTTTCATGAAGAAAATACTTGGAGAGCAAGCTACATTGCCTATTTATTTATATAATAATATAGTTCATTCACACTGTAAAATTCCTTTTTCAAGCTAAAAATGCATTGATATAAAGTTAGTTGAAACAATTCTGGCTTCTTAAACTACAAGATATTTCTTTTTTTCCTGCAGAAAATTTAATGAATAATAAGCCAATCATTACACTAAATCAAAATTGCAGAGAAAAATCAATATTTTATGTTTTCCAATTTTTTTTAGATAATAGCTTTCAAACAGTTGCTGTTAGCTTGTTGTATTTATATGAAAGAGAGATTGTCTATTACCTGATAGCACTGTTTTCCCTATTAATGTCACTCACAAGGGTTATTGGCCTCGTAATTTTGAAGTTCAATAAGGTGATGAGAACCCCCCCTCCTCCCGCGTTGGCATACTCTTCTCTATCATGCCAATATGAGGACTTTGAGTCTCATTTAGCATACAATAGTCTCCATATAGTAGATCTTTAGAAGTATTAAGACTGAATAGAAATAATGCCGGGCTCAAAATTTGCAACTGTGACTACTTTGAAACTGCAGTCGAGTCCCATGCAGAAGAAACACAGTGAAGGAGAAAATCGAAAAATAAACACTTATTTTCAAATAATTTCAAAGTTCTGAAGAGTTAAAAGGCAAACTTTTATGATGGCATTTTGAAATTAGTTTTATGAGAATAAAATGTGAATTCTGAACAGAGGTTACAGAAGAGCATTAAAAGTTAAATTAGAGTGCATTTGAAAATGAAAAGAGCATCTTCCAATTTGAGGTGAAGGGATGTGGATGAAATATAAAATAGCAATTCCCACTACCTAAATTTCACATCATACACACATGAGGATTTTGATTCTCAATAAATTTAATGTACATGAACTCTTCAATAAAACAGGTCTTTAGTGGCACATTGCTTTGCAGCAATTGTGAATACAGAGATGAAAGTTTCAAATGCTACTGAAATTCTTATTCAACTATGAAATTTTATCAATAGTTGTAAGGTCATCAACTCTCCGGCTACTTGTATAAATGGATACTATTGTGTCATTTACAACACAATTTATGTACACGTTTTTATAACAAAAATCTTTTTTTTAATTGGTAGTTGTGTTTCATGAAAACTTGTACTAATATATATATATATACACAAGCTTTTTATAGTAAAATTGGTGATACATTACCTGTTATCTGAAAACTATAGATGAAATAAAAAGTTATATTTGGTTTAAAAGCTGTGTAAATTTTTTTTTTTGAAAACTGTAAAAGCTCTAATATGCATATGATAAATACATATGTAATTTTATTGAGCAATAAGTCTCAAAATACAGAGGTGCATAATTCTTTAAATGAAAACTATAACTGTATTAACCCATTACAATTATTCTAATTCTTAGGCAAGTAGCACAAGCAAAAACATTTGGTGCACCAAAATTAAGAATAGATATCTCAAAAGTAAAACAGAAATTAAGAAATAATATTTTGCAACATAATTTTTTGTCACTATTAATAATAAGCACTATTACTATTGTTTACTATGGCCTGGACCATAACTCTTCTCATCAGTAGAGATATACATTTGTCTAGCCTTTCAATGGTAACTACTGTCGAAAATGTCTTGTGCTGTCGACTTTCAAAAAAATCTTGTTGCAGACAGTTTAATTTTTTTTTAAAGTGCTTCATATAACTCAAGATATCCAGTCAAACATTAAGTTACCAAGTAAGGTGATTCTCCAGTAACTATTAAACTACAGCAGTGTGCAGCACTGTCTAATTTTTGAAGTGCAGCAAAAATGAGAATATTTTGATGCCTTGGTAGACATTAACTGCAATCTATAATAATCACTCACAATCATAAATATAATTTTAATACAATGTCTTCGAATATCAGTTAGCTTAAATATGTTTAAAGAAAGAAAGACTTTAACTGTGCAGCTTTAAATTCATGTAAAAATAATATTCTTAAATAAAAATGTCAATAGTACTTATTGCTTTTATAATCTATAATGTAAACTACTCAGGAATCATAACGTAACATTGAAATGTTCTTTCTTGTGAATATTTGTCTTTCTATTCTTCCATTTTTAAACTTCAGTGTGTCCATGCTGATCTAAGAATCATAACAAAATATATAATGTTAAATGATTATAACTTAAATAATGTCAGCAGCAACATTATGTGATGATCGTAACTTCAAAGCCTTAATGCTACAAAATGTCACTTGGCTTTTTTCAAGGTGCCTAGCTATATTTCAGCCCTTTACTCGAATGTAAAGGGTAATTAATTACATAGGAGATTGGTAATTTATGCAAAGTTGCTACAAATATCCAAAAATCGTTTTTGTTGCTAATATTAACAATGTCAGAATGTAGCAATCTTTCTATGCTAAATTTTATACCTAGAAAATTATTTTTTATAAACTGAAAATAACTAGTTTTATAATATATTAAGAAATAAATAAAAAAAAAATCACTAATGACAAATAACTCACTTGTGAATCACCCTCTTCATCTAAAGAATACAAAGCTCGTTTATATGAAACAGTAGAATAGTATGCAATCTTGGTTAATGAGCCACCTACAAAAACAGCAAAGAAAGGTCAATCAATACGAAAATTAAAATGTAACAAAAAACTTGTGGTTATTTTGGAAGGAGATTATTCTCGTCTATTTTGCTCAATTTTTTCAAGCTACACCTGAATTGTGCATTTATATTGATTCTCATATAACTAGTAATTATTACTTGTATTTTTCTCCAAGTTACCATTCCTTCCATTTTCCTTTAATGCTACTTGATTGACTCATCCAATAATTCAAATTATGAAGCAACAGGAATGTTAATGGTGATGGATCTCATAAATTTGAATCATGATCAAGTAACTAGGATGACACCCTAGTTTGCACACCTTTCAAAACCTACCCACCATGCCAAGAAGAGGACTTACACCTCAACATATTAAAGGAGCATCAGCCCTTAACTAGGTAGATCTTTAATGGCACCAAGGTCAAACCCATGACTTGACAGAAACATGGGCTACAAGTTTATGAGATTGATCCTCTGCTACAAAGGCCCCCTCCAGAGATGAACAGTTAAAAATTTTAACAAGAAAAATGAGTTTAACAATAAAATTTCTCATTTCTTATAAGACAAAACTGATTATCCAACAAATTAACATTACAAGAATATTTTTAACAAGCACACAACACAATTTTAATTTGGAAATTTTGATGTAAAAATTGATTCCATAATGCATAAGTATTTGTGTGGTTTCATACTCTATTAATGAATGCTTGAGATTTATGTATTACATCAACCTTGATAAAACTGCTCTAGTGCAATTGATTAAAAAATGCACTTATTTCTGTAACATACATTTACAACTAACAATAAAGCAAATAAAAATCAAACAAAAGGAAAAAAAATTATTTATTCTCTGAACAACTGGTTTAAGAAAACATAATTAGTATGAAATATTTACACACTCTAAGGTAAAGCCAGAAATGAAACTGAATAAAAAGTTATTTTTGCAACAGCTATGAAAAATTCAATTTAAAAAAAATGAAAACATATATAAACATGATACTTATGTAAATCACAGGAAAAAGTAATAATCCTAAGCAAACTGTAAACTGTGTTCACATTTTACTCATAAAAAATAATGAATATCCATTCCAAAAGGAAAATATGAGCAGAGGTTAAATTACAGAACTCATTAGTTACTTATTGAATCCCTTCACACTACTTTAACTTTTAATCAACGGGTATATAATTTAAAGATCAGAATAAGATTTATATTGACTTCTTTAAAATCAGAAAAGAGAGCAGCTTTATAAATATGCTTTTCTAGTCTTATAAAAGTACGAGTAACACGGTTTTTGATTTTTCTTGGTATGAATAAGCTTTTACCAATATTGAGGCATCAATCATTGTACACAGGAAAGAAAGAATAAAGAAAAGCCTAACTATAATAGCTCAATATAATACAGTTATTTAACCATATTTTAAGCTTACATTTTCCCCCCTGCCATATTTGTAGATTGTGATTCCTTCCAAATCTTTTGCCTTTCTTAAAACATAAGATAATAGAGCTTTTTATATTAAAAAAAAATTACTATTAATTTTCTCTTTTGTATTACTTAAGTGTTGTTTACATCTATAAAATTCATGTTGTCCCCAGTAGAATCAGCTAGGGGGAAAAAAACAAGAACAATGGAGAGCAAAATAAAGATGTTGAATATTTTCACCTTCTGAAATAGATGTAAAATTATTTCATTTATAATATATTTTAATCATGATGCAATAATTAACACTATAAGTTTGATTATAAAACAAAATTATGTTTGGTTGTTTGTTTTCTTTCTTTTACAAAGCTTTTCTACCATGATGCAAAGTGGATAGAAGAATGCCACTTTTATTCATTTAGACACAAATCACAAAAGGGTTTAATCCTTTTGATACTCCAACATTAATGACAACGATTTTCAATCACACTAGGGTTGAAATTCAAGAGGAATAAATAGCTTGTTTTTTTCCCCCAAGAGTTCCAATAATAGTCCTCTCTCCAATAATTGGTTGCAAAGATATAATCCGCAAGAAACATTAGCAATTACACTCCAAACAGTATCCTCGGCTGATTTTATTAGATGCAAAGCATTCCTTGATTGATTTATATTATACTCACCACAAATGTTTCAGAAAATATAAACTCTATTTTAACATCACACAGACAATCATAATTTAAAATTCCATATTTCCCCTTGGCTTTGATGGAAATTATTGTTACCATCAAAACCAAGGAAAGCCAAGTGTACCTTTTCACTCCACATGGAAAGGTACATATTGTTCACAAAGATGGTTAACATCTTTACTGATATGTATGTGATCTAATCCATCAGTTTCATTGAATTCATCATTCATTGTTTCATAAGATTGATCACTAAGCTCATGCAAAAGAATTCTGATCCCTTCTTCAGTAAAATTATACATATTACTTTTCATGTAATATTACATTATCAAAATGAAAAACACATTCAACAAATAGTAAGCAATGATTCCAATTCACATTTTAAGTTTTAATTTGTAAGTAATTAACATTTTTTTTTTTTTTTTTTTTTTTGCACAGCATGATCAAGGTTCCATTCTGTGACAATGATTGGTCACATATTACACACAATATTTATTTATTACATATGTAGTAAGCCAATAAAATAAGAGCAACAGCAAACATCACAGAATCTGCATTTCAGTACATTAACACCATCTGCTGAGCCCATTAATTAAAATGATACCTATTAAAAAATACTAAATTATTTTTACATGCCATGTCCTTAATATTGGTTGATTCGTCCCAGATGAATAAAATGTCATTCACACTCCTTTCCTCTCCTAGTGATTTAATATATAAAGGGTGTTTTTTTAGAGGTATAGAACTTTAAATTGCAATAAAACAACAATGTATTATTCGATTGACATGAATTTTTTTTATTCGAAAGATAATCTTGTGGCATTACATTTTAAATATGATTTCTGGCATAGGACTGCCACGGCTGGCTCGGATGTAGTCCAATCTGGACGTCCAATTTTCGATGACTTTTTCCAACGTTTGTGGCCGTATATCGGCAATAACATGGCGAATGTTGTCTTCCAAATGGTCCAAGCGTTTGTGGCTTATCCGCATAGACCAATGACTTTACATAGCCCCACAAAAAATAGTCTAGCAGTGTTAAATCACAAGATCTTGGAGGCCAATTCACAGGTCCAAAACGAGAAATTAGGCGGTCACCAAACGTGTCTTTCAATAAATGGATTGTGGCACGAGCTGTGTGACATGTTGCGCCGTCTTGGTGGAACCACAGCTCCTGGACATCGTGATTGTTCAATTCAGGAATGAAAAAGTTAGTAATCATGGCTCTATACTGATCACCATTGACTGTAACGTTGTGGCCTTCATCGTTTTTGAAGAAGGATTCCCCCAGCCCATAAAGCGCACCAAACAGTCAGTTTTTCTGGATATAACAGTGTTTCGACATACACTTGTGGATTAGCTTCACTCCAAATGCAGCAGTTTTGTTTGTTGGCATAGCCATTCAACCAAAAGTGCGCTTCATCGCTAAACAAAATTCGCTTCCGAAAATTTGGAACAACGGAAATCTCGTTTTGGGCCCATTCGACGAATCTACGCCTTGCTTGATGATCATTTTGATGAATTGCCAAACCAAACTGAGAATAAATCACTTGACAGCTGTTAAATCGGTCGCCATCTTGGAAAGTAATGCCAACTTAAACTTCTATACCTGGAAAAAAAACACTCTTTACATGCCACCAAAATGCATTACATATTAAAGAGATGCATATTTTTGAGGAACACATGGCATTTACATAATCCGCATTAAAATCTGTGAAAGATACTAAAAGGTCAATTTTAGATGTGGGTGGAATCAATCCATACAAGGTAGAAAGTTTAAAATAACAATATCCAGGAAGCAAGTACACATGCAAGTCACATTGTAACCATGTTGCTAAAAGTAATAGTTATCACTTTTGGAGAGTTTGTTAATACATGCTTCAGGTTTCCAATGCTTTATATACAGGGAGGAAAAATCGAGACAGCAAGCTTACTTTGAAACAATGATTTCTACAGTCAAGCCATCAATAAAAACCAGATAACACAGATAAAATCAAATATAGGTCAGTTTAAATTCTGCTTCATCATTTAGAATGAACTATTTGATATAAATGATACTGAACTAGTATTATTTATAAAAGGTATGGATGAGAGCTTTGAAATTATCTAATTAGCTTGCAAGTGTTTGTTAAAAAAAAAAAATTACAATAGGATGTAATTTTATTTTTCATGAATTTCTGGAAAGGCATATAACAAAGATATGTAACATTATGACTGATGGAATAACAAATATGACATGAAAAAATATGGATTTTTTTACTATTTTAATTAAAACTATCCTGGAAACAATGTTATCTTTCTTGCATTGTATTATACCTTAAGATATCCTGAGTAAATCAGCAAGCACTGATGTAAACATGAGGCTTGTAAATACAATTTGATTTTGAGATTTCCTTCGTTTTGTGCAATCTGAATACTTTGATGTGCTATAATAAACAAAAAGTGGACAGGCGCAGAATGTACTTTCAAATGAAGCACATTCTGCACTACAAAAGTGACATATTGTTCATTTTTCAGCTGAGCTTTCACTAGTTCAGAATAAACTTTCAAATGAAGTACATTCTGCCTTAGTGAACACACAGTTGAACATTTTACCACAAGAAATAAAAGTTACAACATGGTTCTCAGACTTTGCATTTTCTATGAATCTCCCCCTCCAGCATATGAACTTAAATGCAAAGATGGAAAATAATTCAGCAATGATATCTTGACCCATTTCAAAGGTTTTAAACTAAATCTTGATCCGTTTGTCAGGCAGTTTGCTAAAAACGGCATGTCTTATTTCCAAATCCAATACCTTCATTAAATGAACAAGCTTAAAAGAAAGCTTTGATAGTGAACTAGTATTATTTATAAGAGGTATTGATAAGATTTTGAACTTATATAAGAGTGGGAACACATGTGTTAGTTAAAATAAACACAACAGGATGAAATTTTGTTTGTGAATTTATAGAAAGGAATGATGAAGAATGAGGACGACATGAACAAATTACGTTTTGAGTTTGAATGCAGATTTTAATTCAAACAGAGAATATTTTCACCAAGCCTTTCAATGTAAATTGAGAAGCAGTGGGGCGATTTGTAGCTTGAGCTAATTGAATAAATCTAATAATCATTTCAAGCAATTGTTTCTCCAATTCAAAATTGAAGCTTTACAAATTATTGTGAAAAGAAAATCCTCCAAATTCAATACTTGCAGGTTGTGATGAGCATTAAAGTGCAGAATAGGGGACACCTAGGATTCGGCTCTTCATTACTTCGGCTTCGCTGCACTATTCTCAAAATACCTATCACTATATATAGGTAGTTTGGTGACTGATTCCAGTCACTAAATCAGAAATATTGATTTAAGAGAAAGGCTTAGGCACTTTCCAAATATTTTAAAGTTTAATATAAACAAAATCTGAAAATAAAATTTGGTTTTTGTCTCCTTTTAAAGAGAGTGAAACTTTGATGCTATATTTTTAAAAATAGAAAAAATTTCAAGCATATGAAATATTACGTTTCTGAATTTTATATATTAATTAACTACAATTCCATTTGATTCATAAATTTTCTCCTGTTACACTAAGAATTACAAGTTATTAAGGATGTCTGCATCCTTTATAGAAAAACATTCTTTTTTAGCTAAAAAAAAAAAAATGGATTTCAAAATGTCTCATACCCAGCAGTATAAAGCAGGAGTACAAAAATTTAATATATATATATATATATATATATTGCTGCCTAAGAAAATATGACAGCCCAAACCTGATTAAGTAATTAATAAACCTTATTAACTATTTTTAGACACAAATTCTTCTTAGAAACAGAAAAATTTAGCATCAAAATTAAAATTTTGAATTCCAGTAATTTTATTGAAACAAATATCAGCACTCCTAATTCTGAATTAGCAACAATATTATGAGTGACATCTTGTGTGTGACATATATGTATATTTTTTTGAATTCTAGCAAAACAAAAATGCACCTTTATCAATATTCAAGAATTAATTTAATGAAAATTCATTTAGTGATATGATCAAACAACATCAAAACTGTAGACTGAATTACAGTTTGGGGTGAAACTTTTAACAGTTTATAATGTGTTAATTAAAAAAATATATCACTTGCAAATGTGGGTCACTTTCAGTACACCTGAAATATTTTTTGAATATTAATTTCAAACACTTAAAATGTGCATAGTTAAAGGTGATATGAAAAAATATTACTTTTTTTTGAATAATTAAAATGGACACAAGGTTTTTGGTTGCAAAAAATATTAAAAAAACAATTATAAATTTTCACTTCATTTTTTAAAAAAACCCTAGTTAACTTTCTTTTTAATTTACTCCACAATTACTCGTAGGACATAAAAATAGAGCTTAAAGAATTACAACACACAAAATTTCATTCAATTTAAAATCAGTTTTCCAAGGTTTCCCTTGGTTTATAATGTAACATTCATTGAGAATTTCATGTTTCAAAACGAAATTAAAATCTTCACAATTTTTTAAATTTCGGGCAGGATTTCTACTTTAAAATTTACTTACCGATATCAATGGCAAACCTTTTGGCCTTCTTGAGGTTTCTAAATACTTGTTCTGGCAAGGTGATACTTCCCGCTTCTTTATCAGAACTACTCATAGCGAAGGAGTTTCAGTTATTATCCTCCTTTCCAGAAATCTTTAAGTTTAAGAAAACGAAACCAGTGTCTGTTAGATTATAAGAATATAAACTTCAACTTACTCCATAAGATAATACGATTCTATAATTCAGTAACTTCAAGAAATTAAAATAACTTGAGTTGACCAAATTACAGACAAAAATGACGGAAGAGACCTAACAATTAAAAAAGTTCCAAGTCAAAAATATATAGCTCATTATTCATTATAATCATTAATATTTCAATTTTTCTCACTAACTCATGACAACCCCTAAAACGTTCCCCCAATTTTCTGTTTACTAGTTGACATGAGCAGACGGTGTACCAAATACAATCAAATAGGAGAAACAGCATTTCTGATTGGTGGAAGAATAAATAAATGAAAAAAAAATTGGAATTTGATGTTTCTAAATTCAGGGCTTATTGAAATAAAACTAGACAAATTTTTAAAATTAATTATTTTGCAATAAATATGAATGACGGACAACCAAACAAATAATTGTGTAATAAATATAAATTTATTTCCTGCATCTTACCTGCATTGTAAGTTTGCTACTTCTCAACTCAGCTTCAATCACATGTTATTATTTTCGTATTGAAAGTGAAACTAATCGACTGTCTACAGTCATAACTTACATTTTCTCTTCCGTAGTAGTCGAATGTTTTAATCTGAAATGAGCTAGAACACAGGTTACAAGATACGGTGCGCTTAGTGATAAAGCACATCCGCCTTTAGAACTTCAAGAATTTTATTTTGCTTGTACTCTGAGATTTAATATGGAGTAAATTTTCAAAAACTTGTGTACAATATTTTGCTCATGCGGTATTCTTTCACTGAATTGCTTTCTTTCCCTGTCATATGAAACTTTTCAAACTTTAAGGGAAATGGAACCCTCTTTGACAACCGATGAACCTGATAGCCCCATATCTCTGAGCCGGTTTAATCTTAAGCCAATTCCACCCCGAGTTCAAAATACTTATTTTGGTAAAGTAAGTTTCATTTTTGTTGTGTATAACGTATATGTAATGAATATTATACATAACCCCCTCTCACTTTTTGTGGACTTAAATTTGTTTGTTGTTTTAAATCTATTTATCATTTTTTGTAAGTATGCAGGATAATAGCTTAATAGAAGCATTTCTTGCTTCTCGTATAATCAACAGATTTTTAGAGTGTAGGTAATACTCCCTTTTGAAAATTAAACAGCTTTAATTTCATGAAGTTATGAGAAAGGATGGACAATAGAATTTTAAAAAGTTAAAATGAAGATTTTTTTCTTTTTTGTGCATCCTTTACTTAATGAATTCAAAAGTTGCATTTTAACCGATTCTCACTTTTACGTCTTCCATTAAGCAATTCAGTTTCTTAATGGAATCTAAAGAAGTGTCTTACACAATGTTTCTTTCCATGACATTAATCTTATGACATTTAGTCATGGTGGGCTTTTTGAATGCATTTATGTTATTGAAACTGGACTGTGTACATAATTTGGGTTCTTCAAAATAACCATTTAAATCCTACTTTTGAACCAAAATCATGCTTTTCTTTCAAGCCTAGGATTCAATATTATTTAAAATCAAAGCTTATCACTTGTTATTTTTTTCTTTTTGCATCTCATTAGAAAACATAATGCTTTTCAGGATAACTAATAAAAAGAATTGTTTAACAAAAGTTTTAAAAAATGGAAAATCACATTGTATTGTATGGTAAACTAAATGTTTTTTTTTTCAAATAAAATCATTGGTTCTTTAAAAGCATTTGCTTTTTTAATTTAGTGATTAGTAGTCAAGAATTGAGAATATGTGATTCAGACTTATGCATTGCAGTGTATCAAAATAATCATAATAAACAGTTTAAGTTGTTATTACATAATGAAACCTGAGAAATGTCCTATTTATTCTAGCCAATGATTCAGAGTATACTGGTGGAAAATAAAAACTCATCATCAAGAAGAAATTAGAGAAGGGGTATAGCTATTGCCGGATCAATGATACAGCACTCCCAAGTTACAGGAGCCCAAGCATGTATAACTATAGTCCCACTAACAAGGCTCTCATATCTATAAAAGGGTCACAAAGCAATTTTGATACAGGGCCCACTCACAATTAGCTACACCAGTGAATTATAGCTATGATCTTGGAAAGTAAGGTGCATGTACCTTGGGGTTTCACAAAGTGGTATTTGTTGTACACATCTAAGAAGTTCATGATCACTTGCAAGTGTTTGTGTATCACTTGAGTGTGAGGTTTTGATATTATACTTATTCATTAGTGACTGAGGAACTCTATATCAGGAATGTTCCATGATTTAAAGTGCATGGAAAAGTCTTTGTTCTATATCTTATTGCAGACATGTATGAGATTCATACCTGTTTGACAGGCATATTACTTCTGATATTAGTCTATCAGAACAAATTCTCAAATCAAACCTTATAAGTTGTTATTATTTCTGCAGTACTGATGAGTTTTTTTCAATCTGGTTTATGATATGTATATAGGCTGAAAGACATGGGATGCTAAGTCTTAGAGGGGGCAGATACACCTCTGAATGTACCAAAATGAAGCTACTACTCATTGTTCTTATTAATTTCTAATTCAAAACATAAATTTTTAATTTGAATGTATGTAAACTAAGTAATTTGATATTTAACTACAAGTGAACATACACATATATGTATAGTATATGGGGTAAATACAAAATTTTTTATTTTAAGGGTACACAAACAAAAAAGTTTGAAGATCACAGATGTAGAGGAACATAATTTATAGGCTAATATTTGTCTATATAGCCCTTTTATTCAATTAAATTTACAAGAGAATGGTGAAATGACCTTGAACCTAGTGCCGCTAAAGATCTACCTTGTAGAGGGGCAAATTCATGTTAAATCTGTTGAGGCTCAAATGTTCTCCCATTGGTGTGATGTGAAAGTTATGAGAGGGGTCTCCAGCGCAGGTGCTGTCCTCGCGTCACTAGACCATGGTTCAAAATTGATGAAGTCTATCACCAATATCTCATGTAGCTTAATAGTACAACTTAAGTATACACTTACTCACTCATTCATTCAAACGTGAAATGGTGGTTCATGAATATCTGCTGTTATCACCATAATTTTGAATGTAAACTTGCAAACATACATGCATTATACTTTACTGGTGTTATTTTGTGGCATCTAATTTTGTGCCTATTTGCTCTCTTGGGTAGTCAAATTAGTGATAGTTCATGCTAGATGATACTGAATTTGCTATCTAATAATGTCCAATATGTGTTTGATGGGAGAGAGAGAGAGAGAGATCTAGCGATAGGTCCATAGTAGGAAGATAGTGATCTTCAAATGTCTAAGCAACATATCAATGCTCTATAGAGAAGTGTTTCTTAACCTCTTTTTATTGACTGTCTAGTAAAAATATCTGATGACACTTCAACTTAAAAAAAATGTAACATATATGATAAAGTGTATTTTATCTATTTAAAAAAAATTATTCAATGAGAGGACCGAGTCAATTTTCATGAACTAATTTGATTATAATAAGGTTCCAGATTTAACTATGGGTTTCAATCAAACTATTTTGATATTAAATCAAGTTTCTTTGTCAGCTTTTAAATCTTTCTCATATTTTGGACTTAATTTCTGACCATGCTGAAAATTAAAAATCAGAAACCATGAAGATGCAAAAGGATTTTAATAACCTTAAAGTTGAATACAGGATACAAATTTTAAATGAAGAGCCAAAACTTATCCAAGTTTTTCTAATGAATGTTCAACAGTTTATAATAAGAAACTAGTTATTCATAATGTTTAAGAATAAAAATTTTATTGCTTTATTTTTTCTTTGAATGTTTTATTTATAACTTTTTCAAATTTACTTTAATAAGATTTACCTCTTTCTAGATTCGAGCTTTCAACACATTTACTGCTTTAGAATGGGTTTATTTAGTTGCGGCCGTGGTTGCTTTAACTGCATCACTTGGCATAACGATTCAGAGACTAACAGTTGAAAAACCTAGTGAAAGTGATTTTACTTTTGCTATTCTTCTGCTGTTAACAATTGGTAAAAATATTCATTTTTTTTATTTTTAGAGGAATCCTAGTTTAATCCACACCTTTGGAAACATACATAACTGGTGATGAATTACATACATTCTTTTTCTTCTGTATTGGATTTCAATCCAATATGATGACAGTATCTGGTCAATTTGGTGATAAAGGTGTGCATTAAAATAGGACCAATCTGTGAATTTGTTTGCAATGAAAAGATATGTTGATTCATGCATAACTTTTTTAAAGATTTCAATACTTTTTGAGATTGAATTGTTAATTTGTTGATGTATGATATTTTTAAGCATTTAATACAAAATTTTATTTTAAATATTAATGAAATGAGAATAATAGACCTATCTGATGTGTAAAAAGCAATTTTGTAAGTGGAAGATTTTTATAGTCATCCTGACATTTTCTTAAACTATTGTCAATATTAGACATTTAATGAAATAATTACTTTTTATTATCACATTTTTGAAGTCTATGCTCTTATTTAGCATATACTTTTATAACTTAATGTTAATTTATTAAAAGTTTTTCAGAATATAATTTAAATGATACGATTTCTAACCTACCTTCACATAATTTTCATAATTCTAACATCTACAAGATTTTATTTAATAAATTCATTTTCCTTTTTGAGCTCTCACTGACTACTTTTGAAATGTAACACATATTGATTTATCATTTGTACTTGACATTTATAACTTGACTAGTTAAGTCTTGAGTAGAAAACAGAAAAGATAAATTATTCCTTAATTGTATTACAAGACTGTTGAAGTGAATGTTGGAACATTGAATAAAAACATTACCTTTCTTCAACTTGAAAAAATAAGGATAATAGAAAGATATTTGTTAGTTTAAACTGAATAAATGGTCGCCTCATTAAAAAGATGAATGAAAAATGTGGTTTCTGGGAGAAAAGTTGTAATATCTTTAAAGAAAATAAGATTTAATGATTAGCTTAAATGAAGAAAACAGAATAAAAATACTTAATGTGCATGGGAGTTCTTTTTATTTTAATGAGATACTTGTTATGGTACTGAAGGAAAGATTAGCATGAAGTTTAATCAGAAATTGAAAGCTTAATAATTGCAGCTTTAGCAGAATGTAGTAACAAGTGTTGATGGTTGAAGGAAGGCAGATGACCTTAGATATGTTATTCTTCTTTCAACAAATAGTGTATTTAGTTCTATCTATATGAGAAATAATTTATCTATATTTTTAAGTTCAAATTAGTAGTTTTTCATCCTGTAGTATCTGGCAATGAAAAGATCAGATGATTGATTTAATGAGTTGCCTGTAGCAATGGTAGAACAAGCTTGAGAAATAAAATAAGAACAAGGAGTGAGCAGAATAAAGATATTTGATATTTTCACCTTCTGAAATAGATGCAAAATTATTTCATGTATATATATTTTAATCATGGTGTGTGTGTGTGTGTGTGTGCAATAATTAACATAAGAATATAGGATTGCTAAATTCTAAATGTATATGTGGAAAAGTAAACATAACTCACTAATAAACTTTCAGAAAGAAGTTACTTCATCAGAATAAAATAATCAGAAAGAATACTTTTTTTCCCTGCAGGAGTAGGATTAATAGATTTACTATTAGTAAAACTATATATATCTAGTTTTAATTTTTATCTTGAATATTGGAATTTTTAAAAAATTAGTTTTGACACAAAGATTTTTTTGGGTTTTACTGTCAAATGTTTTTAGTTCTAAAATAAAACATTTATGAGATCAAAAGAAGTCTTTTTCATGTTAATTATTAAAGTGCCTCTTTTGGAATAGTAATAACCACATTTTAATTTATAGACATGTTAACTTTATTGCATACTAAAAAAATGGACCTTGTTGCTGAACATAGAAATAAACTCAATTTTTGCACAAAGTTCTATTATTAATTAGAACATAATTACCTTAAAATACGGCTCATAATGCGGACTTTTAACACAAAAAATAAGATCGAAATTTAAGGGTGCTCATTATACACTGGGTATGAAAATGAGAGTTCTAAAAAAGAAAAAGAAATGAGCATAAAAAAGCTTAACTTCTATATGTATAAAAAAATGTTTATTTGAAAGAAATGACATACCTTATGAACTACAAAGGGTTGTAAAATTCTAGAAATATACTATTTTTTTTAAAGCTTTTAGGACAATACTTTGAATAAATGGCTTCAAAACATAACAGCATTGCATACATGCATTTCAAGATTCTTTGTAAAAAGTAGATGCATGTTATATGGTGAATATATCTTTTTGGGTTCACTCCAACACACTTAAACAGTTGACTCCACAGTCTCTAACACTATCCATTTTTATGGTTCTCGTAGTCGATAATTTAGTTACTCTTTCATTATTCTCATGACACAATTGCAACACAGTTTCTAGTGGACTGGTATTTATTTTTTACTCACAACACTTTTTACATTCACATCAGAATTACTGGGCATGTGCAGTTGGGCTTGCGCAAACACAGTTCACATATTCTTATTTGAAGACACAACAATACACACCTAATTCTCTTAATTACACAGATGGTGTTTCGCATGCTGTGAATTGACATATCTAAAGATAAAAAAATATAGCTTGAAAGTATAGATGCACAATATATGCTGGGGTATGTAACATACGCCAGATTTTACAGTATTGTATTAACTTTCTTCATACATGTATTTATTAAAATTATATAAATAAGATTATAATTTATTTTATGCACTTAAAATATGTATTTTTTGTTTCAATTTAACTTTTTAAAATTTTATTTGAATATTTTAAAAACGGTTTTAGATCTTTTAGACAGATGGCTCCATTACTATGTATAATTACTATTAAAATTGTCATTTCAATTTTTATTTTATGCCTATCTTCCATTTTGTTCCCTTTGTTAATTTTTTTTAATTTTAGCTTTTTATTTTAGGTATGTTTTTGAATTTTCAAGTATTTTTATTTTTTTGTTTATATAATTTTGTTTTCCAGTTTATATATATTGTAATTTTTCTAATTCGACACATTTATTTGCATTCTGTTAGAATGCATGTGTAAATTTTTATTTGATATTCTTAGTTTTTGTCCCTTTATTTTTCTTGTATTTGTATGTATAATATATACTAATACAAGCAATAATAATTCTCTTGGAGTAGTCCTACACCATAATCCAAAGTTTCTGATAACTTTAGACAACATTGTTTCATTTTAGTTGTTTACATTTTAGTCTGTTGACTTTTCATAAATCAAGTTGTAGGTTCTAATTTTCAGAATGTATCTTCTCATATGGATTTATGTATTACTAAACCATCATTCTTTTGATGTTGGGGTCAGGGCAAGAGAAGCAGCTGAGCAGACTGTGAATAAGCTATTAATTTATTTTAAACATTAGCAGAGAGTTTTATATAACCTATTGTAGCAATTTTCATTCAACAAAAGAGACAGAATAATCCTTTCATACATTCATATTGGGAAAAATGTATAATTGCATATTAAAGAGAAGGAAATTTGAGATATTTTTAGATATGTGTAAATGGTTGTAGGGAAAAGTTTCAATCACTCAGTAAGGCACGTATAAGCTATTGGAGATTTTTAAGGAATTGCAGATAGATCTATCAAAATGTAGAATAAAATTCTTTTACACGGAAATGACAATGAGACTGGCATTTCAAATTATGATATTTGTAATTATAATTTTTATAAAAAAATGGATAACATTAAAATTTAAGTTAATATTAAGTTACATATATAAATATATGTGTGCATATATATTTGTGTCTGTAAAAATGTTGTGCTAAGATTTCATCTTTTGAGTTTTTCCATTTTTGTAATCTTAACCTAGTACAGGGGTGGCGAACCTTTATGGATCAACGTGCCATTTTTTCTTAAAAAGTGTTTAATGAGATATAGACGTGCCGTCGAATAATTTTGACTTGTAATTATTGGGAAAATAATAAAACTAAGTACTAACAACACAAAACTCCATTTACTATGAAAAAATACCTTTTGCACTGTATAGTTATAAATGTTTTCGTTATGCGTGTAATATGCATAAAGTAACATTAGTGTGTGACTTCTGTTATTGCAGATTGGATGACAAATAACTTACAATAGGATTGTAAGATGTTACTTTTTGAAGAATACATGCTGAATCGGAGTCATCTGCCAAATGGTTTCAAAGCAATTAGTTACTTTTGCTGTGGTTCACTTTTTTTGACAAGAGGGTTTGTGATTTGTTTCAAAATACCGTTTTACAGATGATGTTCTGCGTACCACTATTCCAGAACATAAAACATGTACTACTTTGTCGCTTTTAATAATAATGTCATGTTTCTCTCGGTCCACCAAATTTGAAATTCTCTGTTACACTTATTATCTTGCACTTCTTTTGCTGAACTAGCCATGTTAAATAACAATTAAAAATCGTAAATATAACACAGATAAACTTTAAAATACAGTTGTATCAATGAAGTTGACTATGCTATGCGTAGACAGACTTTACATCATAAGCAATTGTAATCTACGACGTAACTAAGGCAAGACAATAACAAATGAGCGTGCCCTCAGCCACCCCTTGACCGATCACTGGCGTTTGTTCGTAATACTTTATAGTCAACTTTGAAATTTTGAAATAAAATGCAAACAATTTTGATTACTGGTGTGCCAAAAATATTATCTATGGCACACGTGCGACTGGTTCGCCATCCCTGACCTAGTATATGTTGAATATTTAATTTGTGTGATAAAATATGCATATTTTATATTCTTTCTTTTGAGTTCATAGTAAACAATTGATAAATTTTTTTAGGTTGCTTTTTAAATTAAATTTGTAATGTTTTTATTTCTGGTTTGTTTTTCTAGTGTTTTGTTACCATTATGTTATTCATTCAATTTTTACCGAGCGATGGGATGAGTTAATGGTTTTTGTCATCAGTAATGTAATTGTGTTGGTTTACTGCATTGTAAACTATATAAATGGTGTCCGACCTACCACAAAACTGGTATGACATTTCGATCTTTTTTAAATTTATGTTTATTGACAATGTGTATTTTTTAATCTTAAAGTAACTTCTAGATATTTTTTCTTTTATTGTAAATTATCTTGAATCAGAGTTCATTTCAGGCTTAAAATATGTATTATTAAAGAAAGAAATATCTTGAAAATGTGGAAAGAAAGCTTACAATATATTGATATATTTTAAAAGATATTTGATAAAGAAAGTCTGTAAATAAAGAAACAATTTGTATTAAATATTGATCAGTGAATTAAATTATTCTAATGGATTTTTTTTATAATTAAATTTTTAAACTAAAGATAATTTTCTGTAATTGTACAGCATGAAAACTAAATATAGTTTTATATAAATATTTGAAGCATGCTAAAATTTTTTTAAAAGGGAAATAAGACATAATGTATTACAAACTAATAGTTTCAATGTTTTTTATAGATATTTGCTAGGTTAATTTTCATCTTTATTACATTTCTTTGTGTTTACTTTTATTCATAATCGTACAGTGTCATTAATAATCATACACAACTCTTTTGAAGCAACTTCTTTTATTAGATTTTTAAAATTGCTTACTGAAAACATATGTTATTAAAAATTTTGAAAATGTTTAAAAATTTACTAAATTTGGTATTGTATTTTTTCTGTTCTATTTCCTGATAGACATTTAATGTGTATGTTTTTTAAATATTCATTTTAGGTTCGTTTGATTTTAGTTTGTGGTTTCAGTCCATTTCTAATAATAGTTGGCATTCTTCAAAGTTTTCGTTATTGTCGCTCAAACAATTTAATTGTTTATACTGTTGGAGGAATAAGTTCACTGCAAGATTCATGCAGAATTTTCTATATTTGTAGTTCTTTGCTAAAATTTGATTTACAGCTTCAGGTCAGTATTATATATATATATCTTTAAACATAAAAATCTTCTGTGCATGTGTATGTGATTAAACTCCTCCTAAACGGGGGGACCGATTTTGATGAAATTTTTTGTGTCTGTTCCAGTGTACTCTGGAATGGTTTAGATTCACAATTCGGTCTGATATCACAATTAGTTAAAAAAATATTAACTAAAAACCTTAAAACGCATAATTGTTTTACCCCTTTATGCTATTTATTCTGCTAATGTGCAGCAAGAAAAGCCACGATACGGTATATCTTTATACATAAAAATCTTCTGTGTGTGTGTGTATGTGACTGAACTCTTAAACGGCTGGACTTCTTTTTATTTAAAATTATTTCTTATCGAAAAATCTATACTAATAAAAGAAAGAGTTTGTGTGTATCACTTCTAAGCAACCCAGAAGTACAAAACTTGGCACATAATTACTATAGGTCCTAATGATGTGCTCTAAGAAGAGTTTTTTTTCGAGATTTGTATTAAAATTTTTTTAATTAAATTTTTAAGCGATTTTCCCTTTTTTTTTGTTTTGTTTTGTTGAGAATTTTAAGGTGAAATTGTACTTCTGCCACGTATCCCAATGATTACTTCAGATTCACTTATACCATTTAAATGTTTACAACTTCCAATTCCCTTGTCATTTGCTATGACTATTAATAAGTCACAAGGTCAAACCATGAAGATTCATGGCCTAGATTTAGAAAATCCGTGCTTTTCTCATGCACAATTATATGTTGCGTGTTCCAGAGTTGGAAAACCATCGAATTTATTTATTTATACCCCTCAAGGATTAACCAAAAATATTGTACATCCAATGGCATTACGATAAATTAAGCTTTTGTACAATTTAATAAATATACCTGTTATAAGATAGTTTGAGTCTCAACTTTTTCACCTTTAATTAAAACAAGTTGATGTTTTTATTCACACAGCCTCTACATTTTACTTCGCTCATAGTATACACATACTCATACGCTATTGATTGATCGAATTGTGATAACTGTATATGTAATGAAGTTAGATTTTGTAATAACTTTTTAATACAAATTTTCATCAAAACGGTCCAGATAGTTAAAGCTTATTCATAAAAAATTTTTGGAATTTTTTAATTTAAGGTATGTGTACATGATAACATCTGTTGAGCCTGCTAGTTAGTATGTATATTTTGAAGGTATATTTATTATCAATGTACTTGTATGTATGTTCATTTTATTTGATTTTTTCTATATGAATACTTATTTTGAAACATTTAATTGGCCATTTATTTTAAAAATCTTAATATATATAGTGCATGTAGTAAATAATTTGCTTTCAGACAGAGGAATGTTTTTCTTCTTAAAATATGACAATATTTACAGTAAAAGTTCACATGAAAAATAGTTTGCATGGCAAAGCTTTATTTTCATTTTGAAGTATGTAATGTTGTGAAGGATAACACAGCTTTTTTTTGAAATACAAAAGCTGCTGAATCTCTGGAATTGGTTGTTCTGTATTATAGTAATGAAAGGGTTTTGATGCTAGTCTAGCATGTTTATATTAATCTTCATAAATCTTAAAATATTAATAAAATGTAGCATGTCACTTATTTTTTAGTTTTAAATGTAATAAAGAATATTTAAATATACATATCTTTAAAAACGGAATTGAGTTTAATTTTGTATTCATAAAAAAATCATTGAAAGGAAAAAGCATACAGTGGGGAAACTAACTTAAAAAGGAACAAAGAATGTTTATGATAGGTACTAATTCTTTTAAATACAGTAATACCCTGAAGTTATGTAATAGGTAAAAACCAATAAACATATAAGTCCAAAAAAAATATGCAAGTCTTCTACTTACAGATTTGTAATGAAATTTAAAATTTTTTAGATTTAATGTAATAGTTCTGCAAAATATTGACAAGAAATTTTTGATTGGGTCTGGGCACAATTAGAAATTGCACGTCTGTAAATTTATGTAAATGAAACATGCATGAATCAAAATATTAGTGTAGTTACTTTTTAAATTTAACAAGATAATTTTTTTTAATATTTATATTTTTCCTGCTCTTAATAATAATAATATTATTATTTTTTTTTTGTAAAACGAGACTGGTGTTTCTCAAACTTTTTTTATTTGCATACTCCTTGACCTATCAAGTTAAATTTTAAAAAATATACTTAAAACTATGATGCTGATTTAAGAGCAAAATTGGAATTGATTAAAAAAAATATTATAATTATAAAAATAGAGACAAACAGTATGAGACCAACTTTACTAACCCCTGTTATAATATGACTACTAAATTATAGTACATTATACTGCAAGGATCAGCAGCCTTGTAGCTGTAGTGTACCAAACCAATCTACCAATATGATTCAGTGTGCCATGCAGTTGGAAATATTTGAAGCAATTCTATTTCCATTTTATTATATCTGAATTATGCATCATTTAAAGATATTTCATTATAAAAATATTAACATAAATATAACTTCCTTCAACATAAATAAAAAATTAAAATTGTACATATTATTAATCCCTTTTAAGAAAATTTATTAAACCTTAGAATAAACATAAGATTAGTATTTCTGCATTATAGTTAAACAAAAAAACTTAAAATTTTAATACAAATCTTGTCCCTTCAAAGCTCTACTTGATATTGCTATTTCAGGAGTATAATTTCTTTTAAATTTGACATATAATTCTGAATATTCAGTTGTTAAACAACTTCTTTGTGGACTCAATATGTCGCATGAAAAAAATTTGTTCACTTTAATATGTAGAATCAAAAGCAACAAAGCAGAGCTCATAAATTTTCCTCAAACAATTAAATTGCTCTGGCGATGACATACAGCAACTGAAAGCAATTGATTTATTGATAGCTATCTTCCAGATCTTTTCATAATTCTGTAAATTTTGATTTCAATAATTCTGAAGATGTGTTTCACTTCTTAAATCATGCATAAATAATACAAACAGATTCAGCACAATCATTTCATGACCAAGAATTGAAAGTAAAAAATAGCCTTTAAATGAAAATGCTTGAGGTGTAGGAAGGAGAGGCAGAGCAATTTGACTTGTAGTTTTGTAGTGTCATTGAGAATTACTCTGCATGCTACAGTTGCAGATGCCTGTTCTACAGAAATATAGTAGAATTGAGTATTCTGTCATACAGTAACTGAAAAACAAATTTGTTTGACTTAGTAAAATATTCAGGAAAGGATTCACAGGAAATAATACATATTAGTAACTGCTCTTAACAAGAAGATATGCCATTATATAAACAAAGGCTTATAATCTGAATTACATTATTATGTCTCAACTGCTTCCTCAAGATCTTTTTGACATGAATATGTCTTTAAAATTGCTTCAATAGTGAGAGGCAATTAAAAAAAATGAATAACAAAAATCGAGTAATACAGTTTGGTGTTGCAGCGATATCTATTATCTTCATCCAGAATTCAATTACACCACTGAATACCTAAAGGAGCAAAGAATTCATTACATTAAATAAGGTGATGCATCATGCACGGTAGAGGGGGAAGTGCCGCCATTTTGAGGTCATTTTGCTGTATATAGATATTTTCATTGAGTATAACTTTTGACTTGGAGAAGCTATGATGTTTGTTTTAGTTTAAATCATCAGTTCTCATCAAAATCTATCAATTGTATATATAAAACATTAGTGTAAAATGACAGTGAATATAATAAGGTTTTAAGATAAAAAAAGTATTATCAAAAATATATGTCGGCCTATATGCCTCAAAAAGTCAAATCCATAAACAAAGATTGTATGCACTTGGAAAGAGCATCTTGAGCAATCGAATGGTAGTAATAAAACGCCATATGACCAAGCTTAGCAGTGCCGTAAATGTAAAAGTATGAATGTGATCGAGTGGATGAACAATGGTGACAGTACATCTGCAGCTGGAGGAGTTAAAATTATGCAGTTAAAATTATGATAAAATCACTTCTATATTGACACCGGACTGTGTAGGCATCTATTGTGTATGATTGTCATTTATGAAGACACATTGGGCAGCAGCTAGTGCATATTTCACTACGACGTTTGTCAACAGTCCATTCGAACATAAGTGTGATCGTCTATGGTTTCTGCTCTCATTGAAGCCAACAAAAGAAAAACACAGCTGCACAATAATACTTTCCTTGAAGAGCTAGTGGCTGACTTTTAAACTGTGCACTATGTCTAAAAACTCACTTGACTCGGTCAAAGTGCCCATGTTGTCATATTTGAATAGATTTGTGCAACACGGGTTGCCCGCGTTAGATCCGATTAGTGCATGTCTAGTATCACCGTGACTGCCATTCATGCTGATACGTTGGTTACGTTTTGACATCAGCTATGGTATCATCGAATAAGTCATTAATGTACCTGTTGATGTGGACACAATGGTGCAGCAACTACTGCATCAATTGCCCAATGATCAGGCATTCAATGTTAAAGTAAAGAACATGATACATAAAGCTATGCATCTAAGTGGCTGGTCAAAAGGTCAGTGGTAAAAGCTTGGCTACAATCCAGAAATTAAATTCTTTGTTATGATCACTATTAAAATATTCAAAAACATCGCTAAAATTATGCCTAATTATGATCCTGATCTTACTACACCAATTAAGATAGTCAGACTTTAATGTAAATGTCTCACAAGAGTGCTCATTGCGCAGCTTCATACTTAGCAAGTTCAATTTGTCTTACGTCAAAACGTATCTGACAATGTTAGGTAATACCTGTATTGATTTAACATGTTTATTAGAAATCTCAATGTATCCTGTATGCCATTTGTGTTGTACTTTTCGTATCACAGACCTATAATTAATAAAGTTACATTATAACAGTAATTATTTTCTTGATTTCTTTCCTGAACTTGCTGAAAGGAAATAGTTGCCATCATAAACAAAACAAGGAAACGCAGAGGACTTCTTAGTGTTCAAACATGATTGACATACATAAATAATATTTTATATAAAAAATATTACTCGTTACCGATATGTATTCATGTGCAACACATGGCCATGTCCATGACACAGCCACACCCTCTTTTGCAGTAGTAAAGTACATTTTCTCTTATGTTCAATCTTATCTATCAGTGTCCAACATTACACCCTTTTTTTCCTTCCTATCCTCTCAGTCAATTTCACATAACCCTAGGGATGTGCATATCATATATTGATGAATACTAAACTAGATTATTTAATAAAGTTAGTGTTGGTACTTAAATTTAGGTACTTAAGTCCTTTGAGCTTTTGTATCTTTTGAGGGATACTTTAGTCTATGCTAGTTATTATGACTATTTAATTGTAATATATTTAATGACGTAAAATTTTATTTTTTGTATTAAGTAATTTATATGTGATTATCTTATAGCTTAGTATGCTGATTCTAGTTATGGGAAAAGGTGTTCTAGCAATGTCATTGACACAGAAAATAATTCTTGCTTCTGGAGTCCCTGTAACTTTTCTGTTTATCATATTTGGATTCTTAGGAGTAAGTAACACAATTGAAAAAAAACTTTTCAACTGAAATTTTGTTACACTTAAATATTGCTTAAAAATTAAGGTTCTGTATTTTATTGATTACACGTAGAGGTAGAATTCCACTAGTTCATTCCAATTTTTCTGAATTAATACCTAATTTTTATGTAAAGGCTAAATGAATTAGTTGTGAAAAAAAAAAAAAAAAACACTTGTAATCACATTCTTTTTAGATGGGTTCCTACAAAACTACTGGAAAAAATAAAAGGTGCTAAATTCAGTTACATTATATCTTAAGTTCTTGTAATATATTGCAAGTGCAATGATGTTTCCCTATTGGTGACACCATTTATAACTTGTTTTTACTGTCTTTTGTATACTCTTGCCTTAAGTTATATGCTTAATTTTTGGTGTGTATTGGTAAATGATTTGTAATAGGTAAGGAAAAGTATATAAACTGTATTTGTTGAAACAAGTAATATTTCATTTGTTAAAAAACAAAGAAAAATTAATGAGAACTCAACTTGTATATATGTCAAAGCTTAAAAATATTGTAAATAATATGAATTATAGTTATGCCATTTTGTTAATAAACACATTTCTTTATGACAAGGTGAATCAATATCTCTCTTCACTAGAAAGATTTATCACATTTGTTGTGATTAAATCCAAAGTTTTTTATTAGAAACTTTTTCAATATATTTTTTAAAATTGACTTTATCAGAAGCCTTTTCTTATTGATCCTCTAAATTTTTGGTATTTGACTACTCAAATCTTCAGATTTCATTGTATTCTTACGTGTTGAAAATAATTTTCGATGTTTGCTTAAAGTGTAAGGTAAGAAAAATTAAATTGAACAGTTAATGTAGGAGTTTTTCTTTCATTATGATCATTTGTTTTAAGTTAATCAAATTAACCTCATCTAGTAAAGTGCAATTATCAATTCGCTAATGTCTTCTATTTGTATATCTAAATTCTTCTCCACATATTTTGAGACTTTCAATGTCTGTGGCATCTCGTTTACATTATTAACATTGTACCTAAATTGATTTCTGGAAGTATTTAATGTTGGTGCTCTTAACTGTTATGACCATTTAACTATTTATTTTTCAATCCACAATTGAATATTTTATCTATGTATCCATGATATTGATTTTGTCTTTTTAATTTTTCTGAATTCTTTGAATGCTACTTTAATGTAGTGCATCCTTAAAAAAGGACTGTGGTAAGTTGATCATTCACGATTAAAATTAATGATTTTAAATTGTGTTAACATATATAAAATCAGCTCTGTAGAGGAAAGAAAGAGTTTTTCTGAGACTTTGTTATTTATAAAAATTGTGTAAAATAAGGCCAGTTAATTTGGATGTGATGTATCATAATACTTCATTAAAGGATAAGGATTTAGCTTTCTTGTCAATTTGGTGGCCGCGGTAGCAGAGTGGTATAGGTATCGGACTGTGGCTTGCCTTGTCAAGAGTTCAAGCCCAGTACCACTAAAGACTCGCCGTGTAGGGCAGCGATGCACGTTAAATCTGTCGATAGCTGAAACGTCCTCCCATTGGTGTGGTGTGGTAGTTAGGAGAGGGGAGTGCCAGCTCAGGTGTCGTCCACGTCACTTGACCATGGTTAAAAATTACGTGGTCCGTCGCCAAAAGCCCTCGTGTAGCTGAACAGTGCGACGTTAATATTCAATCAATCAATTCTTGTCAATTTGTAATCCAATAATCTTGTAAATATATTGAACAGAGTTATTTAAATGTGGTAATTTTTACGAGTGTTATGTATAATATGCTAATGATTATAAGATTGAAATCTGGTTAATTTCTCTTCCTTTTTGGGTTTTCATTCTGTTTTGAAGTATTGATCAGTAAAAAATATCTCAAGTTGGAAAATTTGCCCATCTTTAATCTTCCTCTAAATCATGTGAGAAGAAAAAATGGATAAAATAGATCAGCAATATATGAAATTTTTCTTGTCCAAAATTTTTTGTAAATGACGGAGGGATCTAGAACTATATTGCTATTGCTATTTAGTAGCTTTCTGATATTATTGCTTGTTGAAATATAAAGCAGAATCTTGCAAATTGTTACATGAATTAAAGGATTTATTTTTATATATGTAATAGTGGTCCTTTTCATTAAGATAAAAAAAGTTGGTTATGATGTAGTTATCTCAGTCATGTAAATCCTACCATATTCTGTTTTCAAATAAAGGAAAACTATTCTAATGTTTAACTTCTGCTTTCTTTCAGTGCATTATTGTATTTTGGAATTTTTATTAGTGATAAGTTCAATTTATTATAGCTATTTTAATTTTTTATTCATTCTTTTCTGAAGTACAATCCTTTCCATAGCATTGCTGTCAGTAAAACTATTTAGAAGGCTTAGGAATGTAATAAAATGACATTAAAAGTGTTCACAAAGGATTTGCTTGTTTCACAGAAGAATTTACTTATTTATCTTTTCTTTCCCCCTAATATACTGCATTACGAGCGCTTGTGTGAAAAACTGGAGTGAATCGTAACTTGCACTCAGTAGTTGAGGGGTTAAGTATTTTATAACTTTATTAGAAATGCTTCATCTTTTGAATAATGATATATTTTGTAATTCATTATCATTCTATCATAAAATTATTTTTTTTTCATTCTCTTTAGCTTCGTTATGAAAATAAAGCATTCATGATAGTATTCTATGTATTGGGGCTGTTTGAACCTGGTTATATCATCTATAAATTTTACTATGTAAGTTTGCTTTTTAGTAAATTTTTATCCAGAAGGTTTTATTAAGTTTATAAACATTTTTAAATTTTAAAATTAAATACATTTTGTGTTTAAATTTTTCTTTAGATGCTCTAAAATTTCAAATTAGGGTTGAGTTCCCATCTCATTCAAGTTTCACAGAGCAAACTCTCAAAATATTTGGAAAATCAATCTTACAAAGAAAAATTTAAATAAATATAAGTTAGTCAGCAATATTATTTACTGGTATTGTGAACTGAACTGTAAATTATAAATATCTTAAAACAAAAATTAAAATTATATTAAGACTGTTTACAGTACAGCATATTTATTAAAGCTGCTTCAGGACATTTTTTCTGTAAAATTTGTGAAATTTATATTTTTTATGGTGCTAGTTTGATATCGGGGATAATAGTGCCAAGATGGGAAATAACATATTACAATATGGTTACCTTGATATTTTTATTGTCTGTCGATGTGGTTGCCATGGGGATAGCATATATTAGAAATAACTTTTATTGGTTTTTTCCCGCAGTAACCCTATTAATTTGAAATGATTTTATTTGATTTCTATAAAAATTTAACCATTTTCAGTGTAATTGTTCTTCTGCTTCCATCTTCTGTTTTATTTTGTGCTATTTTTGAATATGGATATTTCTAATATGAGTGAGTACTAGAGAATATTTTTTTCTTAAAAGAATAAGTGTTGTACTTTTAATTATCACTATAAATCGTTTATTTTCGATTTATTTTGCATTTTAAAAATACTGCTTTTTTTTACGTTTTTTGTTTGATGAAATTTGTTGAAGGAACTTGCTGTGCAAGTTTTATATTGCAAGCTTTCAGTACTTTGTAATTGATATTCATTATTAGTTTTAACATATATTATGTAATTATTTTATTAATAATGTAAGATAAAAATGCAATTATTTTCTATATGTAATAATCATATAATCTTAGTTATTTATAATTGTTTCTTTTAATTATTTATAAATATTATTATGCAATTATTTTATTAATAATGCAATATAAAAATGCAATTATTACTATATGTAATAATCATATAATCTTAATTATTTATAATTGTTTCTTGTAATATTTATTTATAAATATTATTCCATATTTTGTTGTTTATTTATAATTATGTTTTTTATTTATAGCTATTTTTGTTTATTTATAGCTATTCTTATGTTATTTATAAGTATGTAATATGAGTATTCTTATGCATTATTTTCATTTTTTTACAATATGATGATTATTCTTTTTTATGATTACTATTAAATATCATTATTAAAAAATTGTTATTAAATCATACTATATGAATATTATATATAATTACTATAAAATTATATTATTAGATTATATGCTGCTTTATAATACTATTATTAGTGCATGTTACTTTTTATTATATTATATTGATATTCACTATTTATTGATTGATCTAGGTTATTCTCAGTATCTTCCTATTCTTCCTATGTCCCTCATTTGAAATGTATTTCAAAACAATTCTTTATAATTATTGTGCATAATTAATTTACTGCTAGGACACCATATTGGATTCCATTCCAGCAACAAGAAGTGCTACTTGGCGTGATCTTTATCGCACCAAGCAGCGCTTGACGCCATTATCCCCGATATCAAACTAGTTCCTTTTTTTTATATTCCTTGTTTAAATTAATGGAGAAACTTGAGCTATAGAGATTATTATAATGAATATTTTGATAATTTTTTTCTCTCCTATTTAAATTTTCAGTCTCATTTAAATAAGGATACAAAGGAGAGAGACATTTCCGCTTTAATATAGAATCAATGCTGAATTAAATTTGAGGTTTTTTTAAAAAATATAATACATTTCAAATATTTATGTTTTAAAAGCAATGGTGTGACAAAACTAATTAAATGTGATGTAATTTTAAAATATAACTTATGAATTTTTGCATCTATTTATTTGCTGAAAAAACTTATTTATATTGTATGTTTGTTATCTCTATATTATATTAAGAAATTGTATTTATATATTAAAATTAAATTATATCAAGTTGATTAATGTTTTTATTTTATATATGTATAAATTTACATTATGAATTCATGTTTTTTTCTTTATAGTCATCGTAAATATAATTACTACAGAAGAATATTTTATAATAAATTTTTCTCTTTTTTTAAAAAAAAAATGTTTTTAGTATAATGCATTCCATTTGTCTTATTAACAAAATGATTTGCAGGCTTTCAGACTTTTTGAAAAATTGATTAAAATCACAGTTCGATTAAAGTTATTTTATTATTTTTATCAATAGTAAATCATAAATGTAGTAGTTCAGTAATTAGTGAAATACTTATATGAAATTGAAAATTGAATTACATTATATTCATTGCATAACAGGAAGTAAGTAAATTATTCACAAGTCCTCAAAGTTAATTTTAAAAAAATTCTTGCATGGTGTATAGTAAAGATTTGTTTTGCAGTAGAATCCCGAAAACTCGCCTAACTTGACTGAAGGGTGGCTGAGTTCGAAAACTCAGCCTAATGTGGACTAAAGGGTGGCTGAGTTGGGAAAAAATGCTGGGCTATTAAGAATGAGATTAAAAAAGAATAAGTATGAGTGTTTCCTCAGAAAATATTGTATTGCACTTGTATGTATTAATTGCTTGAGAATACAACAGAAAATAAACTGCCCAAACATTCTTAAACAAAGAAAAAGGGTGTACTTTATGAAGACATATAGCATTTATGACAGGAAAATTAAAATGAATGAATACATAGTATTCAGTAATTTACCTGATCAGACACACCTCCGAAGAATACTTTATGAGGGTATAAAGTTGTCAAAAATAAAAATTAAGGAGCTGACTTTGCAAAAACTGGCTTCTTTTTTTAGAAGAAATGCATGATGTGTCATGTTGTCTTCTGTATTGGAACCTGGGTTTCGTTGCTTCATTACAAAGATGCCGAATGAACTAAGTCCATCACTGATACACCTTGTTGTTCAAAATACTAAGTTTTTGCAGTGTCTTCAGTGTTAACGTCTTCATTTTACGGCATTTTTTTGTTAACTGTGTCAGGACAGCTGAGCACATGCCATTTTTTCAACCTAAGGTGGGGCTGAGTTATCTGAACTGCCAGGTTATGGAGTGCTGAGTATTTGGGATTCTACTGTACTATATTAATACATGTAAAAATTATGTTTTCCCAATTTTTTACTTTCAGCCCATTTTGTACGTATTATATTTTGAAAGATATATAAAATCTTTATTGCATTCGATTTTGAACTATTTGAGAAATATGTTTCCTTATTTAAAAGAATTGATTAGTATTTAATATACCAGTTCATTATACAAATATACCATCAAGAATTTTACTTTTATTTTATTTAGACAATTACATATGAAACAGATGTTGATGCTACATATGATGCTACATTTGTATGCGGTTATTTTGCTTTGGTAATATGGGTGCTATTAATTGTTGCTACTGTATACTTTGTCATCTCTCATTTTGGAAAAGGGCTGAAAGAAAAAAGTAAGTTCTTTGTTCTTATGTTGATTGAGAAATATTTCTAAAAGTATAGCATCCAAAAATTGCTGTTGGAAAATTAATCTTCTAAATATTTTTTTGTGAATGGTATATTTTGAAAATCTTTTAATTGCCATCTGTACCAAAAAAACTCACAGAATTAAGGTAAACACCAGTTATATTTTCTTAACTTATTTCCAGAATTGTTGTATATGTTTTTAGGGGGGAAAATGTTTTTTATATTGTATTTGAGAAATGAATATAACATTTTTATCTTTTAGCTGTATGTGATATTCTTTTTTTTCTCGGAACACATGTCAAAAATAAGCTATGCTTTTTATAATAATTTGTAAACATATGTTTTGTAATCTTTTATTTACTTAATGTTTTAGCCATATTGATTTAAATCGTATTATTTTAGGCTAATTCCTAATTTTTAGGGGAATTTAATTTTGAATTTCATCAAAGTAGTTCTCTTGGTTATAAATTTAATTTTCTATAAAAATTTCCATTGTGTGGTATGACATATACACTTCATCCTCAACTTACAACTTAGATTATTGTAGTTGGTTACAAACATTTGTATATGTGTGTCTGTGGAGTTATATGTATTAACAGTTTTTACATTATGTAATTTTAAGTTGCATTTTTGTTTATAATACATTCTCTAAAGTACAGAAATCCTTACAGTTATTAATGTTAATTCTATACTCTACAGTGCCATATTAAATAAATCCACATTGAATGGAACATTTCTGTCAGAAAATAAGCAAATTGTTTCTTTATTTATTTTATTTTATTGTTTATTTATGTAAAATTAATGAAAGAAATAATAAAAGAATGAAAATTAAAAGTAATAGGACATTTTATTGCTTAATGTGTACAAAACGAAAAGGAAACACTTTTAATTTAAAAATCATCCAAAGGTTCTCATTATTTCCCTCCCTTTCCCCTTATTTTCTTTTTATACATCATGCTATAAGTGACATTGGATACTCTTCAAGATTAATCTGTTTAAAGTTTTTACTTTTTGAACATTTTTTCTCAATTCTCCTCTTTTTATACTTGATCTAGGTTGATGAGATATTAATTATTAAAAGGCTAAGAATCCATTACAACAGCAGCATTCATCGACTCAAAGCCTAAGTTATGTCATAAGTTTCACAATATTTGCTGAGATTGTTTCCATTTGAAAATCAAAGCAACACAATGAACCAAGCCAAAGATTGCTGGAAATTTTGTTATCTATTGACATATTGACCACTGATATACAAGGTGTCGGCAACCCATGAATCACTTGCCACATTTGGCACATGTCACAATTTTCAGTGGCACTACACTAACTTTTTGAGTAGATAGAAGTTGATAATTTTGAAATGGAACTTATTGGTCTAACATTTTCAGAATTATGGAAAGCAACATTTACAGAATTACGAAAAACTCTGGATGATAACTAATGATAAATTGACAGCAGCTTGGATGTCACTACTGGAGAGATTTAATTGAAGAAAATTGCATGTATTTTGCTTTTGGTTTTATATGTCTATGTGAAAAAGTCTTTTCTTATATAAAAACTATTTTGAGTCCTCTAAGTTGTTTTTCAACTGAACCTTCAGAATTTTGTATCAAAAGTCGCAAATTATACTCCCGATTTTCAATGTGCAGGGACAAGGTTCACATTGAAGTATATATATATTTGTTTGACTGCATTGAAGGGGAATACTTATATTTTGTCATTTTTTATTTCAATAAATGTTTATAAGAAACATAATGTGTGCACAATTTTAAGTTTTTTTTATTTATTTTGAAGAATTGATTATATATATATATTTTTTTGTCAATAAATCTTTAAATGATGCAAAATTAATTTGAGATTAAATAAATCTATTTCTTGGCCTCTAATCCCTAACTCTGCATGCATTGTGGCAGGAATTGGATTATTTCAAATATTCTTACAGTGTGACATGCAGAATATTGATATATTGGTTCAGCAGGCCACATCTACAAGGTTGCCGGCCCCTGTGATATATCATCCTTGTACATTTTAATATTTTTCTTTTTGTATGAATTTGATATTTTGAGTTTATTTAGTATGTTTGTCTCATGTTTCTTTGATTTTTAAACTTCCATTTCTCATCTACAATTGAGGAATATGTGATATGCTTGGTTTTTTAGAAACAAGTTAATATCATGATGTGAATCCGTAGACAATAATAACCAATGTGTACACAGTAAAGCTGTAATAAAAACTGAAAATATGTTACCTTTGTGAATTATATTTTCCATTGATTCTCTTTCCTCTTGGCTATTGAGTTTGTACATATACCTGTGCTAATCCTCTCATTTAACTTTTGATTTTTGACATTCAGCACCTTTCATCTGGGCATTATTATTTCAATGGTAATAATTTGGCATTTGGTGCAAAACCTTTCAAAATTGCTTAACAATGAATCAATCAGTATTGTTTGAGATTTATACTAAAATATGACTAACCATATTATAATGGGGATGGGGTCAGCATTAAAGGTATTCCTGTATATGTATTTTTTTTTAATTTTGTATAATAATCGTAAATGCAGATTAGATTTTTGTGCCTTATGATAAACTTTTATAACCTGTTGAAATGGAAATCGGAACTGAACTCGATTATAACTAGGAGATACTTTGTATTTAAAATTGCTTAAAGGTAAATGAAATATAGAGAATTATACTTCATTTTTATCAAGCCTAATTTTCCTTTAAAAAATGACAAAGTTTATGTAAAATCAAGGGTTTACATATTTAAGCCATTGCTGTAATCACAGAAATGGGATAATTTAATTATTTTGTATTTATAATTTTTTAGATACAGCAGTCATATCTAATATATATTATAAATGTGAAAGTTTGTGAAAATCTTTGTTAGTCTTTCACGCAAAAACTACTCAATGGATTTTAATGAAACTTTACAGTAACATAGCTTATACATCAGAATAGCACATAGGCTATAATTTATAGCATAAACTATAATTTATAAAGATATTGTATGAAGTGTCCAAAATATAACGATATTTGTCAAGTAAGTAGGAAAAAATTCTGTCTTCTGCTAGCAATTCTGGCATGCGCTGCAAAAAAAACCACGTCTGCATATATCTATCTTTTGTTTGTGAAAAACCTTTTTTGTTTTGGCTACGCAAGGTGCTCATTCTAATTAATTCCTCTGATATAATGCCTATTTTTTTTATTTCAGAATCAAACTAAGTTTTGAAGGGAGAGGTTGTTATAAATCTCTCTTTATTTTAATGGTTTTTTAACATCTTATTATGCATATTTGGTAGTAAGAAATTGATATTTTTTCCAAATAAAGGCTTTTATCAGTTCTGATACTTAAGGTAAATAAGCTTTCTCTTTCACACTGCATCATTTGAACAAATTTTCAAAATTTATTTGTGGTTAGTAGTTAATTATAACGCTATAATTTTAATTGAATAGGCAGATATAATTATTTTTACACTTAAAAACGCAATAACTATTGTTATGTATTTCTTGGAGTGTGAGAGTGAGTGAATATTAATGTTGCACTGTTCAGCTCCACGAGGGCTTTTGGCAACGGATCACGTAATTTTGAACCATAGTCAAGTAACGTGGACGACATCTGAGCTGGCACCCCTTTCTCCTAACTACCACACCACACCAACTTAGAAGGAATATTCTACCAATAATTAGCAGGAATATTCTTTGAAATCCACTCTTCCAAGATATATGGTAGCATGGATTCCATGATGAGTATTTTAGCGGAAAATATAGTTTGTCAAAATTTAAGTGTCTTATGTTTTTGTATGTTCATGAAGACCTTAGAAAATGATTTGACAACTTATTTTAAGTGAACGGTTATATATAATTAATTTTACAGTGGAATATCTTTATTTAATTTATTAGCTCTAACGGATTAAATTTCCCAAAGTGGAGTATTTTGTTTATGTTTATCCCTTAATTTTCAATGTAGTGATCCAAAAAATATTGTATGAAAAAAACTGTGGTGGATAAAGTATTAATGTGCATCGCTCCCCTACAGGGTGGGTCTTGCAAAGCTCGAATAAAGCTCAAGTTATGAAAGTAGCTAGGCATTTGTGCCAACTTGACTCCATCGTTAACATTTCACTGTTTTTCATTTGATCGTCATTATAATTTAAGAAACGGCGTTGATTGCGAATATTACAATTTTAACATAAAATAAATACTACAGAAAGTAATATTAATGTATTATACTTTCAGATAAAAATTATTTACACTATTTTAAGTGTTCATTACACAAAACTTTTAACAATGTTACTTTTGCTGAGCAGAGATCAGCTTAGGAAGGTATTTTTAAAAATCAACCCTCAAGAGTGTTACGGGGAGTTATAAATAAAAAAAAATCCTTTTTATCAGCTATTAGACCTACATACTTAAAATTTAACAAAGGTGTTTTATTTTTTTTTTTTTTTTTTTTTTTTTTGTTACCTGAGTTACGCCAAAAGCTTTTTTTGTTTAATTTGCAATTCACGTAAAATTAACTCATTAAAAAGTTCTTTATCCTTCAATCTGGGTTGTTTAATTTTTCAGTTCACCCGTGCGAAGAACGGGTATACCAGCTAGTCTTATATATTTTAATGGGAAAATTACTTCATATATTTATTTTTAAAGTTTTGTGTTTTTGAAGTCATTGTATGATTGTAACTTTGCAATTAGATTCATATTAAAATCTAAAATGTGTACATTTTTTATCAACAGTGTTTGAAAACAAAACACAGAACCAACAATTGCAGAATTCTGGAATTGTAAGTGAATCTGCTACAGCCATAGAGACACGTCTTGATGAAGATCCATAATTTTTCATTCATTCCTATTCTTATTTTTGTACTGTGCAGATTGTTTTGAGAAATAAGTATTAATTTTAGTGTTCATATTTAGTGAGTTTTTTAATCATTTTTAATGTAACTTTTTTCATTTAAATCTTTCTTGCTTATATTTTTATGTGTATATAAGTCACACATGAAAAATTGCTGGCATTTTATTTAAAGCGCAGATAACATTTTGAGTAAATGATGGTAATTAATAATAATCAAGATATTACTTAAATTTAATGTTTTTCTTTCAATTATTTAATATATTGTTAAATGTGTGAAGAAAGATTTGGAGAGCTTACTATTTGCAATTGTTTTATTCAAATTTTTTCTTCTGATGTACAAATAAGATAATCAAATGTGATCATAGGATAGAAAGTATATCAAAAGAAATTATTTATGAAGTTATTTTAATAATTCTTATATAATCCAGAAATTTTTGTAACATGCAATTTAATGATATAGTATTACACTTAATTTCAATTCATATAAGTTATAATTAATAAAATAATGAAATTAAACTGCAATTGAGAAATTTCTGTTGATATAGCATACTTTCTCTAATGCAGTTGTAGATTTTTTTAAAAAAATATACTTGCATGTCTTATATAAAGGTAAATTAAATATTTAAAGGAAGTTAATATAAAAATATATATTTCTTAGATATATATATATATATATATATATATATATATATATAAACTATTTTGAATAAAGATAATTGTTCATTACACTTAGAATTTTGAAACTGAAATTTTTACATGATTTTTCATTTTTAATGATAAAGAATAGTTTTGAAGCATTTCTGAATTTTATTAAGTATTTTGATAAAAATCTAAAAAAAAAGAGAAAAAAAAAAGCTTATATATGTAACTTTTATTTATATTCTGTATTTGATGACTTAATTTTCTTTTTTGTATATGATGTTTATAATGCTTTGTTTGCTTTTGATAGCATATACATACTATGAGAGATATGAAATAATACTTATTAACTAGAGATCAATTAGCGAAATATTTTTCAAAATTTTATAAAATGTTATTTAGTGCAATGGATAATTAAGAGTTGAAATGTTAAATATTAAATTAGTTTAAGAGTTAAAATGTTGCTTCAGGATTTGAATCTCGGTTACTAAAATATTTGTAATGGAAATCATGTTTAAAGTTTATTACTATTTTTGTTTCCATACTTGGTTGTAATTGGTTTACTAAATTATAATTAATTTAGAAGTGTGTTCTTACTTAATTTGCAGAATTTTTCAGAATTTCTATTTGAAAGAATAAAACTATCTACTCGAATTTTAATTTTTATTATTGTTGAGAATTTAAATAAAATTTTGAAGTTCAGAGTTTTGTCATTGAAACAAAGTGATAGTTTATGCTTATTGTGGATACCATAAAATTTTTGAAATGTGAATTGTACATATCTTTATATTCTTTTTTAGTATTCATTGAAGGAATTGTTAATAAAGGATAACTATTTTTTGCAAATAGTTGTAATTTCTTTTATAGCTTTAATAAGCATTCTGTGATGAAAATCTTGTAAAAAAGTTTCTTTGTAAAATTTTTTTTATTTTTGTATGTGTTTGAAATATATTAAAGTCTGTAAATAAATTTGCTTTTCAGTATTATTGTACTGTATTTTTTATTTTGTTCAATTCAGCTTTATTCAGTTATTTCAATTAAAAAGACATATATTTATATAGAACAATTTTTATTAAATAATAAGAAACATTAATTGTATAATTTAAATTACTCCATTAAAATCTTAATTTTTTTAAAAAATTAAATAAAAATTACTGTGGTGTATAAAACTAGTTTTTAATTGTTTTTTGAACTTTTAAAGAATGTTATACATTTAGATGTAATTTTTGAAAAAGCTATCAAATGTGTGAAAAAAAAACATTTTATTTTTCCAGTATTTATAATTTTTGTGCGATAATATTTTGTAAGTGAAATCAAATTTATTACTTCAATTATAAAATATTCTGTATTCATGTTTTGTAGTTTTAGGTTCATCATTAATCATACCTCTTATTGAACTGAAACATAATTTCTATTAATTAATAATTTATTTAATATAAATTATACGATTAATTTTGTTATATTTTAATATAATTTTTTACATTAAGAAGCATTTAATATATTGTATTTTGTCTTTTTTTTTAATCTCTGAATTAAAATCCTTTAAAATATGTTGCATATATTTTTAGAGACATTTATATTATTCTCTGCACACAATGCTTTAAAGCAGTGGTTCTTAAACTGTGGTCCGCAGAGATTTTGTAGGAGCCTGCAAAGGTCTCTTCCTTAATGTTAAGATTTCCCTTATTTTAAAGACTTAAAGTGGAAAAATTGATCCCCTGTTTACTTCCATTGGTTGAAATTGATTTCAACTCCAAAATGTTTATGTGGTTATTCCGGTAACGCCGATCACTTATGTTTTTCATTGCCCCCATACTGCCAAATTTCATCCTGGTTTCTTGTAAAATATCTAAAAACAAGTCGTTAAGTGAATCGGTTGCAAGTCTACACTTCATTAAAGTAAACCACTAAATTCAAGATTTTTTAAGCAATTTTTTAAAAATATGGATAGTGATCACTATCTATTTTGATGGCTTTCTAGAGGTTAATTTTTATCTCGCTTCTGGGAACTAAGAGATAAAATAAGGCTGTTTCTCAATGAGTGGAAATTGCATTTTGGTTATTGTCTGAATTCATTTTTGTGGCTGCTTAAGCTGGCATATTTGTCAGATATTTTTTGTCACTTAAATATGGTGAATCTTAGTCTTCAGGGATCTGAAGTTGAGGACAAAATCAAAGTAATTGTTAAAAAATTCGAATTGTGGCATCACCGCATTTCAAAAAGAGAATCATTTTGAAGCATTTTTCCAATGTGAAAGCTTTTCTCCATTCTAATGAAGGGAATATCTCTGTAGAAGACATGATGGTTACAATACTATATTTAAAGCAAAGTTTCCTTGAATATTTTTCTGGCTCTGAAAGATAAAATAACTGAATTAGGAATCTATTTGCAATCGATATATTTTGACAGGATGGTAGAAGAAATACAACTGACAAATTTCCATGGGTGGAGATTTGAAATTAGTTTACAAGAAAAAGTCCTTTCCATACCTTTGGGGTTGTTTACAGAAAATTCAGAGTTGACCACGAAAATTCTGAATGTTCTGATGCCTTTCCAAACAACTTATTTTTGTAAAAGAACATTTTCAGCTCTTATCTTAAAAATGAGCACAGAAAAAGCTTAGACTCGGAACTGAGACTGCAAATATTAAATATTACACCTGATTTTCCAACACTTGTTAAAAAAAAATGCAGCTTCATCCCTGAAAGATTTTAATGAATACAGTTAAGTACGCTATTTATCTGAAATTAGTGTTTTGTAATTCTCTTTTCATTAAATATTTGCTGTTTTCTTAAAGGAAAAAAAGTGAAACAGTTTGAGTATCAAAGACAGTCTTAGGATTATTGAGAAACCTTTAAATCTCTCAACTAAGTGTTGGGAATCAGAGAGGGGTGTTCAAAATCATGGGGCCCGCGATATCAGGCTGATACATAAAGGTGGATCATAACAATCAAAAGTTGAAGAGCCGCTGTTTTAAACAATTTATTATCTAGTTGTTTTTTTTAAATGTTTGTATAGTAATATTAACTTTAAACTGTTGAAAATTTTCTACTTTAAACAATTGTTTAATATAAAATTATAAATGTTATCCAATATATCTCTAAAATTATTTAATTTGGAAATGAATGAGCTCCATTCTATTATCTGATATAAAAAATAAACTTATTAGAAGAAATGATGAAGACTCTGTAATTGTGTCTTATCAATAGAATGAACTCTTATTTAAGGTTATTTTTATACCTATATATAGAAATTTTTACTTTGTATTTAATTTGATGTTAAAAAAAACAAATATGCTGAAATTAAATTAAAATTAGATCTGAAATTTTCAATGGAGTTCGTTTTAAATTGGACAGGTTTTGATTTTGAAGAATTGGAATATTTACTATTATATGAATTATTAATAGGAATATTGACCTTTCTAGCTTTTGAATATCAAATTTATACTCTTTCATAATCCTGGATATCTTACTAGACCTTATAACATAAGGATTATTTTAAAGGACTAAAAATAATACAAATGTTTGAAATTTAAGAGGACTTGGTACCCCTAAAATCCCAAACCTATCGTTTTTTTTTATTTTCATTTAATCTTATTCTTTGCATTATTATCTTTCGATTGATATATCACTTGTGCATGTCGGAAAGTTAGAAGTTGAAGAAAACTTCATTTGAAAACAAATTAGGCGATTCAGCCACGCCCCCTTTTTAGAAAAAGAAGCGTTTTGATAAAAAAAAATCTATTTTATAAATAGAAATAATAACTATAAAAAAGAATTTGTAGTATTAAAAGCAGAATATTTCCGAGGCAATGCATACAATCATTTTTTTTTCTTTGTGAAATGTGTGCATGTAAAATTTTTAAATTAAGGCATTTTATATTAAAAATTTTATGATTTCAGTTCTTATTCCTGATATATTTTTCATACAAATGTAATACTTTAATATTATAAGTAAAAAAAACGGATAAAATTTCTGTCGTGACAGAAAAAAAAATTTTTTTAACGTTTTTCTTGAATTTTGCGCAATTAGTACTCTCTAAAAGTTGATCATTTATAAAAATGTGTGGGTTGAAAAAATATGAAAATGCAATTATTTTAAAGAAAAACGTATAACTAATATCTTAAAGTGGTATTTTAAGTTTAATTAAGCTTATAATAATTACTTTCAGAATTATAAACTTTAAACTGGTTTTTCTCAGTTTGTGTTTTTCGAAACCTTAGTGCATTCAAAATGCTACTCCTTCGACAATTATTTACCAATCACTTCCATTTTTTTCCTGCGTGTTAAAAATAAAGCATGTAATAAAATTAGGGATCCGTTTTGCTATAAACTGAATACTTTTTTTTAAAAAAAATAAAATGTAAGACATGTTGGCTTTTTCGTTGATTTTTAGCCTGTATATCAACATTTTATTTTTTTTCTCGAAAACGAATTAAGTTATTCTAAAATTGATCCCTAAAGTTGTTGAGAACATCCATAAGAATATTATAAAAAAATTTCTGGTCAAAAAATTAATTTTTACAAAAGGAGTAGAGGATTTTAAAATTTTCCCAATTTTCTTCAAAATATTTAAATTTTTAAAATTGTGTAAATATATGAAAATTTTCCTCTGGTATCATTTTCTTGAATACAAACATTGTATACAATGCTAAAATATAATTTTTAAATACGTAAATAAAGAAATTTGCTCAAAGGGTGCCAAGTCCCCTTAAATCGCATAGTGTCAACTTAATGTTAAAAGTTGTTCCTCTGGATCGAAAATGTATTAACTCCTTAACTGCCGCCAAGCGTATTTATTCGTCTCTCTAAGGGTGTGTTAAGTGCCCCGGACGTAAATATGAGTCTTTCCGAAGTACGATTCTTTTTCTTGCAGTTCTGAAGTCTTTATGATGGACTAAAATGACCTTGACAGTGTTTGCGGAGAATTAACTTATTCCGAGAGAAAAATTTGCATATTTGTGCCTTTTGTTTCCCACCCGTTCCAATACACCGCACATACGCTCCTATGTGAAAAATGGCGGCACTAAGGAGCGAATCGCATACCATTTAATCAAGCAGTTAAGGGGTTAATACAAAATATTAGCTTTTCAAAACAATATTGTTTCAGAAATACTAAATTTATTGAATTTTTTATTCTAAGACAGAGGTTTCCAAACCTTTTTGTCTCGTAGACCCCTTGACAGGTTTTTCGGTTTGGGATAGACCGCTACTTACATAATATTGATTTTTTTGTAAATTCATCAAATTAAATGTCTTTTTTGACAGCTGGTATAGTACTACTTTCTTTGAAAGATTTAAATTTCTAAGTGTAGTGCAGTGTTTAAAATTTAAGAAACACATGTTATTATAACTGCATAATGTTAATATAATTATGCATAAAATAACTGAACAACAAACAATTGCTTTTAGTGGGAGAGGTAAATCTGTGTGTGGATTCAATAAAAAATAATATATAATTTGACATTACAATCTTGTTGGTTTTAACCCTTCATATCTCCTCTGTTAATATGTCTAGTCTTTTCTTCTTTTTTGTTTTGGAGATTGGCAAAGGCACTGAAACTCTTCCTCGGTCGGAAAAAGAATTAAAAAATGTCTATAATTTGGTATAAATAACAGGTATATCTGTTCACAACTAAAATTTCTTGCGTCCGTTTCTAAACTTTACTTTAAGATCTTCGTTAGTGCCTAATTCTTGTAATCTGACTTTTTCTTTTCAATATGACTATATAAATTCATTGCCTACTGTGATATTACTATAGTCAAAGCATTCTGAAACCTAAATTCAAAATTTGAAGGGAAAAAAAAACTGCATTTAAATGTTGAATGTAGTTTAAACATCTTTTTCCTGAGACGTGACAATCGAGAAACTGGGAAAATCTTCGCGTTCAATTTTATACTTCTTTAGCTCAATTCTGGCATGAAACGGTTACATGTTTTAATAAAATTTATGCTATCACCTTGTAACTACAAATTAACCTCATTAAATTTATTAAATAAATAGATAAAATCTTGTTTCCATTTGATTAAATTCTCTTAAAATTAAACATGATTTGTGGTTTAATGAAAGGCGCTGTTGTAAACCCCCATTTTCATCTCATGGACTCCCAAATTATTTTTTCGCTGGCGTGGACCCCTTGCAGGTCGTCATAGTCCTCTGGGGGGGGGTCTATATAGACCACTTTGGGAATCACTGTTCTAAGATATTGGAATTTTTATTTATGCGTCTATGTTCGTGCTTGTTTTATTTTTGGAGTAAATACATAAAAAAATAAAGTATACTAAAATCTAACATTTCCGCAATAGCAGTTGGGTGCACTAGCCAAGCAATTATGGTCACGTGCTTTTTGGGTCAATGTTATATTAATGGAGTCATGGCTTTTTGAATCCTGATGCCACTAAAGATCTATTGTGTAAATAGTGCTGATGCACATAAAACAATTAAATTTAATAAGTAGTGTAATTTTTCATAATTTGTTTATACGTAATATATATTAGTATCTCTCTCGTTTGTGTTGTATGTTTGAATAATCATTCAATTCATTTCAAATTAAGGGGTGTGGGAAAGCTAAAATCTTATTTTTTTGACAATTTGAGATTTTTACATTTTCAAACTGTATAGATTTTAACTTTTCTAAAAATACATTACTTTTTAACCTCTAGGATATTTAGAAGCCCTTAAAACGTATTTTTAAATAATCATTGATTTTGGGCCACGCCCATTTTAATGGCGAAAATTGTAAACAAATTACTTTGTTTTTGCTTAAAAGTGTAACGACTAATATAAACCAAAACATGTATCTTTTATTTTAAATTGAGCCATTTATTTTTTTATTTCCTAGTCGATTACAAGTCTCACTGTATACAGTAAAATCAATTTATCTCAAAATGTAAATTTTAATGTGCGATGTACCTTTTCTGAGAAACTACTGTTCACAGGTATGTAAATTTTTTATGAATTATTTATAATGATATCTAATATATACTAAAATGAGCTTTTTTCTAAAAAACTCAAAAATTTAATTTTTACAAATTTTATAAGTAAAAAATGGGTCAAATTTCGCAATGTTTGATAAAATATTTCATAATTTATTAAAAAATTCAAAATTAGCTAAAAGCTTATTTTAGTATAATGAGAGAGGTGTACTTTAATAGTATGAAAAATTTCAAGCATGTACATAAAACAGATTTTGAGAAAAGGTACATCGAAAACAGCCAATTTAACATTGTCAGTATAGAGAAAGAGAGAGGTTTCCAACTCCCCTTAACAAATCTTAGTAACCATCCCTTCACTATAAGTATCTGCCACACACACGCACAATTTTTCTTTAAATACTAAAATAAATTATCTAAAACCTTTAACATGTGTATCTCAATGATTATTAGTATAAGAGTACGTAAAATTATACTATTTGGCCAGTTATAATGTACAAAAAAAAATTCATTCGTTATTTATCCATCAAAAAGTCACAAAAAATACTTAATTTGAAAAAAATAATACCAGTGTTTTCTGTTCCTGAAGCTCAATATGCGAGTAATATTTATGGCAATTGGTGTTTTTCAAGTGTTTTTTTTAAATACCGTTATCTCAAAAAAATATACAAAAAGTCCAAAAATAGTTTGATAAATCGACTTTGATTTAACTGCACAGTTAAAATAATTATTTTATGACAATTTGCTTTTCCAAATTTTTTTTTAATCAGTATTAGATATAAGTTTCAAAATATATTTTTTCATTTTCATTAAAAAAAACATATGAATCAACAGCATTTTTAAATGGTTTTCAGAAGTATTTGACTATGAACGCAAAATTTTTTAAAAACTATTTTTTGTATTTTAAGATATATGCATGAAATAAGATGTTTTTGGTTGAATCGAATCTCAAACGTGTGATTCAATGACCATTTGCCCATTGCTGTCCGGTAATAAATGAAAATTCTTCATACTAACAACATTGCCTGTGAAGCTTTCTTTGGCAAAGATTAGAAAAACCAAACATAGTACAATATTGTTATTTTTAACTAATTTTCTGTTTTTATTCAATTTTTTATGCTATTCATAAATTGTTTTTAATTTCTAGACTTAAACAAAAATGGAACTGATAAGATAATGTTTTCAAACAATAGAAAAAAGGTTATAATTTATATCTGAGCCTTATTCATGCTGATAAATTTTGTACTTTTTACCTCTAAGAATAGAATCCTCGACCAATATTTAATCATTGTTTTTTTACGTAATTTTAACATCAGGAGAGTTACTGTGAGCATGTTTTCCGGTCAAGTGCCAAAATACGAAGTGAGATTTATCCCTTTCTACATTCAAATACAAAGAGCAAACAAAAAAAATATCACGTGTTTAAGTGAAGAAAAATATTAGTTATTCTTAGAAATTACGTAGGTGTATTAGGGAAAAGTTTCAATCGCTCACACAGTAAGGCATGTATAAGCTATTCGGATTATCTTGTTCTAGGAATGTCTAATTAATCTGTTAAAATATAAATTTTAGTCCTTCTAATGAGGAATGAAATGAAGCTTGCTTTCCGAAATAGGGTATTCGCAATTATGATTTGGATCATATGATTAGAATTAGAATGCGTATGATTAGAATTTTAAGTAAATATTGTTACATATATGTGGGAGACAACAAGGGGTCCAAGACGTTTGTCTTACTTCACATTTATTTTAAAATTAAACAAAAATTAATTAAAAAGGTAGCTATTCTAACAGATGGGTTTCCATGAATTCTCGACGGGAACGCCTGCTCGCGAACCTCCGTCTTTTTCCTTTCCGCTTTCTCTCTTTCTCTAAAGTCTTAAAATTTTTTGGTTCTACTTTCACTAGTTCAAAAGTTTCTGTTACAGTTTCACTTAGCTGCGCCTGCGCGCGAAGACTGCGTGGCTAGATGATGAGAACGACTGGATTTCTTGGATGCCATAACCGGCCAGCCTGACTGTACGCTGTCCGCAGCGGTACGTCTTCCTTTTTCATCGAGACCAGAGGAGAATCTGAAACATACAAAAAAGACGGAACAGACAAGGACTATACGACAAATATACAAAGATTTAACATATCATAATTCTGCTGAACTAAACAGTTTCTCCATCATGTGAAGGCATCTCTTCGACATCAGGAAGGTTCCACAGAAAAAAAATTAATTTTGCTATCTTGGGTTTTATCAGATCCATCAGGCATAAGAACGTCTTTTTTAATGAACTCTTCTTTAGTTGAATGCATCGATATTTTCCTCTCTAGAGTTCTGGACGTCTGTTCAAAACGATCTCTCTTTTTCCTCCGTTTCCACTGCCAGGGCTGGAAGATTCGTCGGAGCATTGCAAACCGTCTTTGTTTAGTCTTCATAGGTGAAGGGGTAGGTGAGCGGGAGACAAATTCCACGGAACTCGTTTTCATGGCACCATTGACTTTCTTACACAATACTATATCAGAACATTTTTCTCTTACAATACTCAATTTTAACTTAGTACTCTTAATTTTATTACATTTATAATTCTTAATTAGAGAACTCAAATCATTTCTAGTATTAAAGTTTTTAACATGTGGCAAATCATAACTAGAGTTTTCTATCACATTTGAAACAGAAATATTTGAAACAGAAACAACACCAGAATCTGCACTCAAAGAGGATTCACTTTCACTCAATAAAACATCGCTCTTTGCGTGGCCTAGTTTCGTTATTTGAGTATATACACTGGGATGTATAATAATTTCTTCGGTCAAGGTCGGTGATATTGCCGTTCGAACACAAGCTGGGAGAGTGTTGATTAAGAGAAATATTTATGGCTGACACTTCTACCATACGCCTTTCGCCAAAACACGAACTTAATGTTATCATTTCTTCGGAAGGTTTATGCACTCTAATTAGTGAGGAATTTAGAACTGGGATCTGGCAACCTGAATCAATCAAGGCTGTTACGGGCTGATTTTCCACAAAAATGCTTACATATTGAAGTTGTGTGAACTCATCGCTATTTTGTTTTTCGCTCTCGACTTTCAAAGTGTATTCACGTTTATTCTATTATGGATGTGGCTGTTAGATTCTTTAGGCTTAAAACGCTTCTCACAATCTCTTGTGTAATGAGATGAATCACCGCATATATATAGCAATTTTTATTTTCTCTTTCAAGATATTGGGGATAGTTCTCTTCGACTTTAGCTGCAGGATTTAAACTTAATGCTTCATTTTTAGCCGTTTGAAGTTCGATTTCTTTTTCTAATTGCGCTAGCTGTAGTTTCGCGAGCTCAATTTTCTGTTTTTCTAAAGTTACCTCTCTTTCGTTTCGCGATACCCTCTCATCTATACAGTTTTTAATTAAAGTTTTAACGAAATCTGGATCACTTTCAAATGTACTACTCTTCTCAATTTTAGTCTTTAGTTTAACTATGGTGTCCGTACTCTCCACAGTACCGTCTAGATCCTCAACAACTCTTATGAGATCCTCTTTAAGAGCGTTTTTATACATTTTAGAAAAATATGGAAAGATCCTACCTTTTTTTTTCTAGCTCCCTTGTTGCTCGCACTTACGATGCATCCAATAATTGAAGAAAAACGTTGATTCCACTGATTTCACCACTTCGCAGGTTATAGATGAACTATAGTTCTTGAACAGATAAATTGTTCGAATTGACACCTCTTCGCAGGTGTTTATGTGATATTTCCAACCTCTACACAGGCGGAATTTTCGACGATAGTTCCAATCTCTACACAGGCGGAATATTTAGGGTTCGATGAAAAATATAACCTCTACACAGGTTATTTTGTTAATAGTTCCGGCCTCTACACAGGCGGAGTATTCACACTAAGTTGGTTCTAACCTCTACACAGGCGGAATATTCAGGGTTCGTTGAAAAATGCACCTCTACACAGGTGATTTTGTTAATAGTTCCGACCTCTACACAGGCGGAATGAAGTTTTGAAATTCAACCTCTACTCAGGTTGAACGAAGTTTCCAAAAAATGGCGGAGCGTCTCCTTCACGGACGCTTTTGTTCATTGTCCAGAATTTGGTTCAAATCGAAATTTTATCGATCGCAGCCGAGTCCCCATAATTTGTGGGAGACAACAAGGGGTCCAAGACGTTTGTCTTACTTCACATTTATTTTAAAATTAAACAAAAATTAATTAAAAAGGTAGCTATTCTAACAGATGGGTTTCCATGATTTCTCGACGGGAACGCCTGCTCGCGAACCTCCGTCTTTTTCCTTTCCGCTTTCTCTCTTTCTCTAAAGTCTTAAAGTTTTTTTAGTTCTACTTTCACTAGTTCAAAAGTTTCTGTTACAGTTTCACTTAGCTGCGCCTGCGCGCGAAGACTGCGTGGCTAGATGATGAGAACGACTGGATTTCTTGGATGCCATATATATGTTAGGGATGTATCTGAAATGATAATCGATACTGGAAGTGGAGATAGAGGTCACACCAAAGTAAAAAAAAAATCCCAATACAATGCGTAGTCGGAAGGTGATTCCCGAGTCGCTGGAAGGTTTCAGTATGCTAAAGCCTCATCTTAGATTGTAAGCCTTAAAGAAATTCATTCGAACACTGATCAAAGTGTCATCAAACCTTTCGATACCCTTCGCAAACCATATAAAATATGCAAATAAACCCCTTCCATCAATGAACTCCTTTGAAGATTCATTGAACTGCTTTTTGGTGCCAGAAATGGAGCAAAATATGCAATTTATTTCCACCAGCAAAGCGAGAGAAGCGGTATGATTTTACCGGAAGCAATTTCCAAACTTGCAATATTCTATCGGAGAATTCTACAGTTGCACAGGTAACTCGTACGGACGAGTTTATTCGTCATCCAATCACATAGCAGAAGGCAGGTAAAAAACATCATAACGATAAATACGGTTAAAGAATTCTAGATGAATACCCAAGTGATCTACACGAAGAATTCGAACCAAGGAGTGAGCCATATGACTTCATGGCATATGCTTCTTGAAAAAGTGATACATCCTACCATCTTTAAAGAGTACTAATAGATTTCCCATAGCGTGTCTTACACGCATAAGGATTTCTGCAACAGCAGACATTCAGTGCCGGTTTAAGCTCATTTCGGGCACTGAGCGCAGATCTACGGGTGCCCTTGACACTGGAGGATCGAAATGTTTAACTAAAAAATCTGGTTAAGTCCAGCTTATCAGGGCCCTTTCAAGCTCCTCCAGGTTTTGGGCGTCGGGTCAAGCGCCTAGTGGATAAACCGGCACTGCAGACATTGATGACTTTGTAAACTTAACTGCAAAAAATAATTATGATTTGAAAAATTATGAAGGTGATCAAAGTAATAAAATTAATAAAATTAATAAATAAATGCCTTTGACATAAAAAAACCCTCAAATGCATTTAACATTAAATTTGAAGTCCCCCGTAAAGGATGGTAAAAAGGCAAAAAGTGGAAATGAAACAACCTATCGTAGTAAAATCGCAAGACATTTTTATATGTATTAGAGGTTGATATGCTGGGTATTTGGCTGTCATATTACAAAATATTTACTCGTGCAATAAATAATTGGATAATGCGTGTTTATGCACTTAGACATGCCGACATGCAAAGTATGGCAATTCAATAATTTTTAACAGAATATACTTTCAATAATTTTTAACAGAAACTGTATTGGAGACTACGTTATTATTATTGCATATGTATGCAATTAGATACTAATTAATTAAGTTAAATTTTCAAAATTATTATTTTTTTAATTTTAATTGATTTTTAGTAGGAAAACAATTATAAATTAACACAAAATGCCCTGCTTATTTCTGAGTCAATCTGAGAGAATTTCTTTGGGACTACTTCAGCAGATAGGTGACTATCTTCAATCATCTTACGACATCATTATAAATCAGATGGAATAAGTATTTCTTCATAGATGGGCGTTGCTTCCTATTACAATGTCTGACAACTTAATTGAAGTATAGAAATTTATAATGCTTCGAATGCAGTAGTAGTATGGATAGACATAACCCTGATGTAAAAATTACGTACAATTTAACAAAGGATTTTTTAAAGCACAATCACATTTCAAATTTTATGTTTTTTATAATAATATGTTTTTAAATTAGAGCCCAAAGACGGCTTGTGCCTTAATTCTGAGAAATAATCAGTATTATTTTATTCGAGACATTTCTAGCTGATATGATCCCAAATTAAAGTAGAATTATATTATTTCTAATTGTTTACTGTTTGATAAATATATTATATACTGAATTACCAATAAAAAAACTGGGCCTCAACGTCGGTCTTGTGGTCATCTAAAGCTACTGAATGCTTCCCAGAATTACGAAAGATGTCAAGTCTAACAGAAGGGCAACCATTCGTCAACTTACGGGTAATATCAAGGAGTAATTGCAAAAGTGTCTGAACAAACTGTTCGCCGTATATTATATTGCAGCTTATAGGCTATGGTAGCAAATGTCTTCTTCGAAAACCTCTATTATCAGCCTCAGTGCCGGTTTGAGCTAATTTCGGGCCCTGGGCGCAGAAGATCTGCGGGCCCCCTTGGCACTGGCGGGTAGAGATTCAGAACCAGAAAATCTGGTTAGGTCCAGTTTATCTGGGGACCTGGGTGACAGTCCCATGCGCCCAATAGATAAACCGGCACTGATTAGTCTTGAACAAAAACAGACGTCTAAGTTTACAAAGGAGTAATTCATCTAGATCAATGGAATAAGGTCATGTTGTCTGATGCGTATGTTTTCAATTACTCCATGCAGATGGCATGGTGAGAATATGGAGTATACAGAACGAAGTCATGAACCTCACCTACATAACGACTGCTCTTCAAGCTGTCGGAAGCAATATTATGGTTTGGGGGATGTTTTCTTGGCATTTGCATTTCATGGGTCCTTAGATTCGTGTGAAAGAACGTCTGAATGCCCAAGTGTATGTAAGCGTTGTTGCAGATTATGTACATTATGTTATAATGATGTAACCTGTAACCAATAGATTCTCAACCCATTTGAGAATCTGTTGGATGAGATTGAACGGGGCATCAGGCAGCTGGACGTAGTACCACATGATCTAAAGGTATTGGAAAATGCAAGTTATCGAATATGGTCCCAAATTCATCATACAACCTACTTATAGAGTCTCCATGCCAAGAAGAACCCATGCAGTAAGCAAAAGATTGTTCAATATTGAATTAAAATCATAGTCATAATAATTTGACCACTCAGTGTATATATATATATCTTTAAAAGATACAGCTGATCACACAAAATACAACACCTAGAAGGACTAGAGATATCACAGCGAAATTTATTTGGCAGATAACATGCACAAAAATCAAATGATTACAATTACAGCCTCTTGGGATGTGTGGATGATGACAAAATCAGTAGTGAGTGTAGCCACCATTGTTGGCTATAACTGCTGCCATACGCCTTGGCATAGAGCCAAAGAGGCTTTGGATGTATCCTTGGGGGTACAGCAGCCCATACGCCTTCCATATATGGCCAGAGTTGATCTGGTATAGCAGCGGGTGGTGTATATCGGGCCAGTCATTGTGCAGGCATGGACCACACTTTTTCGATTGGTGATAGATTGGGAGAACATGGAAGCAATTCAATCTGATGGGTAAAGAAGAGTTCTTGAAGCGGGCCACGTATAGTCACGAATTATCCTGTTGGAATATGGCCGACGGCAAGCGCTGAATATATGGGAGAACCGAGGGTTCCAACAACTCAAAGATGTAGCATTGGCTGTTCAAGGTACCGTCAATGCGTACTAGAGGGATGCGGCAGTAAAATCCAATACCACATCAAACCATGATACCGGGTGCAAGACCAGTGTGGTGATGCATAACGCAACAGTTCAGCAGCCTTTCACCACGGTGTCACCAGATTCGAATCCGACCATCGGGATTTTGCAGGCAGAAGCGGGATCCGTTAGTAAATACAATGTCGCTCCGTGTTCACCGTTCATCGCACCATTGGCTGCGCAAACCCCTATGATTTCTAGTCAAGCGTAAACGAAGCAATGAACGCCTTGTGAACGTTTCACTCTGCTGCAAACGGCATCGAATTGTATGAGCTGACACCGAATGAATCTGTTGCGCTACGGTTTGTGATGTGGCTGCGCGATCCATCACTGCCATGTACACAATCCCCCTGTCATCACGGCCAGTAATGCAACGAGGTGGGTGCGATCGGCCTCTTCGTCCGTCGTTTCCACCTGCATTCAGTGATGAAAGATCCGTGTTACAGTTGCTTGGTTTTGTCCAACACGCTGACCAATTTTTCTGAAGGCTAATCCACAATCCCTATAGGCTACTATTATTCTCGGTCAAAAGACGCTCGATGTCTTCCCCGAGGCATATGTCAGCAGTTTTCGAAAAAAAAAATTGTGACGGATCTTTACGTTCAACCTTCACACTAATCCTTTTGGGGAATCTTTGGGCTAACATTCGCGTTTAATTCATGGCCATCCCTCTCAAGAAGAAACCGTAATATTCAGATTAGTTCGACTATATAAAGTCAGAGTTTAGTAATTATAAAGAAGGAAGTAGGAAGCAGCTATATTCGCTACCACTGGCGTAGGTAGTTCTGAGTGGGACCTATATCAAAATTCATTTGGGGATCCTTTTCAGATACGGAAGTCCTGTTAGTGCAACTATATTTATACATGTTAGGGCCCCTGTAGCTTGGGGGCCCCGTATCATTGATATTTCTGATACGGCGCGGTAGCTACGCCCCTGTTCGCTACGCAGGTAAGATTGAATAAGGCTTACTTTCACATGTAAAGATTAAGAGTGGTGTTTTGCTGCTTAGTTGAATTAGTAGATTTGAGGTTAAAAACCAAAGATAGATTACGTTGAGTTAAATAGGTTAACTTCATATATTTGCTTAATAATCATTGCTTTCTTTGTGCTACTCATTTGACATTCATTTTGCGAGTAGATTGTTGTTGTTAGTTGGTTTGACTAAATAAATAATTGTGATTATGGAATTCTCTGGCTCTGCTTTCATTCCTCCCTCACCCTTAGGTAGGCAAGACGGTAAGAGAGAAACTTCGGGGAGAAGTTTCTCACAACTTCAAATCGCCAATCTGTTCTTCCCTTATATAACACTTGAGGATCGCGCTACGGTCGCCCCTCATGTGTGTCTGCGCTATAATGCTAATGATTTGCTTATTTCTTTGCCGCCAACGCATGATGTAAATTTCACATATGGCTTGCATACTTCGCATTGTACACATACTTGCCCTTTGTGTGGCCAACCGTGTATATATTCCCTGAAAATGTATACCAGGGAATTAAGGCAAAAATTATAAGATTGAAACATACTTGAAAATAACATTAGAAATATTTTACAAACTTACATATCTATACTATTTATATATAACTACTATTAACTTAGAAGCTCTTTCCATTAATAAAAAAGTTATATATAAATCAAAATTTTCTCTCATGCATTGTCCCGATTCATATAATAAATTTTACGAATCCTCTGCTATGGTCCATTGTTAAAATGACTATTTGCGATTAATTTGGAAGCCGGTCAAATAATTGTTCATACAATCAAATATAGGAACGAAAATTAATGTCTTCTCTTTCCACATACATTCAGTAAGCCCTTACCTAGGGTTAAGTCACCCGCAAAGTCATCTTTGTCTTTCTTTTCCATTCTATGGTTATTTGAGAATGGGTCTATAACAGGTCAACCGTAAAGAAGACTGACTATATATGATAATCAGATTTTTTTTCAAAAGGAAATTGTCTTATGATGCCTTCTTATGAAGGTATTATGAAAATCACATGACCATATGATAAGAGAAACAATAGGAAGAATACCTCAGGGGGTATTCAGTTTAAAAACGAGGTGTTGTCGAAATAGAAGATTTAAAATAATGGCTAAAATGTTACAATACTTTTGAATCGGGGTGGAATTTGTCATGTTTTCTTCTGACAAACTTCATGCTGAAGGCACAGGTTTTGCTGAGGAAGATTTTATTGTTGCAATAATTTATATTTCATAATATACACATCGTTCTTAATCCCTACGAACATTCTACATTTCTTAATATCACAAACATTTTTTTATAAAAGTCATTGATTTGTAATTTAATACCATATATTATACAGTCATGTATGAAGTCCTTTTTTTAATCGTATGTGAAATGCAATCTTGAACAGAGAAAAAAAAAGGGTACGTTGTATTTTTTACTATTATTACTTATAGAAAAAGATTTTGTAAAATGCAACTATACATATACATATATATATATATATATATATATATATATATATATATATATATATATATATATATATATATTATGCATCCTTTCATAAACTTGATTTCTCTGTCCAAACCTAAGCTCTTTTAGTAAATATATGTATAATTCATAACTTTTTTTTTACTAAGATTTCATTTTATTTCACTCCATTAAAATCATCGTATTATCTATGTAATAGACAATTCTATTTCTTACACAAAGACTGTTATGCAAAAAATGAACTTGATAATGGTATTTTATCCTTCGTGTTTTATACATCAAGATAGAGAGAGAGTATTAATTAAAATAAATTATTATTTCTTAAAATTTCTTAGTACGAAAAAATATATAAATGTGCTACAAAATAAATAAAAAAAATTTAAGTTGAAGTTATTCGGTTACTTTTTTGTACAATAATAGTTATAGTCCATAATTTTTTCTATTTATCTTTGTTATAATATGAAATTTAGTACACAGTGTCAATAATTAAATTTAAGGACGCATGTGGTAGCGTATGCTTAAAATTACTGGTTATAAAATAATGTATGTTTAAAATTACTCCGTTGGCTTAAAATTAGAAAATGTCATAAAAAAAGTCGTTAATTTTAATATAAAATTATTTTTAAAATTAAAAATGTGTGCAATGTATTTCTAGACAACGTTTTTTTTTTTCTTGTTCTCTAGGCAGATTTCTTTTTGATGGGTGAAATATATAAAATAAATAGATATTAATTTTCAGTGAAAAAGAGTGAATAATTACTTAATTACTATTGCATTTAGAAAATTGAATTATTTCTTTTTAAAATAGTATATAGTGCTTATAAATTTGTAAAATTTATTTTATATGGTCTCTAAAATATAATAAAGATTAATCTGTATTTAACGAATTTTCCCTATAACAAACTTTTTTTTTCGAGAATCAGCAACTTCGTCAAATAGAGGTCCGACTGTAATTCAGTACGTTTCAAGTAGTACATCACTTTTACATAATGTATGCTTTACCTCCGTTAAAGACTAGTACTTATAAAAAGTTAATTTTATTAAAGTTACAAACATCTTTCAGAATGCAATGCTTCAATTTTTCGAATTTGGAGCAATTCAGAGCATAACAAGTTTATACATTGATCTAATTTTAATAGCTTAATCATTTATTAACTAACATTTATTGATATGCGAAAGTTGTTACCATTACCGATACTAGTTTTTCATCATTACACAATAAAGTATAAAAGTTCAAGAATTTGACCTATATAATTTAATTGTGTTTGTGAATTTAATTAAACACACTCACATATGCACAGAAGAAAGTGTTTCACGAGGGAAACCAGATATGATGTTGTGAGATGAAAAAATTTTGGTATTAAAATTCATTGAAATAATAATCAATATAAGGAAACGGCTCATTCTAACTTCAAAACCTAAATATTTCGGATTCAGATGCAATATTTAGAAAAGATTTATGCTAGTGGCGTAGCGTGGGGGATGCAGATGGGGTATGTCCGGGCAAAATACGAAAAGGGGCGGCGGCAAGCACCACGATATTTAAATTTTAAAAAAATATTTCAAACTCTAAATAGCGCCCGTACGACGAAACTGACGGGAACGAGTGACACACACAGATGCAGGAAGTTTATTAGTCGCTATGCAATCGCATTCGTTTTTATGTTACTTAAGCTTCTGGGAACTGGTACTGTGTGAAGTCAATGATATGCTCTCAAAATTATTTGCAAACAGAGGGACTAAATATCTATCAATGGGCTAAAAAAATACGTGCTATACAGACCGAATTAGAAGCAAAACGAGAGGAATCTGCGGATGACGCTTTAATATATGCTAAAAGTTTACGTGAGGAGCTTGAAATTTCTTTTGAACCCCCAAGACGAATCAGGAGGAAGCATATATATGGCGACGGAAGTAAAGATGTTCAGTTATCGTACGAAGTTGACTTGAGGCGAACAATGTTTCTTCAATAGACAGAGTAACTGCTGAAATTCGAGAAAATTCCAACAGTTACAGAATCTAGCGCAATAATATGCCTTTTAAGGTCTGAAGTGGTATAGAACATGGACGAAAATAACTTAGATCAAGCTGCTCAAGACATTAATAAAGAATAATTCCAACTTGAGCGCGTATGTCTACAAGCTTTCGTAGCTGCAACAGACCCAGGTTGTAAAAAAGCGCTCATTAGGTCCGCCTTTCTCTGGGTTTATTAAGATATATTATTGAGTTCAAGCATGAAGATGGCTTACCAAACATTGTCATATATAATATTGAGAATTATTTTAACTTCAGCCATCAGTAATGCCATTTGCGAGAGAAGTTTCTCTAAGCTATATAAAACCAATCATAAATTATCTCAGATCGACTATGTCCACGTTAAGGCTGACAAATTTAACTATTCTGGCAATTGAACATGACAAACATATTGATATTGACAATTGTATAAAAGATTTTTCTATGAAAAAAACACGAAAAGTGCATTTTTAATCAATCAAAAGATTTAAAGCTGCTTTTATTTTACTTTCACTAATTTTCTTGATTAATAATCAAAATAGAGAGGTGACAAATTTCCGGTCGGCCCCAGGTGGCGAAAGCCCACGCTACGCCACTGATTTAAGCATACAATATCCATTGAATTTAACATGCACACACAGCGTAAATTTCTAAATTGAAATCTAAATGTTTTGTTAGATTTTTATTGAAAACATTTTATTGTGTGTGTGAAACTTAGCAAATTCAAACTTAAAGTACCCAAGTATGCCAGAAAAAGAATGGATTGCTGTATAATATGCATATATTACTGTTTTAAAATCTTGAATCTCATACTTTTTTAAAAAACAAAACCCGAAGTTATTTATTGTTTTGTCATTATTTTTAGATGCTTACATTTCAAAGGATTACAAGTATTTTACTTGTAAATGTAAGAATTTTAAAGAAAATTTAATGAAATATTTTATAAAAGCCTCATTCTAACAAATTTTTGCGTGGTTCTTTATATGATATTTGTGCGAATTTTTATCGTATATTATTATTTAAACAAATAACTAAAACATTATCATTGAATTGATAGAAAAAAGTGTAGGTCACATTTATAGCTTTTAATATCTTGTGTACGAAGAGGTTTAAGTATAGAAAAATTATTTTCCTTAGCATTATATAATTTTTTTACAGATAAAAACGAATATAAATTGAATCATGCATTGGATTGATATTATATCGGATATACAAGAGTAAATATGTATAATTTTATTCTAGAATATTATTTTGTTGTATGGGAAGTTACAAAAATATTCTTAATATTATTCCTATAATTCTAGTTTTTACTTCCTATCTTTAGGTTATAAATGTTTTAGTATAAACATGATTTTACTCTTATATTGATAATTCTACTAATCGAATTTTTCAAGCTTTGTATTTGTATTTAGATCACTGAATTTGGCAATAACTGGTTTATTGTTTATTGTTTCGAGCATAGTCAAAGCATTTTTGAGTGCTTTTTTAGAAAGAATTTATAACTTCTATCCATTTTATATTACATAGGATTTCGCCCAGTATTATAACCAGTAAGAGGGAAGGTTGGTTAGCCGTAAAATTGGTTACACCCCACTTTTTTAAAAAATCCTAGTTTGCAACGTTCATAATACTGCAGCATCTACCTCTTTATTTTCAAAATTTCAATAATCTATTTTTTTATTTAGCGCGCGTTCCAGTCATTTTTCTATTAATCTCTCTCTCTCATTCTAATTGATATTTTTTAAATCGATGTAATATAAATAAGGAGAGAATATAACTAATCACTTATCTGATTAAATCAATACTATATAATTTATTTGATAAGGGTTTACATAGCAAATTTTCTTAGGAAGGAATTATAGAGAAAAATATCTGACTGACAAAAATATCTAATATGGAATATGTAGGACTTTTGGATCTGGTATCCATAACATCACGGTTCAATAAAAACACTATAGTAAATTATATTTCTTTTATGGTATACATCAGTTGTACCTAACTCCAGAGCCACGGAATGGTATCGGTCCGTGGATCAAATGGTACCGGGATTCCCAAGGAAACATTAAACTATTTCTATTTTATTTACTATGCTGTATTATTCTCCGGTTTGTGTGACTGTATATGGAAATCCCTTTATATTCCATGTTAAATCACTTAATAAACAGTTTTTGGTGTAACTGTAATTTATTCTTAAAGCATATTTAATTATAATTAAATTAAAATTATTAAATCAAAACAATCTAAAATATAAACAGTCAACGTTCCACCCTCTTCCAGACGTGGTAAATTATCAAACGTTGACCGGGCCATGGGGATAAAAAGGATTGGGATCACTTAGGAAATGGTACACATTTAAAAAATTCAGCCCATGGTAATATTAAATTATTTTAGGCACCTTTTTTCTTCTGGATTTGTTTATAAAAACAGCTAAGCAAAGATGAAAGAAATTGTTTGAAGGCTATATGACAAAAATAACGGCCCTTACTTGTTTGAAAAATCATATGATTTGACTTAATTTTCACGTGATTTTGTATCCAATTTTATTCATAAATTAAAATAATGTACCAACTGTTGGGAAAGAAATAATAACTAGTACTTTACAAAAGATTTTTATGTTCAATAGGGTAATAATTTAGAAATTTTAGTATTTTTTCTTTAACCTTTCGAAACGAGTTCAAGGAATTACTTTTCACAGTTCTGCATCCACGGAATTTTAAATAGTTGTATAAAAGCCTCTATATAGAAAATATATAGCCATTTTCAAAATAGTCAAGGATAATTTTGGAAGAGAAAGAGTCAAACTATAGAAATTCTTCAAAAAAAAAAAACTGTATTTTTATTCTTCAAAACGTGTTTAAATATACGTGATCGGCTTAGATCTTTTTACATGAAAGTAATTTATTAAAATTGATATCCTAGAAAAGGGAACTCTCTCTCAATTGTTTTACAGGACTTATGCTTTTTCTTTTCATAAATACATTTCAGGTTTAATGAGTTATTCAGAATCAAAGAACTTTTTAGAAAAAAATTATTCTTTCGAACCATTTGTTTCATTTATATTTAATAAGTATTTCACCCTTTTGTGTTCTACAGTGCTATTTAAATTCTGGACATTCAAGTCAAGTTATGAGTTTGAGTTCAGAACGTAAACTATGAGAAACTTTCCATAAACATTCATAAAAAATAAGCAAAACCTGTTTGCTTATTTTTTAAAATAAAAAAAATACCATGAAATTCTATCAAAATATTCTTGTTTTTCATCACGAGTAATGTATGTTATTCTCTACAAAAACTAGTTATATTAAAATTCCTGCCTTAGAAAAATCTACATATTTTTCCTTTTTACGTTAAAAGAATTTTGAAGATAAATGAATATCCTCTAATGTATATTATCAACGCGAAAGTTTGTGAGGATGTTTGATCGTCTTTCACGTAAAATCAACTGAATGGATTTTAATGAAACTTTACAATAATATAGCTTATAAATCAGAACAACACATAGGCTATAATTTATAAAAATATTGTGTGAAGTGTCCAAAATATAACGATAATTGTCAAGTAAGTATGAAACAATTCTGCCATCTGCAAAAAAGCCCATGACAGCATATATCTATCTTTTATGTATTAGCCATTATTGCCAAAATAACGAACCATAAATGTAATAAAAATTGATAATTGTACATTGTAATGCACGTTCATCCTTATATCAAAATAAATACTTTTATCGTTATTGACCGTAACATAAATACGAGTTCAATAAAAATTAAAAATTGCACGCTCTAATGCACGTTTGGTATAGTAACAAATTGATCCTTATATCAAAATAAATACTATTATCGTTTCTGGTACTTAAAGTAAATAAACTTTCTCTTTCACACTACATCATTTGGACAAGTTTTCAAAATTTGTTTGTGGTTAGTAGTTAGTTATAACGCTATAATTTTAATTGAATAGGCAGATATTGCATTTTAAAGTATACAAAAATAATTATAACTACTGTACTGTATTTTTTGGAGTGAGTGAATATTAACGTTGCACTGTTCAGCTACACGAAGGCTTTTGGCGACGAACCACGTATAATTTTGAACCATGGTTAAGTGATGTGGACGACGCCTGAGCTGGCACCTCCTTCTCCTAACTACCAACAAATCACACCAACATAGCAGGAATATTCTTTGAAATCCCCTCATCCAAGATATATGGAAGCACAGGCTTTTTGATGAGTATTTTAGCGGGGAAGGCGAATAGTTTTGTAGCAGATATTGCGATTTCAGCGGATTGCAAAGATTATCCTTTTTGTACCGAAAAAATAGTTAATGTCAAAATTTAAGTATCTTATGTTTTTGTATGTTAATGAAGACTTTATAAAACGATTTGACTATTTATTTTAAGTGAACGGTGTATATAATTATTTTTACAGTGGAATATCTTTAATTAATTTATTAACTCTAACGAATTAAACTCTCCAAAGTGGAGTATTTTGTTTATTGTATATCCCTTAATTTTCATTGTAGTGATCCAAAAAAAATATTGCATGAAAAATTGCATAGTAAATCATAATGCGGTAGATAAAGCATTAACGTGCATCGCTCCCCTACGCGGTGGGTCTTACAAAGCTCTAATAAAGCTCGAGCTTTGAAAAAAACTAGACATTTGCGAACTTGACTCTATCGTCAACATTTCGCTGTTTTTCATTGAATCGCCATTTTAATTTAAGAAATGGCGTTGCTTGCCAATATTACAATTTTAACATAAAATAAATACAACAGAAAGATATATTAATGTATTACACTTTCAGATATAAATTATTTACACTATTTTAAGCGTTAATTACAGAAAACTTTTAACAATGTGTTACTTTTGCTGAGCAGAGATCAGCTTAGGGAGGTATTTTCAAAAATCGACCCTCAAGAGTATTACGGGAAGTTATAAATAAAAAAAAATCCTTTTTATCAGCTATTAGATCTATAGACTAAAAATTTAAGAAAGATGTTTTTCTTTCTTTTTTTTTTTTTTTTTTTGTTCAGCTGAAATATGCAAAAAGTTTTTTTGTTTAATTTGCAATTCACGTAAAATTAACTCATTAAAAAGTTCTTAATCCTTCAATCTGTGTTGTTTAATTTTTCAGTTCACCCGTGCGAAGAACGGTTATACCAGCTAGTATATATATATATATTTTTAAAAACCATATACTCTTTATTTTTGTCAAATAATTTCAATAAATCTATTATAAAAATTATTATCCTGTTGATAACTTTCAAATATAAATCGTCATAAACCATAGGTTCTCAACGTGGGCGAGGGCTGCGGTAGCCCAGTGTTTAAGGTATCGGATCATGGCAAGCATGTCATGAGTTCCATCCCAGTACCACTAAAGACCCGCCGAGTAGGGAAGCGATGCTCGTTAAATCTATCGAGAGCTCAAACGTTCTTCCGTTGGTAGTTAGGAGGGGGGTGCCAGCTCATGTGTCGTCCTCGTCACTTGAACATGGTTCAAAATTACAAGGTCCGTCGCCAAAAGCCCTCTTGTAGCTGAACAGTGCGACGTTAAGATTCACTCACTCAACGTGGGCAATAACGCCCCCTTGTGGGCTTTTGAGACTTTCAGGGGCAGTAAAAGACCCTGAGAAAATTAGGGACGTTGAGATGGCACGCGCGCGCGGAGGAGCTTGGGCAGATTAACCAAATATAGTCTAAAAAACACGCTGATTATATATTAACAAAAGTAAACTTTAATACTGGTTACTTATGTTGATTGTATGTATTTAAATAATTTCTATCACGTGTACGAAAATTCGCATATTTGGTAGTTCGCGAAGTGGATGAAAAACTTAAAAGATTACATTACATTTAGACCTACATTAAATTGAATGATATAGTAAATTTTTTTTAATTTCTGTAGTGTACGTGTTGTCTTTGTCTGTGAGCAATAGGAAAACTGTTTCGTCCACTGTATTACAGTTAATATCTTTATGTGGGATTTGAAGCAACAAAGGCTATTATCCCCGTCCACGGTGTTTCATTACGTAAATTATCCAAAAATATATAATTAAATATCAATAATAGTGGTAATTTCGATGCAAACAATATGCTATCTAAAACTAAAATATGTAATTTTTCACATTTAAATATATTTGTTCGCAAGTAAAAAAAAATAGAGGCTTTAGAAAAAAATTAAATTAAAAAAGTATGTTCCATTAGTAATAGAATATTATTTTATAATTAATTCTTGTTTTCACCATGCATTATGTACGCTTTTATTTCTCTTGAGTGGGAGGGGGTGGTATCGAAATATTCACTAGAAAAGGGGGCGCCAGTTCAAAAAAGGTCGGGGACCTATGACATAAACTAAATTCAGTGGTGCAACAGCCCATAGGTGCATATGCATATATTTCGGTCAAGTGGTCGGTTTAACGCGAAAACCCCAGTGTTCAGTTCCAAAGTAAGCTTGATACTCATTTATTGACCCACTGAAGAGATGAAAGGCTGAGTCGACCTTGCTCAACCCGGGATTCAAACCCCGAACCTGTGGCGTGGAAGCGCGATACGCTGCCACTCAGATACTGGGCTTTCATAAATCATCATATGAATATATAATCCTCATGTATTTCTCACTGGTTTTCAATCTAAAATCAATATTGTATATGATAAATGCAAAAGAATTGAATACAAATAGAACAAAAGAACACAGTCTGTGAGAAATAATACCACATCAAAGAAAATTAACATAATTATATATGTGTTTCAGTTATCTACTCACGATAAGTAATTACGGTGCTACAAACGATATACACAACCTTCAACTGCATTCGAAAAGAGATTATACAAATCTAAAAACTGGGTAAAAAAGAATTAAGAATTACTAATACAGAGTTACGAAAGAGTTTGAACAGGTTTAAAAATGATTTCTGAATGTATGTGTTGTCGTTTTTATTTTATTTTAATATCTGTACATTTTTTTTTCTTTTCCTAATGCAGCTTGTGACCTTCACATATCGTCTTTAGCGGATCAAATACTACTACACATGAGTTAAAAGTGTCAGAAGTTCATTATTTGTGACATGGTCAATTTGTGGGAATTTAACCAGCCTTGTTAAGCTACTTTAAATCATTTGGTTTTTCTGAGCTGTCGGAAGATGAATCTGAGTTACGTTAGGAATTAGTATACACAAAATTAAATGATGATGCGCTTTGATGTTGTCAGTTCTTTTTGGGTGACATTCAAGGATGTTTTAGTTTATGTAAGTAGTAAACAAGTTTTGAGTTGAATTTTTGTGAAAAGAAAGAAAAATGAAGGCGTAATATTTTATAAAATAAGAATTACAGGTCAGCATTCTTATTCGCATACGGTAAGAAGAGAAAATGTTTTATTAAAAAAAAAAGATTCCTATCGATAATTTCATTTGGTTCTATCAACTTTGTCTGTTCTTGCCATATACACATAAATATTCCCCTTGTCCGCTGGAGTAGCTATTCCTGAGTGGGCCCTGTATCAGAATTCCTTTGGGGCCCTATTTTAGATATGAAGCCCTGTTAGGGGGACTGTAGTTACACATGTTGGGGCCCCTATAGCTTGGGGCCCCGTATTATTGATACTGCGGTAGCGATGCCCCTGCCTTTGCTCTATTTGTAAATATTGTGACCGTGGCAGCCTAGTGGTCATGGTCACGAACAGAGGGCCGGGGTCTAATGAGTTGAAACCCAATGCCACTGAAGATCCACCATGTAGAGTTGCTGACAGAAGTAGAATGGAAGTTAGGAGAGTGGGGTGCTAGTTCACAGGTGTCGCCCTCGTCTTTTGACCTTGATTCGAAATTGCGATACCCGTTGACAAAAGCCCTCATGTGGCTTTTCAGTGCAACATTAATAAACACTCACTCTTTTATTTATGCACTGGTGTTTAAAATAAAGAGAATTTTCAGATTTGGTATATTATCTCTAGAGCCACAAGGCAGATTTTAATAAAATTTGATATGAACATATTGTTGATATAATGTAAAAAAATATTCAACACTCACATTGTGCATAACATTTATCGGAGTCACAGGGTAAAACAAAAAACATTGATTAATAGGGAGTATGGTCCCCTCTTACAAATACGTAGACCTCATACCTTGATTTTATACTGGAAATAAGGGAATTTTTGAGTTCCTGTGGCAATTAGTCCTTCTTGTCTAGAACATCTGTTTTCAGGCATTGAATGGTCCTCGGAGGTTGCGAGTTGCAATTATCCTCCTTAAAGCGTTCCAGACACGCTCAACAGGGATGAGGTCTGTAGACCTCAATGACCAATTTCTTCCACGAATATCCTCACTTTCCAGAAATTCGTCGATTAGATGAGCTTTATGTTGCCTATCTTTGTTATCCATTTAAATCAAATCAGGTCTGGCTGCAGTCATGAGAAGGCAAACATAAACACCCCGAGACCTAATCCCTATACCCCACATAATTCACAATACTTCTTTTAAAGAAATGGACCATCCAGTGTGCCTCCAACGTGTTACCTGCCCAGACTATTAAGTCTCCATTGCCGCAATGGCGATTTCTTGGACATTAAAGGGCGGTAGCAGGTGCCTGATTCTCGCCATATAAAAGTTCGTCGAGAATCTCTGGTAAGGATGAACCGTGACATATCAGTGATGAGAACGGGTGCCCATTGATCCATGCTCCAATGTCTATGCACTATTTTAAATGGATTCTTCTGTTTGCAGAATTGAGACGAATGCAAACAACCTGTCGCCTTACAAACAGCCCTCTCTCATAAAGTCATTTGGAAACAGTCTCTATTGCAATGCTTCTCAAACTGTGGGGCACGCCCTCCCATGGGGGCATGATAACCCTTCAAGGGGGCGCGAGCATATTGAAAATTCGAAAACAAAGGCTGTTTTAAAAAATTATTAATATACTAAAAGGAAACAAATAAAAAAGGAAATACACATTTACACTTATAAATATATCCGTACTGCGCAATGAATGCTATAATCATTTTAAAGATACTACGTTAAGAACAAGAATTTAATAATTTTCAGTGTCCCCATAGGCTTGTCACATATAAAATTAGAAACAAAAATTAACACTTATCTTGATAATTTGTTCGGTTTATAATTAAATGCCAAATAAAAATTACGTGATTCGCTACCCAAAGCCACCGTTTAACACGTAGACGAGAGTATCTGGTGTATAGAGGAGGGGGGGGGGTTTAATGGAATAAAGAAACAAATAATCTGAAATATGTAAATCCTTCGCAAATACAATCAAGGTCCTTTCATTGCATTCCAAAGCATTCGGAATACATTTATGGATAGCAGTGCACAGAAAATATCGTACTTCGGAAAAAGTGTATATACGTCCGGGGCAATTGACGTATTGGCTGAGCGAGACGTTTATATACGTCGGTGGCATTAAAGAGGTAAAAGCCGTACTGTAGGTTTAGCTTCAAAATATAGAATTTTTGAATTTAATACATCGCTATTGTATGTGGGGGGGAGGAAAATAATGATTGAATATTGGATCGCGAATATTGAAAGTTTGAGAACCACTACTCTATTGAAACGGGTTTCTGTGGCCACATACAGCTCACGAGAGAGCCCAGAAACTGCAACATCTCTGTTACACCTCGCTGTAAATGACGTTCTCTGATCGTCATGGCTCTTGGACGATCTTGCCCAGGCTTTCTCCCGAACTGTTTCTATCTGGATTTGAGACTAGCCCGCTTCTAGCCTGCCCACAATTCTCCACCTCATTCCATCATCCAAAAAATGGTGGTAACTAGTTTTTACTCTTCGAGTAGGAATTTAAGCTATTGCTGAAGCAAAATACAGTTGAACCTCTATATTGTGATTTTTTTCTATTTAGCGAACTTTTTCCTGGAACCTTGAACATTTCACGATTTTCTTCGTAAAATAACCTCTATAGCGAAGTGCATTTTATATATAACGAACTTTTCTTTAGTGATTCAATTTTTTGTTCTCCATTTTTTAAAAGTATTTCTGAAAAAAAAAATTTCAAGTTATTTTGTCTTTAATACATTTTATGGTGGTCATAAATCTTGAACTGGTTTTATTAGATCTTAACTCGCCTAGAGCAATAGAGTTCTGGACGTTTCATCCAAGAAGTGCAACCTGTAACCCCCCATTGCCCAGTTCACTAGAAACATCTTCGATATTCTCTTTCACCCTCAGTGAAGTTGCCCCGTGTCCCCGTGTTCTAATTATAAAATAATGTATGTTTAACACATTACTTATATGTTTTAAATTAAAAAATATCCTTAAAATTCATTAATTTTAGGATAAAACTATTTTCTTAATATTGAAAATGCAGTGAATTCTTCGACGTTCTTTTTTCATCTTTTCCTTGGAGTTTTTCTTTCTTTCTTTTTTTTGGTGAGTAAAATATATAAAATGAATATGTATTAATTAAATAAAAGGTATGAATAATTACTTTTTTAATATATAGTGTTTATGAATTTGAAATTTGCTTTATGTGGTTTATAAAGTATATTAAAAGATGAACCTCTATATAATGAATTTTCCGTACAACGAACTTTTTTCCGGGATTTAGCGACTTCGATACATAGAGTTCCGACTATACTAAGAAATTCGACGAAGTGTGCCAGCGAACGAAATGTGGATTCTGACACTCGCTCTTAAAAATCCGGTTAATCGACTACCGCTGACCACACACACACGCTTAGGCTCCCGTATACAACACACAGTACATGCATTTTTGTTTCAAAGCAGTATTTTTATACTTTATTCAAATCGTTAAAAGAAATTAGACAAAATATGTAAATTTTCTTAATTTGAACACCAGTGCATACAAGCATAGACACGTTATTAGTTTCAACGGAGGGGTTAGTAAATAGAAAAATAATTTCGATTACAATTATAAATAAATCAATGAAATGTTTATTAATAAAAAAAAGAAACGTATTATTTTTTTTCTTGTATATATTAGCAATTTACCTAAGAATATTTTTCACATTAAGTGGAAAATCTCTATTGTTTTAAACGATTGATCACATTTTAATTGCACAGTTCCTCAAAACATAAGACCTGTCAATTTTTTTTATTTATTTTACTTCCTTAATTGTTTAAGAGGGAGGCATTCAGCTGTTTGCACTGTTAAATATTTTTATTACCGAGAGCTAGAAAATTGTAATATTGTATCTTTAAATTATTGTCTGCGAATAGAAGTAACGGAAATTCGTTAACTTTTAGTCAAAGGGGACACCTAAGCTACCATTTGAAAGATTTCGAAATGCCAGACAAAATTAATTGTTTAGAAAACCTTTAAATGATGCAATACGAATTCGAAATTGAACGTGATTAATATTTCATTAGTTTTCAACATGCCAAAGAAATTATTATGCTTACAAATTGTATGTTAACTGTAACAAAAATGCAATAAAAGAAGATTAATTTTCCGAACAATATACGCGTTTTAACCACACAGGCTTAAAATCCTTCTAAATAGTTCTGCTCCACAAAATTAAATACAGATACCAAGATAGCCACACTGGTGTTAAGAAATTGCCAGGCCAGTCAACAAGAGGATGATTATACTGGTCGTATTTTTATTCTAAATTTTAATTCATATTAATTAATTTTGGTGTAAAAATATGTATACATATCATATAATCCCATTCAATCTTTCAATAAATAAATTACAAACATCTTTTATTCTCCTAAACAAAGCGAATGTAATGAAAATCCTTCTCTTCTCGATTAAAGAAAAAAACTAGCAATTATACTTTGTGTTCCCTTGTCTATACTCAATCAATAATTTTCAACGCGTCACTCATCTCTGGAAGTAGCAGCCAATTAAACTGCAACAATAGCTATAATTTATAGCAATAATTAATCACTAAAGGAATTAGCAGTAATTATGTTTCCCTTTTTCTTAACAAATTCTGTACAATTTTGTAATCACCAAAGAATGCAATTTTTTTGAAATTTATGATCTAAACAGGAATTTACCACATAATGCTACACAACGCAAAAACATTTAGTGGTGAATTTATCGGAAAATATTTTCTGTGGTAGGCTAGATGAAAATAAGAAATTTATTGTCAAATTTGCATCCGAAGAAAAGTGCCCACAATATTATACGATTTTAGGATTGATTTCTTTTGAGAATTTTAAGAAACTAAAAATAAAAACAATTCGACCAAATTTGATGAAGTTCTAATGGGCTAAATTCGAGTGACGTCAAAGTCACATGACGACTGAAGGGGGTCCGGCACGTCCATAGGAGCCAATGTTAAATAACGTAAGTTTATGTACCTTTTTCTCAAAAATTACTTACTTCTCGCGGATAAAATTTCTACAGTAGATTATGTGTACTATTAATAACACTTTAACGGAGGGATTTGCTTTTTGTACAAAATTACATTAATTAAGAATTTTTTAAAAACAATTTCCAATTTCCCCCCCTAAAATTTAGTGTAAAAAAGTCATATCTAAAACACTTTGCTAGATATATCTAATTCCCTCCATTAAAATATGTAAAAATACTAAAAGTCTGCTCACTGAAAGTTCGAGGATTATATGAAAAGTAGGTTTTGAGAAAAGGTACATAAAATGAAAAATATTACATTTTGAGAAAACAGGCTCTAAAGTGAAAATTTGTAATTCTTTGAGCATTTACTTTTTTAAATACTTTACAGAAGCATATGAAGCATTTTTTTACTCTCTTCTCGTATAAAAGACTCTTTTTATTTTCTTATTTTCATTATTTTTATTAATTTTACCTTTTTTTGGGATCTCAAGATACTTCCGTTGGACTGCAAGAATCCTACGTGTATCTAGTTTTTTACAGCACGACATACATTTGTAACTTGGTTCAATAGCATAATGCTTTAAAATAATTAATTTTGCTGCATGACTCATTACCCCTAATTTTTGAGTTTTTAGTTCCACAAATGTAGATCTTGGAATCACTGACCATATGGTGTTATTAACCGACTCATTTGGCTTCTGGGTTTTTCCATATAAACATTTTCTTAATAACATAGAAACACCTAGATCTCTTAAAGTTGGCTTTATTTAATTCATTATGGTATATAGCACGCATGCATGTGTTTATGATCATAGTGTCTTTCGTTACATTCAGCTTTTGTCTTTTGAAACTTACATCAGGCATTTACAATCGTAGGACAGTCCATGTTGAGGGCTCTCGTTTGAAGACAGAAGATAAAAATAAACAGCCCCCAAAGCAGTTTTTATGCTGTGTAGATCATTGATATTATTTCTAATAGCCATACTATAATATTTTGAATTTTTTATATTAAAATGTCGGCGAGTCGGTTACGACCCCTTAGGCTTTTTTCATCACTTAACTTTTTTTTTCCGTTTCTCTTTTAAGATCCAAAAGACGCCTACCCATGCACTTTTGGACAAGCCCAATACACTCTAATTTTTCCACTGGAACATCATATGGATTCGCGATCATCAGAAACCTATGCAATGTGAAACACAGGTGCTCCTAGCAGAGTTCATTTGATACACGTGAAGGAGTAGTTTTATTTAAAAAATAAATAAAAATACTTCTAATTATCATATTTCCTCATACTCTATATCATTTTAAGCAAAAATATTTGAACTTTTAGAAAATATGAAAAAGTGAAAATGGATAATTTTTCGAAAATTCAAGTGCCGGACCTCCTGAAATCACATGTTTTCAGTCAATCATTTATTAAATTCATGCAACGCATAGTCACATGATAAATGCAATGAAGTGTTTCTAACTAATCAGTTCATGCACTTCTCTATTGCCAGCTTTTACTTTTTGCAGAAACTTTCTTTCAAAGAGTACATATTTGTCAATAAGAATAACGCACAATGGTTATCAAAATGTACTTGATTTAAAAGTACACGTATAAATTAAGAATTTAATTTTAAATTTGAAAATCATTCTGAAGATTCTTAATTTTTGAAAGTTCGTACCCAATCACCCATTTTGAAATTTCATCTATGTTTTACAAAAATAAGTACAAGTCTTATATCAGTTTTGAATTCAATGAAGAATACGTGATTGCATTTATCATATGATTGTCTTAAATTATCCCATTAAACAGATGCTGCTAAATACAATGACAAAAATACATCTCTATAATTTTTTTCAATTTGTGAATTTGATATGTTAATCGAAATTCCATTGCAATGTGATTTTCAACCAATTATTAACTTTATCAACTGATTGTCAACTGAATTTATTCTGTTAAAATATTCTGAAAAGTCTTTATTAAACTAAAATTGCAATTTATTGGGAAACTGAAATTATTTTCATTTAATACTTCATTTAATACTTATTTTCATTAACCACTTTCTTAGTATTTACTCAACGTGGATTTTTCGGGTCATTTGAATTACAAAGAAATTTAATTGATTGCATGACAATAAAAAGAAAGCATTACTATCTATTTAACGGTATTGAAAAACTAAAATTAACTACTGTGAAAACATCGGTATTTTTCCCCTTTTTAAAAATAAATAAAATGATTTTTGATCCGATGCACGATAGCAAATTACAATTACAAGAGTTTAGAGGGGAGAAATTAGTACTTTGACAACTCCTGACATTAATACTTTGATCATGCAGAATAATTTATGGTAAAAATAATATTCATTCCGGAACTCTTTCAGCATATTGTCATTCATCTGTAATTTTATTCAGCTTACATGAATAATGATTAATTTTTATTAACGATAAGATAAAAGCTTTCTACCCCTATTTTTTCTTAACACAAAGATAACACACTTCTATCAGTAATTTATGCATATAGCTTTAGGCAGAAATGGGGGGGTCATTGAAGATAATTCAACTAGAAATGATTATATTTTAATCAAATGAACGTAAGATAAATTTTGTGTAAACTAAAAGCTAATATCTAAGAAATCTAATCTTATGAATGATTATTTCGATAAATTCTTTAACTTATAAATTTTGACAAGAATATTTGGATTGTAGATACCGAGACATTATTTATATTCTTTTTATTTATAACCAAGAAAAACAAAATGAGCAATTATAAATATTTTTGAAAAGTATATTTAAGTTAATTTGGAGCTTTACTAAGTCCTATGAACAATTTATTTTTTACAGTTTGAATAATAACTTTAAGTTACCGTAAAATCCGGCGTATAACTGGCACTTTTAACACAAAAAATAAGTTCAAAATTTACGGGTGCGCCGTTATACGCCAGCTATATAAATGAGAGCTTTAAAAATAAAAAAATAAATGAGCATAGAAAAAATTAAGACTTCTACCTAAATCAGAATACTGTCTATTTAAAAGAAAAGTTATACCTTATGAACTAAAAGGGTGTTTTCTAGAAATATCACATTTTTTCAAAATCGTGGGGTAAAGCCTCCAATAATAGGTTTAAAACATAATGCATTGCTAACGTACATCGCAGGTTCCTTCGTAAAAAAGAGGATGCGCATTATAAGGCGAATATACCTTAAAATTAAAAAAATGCAGCTTGAGAGTATAGATGGGCGTTATATGCCGGATTTTACGGTATTAAATGCGATTAAGGAACTCATAAACATTTTTGTTTTCCTTTCTTTCTTTAATGGATTTGAAAAAAGAATGGAAGACAAAGAGAGAGACTTATATAATTCCTAGAATAAATAAACTAAAAACAAGAATTTTTCGATTTTAAACAGTTAAGAAACTCAAATAAGATGTAGCATTGTTTTCCAATTTAATTACAAACAAGCAATATAAAAAAAAACTAAAGTCAACTCCTACTTCGTTAGAAAAACCTACTGGCGCCATCTGTTACAACCAGTTGTAACATCGATAGAAAAACGCAGAATAAATTTAAAATTAAAAAATAAAATTTAATTAATGAATAAATATTTGAAAAAACTGTATTAACATATCAAGTATCATCCATTATAATTTTTTTTAAAAAAGTGTATTTGTACGTGAATGGATGAATGGAAAGTATTTTATTGACGATTGGAAATTTGTGAACAAGGTATATGTATATAGGGAGAGAGTGAACTAATAGTAGGAATTGAAAAAATATGAAGTAAAATCTAAAAAAGGGACCACAGAAGTGTATTACAAACAATAATCTGTCTCGTCCAACAAATATTTATAATAATGGAAAATAGTTTTTCCAACAGATATTTTGATACTTGCTGGGCCAAAAAAAATTCTTCAATATTTAAAGAGATAGATATATTTATTTCAGCATATACAAAACATAAATTATTTCTATTTTAAGTAATTAAGAATTTAATCAAAATTGATTACCAATATTCAGTTAAAATTATAAAACTTTAAATAAGTGGAGTTTTTGTTACTTTTGTGTTCACATTGTTTTATATAGAATTAAAATATGAGTAAAACAATAAACAATTTAAAAATGCAATTCAACATTTTGTCATCCTTATTTGTAATATGTAATTAACTCAGATAAAATGGATCATAGATTATATTAAAGAAATATCTCTTATTTTCATGTATTGAAACTTATAATCATTAATCTCTGATTGCTGTATTAATGAATTCATTTTTACTTAGCATTTACTGACCTTCAAATACATCCTTAACTGTCTATTCAAAAGTTTCAACTTTAGCAGGAAAAGACATTTATTTATTTGAACACTTTTCATGCTACGAGTTTTAATGAGGTTAGTTTTCTATTGATATTCCTAATTTAGAGATGAATGTTTCATGCTGTGCTTTGCACAATAATTTTTCGGCAGAATTCAAGTTTAAATGGACACACTCCTGCAAGGAAAAAAACTTTTGTTGATTGAAACTTTCCAATTAAGAAATATAGCTATAGCTGAAGATACCACTATGCCAGTGTTTCTCAAACTGTGGGGCGCGCCCCCCTGGGGGCGCGATAAACGTACAAGGGGGGCGCGAGCATATCGAAAATAAAAGATTAAAAAAAATTTATTTACTGGAATGAAGTAAAACAAAATACTTTCTGACATAATAAAAAAATACACATTTACACTGATATAATTTATATATGTGCGATATTACGTCATAAAAAATTAAAGCTTCTACTTCTATTACGGTTTCTTTTCAAACCAAAATGAGAAAAAAACGAAACCCAGACCCATAATCCAAAAAAATTTTAGGAAGATAAAAAATTCATCACTGTTATATTATTGTCATCAGCTGTAGGCAGCAGAATGCAGTTGCTGCGGTTTGACCTTCGAACTTACTTGTACGGTTAGTTAGTCCCTGCTCTTATGTATTTGTTTTTTCATTTAGGGAAGTTGCAAATAAACTATTTCTGCTGCGATTTTTTCCTTGTGAAATATTTTTATGATTTTTGGAAAAGCACAGAGAGAAGGATTGAAGGATTACTTGGCCTAGATTGATTTCTATGAGTTATTCCCAAACATATAAAAAAGCATAATGAAAAACGTTTTACATCATTTTTTTTGAACCCATATTGTAATAAATACACTTTTATTCCGGAGCTGTCACGCCGAGCACAGAGTGCACGAAATCGGTAATTCTGGCAAAACTGTTTAATTGTTACCAATGGCTCTGACACTATCTTCCTGTTTGACAGTCTTAACGTGTGAACTAAAATATATTTGTCACATATCTCCCTCTTTTTTTGGGAGTGACAAACGTTTTTTTTACAATCTTTAGGTACTTGTTTTGACTGAGTTCCCAGTGTGATAACTTTTTTTCCGAAATATTTTCTGTGTTCTTGAAAGTAGATGAGTATATTTTCTATTAATTAAATTATTCACTGGAATTACGATTTTTATTGTGTACTATAAAAATAATTATAAAAAAAAGATTTGCGTGGCTCAATAACCCCACTCGACCATTAGTATCGAGTGCGTGCCTGCTCCAGGTTTAAAACATGTTGAAGAGTCTTTTCACTTTAAATATTAAAAATAATACAATTATTTCTTATCGGAATTTTATATTATTGTTCATTATTCAACATCAATTCTAAATGCTAATTCTGTGAGGCTTAAAATTACAGTTCGCTTAAAACTAATTATAATTTGAGCAATGATTTAAAAAAAATCATTTTACATTTTTGTAAACATTGTCACGCACTTGGCTTTACACACTCTCCTTACAATTCAGCGATTATATCAATAATGTTTTATTTTCTTATAAATGAACTCGTGCAAATAGCGGGTACTTCAGCCGGTATATTTTTAATGTATCAGTGCTGCATAGAGTATTTTATAACTAATTAATTAATTCTAAATTAAGAACAAGTTTAATAAGTATTAGCGACTTCCATGGGCTTGTCTTACAGAGCAAATTTTTCAAAGGAATGCTTATATGATTAGAAATTGACCCACTGAGTTCTTTCTAAAAAAAAAAAGTTGATATCTATATTTTGTCTTCTAAGCAGCCACCGCATTTTGCAATATGTTCCAATTTAAAAATTAGAGAAAGGAAAAATAACATAATAATTATCCTATCACTTAATATTTTTTTCGCTTAAAAGCAACATATACAAAATTTAATACTTATGTCATGAATTTGTACGGTATAAAATTAAGATTATTGCTTTAGCGTAAAAAAAAGTGCATTATTATTGCATTTAGTACATTATTAATGTATAAGGGGGGGGCGATAAAAAATTGTGATTGATAAGGGGGCGCCAGTATTGAAAGTTTGAGAAGCACTGCACTATGCTATTTTTAATGTGGAAATTCAAATAGTCAGCTAATCTTACTCAAAAAAATTGCTTTCGTAAATATTCAAAATAAATAAATAAATAAAGCTAAATTAGGATTAAACTATATCGCGTTTTATGAAGCTTGCATACTGAAATTTATGTATTTCAGAATGCTGTGAAAATATTTTTGGACTTTATTCTTTTGTTTGTTTTTGATTACATTTTCGAAATGATATTTAAAAAAGAGAAAAATATATCTTTTTAATTTGCTATCAAATCGTATTCGTAAAATAGAATTTTTTAAGACAAGCTGCACTCATTAAAATGTACATTACTACACCATTGCACAACGAATGCAGGAAATGATGCAAAATATTTTTTTCAAGAATAGTATAGAATCTAACATTGAATAATATACTTGATTTGAATTTTCATAATCAGATTATAATAGTAATATGACACAACAAATAATTTTATTTAGGAAAAAAAGACATAAGAAAATTTTAAACTTTAGTGTAGAAATAGTATATAAAAAAATCAAATTGAAGAAATTGAAACGAAAGAGAAAGAAATGTATAAATAATGAACTTTTCTATTTTTTCTCCCATTTATTTCCAAATGGTTACAAAGTAAGAAATACGTATTTGTGCCACAGTGTACATATAAAATTATTTGTAATAAACCGAGTATTTTTTTTCATACTGTACATACTATTTAAAATTAATACGATGTATTTATTCCTGCTTGAAAAGCTATATATGATAAAAAGCAAGTTTTATTCATACATCTTCTATTTCAGGCTTTTTATTATTATTTTTTATTTATAAAAGCGATTTTTTGAAGTTTATAATACAGTATTAAAATATTTAATATATACATACATATATATAAAAGCTAACACACACATACACACACAATATTAATGTGTTCTATGCACTCATCTGTTATTTTTAAAAGAAAGTTTGACTGCACAAATATATATATATATAGAGAGAGAAATATTGTTATTAATTATATACAAAGCAATAAATTTCTAGTGTAAAAAAATTCAGAAATAATGAATAACTATAAAAATTTTACTAAATATTGCTTAAATCAGAAATACCCAATTCTTTTTATTAATAGTTATATGAATAAAGCTATTCAAAATTGTAAGGATTAAAAATTCTTAGATTAATTATAGTTTAGTACTATAATTTTACACATTTCATAGTTACCTCCATATTCTATTATTAGTTAAAATTACTTATTATTATTTAATTCATATATACTCTAGTGTCACTAAAGTAATGGTTTTTTGTAACTCTTTTATTTATTTTTGTTTCTATTCGTTTTATACTTTTGTTAAGTGCTACATTTCAGCCATGCACATGCTTTGAATCTGCATTAGGGTCCAGAATCTGGCAATAGCTTATTTATTGCACTCAGATTTAGTGCGGGCTTTGCATTTTCAAGTGCAATTTTTAGGAAGTATTTTGTAATGGATTTAGATATTCCCCTATCCATTACTTTCAATAGATTTTGCTCAGTATTATTTACATAAAAGGGAAGGTTGGCTGGCCAAAAAACATGTTCAATCCCATTTTTATATAAATTTTTTTTATATATTAGCTGTCCTAAGTCAGCAATGTTTATAATACTGCAGCATCCATTTTATAATTTTTAATCTAGTGTCCTTCATTGTGTGTTCTCTTTACTGTCTGTGTTTTTTTTTCGAATATGACTGATGTGAAAGTTTATCTCTTGTTTGTAGAGAAATAGACTATATATATATACACACACACACACACACACACACACACACACACACACACACACACACACACACACACACACACACACACACACACACACACACACACACACACACACACACACACACACACACACACACACACACACACACACACACACACACACACACACACACACACACACACACACACACACACATATATACTTAGGATATGTTCTTATTCGACAATTTTTCGCATCAAATATTTTTTAACTATGTGCAAAAATGAGCTGACCTGAGAAACCTCATTGATTTATGGGTCAAACAACGTGCTGAATTCGATAATAACTTATTTTAGCCCATGACGTATAGTCCTTAAGCAATTTGTCTTTTTTATGTGGATGTAAAAATATTGCTTTCCCTGTAAAAGTACATTATTTCACTGCACGTACAACGAACATTAATTAGGGGTACGTATTAATTTACTCTTTCTGCAGAACGTTATTCATACGCATTTCATAACAGTTTTCGGTCCCAATAGATGCAATTTCTTTGAGTATAAAAGAAAATTTATGTTGTGTCAAGCAGTACGAAAATGATTTATTTGGTTGATTGAGAGATAGATTATTTATTAACGTCGCACTTCAAAACAACTCGAGACCTACAAGATTTATTCGCAAAAAGTACACAGAGGTTATCTCAGCTTATCTTTATTGTGTAATTAAGAGCTCTATCTTAAAATACGCAAATAAAAAAAAAGAAAGAAAAGAAAAATGAATTTCTAATAGGAAACGAAACCCGCTTAAGATTACAATAATGGCTGAAAAATAGTTTTTCAATTTGTCTTAAACAATAGACCCTAAAGTTTAATAACTTAATTCCTTTGAACTTATTTTCATTAGATATTAATTGCAGCGTTTCTCAAACTGTAGGGCGCGCCCCCTTGGGAGGGGGCGTGATAATTCTACAAGAGGGGGGCGAGCATATTGTAAAGTCAAATAAAAAAAGATTAGTTTTAGAAAAATCACTAATTTACTGAAAGTAAACAAACAAAAAATACATTCTGACATAATAAAAAATAGAATACACATTTACACTGATATAATACACTTATAAAAGTTATCTGTACTGTACAATGTATTTGATAACTTATTTAACAATACTAAGTTAAAAATAAGTAAATAATTACCACCATGGTTGTGTCATTATATACAAAAATTAATACTCATCTTGATAATTTGTGCGGTTTATAATGAATCCCTCAACTGCGGATTAAAATCTATTCTAGTCGCTTCCCAATGTCGTTTCCACGTAGGCGTGCTTATGTGATGTATTGGAGGAGGAGGAATAAAAGTAAATAAATCCTCCGAAATATATATAAGTACATCCTTCGCAAATACTGTCCTTTTATTGTCTTCCAAAGCCTGCGGAATATTAGTAGTGCACAGAAAAGATCGTACTTTTGACAGACGTATATATACGTCCGGGGAAAATAACGTTTTAGCTGAGTGAGACGTTTGTATGTGCGGGTGGAACTTAAGTGATTTAAACCCTATTGTAGATTTAGCATCAAAAAGTATCGTATTATTGAATTTAATAAATTATTATTGTATGGAGGGGGCTCGATGAAAATTATGTTTGAATATTGGGTCGCAAGTATTGAAAGTTTGAGAGCCACTAATTTATCGTTTAAAAATTCCTTTAATAGTTTTCAGAATTAAAATACAGTCGAATCTCTATATAACGAACCTCTATATTGCGAATTTTTCTATATAGCGAGCTTTTTCCTGGAACCATGAACGCTACACGATTTTCTTCGTAAAATAACCTCTTTATAGCGAAGTGACTTTCTATATAATGGACTTTTTCTTTTGTGATTCAATTTTTTTACTCCCTATTTCTGAACATTTCAAGTTATTCTCACTTTAACACATTTTCTGGTGTCATAAATTTTGAACTGGTTTTATTGGATTCTAAATCGCTGAGAGCAATAAAGTTCTAGATGTTTCATCCAAGAAGTGCAACATTTAACTCCCACTGTCCAGTTCACTAGAAACATTTTCGATATCCTTTTTCACACTCAATGAAGTTGTCCCGTGTCCCCGTGTACTAATTATAAAATAATGTTGGTTTAATATTACGCGCGTATGCTTTAAATTAGAAAATGTCCTTAAAATTCATTAATTTTAATGTAAAATTGTTTTCTTAATATTGAAAACACAGTGCCACATTCAACATTGTATTTTCTTGTTTTCCTTGAAGTTTTCTTTCTTTCTTTTCTTTTTATTTTTGATGGGTAAGATGCATAAAATAAACATCTTTTAATTTTAAAAAAGGTGTGAAAAATTACTTTTTTTAATATATAGTGTGTTTATGAATTTATAAAATTTGTTTCATGTGGTTTATAAAGTTTTTAAAAAAATTAACCTCTATATAACGAATTTTGCATATAACGTATTTTTTCCCGGGATTTAGCGACTTCGTTATACAGAGGTCTGACTGTATATCTATATACAGTTGAGCAAACATATTACGAACCTCTATATTGCGAACTTTTCTAAAAGTGAACTTTTTCCTGGAACCAAGAACATTTTACGATTTTCTTCGTAAATTAACCTCCCAAGAGCGAAGTTTCTTTTCTATACAACGAACTTTTTTTCCTGTGATTCAACTTTTGGCTCCCTAATTTCAAAGTATTTCTGGACATTTCAAGTTATTCCCCCATTTAACACACTTTGTGGTGGTCATAAATCTTGAGCTGGTTTTATTATATGCCTAACTCGCCGAGAGCAATAGAATTCTGGGCGTTTCATCCAAGAAGTGCAACCTTTAACCCCCCATTGTCCAGTTCAATAGAAACATCTTTGATATCCCCTTTCACCCTCAGTGGAGTTGTCTCATGTCCTGGAACTAGTCTCCGTTCATTTGTTGTGTTGATCAGTCGTACTGGTAACTTCATTTCTCGCAGCTCGAAAATATCAAAATTTGAGACCTTGCGCATCAAAGAAAAATAATTAATTCTTCAGGATGTGTGGATAAAGGCTTCAAGAAACTTTCTTTGCAGTTTTTTTTATAGGTAAGATATATAAAATAAATATATATTAATTTACAAAAAGATGTGATTAATTACTTTTTTTTAATATATAGTGTTTATGAATTTAAAATTTGTTTTATGTAATTTATCAAGAAAATTGAAAGAACCTCCATATAACGAATTTTCCATTTAACGAAATTTTTTTCGAGATTTAGGGACTTCGTTATATAGAGGTCCGACTGTGTAATGGTCCCTGGGAACCTCACTTTGAGAACTAGAATAATTATGAGATATAAAAGAACCAGTAGCCATTATTATAATTAACTTTCTTTATTTGATTATCTTTCTCAAATAGAATCAAAGACTTATTAACAACAACAATGTGAATACTATGAGGTTTTAATTATTATTCTTTAAATTAACTCAATTAATTAATAATCCAATTAATTAATTCATTAAATAACGATCACGCAGAAATTACCACGATAAGAGATCCCAGAATTATATTCAATGATGTTCTTAATGAACATTTAACTTTAATCTCACTCTTAAAACTTTAATGAAATTTTAAATACAATTTTATATTTACCACTCGGAATCTCAATTCTTCATGAGATTAATTTTATCTTCAACTACAATATTTCAATTCAAAATCACTATATCTCTATGTTTCAATATCTATCTCCTACTGATCTAACTTTACTATTTCGTTTGACTTAAATACTGAATCTAATCTACATAACAAGTAATCCTGTCCGCTCTTTGGAGTTGATTGGAAATAGGTAGGGAATTAAATTTCCCTAAAAGGTCGGTTCAGAAGGTTAGTGATAAAGTTCCGTATAGATTCGTCACAACCCCTCCAAAAAAGAAAACGGGATTTATTCGGACTCAAATGTCCTGAAAAATAAATTACGTAAATCCTATCTTTGTCTTACAGTACCGACGATATTAATTTCTAACTGTATATTATTGAAACATCTTCCGTAATGAAAAAGGATTAAATTACGATTTAGAATTAATTGACAAACCTCATAATATTTTACAAGTTTAAATTAATCCCTGCACTCTATCCATTCGGCAAGGGGGCGTGGGAAAAACCACCTAGTGGTGGCAAAAACCAGCCCCATAGAGTATGACTTATATATTATACAAAAAAATACAATACAATCTTCTGTGGCACTGGAACATTGAAGACTTCAGGGTCAGCTACCCTGAAAGATTGATATCCATTTGAGAAGTAGGTAAAAGTAGACATGAAGTTATACATTTGTTACATGAATGTCATACAATAAATATCTGGTTCCTTTGCCTTCTCATTCGAAAAACTTGATGCGCTAGTTAGTGTTAATGGTTAATCCTATCTAACTTCGCCGCGCAATAAGGTATCAGATGTGAAACAAAACATACATAGAAACATACATAGCATATAATAATAATCATTTTGTAATAAACAAATAACACAAACAACCAAATGAATTGTCGCATCTTAGCGAAGTCATACATCGAAGTAAACAAATGCAAAATTTACAGATGTTTTCTCCAAAATACAAAAAGTAACACAAAAGTCGTTTTTTCTGTTATAGAAAAAAAAACACACACAATGCAGTGTCCACTTTTTGTTAGTCTTCTTAATTTTAGAGTCCGCCCGTGACTTGCTTTAATTGCAAAAATTCTTCATTTGTTCGTACCGCGAAGATAATGAAACAATACAACCTGGATTTTGTTTGTTAAATCCTATGCACTGGATCTCCATTCATCGCTTCCATACTGAGGCTTCTTCTGCGGAATATGCTGCCAGGTATGCCGTTGATTTCGATGTTGTTGAGGTCCTCATGGATTCTGTCTTTTTCTTGTATACGGCTCCTTAGATTGTATGGGCAAGGTCTTCTTGTATTGGTTTGATTCGACCGGACTGTTTTCTCCGCTTGTTCGTTGTGTCTTCTCGTTGTCGCTCTGGTCTGACGGGTCTGGTTATCACGTCCACTAACTTCCATTCGGGATCCACTTGTAGTCGTAGCATTCCTGCGATCAGGTAACTTTGATGGACCTGCAATGGACTGTACTCCTGGTGAAGAGGTATTAGGTTTTTTTTTTTGTAATTTCTGGACGAGATCGAGGAAGGGATCGACCTCTTGACTCTCTGCCTTTGCTCAGGAGCGTGTCTTTTCCGGTCCTGATGATCAGATCCTTGTCGGGATCTTTTCTTACATATCTTGGATCTTTTTATAGCTGGGTCCTTCGACGCAGTACTATTAATTTTACGTTTATTTCTGGGGATCTCCCGTGTGGTGTTACTTTGCCGTGATCTACACCCCTCACTTTCCTGACTAGAGGTTTTCTTATGCTCTTTAAACTGTCCTTGATGTGATCTATTTGACCCATGACTAACTTCTTGTTCGTCATATAGAGTTTCTATCGGACTATCCGAACTAATTGTGTCTGACTGACGAGGTCGGTACACTCGAACCTGATCAATATTAACAGTTATATTTCTTCCGTTTTTCATAATAACTAAATTATTTCCTTTTATTTCTAAAACCTTATAGGGACCTTCAAACTTAGGCATAAATTTTCCCACCTGTTTCTTACCTGCAGCACTTAAGAAATGTGTTTGAAGTAAAACCAAATCGTTCACTTTGATGTGAACATCCCTCCTTCTGAGATTGTAATGTTTTCCCAAGACCTATGCTGTTTTTGCATATTTCGTCTTGCCTCATCGAATAATCTTTCGATGTTATTACCAACATATTTCGCATCCTCCGTAACATTTATGAGCTTGCTAAACGGAGTTATGATTTTCCTTCCTAAAAACAACTCAGCCGGAGTTTTATTTGTCGTCTCATTTACTGCCGTGCGCAATGCGAAAAGCGAACTCGTGTAGAAATTGGTCCCAGTTTTCATGATTTTCTTCAACAAAAGAAGCTATCATTTGAACTAAATTCCTATTCACTCTCTCCGTGAGATTAGACTGTGGTCTGTACGTTACCGTTTTCATATGTTTGATGTCCAACCTGTGACTGAGATGTTCAAACACGTCAGAAATAAATTGGGGGCCGTTATCACTTATCAAAGAAATCGGAGCTCCGTAACGCGCTATATAGGTATTAAAAAGGCATTAGCTATTGTCTGGGCTGAAGCTTTACGAAGAGGAATCAGCTCACACCACTTAGTGAAGTGGTCAGTTATAACTAATATGAATTTATATCTCTCGGGTCGGGATGCGGGGTAGGGGCCTACTAAGTCTAGCGTTACAATTTCATTTGGATATTTCGAAACTATAGGCATTAAACGACCAGCTGGTAGCGCGTTTTTATAATTAAACTTTTGACACCGGTCACAGGTTGAAACATATTCAAATATATATTTTCTCATAAATGGAAAATAGCACGTGTCACGAAGTTTAAGATATGTCTTCCTCTTTCCGAGATGTCCTGCCAATGGCAGATCATGAAATTCTTTCATTATATCTTTTCGAAGAGAACCAGGAATATAAACTCTTAGCTCTCTTAGATTAGAAAAATACTTCGCGTAAAAGAGGAGACCATTTATTAACATGAAGTCCTGGGACCAACTCTCACATACCGTCGCATTAACAGAACCGTCATCAGGGTTTTCTAAGTATCGATAAATATGTCCTAATTCAGGATCTTCCCTCTGTTCCTTAATGAATTGTTCACGGGAATTTATTGCGAGGGCTCTCAGAGCTGCGCACGAAATTTGCGATCCCTCGACACTGTCTACTGGATTTCTTGATAAAAGGTCTGCGACCACGTTTTGAACACCAGGTCTGTGCTCCCATTCTATGTTAAACTCTGACAATTTCAATGCCCATCGGATCATCCTACTTGATAAATTCTTACCATTGGTTAACTTCGTTAACGCTGCGTGATCTGTAATCACTTTCACAGGTAGGGGTCCAAAATAAGTTTTAAACTTATTTAGAGCCCAAATTACCGCCAAACATTCTCTTTCGGTAACCGTATAATTACGTTCTGCTTTATTAAGGGTTCGAGACGCGAAAGCAATAGGTTTTTGATTTTGCTGAAGCACAGCACCAATTCCGACCCCACTTGCATCAGTGAATAAATTGAACTGTTCAGAAAAATTTGGTAATTGCAAAATCGGTGCCTCCGTTAGTGTGCGTTTGATCTGATCAAAAGAATCCTGTGCTTCTCCCGACCAGTTAAACTTCGCCCCCCTTTTTCTTTAATTGGTACAATGGTTCGCATATATCTGCGTATCGCGGAATAAATTTTTGGTACCAACCTGTCATCCCTAAAAATTTTGACACTTCTCTATTATTTTTGGGAGGTTTCATTTCCGTAATTGCCCGAATTTTCTTATTGTCAGTTTCGATTCCTTCTTTACTAATAATCAGGCCTAAATATTTGAGTTTGTCACGAGCGAAGTGACATTTTTCTTTATTTAATGTTAGCCCTGCGTCTCGTAATAAGGTAAAAAACCTGAGTTAAATGATCTAGATGGTCTTTAAACGATGGTGATGTAATAATAACATCATCCATATAAACGGACACGAAACGCCCAATAACAGGTTGGAGGATTATATCGATAGCCCTTTGGAAATTAGGTGCCGCCCCAGAAAGACCAAAAGGCATGCGTAGGAATGCAAAAGTGCCATTGCGAGTGATAAACGCTGTTTTTTCTATGTCCTTTGGACTAATCGCCAACTGAAAATAGCCACTTCTGAGATCTAGAGTGGACATAACGTTGGTGTGAGGGATATTGGTGAGTAAGTCATCAATAACCGGTAATGGATATCGAGGATATTTGGTAATTGCATTTAGTTTCCGATAATCGATCGCGAAACGATACGCCTCGGGAGAATCTGGAGGAAGGTCATTGTTCTTTCGAGTTAATACGACTGGAGATGCATAGGGTGAATTAATAGGACAAATTGTACCATCCCGTAACATCTTATCTATGTGATAATCAATAATGCCTTGTTTGACCCTGTCGTACTTGTATGGTCTCGACACTACCGGTCCTTTATCTCCAGTATCTATCTCATGATATACAACATGCGTTAATCCCGGTTGATCGGAAAATAACCCTTTAAAATTATTAAATAAGGCTTTTAATTGCCTCTGTTGCTCTTCATTAAGTTTCGATTCTGTGAGATCAATATCAACGAGTTTCTCCTCTTTAGGTGTTTGTTTGATCAGATGATCGGGAATGATTAAGGATTTCTGATCAAAATCTAATGTTAATCGCGACGCCTTCATAAAATCAATCCCCAGAATGCACTGATACTGCATGTTATCAAGTATATGGAATTCCCAGGGTTTCTGAAATTCCCTGATTCTAATTTGTAATTCGACTCTACCCAAATGACTGCACGGGGCTCCTTGTGCTGTCACGACTCTGTCTTTCGTCTTTTGACGAGGTCGGTATGAAAAAATATTTGCGGTATACCTCCTCCGAAATAAAGATTTCTCTGCTCCCGTGTCCCATAGTGCGGTAATAAAGGTTTCATTTAATAGAATAGGGACATACGGTAATTCGACTGGGGTCATTCTTATAGAGGATACTTTGATAGGCCGATGATCCCAAACTGGAGGATTTTTCCGTACCTCGCGATCGATTACCCCCATATTCACATCGATCGCTTAAAAGTTTAAATTTCTACTTCGTTCATTTTGACCTCGAAATGAACTATTTCTCGACCCGCTTTGTCGACCGCCTTGACTGTGGAATGGTTGATCCGATTGTCCACCTTGGCGTCTACCCTCGAATCTGCGATTATTTGTGAAACCTTGGTTTTCGAACCGATTAAATTCCCTTTGTGGTCGGCTATTATTGGCGTATCTCTCATTATTTCTGTTTTCCCTCCAATTTTCTTGTCTATGCCGGGTATTAAAACGATTGTTTTCATGAGGGCCTGAACTTCTAAATCCCTCACTCGAACCTCTGATTTGTCTATGCATAAAACGTTCTTCGTATTTATCAACGATTTGTAGGAGATTGGCAGTATTTCGTGGATGTCTAACTTCGACATAATCCAAAATTTGGGGTTCTAATCGACTGACGACGTGATCTATTAATTTTTCCTCCGACATTTCTAGTTTAAGTATTTTATGAATTTTCAACAATTCATAAATAAAGTCCGAAGGTTGTTGATCTCGTCTTTGTGATGAGGAATAAAATCGCGTTTCTAGTTCTGACCTGTTTCTGACCACGGGAAATTGTTCTGACAATGCCTGTTTTAAGTGCGCGTAGTCTGTTGTCTTATCTTCAATGACTCTATAACCTAGAACTTCGAACCAGTCGAGTGCTCGACCTTGAGATGACCTTTCAAGTAAGCACATGCCAGTTGTGCAGGTATCTCATAATACGCGATTATGATCAATATTCTCCAAAAATCATCTATGTTCTCAATTCCCGAAAATATTGTTCCGGAATGATTCTAAAACTGGATCCGACTCTATTCTCGGGATTTATACGTTGGGCGCCATTGTAATGGTCCCTGGGAACCTCACTTTGAGAACTAGAATAATTATGAGATATAAAAGAACCAGTAGCCATTATTATAATTAACTTTCTTTATTTGATTATCTTTCTCAAATAGAATCAAAGATTTATTAACAACAACAATGTGAATACTATGAGGTTTTAATTATTATTCTTTAAATTAACTCAATTAATTAATAATCCAATTAATTCATTCATTAAATAACGATCACGCAGAAATTACCACGATAAGAGATCCCAGAATTATATTCAATGATGTTCTTAATGAACATTTAACTTTAATCTCACTCTTAAAAACTTTAATGAAATTTTAAATACAATTTTATATTTACCACTCGGAATCTCAATTCTTCATGAGATTAATTTTATCTTCAACTACAATATTTCAATTCAAAATCACTGTAACTCTATGTTTCAATATCTATCTCCTACTGCTCTAACTTTACTATTTCGTTTGACTTAAATACTGAATCTAATCTACATAACAAGTAATCCTGTCCGCTCTTTGGAGGGCTGCGGTAGCCCAGTGGTTAAGGTATCCAACCATGGCAGGCATGTCATGAGTTCGATCCAAGTACCACTAAAGACCCGCCGTGTAGGGCAGCGATGCACGTTAAATCTGTCGAGAGCTGAAACGTCCTCCCGTTGGTGTGGTGTGGTAGTTAGGAGAGGGGTGCCAGCTCAGGTGTCGTCCACGTCACTTGACCATGGTTCAAAATTACGTGGTCCGTCGCCAAAAGCCCTCGTGTAGCTGAACAGTGCGACGTTAATATTAACTCAACTCAACTCAACCCGCTCTTTGAGTTGACTGAAATAGGTAGGGAATTAAATTTCCCTAAAAGGTCGGTTCAGAAGGTTAGTGATAAAGTTCCGTATAGATTCGTCACAACTGTATATCATTATTTTAGAATTCAGTTAGCGTGCACCTATACCGTCAAGCTGCAATTTTTTATTTTTAGGTATATTCGCCGTATAACACGCATCCTTTTTTATGAAGAAACCTAAAATGTACGTGCGCAATGCTCTTATGTTTTGAAGGTATTTATTCGAGGTATATTCCAAGCTTTATAAGAAAAATAGCATACTTCTAGAACTACAACCCTTTAAGTTCATAAGGAAAGCCATTTCTTTTAAATAAACGGTATTTCGATTTATATTAAAGTCTAATTTTTTCCTATGCTCATTTTTTGATTTTATTTTTTAAGTTTTTACTTTTATACCCGGCGTATAACGCGCACTTTGAACACAAAAAATAAGATCGAAATTTACGGTACGCGTTATACGCCGGATTTTGCGGTATTTTTAAGTAATGCTCTGTTTTTGTTTCCTGTTTTTAGACCTCTGAAGAAAAAAGGCCCAAAAGCAGGAGACAAACAAGAATTTTTAATTATTTCATTCAAAAATACCTATCGATATAGAAATGGCAAAAGACCATATTTGTTTTAAGAAATACATAATTTGTTTTTTTTCCTGTTGTAAGCACAAATAAACTATTTAGTAACTATTACTGTTTTCTTTTCATTTGTAATTAAATTGTCAGTATTCGTAATTAGTTGAAAAATTTTTTTTTATACAAAACTTAGAAGTAATGAAAAACGAAATATATAAAAGTGTTTAATAAAACACTTTTGCTGGAAGGTTCGAATTGACAGTATTCATAATTGGTAGGACATTTCTGACATTGAACATAGAACAAATAAAATGTGAAATATGAAAACATTTAATAAAAAAGTATGGCAGGAAAACCTTTGAAAATATTAGTTGCAGTTGAAATTCAAACTCATAAGCGATTCAGGGTTTTTATTTTCATGCAATGTAATTGGTAATTAGAAAAACCTGCGTAATTAGTTAAAACGTGCTCAGGAAATTGCATACTCCTTTCTTTTTATAAATAAGAGGATATATACATTGCTTTGAGGACAATTAATACAAAAAAAATTGACATTTAATGTATGTAATACCATGGTTAAATTCCCTACATGGGGTCACATTCTCAAGAATTTTAATGAAGACTTTCTAGTGAAATTCCTCAGGCGACTCTGTCATGGACTTTTTTTTAACCTAAGGTTCATATTTGATTCCATTCGGATGTAACTCAGCTTGCGGGGAAACGGAAAGGTCAAGTGGTTTGATATCAGTTGAGTTTGATGTCTCTTTTGGTCAGAATTCGGTTTCATGAATGTCATAAAATATGTTGAGTGAATACTAAATACCTAGAACAGCTGTGTTTTTAACATACAAAATTCTACAGTAATTAGCTTATCGTATCACTACAATTACCAAATGACTGTAAGCCTTTAATAACACTTTCATTTCGCGAACTTATTAAAGGCGTTTTTCTTCCCGTGTGCTTATAAATATTTAAAAATACTTCGTACCTAAAAAGCATGAAAAATTAACTTCGAAATAATAAACGAAACTTGGAAGTCGTGTAAGCCATAAGATTTTTTGTCAGAAATCTCTTCTAAAGACAATTCGAGTCCATAAAGGTTAGGTATAATTTTTTTCCAGACAAATCGATGCAATTTCTAAAGAATTAAGATTGAAAATGTCTAAGTAGTAATTAAAATCAAGATGTTACCTTAAGAAATATGTTGATGTCAAGCGAATGAAAAAAATGCGAGAAATATTAAAGTTGTATAAACTACTTCTGATACCTAATGACAAAAAGTATGCATAATTACAAGTCAAATTTATGAAAGAATTTAACATATTTTGCATCCTTGTTTATGAATTTTTAGAAGTTAATATATATGAGAAACACGGTAACGTTAAGTAATTTCGATTTTATGATTCACATTTCGCTATTAACAATTTTTCCCCAAATTTAAATAAAATGTAAGAAAATATTTTAAAACAACTATATTAATTTGAAATGATATTCTTAAATTAACAATATGTGTGTCTTAAAACATTATTAAGAAAACTACAACGAATTTTTTTGTCCTTACCAGCAAGCAATATTCACTGACGTACGAGTAAATCCATTTATTTATTTGACGAATAAAAATAAATTGTTGTGATATGATACTTAGGTAAAATTTTATATACAAGGAAGAATATAATTCCAGTAAGCCAATTTGCCACTTGTGCAATCTCCATTACCTTTTTATCAGATTGGATCTACTCAGTTTATAACTGAACACGCCTTCATACCTAGCTGTCATATTAGACATGTTGCCGCTACGAGCTAAAAAAGCTTTGAATATCAAGTAGAAATCTACGTCTAAGTGGATATTGGAGGCGTGGTTACGGTTCTGTTAGTTTTGGATCCAAGGTTTGATTTAATTTGTTTAAAATCACATGATATAGAAATCTAAAAAAACAGACCAATAGGCCCTTTACGAAATCACTTATTCCCTATTTCTAAAATAAATTTCAATCTTCAAAATTATGATATGCTTTATATCCCACTTAAAATTTTCCTCTCAAAGACAACGTAATCTAATCCAGTGTCATTGAAATTTTCTGCAATAAAAATATTCAGTATTAAACATTAACTTTCAGAAGTAATGCTTTTATATTTATTATTACGAGATCAGGGATATCTCTTATAATCGAGAAATTCAACTTCACTGGATTTGAAAGAATGTTTCAATTTTAGAACCTTTAAAGAATGGTGTAGAGATTCGTCTAATTTTTTTATCATCCTTCCTTTTTTATGCTTGTTTAAATAAATTTTGATTCATTTAACTAAAAATAAACTTTTGTTCACATATTGAGGTACAAGGTAGAATTAAATGATGAATTGTGTTAAATTGTAAATCATAAAAATATGTGATGACTTATTACAAGATTGTTTAAAATATTAATTTCTTTAATAAATCAAATTTTAACTGATAATTTTCTTTCAAAAGTATGAATCAAATTCTTTTCACCTTCAATTTTTTTCTTCTCAAATTCTTAGGTGATAATTCTCTTTAATTCTCAATATTGATGAACAATCTCGTGATTACAACTTGTAGGTATAAGAGATTTTTAGAAATAAACATATAGTTTATCATTTTAATTAATCCCTGCAGTTTATTTATGATGCTAAATTTAACAAAATTGAAGATAAATCAGATGTCAGACAACTACAGAATATTTTTGATTCAAAATTTTAAACTTTTGAATCCTTTTGTGACTTTTAAAATAATTATATGAAAAAATTTATCGAGATTAAGATATAAATTGTTTCACTCAGAATACAGTTCGAATACAAATTAAACATTTAGTTAATTTCTTTCTCTTATATACATATTATAATGTTTTGAAACTTCAGGTTCTTTGATAGTATATATAACTTTTTTGAAAACAATTTTTATCACCTTAAAAATCAAATTTATTGCAACTCATATATTCGCTTAAGATGGTATTATACATGAAAAAAACCCATTGAGTAGAATTTTGAAACCTTCACTTAAAGCTGCATATGGAATTTTAAACATTTTTTTTAAAATTTCATAAGCCGTTTTTTTAATTGTATGTTTTTATAGCTATTGTGTATTGCATCTATAACTTTATTTTTTAAATTTTTTTGTAAGACAATGAACAAAGCAATTTCATAAAATTAAAAGGGGGAAATTAAAAGCCTGTTTTGATAGTAGAGGAAAACCTCCAAACAGATATACCACAATGTTTTTGAACAAGAATGGGAATATATCAAAACATTTTAAAATTCCTTATCTAGAAAATTAGCATATGTGCGTTTTCTTACTTTTCAATTTCAGATTTCAAAACAAATAATTCTAAAAAAAAATGAAATAAAATAATATTTATGTTAGCAAAAACGCAGCTACATACACGTCCTGCAGGAGTTAGAGGCAATATATTTTTTGACGTTAAGGATTAAAAAGTTGCACAAATAGAAAAATTCAAAATTTATCTAAGTGTTAGTACTAAACTTAATAATAAACTACGCAAATATAGTTGGCAGTTTTTTTTTAATTTTAAAGAAAAAGCCACCCTTTAGGAGTGAGAGAAGTGTAAAAATCGAGATTTTTCGCTTCTTTACATGCACGTTTTGTGTGTACAGTTGTCAATCTTCAATACTTGTTTGCAATTTCGTCAACATCTATAAGAGATCGTTCTTTTTTAATTATGAAGGAATAGGGAGTTAGGATGGACAGAAATGGGGTTGTTCACAAATAGATGCTGTTAAATGCTTCAGTGTGTCTCACTGTGTGGTACAATGACAGTGGAATCAATCTAAATCTGAAGATTCTGTGTCTAGAAAACATATTCTGGGTCAGCCATGAGTTACAACATCTAGGGTATACTGTTATTTTACTCTTTCTACCCGAAGAAAGAGAGGCGCTATTGTATTTCAGATCATTGTAGATCATTTTGTGCATCAGAATCAAAATCTTCATTACCTCAATGAGAAGATACCTTTACAATGTAGGTATTTATGCAAGACGACCAACTCTGCATGTCCCCCTTGAACTCTCAACAGAGATGTGCTCCTTATGTTGGGCAACAGAACATGTTTCCCGGACCAAACAACAATGGGCTTCTGTATTTTTCACTAAAAAGTCGAGATTCACATTGGAGAGGGATTCAGGGCTTCTATTGATCTGGAACGAGTAATGCAACAGATACAATCCATCCAATATTGTTGAAAGAACAGTTACAGAAGTGGTGTGATCATGGTTTGAAAAGAGACAGTGGTGTAGCTACCGCTGTATCAATAATACGGGGTCCCCAAGCTGTAAGGGCCCCAACATATGTAGCTACAGTACCACTAACAGAGTTTTCATTTTTAAAAAAGGCCCCAAGGAGTTTTGATACGGTGTCCACTCAGAACTAGCCCCTCCAATGAGTAGAGATCTCTTTCATTGGTCTGTAGCGTAACGTACGCCCCTGCAACCACTTCTTCAGGGGGTGGATTCCAGGTGGCCCTAAGTCTAATTGACACCAAGTACCTATCCTTTGTAAGATCCGGCTTGGGGCTCAAAACCGGATTTTGCAGGAGGCCCTAATATTCTCCTTTACACCAGTGGTCACAATGATCTAATACGTTCCATGGATAAATTCTGGTATGAGTTATCGGGGCGAGACTCCTTATTGATAAATTTGTTTATATGTTGTTAATACTGATATTGAATTCTTCCTGGTAGATCGTAACACTCTACCTCATCAAACTGTGCTTGTTGAGCTTTTAAAGATCCCGATTTGGGATGAATGAAATGGTTAGCTCAGTCTCCAGACCTGAAACCAATTCAGCCCAATTAGGATTGCCTTGGAGAACATGTTTCTGTTTTAAGTACTCCTCCAAGAATGTTACATGAAGTGTAACAAAGGGTGACATTCTGTGTGATCTTCAATTTCTATTTCTATAAACGACAGCTTAATTAGCTTTTTGAAAAATTGTTGTCGCACCAATTAATTGCATTTATGGGGGAACATATTCCTTAATAGAATCTATTTTTGTACTGTTTCAAAGACATTTTTCCACATAAAATTGTGATTATCAGCTTTCTCTAAGGATTGACGTTTATGGCAATAATGCTTTTTGTTGCTGTAAATCATGTTTGTGTCAAACTTATGCATACTTCAGCGTTGTATTTAACAAAAAAATGTTTTCTGCCGGTTTACTCTAAAGTTTTTATTTTTATCTTTATTCATTTTTAAATATGATACAAAAGACTGGTTGTACTTTTGGATGTAAGTGTAGTTTAAATACAAATACTAAAGCTTAAATACAGAATATTACCTTGATGCATTTCTGACTTCAGTGAGAGTTGTTTTTACAAGATTTCCGGAATTCCAAGGGAATATGGTGATGCGATACTACTTAAATAAGTAATTTGTATAATTGCCACTCTTCAGAAATCTTTCCAACTGTGTGACTGATGTCATTAACAGCTGGAAGCTTGAAAGTGTTACTTGAGTAAAATCACAACTTGGGAGGCGCATAAATTAAAATGATTACACGAAAAGAGATGGCTTTAAAGCATTGGCAAGGTTATCACAAGTTATCAGCGTCAAATTTGAGTGCGACGTTTATTTCAACCCACAGGAATTGAAGAACAGAAGAGTGTTAAGTAAAAAGTTTAAATATAACGCTTAAAATGTTCATTTAAATAAATGTATTTTGACGTGATATTTATCAGAGGACTGTTTTTACCACTGACTGAATTGTTTCATAAGGTTCTTGCTTATAATTTAATATAATTATAAATGTTTACATATAAAATTTTTTGATAGTTTCTGATAATTAATTTTATGAAGATATTTCTCAATATTTTGTATTTATTTGAATTCAGCTAATAAGAGTTACAAAGATGAACATGATTTTTATCTTGAATTTTTTATAAAACATGTAAAATATCCATCGTATGTAAAATAAAAATATTAAATAATTTTGTAGCGCATAGATTAAGCAATAAATCTGAAAAAAATCAGAAACATAACAAAAAAAGTTGAAGTAATCATAGCGGGAAAAAAACTACTTTAAATTTAGCTTTATACTAAATATTTTCTCGAAATAAAAGTCTTTTCTTTCTTTTTTTTGTTTAAAAAAAAACTTAAACTTCTAATAATTTAATGCATTAATGTATAATTCAAGATTTTAGTGCTAATCGAAAGTAAGATTGAAATTATGTAACATTAAAAATTTTCAACAATACGAGTTCCTTACTGGTACCAATGTCTTAGAACATTTATTTAAAATAAAGTAAATTATATAGTATCTTTACCCTCGGAAACATTTTGTATTAAAAAACATACAAGTTAATGCTAATCTAATTTACACAAGCACACAGTATTATTTATTTAATTTCAAGTACACTAAATTTATATTAAGGTGTTCATTATAACTAAATATATATTTTATCAATGTCTATACAAAGTTCGCAAAACAAAAATACTTTTTTAAAGAAATTTTTGGTTATTAACCGAGAATTAATTTTTGGGATTTTTTATTGAAAAATCTTTTTTAATTGCAGATTAAAACGAACAATTGTGACTAGCTGAGAATTCAAAGAATATGATCTTGACCCACATGTATTTGAATTGTCGGTCAAGTCTAAAGTTAATATGAAGAAAGGAAAATGATTTCCACCACCTATTTCGCTACCGAATAATTCCTAAGCATACAAGGAAATCAGATCTTCCTTCAATTTTTAGTGATTTCTCCATGCAACACAAGAATGCTGAAATCTAGTGGGAAATAAATCATCCACACCCGATTATTTTATACCATTTCCTTCTTTTAATTCAAAAATTGTTATTAAAAAAGAACTTTGTATTTTTTTTAAAAGTTAAATATTTTTTCTCGCATGACGTACAATAGCAATAAATCTATACTCAAACAATTTATAAATTCTTTTTGGAGATCTTATGTTGAAATATGGGCGTTTTCGAACACTCATAAAGGTATGCACGTGTATACATATAATCTTGTAGGATTAATTTATAAAATGAAATTCAAATAGTACATACAGTATATAATTGAAATTATTATTTGTTTAATGATAGGTAATTGAGAAAGTTTTATATAAGATACATTTCGTGTAAGCGAAAATAATATTAATTCGATATTTTACTTTTATTATACTTGTATTAAGTACGTCTCTCTCTCTCTCTCTATATATATATACAGAGAGAGAGAGAGAGACTATATATATATATATATATATATATATATATATATATATATATATATATATAATTTTATTTCTACAGTTTTTTTTAACTTAGTAAGACCATTAATTAATTGCAAATTATGTATTTAATGTGTGACACTATGGCTCCTATCTCTTTTGGAAGTCTAATTTTGTTAATAGTTTAAAAAACTGAATTAATCATTAACTTTTTTTAAATATAATTATGCACAAGAATGGTAAAAAGATGGCTGTTTATTTGAAATATATTATTCTTCAGATTATTTAGCCAAATATTTTTAAGATCTTATGCTTTTAAAATATTAAAATAAAGCTAATTGTTTTTATTACCTATTTACATACGTTGTTAATTAGCTATTTATATACACTTATATTTCAGCAATACTGATTGAAACATTCAATTTTTTTATATTTCTGTGACTCATACTAAAAAGACGTAAGCAATAAATTTTTATTATTTAAAGTAATCGATATCATTGAAAAGTTAACTTCGTGTATGAAATTGTTTTTTTTTAAATCAAAATCCGTGCACAAGTGAATGCCATAAAATTCCGATAATTTATTCGACTTCTTTCCGAGCTGAAAAAAGTCTTTAACAAAAGGAAGGGGACTTGTGAATTAGGTTAAAGACAAATTTACTTTTGGAAAATCTCTGACCTTGAAACATCGAAAATATCGATTCCTTATAGCAACAAAAATTATTTAATTAAATATTCTGAATTAATAATTAAATCAGTTATTTTTTTATAAAAATATTTCAAAATTACTTTCAAATTAAAAGTCATGAGTGTGAAAATTTTGTAGCAATATATATATATATATATATATATATATATATATATATATATATATATATATATATATATATATATATATATATATATATATATATATATATATATATATATATATATATATATATATATATATATACTGTGATGGCATATTTTTAGCAGCAAAGAAAATCTTATAGTTAAACTTAAAGGCTGAAAGGGCACTAACACTCGATTGAGGGTTTATTACTGAAATTTTATTACTTATCAGTTTGTTTATAAAATATTACCTCAAAATTTTAACTATTATCAAAATTCATTCGTTTCTGGGTTTTATTAATCCAATATTTTATCAAAATTTGCAAAAACTTATTACTTCATCAAAAAATCAAAATTTATTTAAATAATAAAATAATGCACTATATTCCAAAGAAATAGTTAATCAATCCCTTTATGAACTTTCTAGCAGATATTTATTATTGTCTAAAGCAGATGTGCGGATTTTCTGAATGTGCGTGATGCGTAAGAAGTGTCTTTATTTTTACAATGTCATTTTATGCGTTTTAAAGGTTTAAACATATAACATTACCTTTGATTGTCCCCAATAAGTAAACTGAAATATAATAACACATGCGCAGTGGTGTTATTTCTATATAAATTCTAGATAGTTCCTCCTGTGTGCTCCTTCTATGTTCATATATGCTGTATTGTAATACATCGGCACTTCTATATTCTTTAAGGTATCCGACTACGTTCGGAACCGTGGTTTTGCAAAAGCGTATAAATGGATAATATTTATAATATTTAATGTCACTTAAATTAGAAAGCGTATATAAAATTGTTTTAAGAATATTATTACAATAAAAAATTATTTAGGTACAATATTTTGACAAAAAATGAACATAGGATGACCCATTTTCAAAATATTCTCCTTTTATGAAAAATGCTTCTATTATAATAATATTTTGTGCCAGTATATAGCTCAGACCTCTGTACAGAGGCTCAACTAGAAATTTGAAATATATAATTTAGAAGTGAATTTATCCATATTTTACTACAACAGAGGGGAGAAATTTTAAAGAAAAAACGCCCATAATTATTTCATTTGGTCGTAACTATGAAAAGAATGTGAATTTATGAAAAATTCTAGTTCAGACTCTCTGGAGAAGTCATTACTTTATATAAGCAAAACATTATTAATATAGAAGCATTTTTTTATAAGAGGAGAACGTTTTTTGAAAAAGGTTGTTGTAAGTTAATTTTTTGCCAAAATATTGTATTTAAATAATTTTTTTCGTCATAATGTGCTTACAACTATTTCCTACATATATTCTAATCTAAGTGACACTAAATATCATGAAAATTATCCATTTATGCACTTTTTTAAAATCATGGTTCTGAACGTAGTCGGATACCTTAATCGCTGTCATTTAAATGTGATTGGATTTTCTCCAAAAAAATTAATATACTGTGCACAAAAATTAAAAAGTAGCGTCTTGGAAATTTCTTCGGGAAATTTATTTTTGGATAAGAGAATTATTCATCTCTTAATGCTTACTTATAGCGTAAATAAATTATCAGAAATAATTAATATCTTATTAAGTGAATTCGGAAAATATTAAAATATCAATTAAAATTTATTACCAAATATGACAACAAATTGCGTGTCCAGATTGCACGTGAATAATAATTTATTTGATGAGAAATAGAAATTTACTTTTCTTTCTAATGCTTAAGAAAACTTTGAACTAACAATAACAAACAGTAATTAAATGGAAAAATTTGGGAAAAAAATTACAGACATATTTAATTATATTTTTTTTTCAAATTCTTCTTGCTAAATATTTTGCAGTCAAAATATAACTGTTGCGTGAGAATTTAGAACTCTTTGAAAAAAAAATAAAAAATAAAATTTCCCTTGACCCATCTGATTTGAGCAGAGTAAACTATCTTGTTTATTTGAGACTACTATTAAATGACACGTAAATCAAGCCGCGGCTTACGTTTTATTTTTTTCTTAAATTTCCTTTTAAAAAGTCATTTAGTACGTTCTTATTAAATATGATTTAATCAAAATAAGCCGCTCATTGCAAAATCGACCTGAATATTTCATTTTTGTTAGAATCGGATTACGTTACTCTTAATATGAAGGAAAAGTTAAATTAAATATTTCTCGCACAATAGATGAACTGACGTACGATCTCTTATGATGGAGTAGAGAGAAAAACTGAAATGTTATATGTTACTTTGTGTCCTGCATTGACGCATTTATTTCAAACCATTTTTCTTTTAAATAACGTTTTACCATCATTCAATGTTTAACAATGATAATATTTTATATAAATTTTTAAAAAGTAGAATTTAAGTCTATTTTTGATATTGAAAACAAGTAAAGAACATCAACAGAAATGGATTAAAAAGCTCCGTTACTTTTCTTTTTAATTCCTTTTGAAAATAGATGATGGATCAAAATAAGGCAAGATGATTAGTGTATGCATTTGTAAAAATGCAATCTCCGAGAGAAGGGACTCAGTTACAATATTTGAAATGCTAGAGAGAATATTGGATAAACACAGAAGGAAGCACCATAAAATTCGGTGTATAACGCACACCTATGCTTTCATGTTGCACTTTTTAATTTTTAGATATATTTAGGTATATACTGGCTGGGTGGTGTAGTTGGTTTGGTGTTGACCTTGTACACCTACGTTTTCAGGTTCGACCCCGGTACAAGTCGGTGGATTTTCACGATAAAGAAAATCGACAGGGTCTACGTCGTATGATTATGCAGAAAGTCAAAGATCGCTATAGTGCCTGTTTGGCTTGGTGCTCTCGGCAAAATAAAAGTCCTAGTACAATTTCGCATCATCAGATTACAGAGACCTCCTTCTGAGGAGGAAACTAGACATCAAAATTACATTGTGGTAATGCCTATATTTAGTGTGCCTTTATGGTGGCACACTAAAAAGTCATACCAGTTCCCGGGGAATGAAGTAGGTCTGCAATGGTAATTACTAATCCGCAGCCCCATTTGAAAAGAAATATTTATCGAACAACGCGACCCTCTTTCTTTTTACGAAGAAACTTGAAATGTGCGTATGCAATGCTCTATTGTTTTGGAGTCATTTACTCGAGATGCTATCCCAAGTTTTTGAAAAAGTAGTATACTCCTAGAACTGAAACTCTGTAAGTTTATAAGGTTCATAATTTTTCTAATGCTAAAAAATCTCATTTTTTATTTTTAAAGCTATAGTTTTTTATACTCGGCGTATAACACGCATCTGTAAATTTCATCCTTGTGTTATTAGTGCGTGTTCCCGCCGGATTTCACGGTAAGTGAAAATAATATGAAAAAAACTACATCCAAATACTTTTGATTGCGCTTATGATTTTTGCGGTTTTGATCCTTAAATGGATACATAAGACGATGTGAAACTTGGAAATGTGATTTAAGCTTTTTCACACATTGAATGTTCGAAATTTTATGGAATGTATTAAAACGGATTATCAACCTTTTTGATGACGAATCTTTCATCAAAGCAGAAGAACCAGCTTATAAGTAAAATGGAGTAGAAAGTAATCTGACAATAGAAAAGGCTTCACATTGATTAACCTTGAGAAATAATTCAATGCAATTGGAAGATCATGTGAATTGATTGATGAAAATGATCCGGAAGAAAAGAAAGAAGTTCTCTCTTGAACAAGGCTACAATTTTAAAATTATAATATATATTACCTCATGATGTACAAAGAAAACAAAAAGGGAAAAATAGTGCAAAAATTTTTGGATGATTTTCTATTTAAAAAAATAATGTTTTCCTCTTTCATTTATTTTTACATAAAGCAATAAAAGTGAAACCATTATTTTTATTTTGCACTTTTATTATTTTTCATTTATTTTACGAAAGAAAATAAATATTTTTTAAAACAAAATTTGACGAGAATCGTTTATTTTCCTGAAGGAGTAATGCTTCACTCGCTGCGTATTCATTTAAAGAGATAATTAACTAATTAACTAGTTAGTTAATTATTTAATTAACATTATTAAATGAAGTGTTCCTATGCTATACTCATATTTTTTACCAAATTATATGCATCAAGGAAAAATATTGATGTTTTTATTGTAGGAACAAACACATGAAGCGAATTTTAATTTCAGTTAAATTCAAAAATAATTCTTGACACGTATTAAACCTTGAAAACAATCTTTTTATGAGTTTTTTATCTGAAAAGATGCAGATAAAGTTTCAGGAGGTTGAAGTTAATAAACAGAATATTTTTAAAATTAATTTCTATGAAATAAATAAAAAAATTACACTTTACCTTCTTTAAAGCTTTGAGAAGATTGACCATTGATGTAAAATAACTTATTTAAACAATGTTTTGGTGTAAATTATCGAGTTGAGAGATTTTGTATGATATGTATCTATGTATTTGAGAGATATGTATCTGTATTTTCTGTGGTAATAGAAATTTCTTTCGGATGACGCAGCACCGACAACAACCAAGGGAATTTCCCTCGCTAGAGTTACATTACTAGATATAGGAGTAGTAAAAATTTGATTAATTCTAGATGTGACTGATAATCAAACGCAAGAAATTCCGTCTAAATATTGTATACAAAAAATTTTTTCCTCGTTAATTTTTTTCAATTTTGTGATTGGATGGTAAGATGCTATTTTGCATTGCATTAATAATTCAATTTTTGAGATTCCATACCCAATTACATAAAAATATATAATTTCTATCTTATTTCTAGAAAACATTGTTTTTCTTATAAATGAATGATTGAAAATAATAAATGACATGCTTAATCAGTTTCTACTTACCTCAAGAAGTAATTATTCTTCTAAATTCTTTTTTTACACTCGTTAGGAATTGATTTTAAATTTAATTTTTTAAATATTGTTTATGAAGAACATTTCAGAAAGAATATTCATTATAAAATTGTTCCAAATCTTCGAAATCATCTTATAATATTTTTATTTCAGTTTGCATTTTATGTCAACCAATAGTTTAGCTTAACTTTTATTTGTCCAAATATTTATAAGAATTTAAATGTCCGAAATCAAGATAAAGATTCGAAATAGTAGTGCAAGCAAATAATCCTTTGTTTTCTTTTTGTGCATTTGTTGTGATACTATAACATTAAGCAAAACTTAGTTCAATAATTTTTTTTCTTAAAAATTAGCATAAAAGATTTTTTTGTTTTCAATTATACGTGCGCGTACACACTTACATATACATTTTGCATAAAATTCTCAAAAATAACGAGTTTGCATTTAACGATAGTCTCTTACCTAATTACTTAAGCTTTATTAAAATTAACAATAACCAACGTGTAACAGATCCTAGGTACAAATTTTCATATTATGACATCAGCTCAAAAAATTCGACTTTCATATTTATGTACTGCGTGCTGGTATGATGTTCCTCAAATAAAGGTACTTTCATATTTCACAAATATTTTACTGAAAATCTGTCTTTTCTATCATTATCGTAACCTTTCTTTTCTATCATTATTGTAATCTTTCTTTTCTATCTCTATTATTTAAGTAAACCTATATCTTCTATCGTAAATTTATTAAAATAAATCTATCTCTTCTATCGTAAATTTTTTAAAAATAATATTCTAAGTTGGAATCGATATTTTCTACTACTCATATTTTCCTAAATATAAATCTACTGAAAAATGATTTTTACAATTTTTATAGTAATAGTAAAAATTTGTAATATTGCTTTCAATTAATAACAAGAACTCCAATATTTGATTTATTCTTAAGAAAAAGGAGAATAAGCGAGAAAAACATCAAGACAAACCATCGATATTTTAGAAATTTTCTTCTCGAAGGAATAGGATGCGATAGAACGTGATTTGAATGCAATCGAATTCTGGTTACAAGGTCTCAAAACGTAAACACATGTCGACACAGTCGTAAGCAAATATATCAGACCTACGAGAGTTATTTTATATATATTTCAAATCACAGAAATTTTTAAGTAGACTGACTGGCTACGTTTGAAACCGTGATTTTGAAGAAACGTATAAATGAATAATTTTTTGTGATATTTCATGTCATTTGAATTAGAATATGCATATAAAATTGTTTTTAATTGTTTTATTACAATAAAAAATATTTAAATTGAATTTTTTGCCAAAAAATGAAGAAAGAGTGATATATTTTCAAAAATTTCTCCTTTAATGAAAAATCCTTCAATAATAACAATAATAGTTTGCCTATTTATAGCCCTGTCTTTTATTCCGGGATTGAAATTAAAGTATTTGAAACATTTACATTTTTCTCAGGATTGAAATAAAAAGAAGTGTTTTTGTTAAAACATGTCTTCTCTCTGATAAAGCAAAATATGAAAAATACATTTCTAAATTACATATTTTTTCAAAAATTTTAATTCAATCCCGGTATAGAAATACTACTTATGTATAGGCAAAATTTTATTATTATAGAAGCATTTTTCATAAAAGGATAATCTTTTGAAATAAGTCATTCTTTCTTCAACTTTTGCCATGACATTTAATTTAACTTAACTTTTTCTTGTATTAAAGCTCTCAAAATAATTTTTTATTTATATTCTAATTCAATTGGTAAGAAATATCAGAAAATTATCCATTGATCAGCTTTTTCAAAATCATGGTTTCGAACGTAGTCACATTAAAAAGTTTTAGGTTAAAAAAGAAAATGATTGGTCCACAAGAAGATTTCTTTTAATATATTTTGAATACACACACACACACATACTTTCAAGCGCACCCATACTTTCAAGCTAGATTTTTTGATTTTTAAGTATATTCGTCGTATAACGCCCATCCACTTTTTTACAAAGGAACCTGAAATGTATGTGTACAATTTTCTTATGTTTTAAAGTCATTTATCCGAGGTATTATCTCAAACTTTAAAAAAAATATAGTATACTTCTAGAGCAACCCTTTAAGTTAATTTGGTATGTCATTTGTTTTAAATAAAAACAGTATTCCGATCAATATAGAAGTATGATTTTTTTGCATGCTCATTTCTTTTTTTAATTTTTGAAGGTATCAACTTTATACCGGGTGTATAACGCACACCCGTAAATTTCGATCCTATTTTTTATGTTAAAAGTGCGTGTTAAACGCCGGATTTTACGGTACTTTCTTTTCAATTTCAAAGCAAAACATTCCATTGTACAAAAATGTGTTTTAGCTTCCCTTAAAAACACAATTAAAAATTTGTTTTTTATCTAACTGAATCTTTAACCATCAAAACATGAGAGAAATAATGCGCAATCAATGACAAGAAGGATCAACAAAATGAAATTGAGTTTGAAAGAAACCTCGAATTGCATTCTTAACAACACACAAAACTACTTTTTATAAGCTTACTGATCAATTCTGTCCGTTAATGTAAAGAGTAATGAATATAATTTTAAAATACATACATTATAATTATCATTCTCAGCTTCTTTAGGCAATAGATACACATTAATAAGAGTACTAGAATCTCCCTCTCTTTTTTTCCTCAAGTCGATAAGATACCTCGTTTGGAGCAAAAATGGGTTTCTGGAATTGCGTCAAAATGATAATTATTAATATGACCTATCATCCGAAAAATACTGAAGGTTAGCGGCTTACAAATGCCCCAGGTACTCTTAGTCCTTGACCGATCTAGCACCGTCTGCACTTCCTCTTAACTGCATATGTAAAATCAAGTAATAATATCAAAATACGTTCTTGATTTTACAAAGAGGAGGGAACTTGTATCACTTTCTCTTTCGGTGTTTTGAAGGTAACTACTCTCCGATACTTTCAATCTCTGAGATGCCGCTCTTGAAAACTCCGCTTTCACATTGAGGATCTTCTTTGCATGTTATTTGTCGTCACCTGTGCTTTTTCGGAGCGAAAAGTAAGTTTAAAATTATTTAATTTTTTAATTTTGTTTTTTGTTTTTAATTATGTCTATTTTGATGTAACGTGATTTACCTAAAGAATGAATTTAAATAGATTTCAATAATGTATTCGTGAGATAAATCGAAAATTTTCATTGGTTAGAAGTATTTTGATACTTCTTTGAATTTAAATTATTTAGCCATTTATTTAACGATATTTATGTTCCAAATTCTTGTAATATTGTTTTCATAAATAGAAAAGTAAAAATAATATTTTTATAAATAAAAAAGTAAAAATTTTGCTTTTATAAATAAAAAAATAATAAAATAATAATTTTTATAAATAATATTTTTACTTTTCTTCACTTAATATGCTTTGGATACAAAGAAATTACTTTTATAAATTTTCGTAATTATTATACTTCATATCGGATTTAAAAAAATGTATTTTTACAGAACTATCATGAAAAATTAAATAATAATTTTGACTATTAATTATTTAATTTACAGTGAGGCAGATTAAAGCGAAAAAGGAGGCTGCTTTGTTTAATTCGTGTTAGATTTAATTTTCTACTATTGTTTAATTCTTTACTCCATGTTTTGTTTCTATGTAGCAGTGATTAATAATGATGATAGATTTTGCATAATGTTTCGATAATTAATGTTCTTTTTAATAAGTTTATTAATTGTTATAAATAATTTATCTCGTTTCTTAATTACAGTAATTGATTTTGATTCACAATTAATAACCACAATTAAATTTTTAAATTTGATTTCGATAAAGAAATTAAATATATAATTTTTAAAAATAAAAATGAATTGATGGAAATTTTTGAACAAAAATACGCTGAATTAAATACACTAAATTTGAAAACATTTCTTTTTTTTCATATTTCTTAATATTGCTTTATGCGACTCTGATTATCTATCGATTTTTATATATTTAATTTATCTACCTATATATTATATCTTTCTTTCTCTCTCTCTCTCTATATATATGTTGTAAAAAATTAAGAAAACCCCACTAAGGAAAAAATATATTCCTATTAAATGAAATAAACTAAATACTTCTTTGTATCTTAAAGTAAATTATTGAATAAGAGTAATCTTATTGCATAAATTATTTTTATCTGCAGGTTTCTATGCATTAGCTCTCACAGAAACGACAGCAAGAATAAATAAATAAATGAAATGTCGTTTATGTACTTAATTTTCTCGTTATTCAGAAAGGATTTCTTTTTAATATCTGAGTTAGTCAATATTTTACAATGATATTATTTTAGGCGTATTTTTTTATAGGTATTTTAATTTTAAAAATGATGCATCTGTGAACAGATACGTAAAAAATATAGATGAAATGTCTGAATTTTAATCAAACGTGGAATAAAATCTAGTATTTATTTTACAACTATCAAAATATCAAGCTCTAACATTGTCTTAAAGGAAACGATAATATTTAATTAAAATATTTCTTCATTTTCTCTCTATGAATTGATAACTGTTATATTGATTTCATATTTTTCAGCGAAATTTATTAATGGTATTATTTTCATAAAAAGCAATAAATTTATAGAAGGATCACAAAACTCTTAAAAACATATAATAATCACTTTAAGCAAATAGTTTATTATACGCTGAGAAGAGTGAAATATTTTTTAAAAGCGCAAATTACATTTAATATAATTATTTAGGTGAAAAATAAATTCTTCCCTAAACCATATGTACACAAATAAAATAAAGATGGCAATTTGTCCTTATCGTAATAATATGTTTCAAATCTTCCACAGTAATTTTTGACAGATCTTTATCTTAACCCCCAATACTAGATTGGAATTAAGATTATAGTATGTGTAATATAAAAAAAATGTATATATTAATCTTTTAAAAGATTACACTAAAAAGATGTAAATTATGTCATTTCGAAAGAGTCTGCCCAATGACTGTACCTGATCAAAAATCTTTCTTTGAAAATATTTCTTAATCTTGAGATAAATAGGTTATAAGCTCGCCCACAAAATTCAAGGCTCTGACCCTTTTTGGCACAAAACACAAACCTGTTAATCTTCATTTAAATAATAGTTGAGACATACCGTTCCTCACGATTACAAATGGTAATACAAAAAACTAAATTTAAATTACAATGCGTAGTAAATTTGAGAAAATGTGGAAAATAAATTTCATGAAACCAAAGAGAGAGAGAGAGAGAGAAAGATAGATATAAAAAAGTTTTTTGCTTTTGTGTTTATTGCAAGGATATTTTTGAAGTTAACTAGAAAAACACGAGGCCGTCAAAATAATTTTTAACTACTGTAACTTATTTTCCATTATATATACATATTTAAATGCATTGCGAAAGAATTGAGCCTAAAAGTAAAGTTCTGCTTTCCTTGAAATATTTCAAAGTGTTTTTCCTTATTTTTTCTTATTTATTAGACATCCTTTGTTTTTGCTTTTAGTGATTTAAACGTAACATTTGGAAGTAAGGCATATGAAATGCAATCATTTGAAATATTTTCAGCAGTGAAGTTAACGTTTTTTTTAAATATAAGTACTTTATATGGATTGTATATAAATAAAAATATTAATTATTAAAAATATTAAATCTTATATTAATAAAAACACACTTAGTGATGTTTATTTAAATTATTTTTTATACATCAGAAAAATAAGGGAAAAATACTTAACACAATTCGCTACTTCAGTTGACTGATGTATTCATGTGAAATATTTTGAGGAAGGTAAAACTTTTTTAAGCAGGATAATGTGTGCGATTATTAAATGCATTATTTTGATCTTTTTAAAATTTATACACCTGTGCATTTGGTGAAAGACAATTTCTTGGCAAAAGTTAGCTATTTTTCGATTTACCGTAAAATCCGGCATATAACATGCACTTATAACACAAAAAATAAGATTGAAATGTACGAGTTTGCGTTATACGCAAGGTACAAAAATGAGAACTTTAAAAATAAAAAAAAAGATAAGCATAGAAAAAAATTTAAGATTTCTACATGTATCGTAATACAGTTTATTTAAAGAAATGACATTTCTTGTGAATTTAAAGGATTGTAGTTATAGAAGTATGTTAACTTTTTCTTAGACTTTTGTGTGGAATAATACCTCGAATAAATTACTTCGAAACATAAGACAGTTGAGCATGTACATTTTAGGTTCCTTCGTAAAAAAAAGGAAGTGCGCGTTAAATGACGAATATATCTAAAAATTGAAAATATCAGCTTCAAAGTATATGTGCGCGGATTTTATAGTAATTGAATCGAATTTTTTCTTAATAATTAGTAGCCAACCACACCACCAATGAGCTAATAAGAATACACAGAGAAGTGTTATATGCCAAAACTATAGTTAAGCTGATGAATTTACTCGAAAAAGAGAAGAAACTGAATTGGTAGGAAGACATTTTAAAAAAATACATATTTCAATTACTTATTTACTTACGTAAGACAAAGAAAATGTTTGATAAATGATAAATACAGTAGTAATTTTAAAACTCTTAAGATTTTTGAAGGTCAGAACAATAAAATTCTTCTTTTTTGTAAATACATGTTCACATTATGCAATATAGCTTATGAAGTATTTAAAGTAAACTATGTCCGGACTTTGCGTGATAAGGTTCATTGGCTTTTTTTGGTATTACGTGCCTCAGTAAAAATATAATCACAAGGGGATGATTCAGTTTTTGTCAAGAGAAATTCCATAATTTTATCCTTTGTTCTTTCAATATTAGGTTTCGAACAATAGAATTATAGATTTGACTGAATCAGTATTGATTTCCGTGTCTGGTTATTCGATTGAACAGTAGGCAAACTATTTTCATCCGCCATTTGTGGTTAGTTGTCTGTCTCTATGTGTTTATAATTTACTGTAGAAGAGAAAAAGGGCTAGTTGGAATTCAATGATTCATTTAAAGATGAATTAGCTGGTTAAAGATTCCATCAACTAATAAGAATCAGTGGGGTAATTAGCACGAATAACGAAATAGTATGCAAAAATTAAGTAGAAGATGGAATCTAAAGAATCCTTTTATGCACATTCATCAAACAATTACGTTTTCTATGGAATTATTATTCCCTTCAAAAGGTTTAAGTAACTATGATTATTCAAAAGAAATGATTTAATTTTTTAAGAAAAAAAAATTACGATATATTCCATTTTTTTCTTAAATATTTTCTCTGATTAATCACAGAAAGCAGTATTTTTTATATGAATTTTTTTAAGCTTACAATAATTTGCTCGGAATATATTAAGACTAATAATATTCCTTAAGCCACGCATTACATTCTATTTGGAAAATAAATTGCAATAAATCAATTTAGAAAATAATGTTATCCTAAGGAAAAAATATTTCACCAAATAGCAATAAATGTAATATACGCGATACAAAAACACAGGGGGAAAAGCTAGAATTTATATATATATATATATATATATATATATATATATATATATATATATATATATATATATATATATATATATATAGTAGATATATCTATTTAAACGATAAATATATCTATTTAAACGATAAACACATAAGATTGTAATCACAATTCAAGATCATACGCAGCGCAGCTGGAGATTTTCGATAATCCGTTGTTCAACGGTCTTGTATCCTATTTTACGGCTTAATTTTCCGCTGCTCAATCTAGAACAGGTTTTTCTTCTTTCATTTGCGAAGGAATCTACCGATTTCATTGTGTGCGTTTGAGTAAATGAATTAATTCATATTCAATACGTTTAATCCTTATTTCAGTAAAACATCTATCTTAAATTATTGTTAATATGTTGTATCTCAAGCAAATATATATTTTAAAATTCATCGAATCAAACTGATCTAGAACCGCTTTTTTGCTAAGCTTGAAATAACTTATGTTTTAAAAAAAATCTGCATTTTTCGAACACACACAAACTCAAAAAGTCCATGGAGTTCTTGAAGTTTTGAAAATATGAATTGTTTTAAATTTCTCATTCTTAGATTCTAAAATATAAATCACATTAATCTAATTTTTACTACAAAATATGTTTCTACAACCTAGAAATTACAATTAGTGCTATGTGAATTACTTCTTGAATAATTTATATACTTTTCCAAATTTGGGCCTACATTCGAGATTTAGAATTTCGGATTTAATTATTTAATTGGATTTGAAATCTTCGCTGTAGCTTTGGTGACTCAGAATCTATTTTATTTTGTGTGAGATGGAAATAAATAAAAATGAGTAAGATCCACTCAATGTTGCTTTTATTCTTCAATTTCAGAAACCTAATTAAATTATTTAAAATTTTGAAACAGGACCGAAATACTACTACTTCTATTTTTTTACGTAATGTCGATAGTGAACTTGCATAAAGGGATCATTAAAAAGAATAAGATGACGGTAATTAAAAAAATTTTGGCATTTGGCTCCATACTTAAGGAATTCTGTAACTTTTCTATTCTAAATTATCCTTAATGTTTAAATTACTATTGAATAATAATACTACACATTATTTCCTTTTAATACTTGAAATAGTTTTAGCTGTCATGTTTTTACGGTCAAAAGGTATTGTTACTGTATGTGTGTGATGCTTGTAACTATATTATTTTGACATTTCAAAATTACAGATGAAAAAAGTTATATAGGCTGTTATTTATTTGCTATTCTTGGAATTTACATATGTGTATACACAGTATATATATAAACAGTATGAGCAGTAATGAGTAAACCTATAAATGTATAATCAGTATGAGCAAATAATTTTAAAGAATTTCACTTGTAAAACTACTGCCCATTGCTTATTACATCAACATATAATTTAAAAATAAAGACTGAAGTCAAAACAGAGATAATTGGTTTCGAAATGTATCTCGAAAGCTATGAGCTTTCTAATCTACAGCTTTAAAGCAAGAACCATTCAATCAACAGTAATCTTCATAATGTTATTACATTTTAGAGTAAATTTGAAATTAACAGATCGGCTTTCAATATTTCGAATTTTCATTACAATAACTATCATTTTTTAATATTTGAAGAACTTTCTAACTTCCGTAATATAAGAAATTTTAATTAAATTTCATTATAGTAACTTTTTATATGTAGTTTTACTTTATAATTAATCACATATTATGTTATAAAAATAAATCACAAAAAGTTTTCAAATATTTAAGTGTAAAGAAAAATGGTGTTAATGTACACTTCATAAGTCAGAAAAATTCAAAATAAATTATCTGATGGAATTATTATTTCTCTTTATTTATTATACTTACTATATGCTTAGTTAAATAAAAGTAAATTAGTTTTTTTACAACTTTCCTCTCGATTTTCGAAAACAAAATTTACATTTAATGCAATATTTGACGTCTATAAAGCAGTTTAAAATATATTTATTTCGTCTGATTGATTGATTAAATATTAACGTCGCACTGTTCAGCTACACGAGGGCTTTTGGCGACGGACAACGTAATTTTGAACCATGGTCAAGTGACGTGGACGACACCTGAGCTGGCACCCCCCTCTCCTAACTACCACACCCCACCAACGGGAGGACGTTTCAGCTCTCGACAGATTTAACGTGCATCGCTGCCCTACACGGCGGGTCTTTAGTGGTACTGGGATCGAACTCGTGACCAGGCAAGCCACGATCCGATACCTATACCACTCGGCTACCGCGGCCACTTTATTTCGTCTGAACTAAGTTCTGAATGGAATGTCAAGAATTCAGAATTACGACAGAAACAAAGTGCAAGTTGCAAGTTTATGTCGAATAAAATAAATAAAACTACATAAAAGCTCACATAGACACAAAGCTATCTTTGTTCTTAAACCTTTAATTGCTGCAGCGTTTATTTCGTCTCTTTATTACCTCGCAGTACAGGAAATCTTTGGGAAACTGATTAGAAATTTACTTGACATAAGGTGCCCATTTACGACGGAAAAACGGCATTTTATTTTAATCACGGTCGTTAAAATCACAGAATTCTTTTTTGATGGTGATTTATTTTGTTTTTCACTGTGAACTGAACCGTGAACAAGTCAAAGGTTAATATACTGGCTGTTATATTTCCTTTTTATGATTCAATCATTAAGATGTATCTTATGAATGTGACTTAATTAAAATGAAAGGAAAACCGTCTATTGTCAAACAAGATTTTTTAAGTAGAATTTAGCATTTTCTTACGAAACAAATTTTTTCAAGGAACGTTGGAATTGACTTAAAGGAGGAAAAATTTAAAAAAACGCTTAAGTATTTGAAATTGATATATTAACTTCCATTTAGTAACCCTTTTGTTATAGTTGAACTCGTTACGTTAGTACTTTCCTCGTGATTTTATAGTTTTTGTACTAATTGGCCTAGTTTTGCTTGAAGTATTCCAAGTAAAAGGGTTATACTCTTTTATAGTTTTTAATGTTTTTTTAAAGGAAACAAAATTGTATTTTTACTATTATTAGATGCTGAAAAAGGCTATATTAATTGCTTTAGAAGCAAGGTATTTTCGAGATACTTAACATTTAACTTTTTAATTAAAACAATTACAAAACTAAGATTCGGAACTAAGAGTTAAATGTTGAAAACCTTACATATATACTTAAAAATTTATAAAATAAATTCAGCAGATTCTCTGAATTAAAGATCAAGAGATTCTGGGTATATAGACCTGCTAATTTTTGAAAAATTATAATATCAGGAAAGTGATTATTGTGCGTTATATTTAAATTTCTTGCTAAAGTAATACAGTCACCCCACACACATGCACACACACATGGGCAAACACACACAAGCGCACGTTTACACACAAGATATGGAAGAAAGATTACTTGCACTGAAAGATTTAACGTCTCATGAAAATTTCAATTTTCGTTTATTAAAAAAAATTTGAATTAGCAAATAATTTAATTTATTATTAGTATTAATTTTTAGTCTTTCAATGGAACATTCTTTATTTAATTTACAAATTTGAATAAATATCAGTAAATGTACAATATACAAAAATATTATTAGAAATCCTTAATGTAAGCATAGTTTTTTTCTTTCTTCAAAAGATATTTTTAATATATTTTGCATTAACAGGTCAGGCATATGTACTACTACTAATAATAAAAAAATCCCTTTGTGAAATATTCACACACAGAAAAATTTACTTTAATATTTTTGAGGATTACTTTTTACTTGTATCTGTCAATTTTAAGCACATAGTTCATCATGAGAAATGTATTCTTTATAGTCTAATAAGGAAATGCGGGTCCTTGATCTACAAAGAATATCAGTATTTCTTTATATTCTCAAAATCTTCTTGAGATACATTCGAATACGGATTAAAAAGAATACTTTCAACAAGGCGTTGTCTTCCTCTTGTAGTTATTTTGAATGTTGCAACTTGAATGAAGAATTGAAACAAAGGCGCATTACCATTTATATCAACAGAGCCATCTTTCTTCCCTTTGTTGCAATCTCCAGACATTGTAGTAAGAGATAACCCGATTTTTCAGATAAGATTTAATAAAGACAAAGACTTTTTGGTCAGTAAAGGAAAAAAATGTGATGAATGCAAAAACAAGCTTCGCCTTGGGACACTTTCGGGTTTTTGTATGTCTTTTGATTTGTTGTCATTTTTCTATTAAAGATAAGTATTTGTGATATGTTTTCAATTAACTTTCTCAATGCCTGATTTGATTCGGCAAGGATCTTTTCTTTAAAAGCGATGTTGGGAATAAAATTACCCTAAATTTTGGTGCATGACGTTATTTTTTCTTAAATTTAATTTTCCTTGGACTTGTTTAATGGGGAACAATCATTTGTCTGTACTCTAATTCTGAAAAGTTGAGATACTTGCCAGTTATTCTAATTGTAAAATATCTTGAATGCCTTTAGAATTTGAATTGAAACCAACGATTCATATTTTTCATTCATATGATTTTAGGGCGTTTATTTCATAACACGAAAGATTCATTGAAACATAATATTACAGAATTGTATAGCCTATTTTTTTATGTGTCTGCTTACACTGGTTATAAAGTTATGAAACTATATAGTAAACTATTTTTAATCTTTCTTCACGCCATTATTTTCCAGTGATTTCTGATTTCTATAAGAAGTCTACTCTATCACAATTTGTGTGAAAACCATAGATTCGCATTACTTTAGTCCATTAACTGTGACATTAAATTGAAAACTTTGACTCAGAATTAAAATACAGTTCAGTCCCGAAAACTCGGCACTCGATAACCCCGCTGTCCGGATAACTCGGCAACACCCTTGCAGATTGAAAGAAAACCCCAAATATTAACAGTTAACATCTTACAGAAACACATTAAACAGTTACTGAGAAAATGCCGGAAAATGATGAAGATGTCAACGTTGAGGAGGTACCATACAAACTCCTAAAATATGACATTGTGAGGGACTAAATGCTGTCGAAACCGCCCTTTAGTATTTTGAACAAGGTGCGTCGTTAACGGACTTACTGTTCCTTCGTCGTCATTTTGATTAAAAAGCAAAACGCTGAATACACTACAGAAGACACAAAACTGGACATGACGTATTTCTTAAAAAAAGTAGCCAGTTTTTTCTGAGTCGGTTACTTCATTTTCATTATATATATAGACAGCTTTATACTTTCATAAAGTATTTTTCTGAGGTATGTCTGATCAGGTAAATTAATGTATGGTATGTACTCATTATATAATCTTTTGATTTTCATGTAGTACTTTCATGTACGTACTTTTCTTTTGGGTATTTGAGCAATTTATTTTCTGCTGTATTCTTAAGGAAACCATACATGTGCACTATTTTCTGAGAAAACACTTGTACTTATTCTTTTTTTTAATCCGATTCACGATAACCACCCAGCATTTTCACAAACTTGACCACCCTTCGGTCCACATTAGGCCGAGTTTTGGGGTCTCTACTGTACTAAAACATTTCCTGCTTGCTGCGCATAGATATCGATGAGACTCGACCTCCAACCTCTCTCCAAATATGGCGCCAAGAAGGGCGCTTATCAGTATGTTATACAGTAAACACTGTATTTGGCGAGAAAGGAAATTCGCCAAAAAAATTCCAAGATGGCGGCTGTCGGGCTTATAAAATACCTGTTCTCGAGTTTGTAGACAAAAAAAGTAACATACATTTTTTTTTTCGAAATCCAAGTGGAAAATAAAAATTGAAGTAAAACGTTTTTAAGTCAGATTTTTTTTTATTTATTCAAAGTATGTAGAGCAGATCTGGTAATTAATCAATTTAAACATATCTCTGGTTTTTTCTGATGCTGTGGTTTTAAATTTATTTATTTATTTATTTTTTTGGAAATGGTTGGAAAAATTAAGAAATTACAAAATGTGCTACACCATTATTAATATATTATAAATAAACTATTTGTTTGAGTGTTTTCAACACATAGTTTCTAAGAATTTTAAAAATTCTATTTCGATGAGGAAAAATTATATATTGTATTAATTAGATATTCCATAAGAATAACAATTATTTTTGATACCTTTACTGAAATCTTTCTTTAGCTATATGTTTTTAACTATTTTGGTATCTTTTGATAAATGGTTTGGTAGTATAAGTATTTAGATCAACTTTTTTAACAAGTTTAAAATTTCTGAGCCTTTTCGTCACACGAAGCAAGTGCCATTTTATATAACATCATACTATTTTATTATGACTATCAATTCAGTTGGCGCGCCTGTGATAAAATTCATTTAAAAACTTTTAGCTTCGATCCTGCTTTACAGAAAATATATCTACCACGGAAAATATATTTCTGTTGAGAACCGAATGAAGTATTTTCTCCGAATAAATTTTCAAATATGTACTTTTTTACAAAAAATTTAGTTTGAATCGTATATTTTTACTTGCTTAGAATTTTGGTAATATAAACTATGTATTAAATTACATATACTAATTTATTAATTATATTCTACAGTTGGAAATTATTTTTCAACAAATTTTTGCGAAATCAAATTCTTAGTTTTTATTTTAATCCTTCATAGAGTTTCTACGAATGGTGTCAAAAGCAATATCTTCATTTAATATCTTTATAAAACTTTAAAACATTCATTTGCAATCCAGAGTTTATATATATTATACGAATTTAATCTCAATTAATTATTTCAATTACATACATGATTTTATATCAACTCAGAAATATAGATATCTTTGAATACACAACTATTCACATTTTTTGAAAGATAAAAAGCTTTTGAAAATGTCTCGAAACTAGTTTATTAGACCATTCTACGTTTTCATTCTGTGTTTTACGTTTGTGCAATGATAACATTCAGATGTTTCTAAAAAAATGAGGGAATTCCAACGACGTACTTTCATCATTCGAGGAACTTCAAGGTCTTTATCTAAACAGAACAGATCTGCATGATTAAGTTTTACCTTATTTTGAACATGCGTTTATGACGTTAAAATTCACATTTAGTTTTTCCTCTTTGATTAAAAATTATGATTTTTTTACGTATTGAATGCCAACAAATAATTAGAAAAAGTATGCTATTTCACTTGTTTACATATATAGCTCGCTATTCTTCTTTTTGAATTCTAATAAAATACATTTTCTGTAGGTTTTGTTATAGTAACTATTTATAACGGACTATCTCAAACAGCAGAACTAGCATTTCTAGCGACAATTTATCTTCAGTAGAGGTCAAATGAGGGAAGGATGTGGTCTCTATGTAGGTTCATCCATGTTAATTGTCCATTATTTATGTTTACGATATGTATTGTCTTTGAGTAACTTAACTTAAATAAATAATTATTACTCTAAAACAAACTTCATTGAACCCATCTCCAAACCCCATTTAGAGTAATCTTAAACGTCTGAAGCAGGCATTGGTTACCTATGGTACGCGTGCTACATTTGGCACACGGTACAATCTCCAGTGGAACCCTACACTACTCTGCAAATTTGTTAATTTTTGAGGGGATGCAAGGTAATAATTTTAAAATGGAACTTACAGACCTTTAGAATTATGGAAAGCAACAATTACGGAATTGTGAAAAAGTTGTAGAAATAATTCTAACGATAAATCGACCGTTATTTTAAGTTATTCAATGTCACTGCTCGAGAGATTTAATTAAAGAATAGTGCATGTACTCTGCTTTCCACTTTTGGTTCCCCATATCGATGAGAAGAATATTTTGTTATATGAAAAATATTTTGATTCCGCACATTAAATTGTTTTACAAATAAATCTTCGAAAACGTGTCAAAATAAAAGTCACAAGTTATTCCCCCTGATATTACGATATAAAGTGGTTGGTTTACGATATAAAGGACACGGTTTGCATTGAAATATATATATATATTGTTTAACTATATTGAAGGGGAACACATATTTTATATTATTTATTTCATACTTTATACTTTATAAGAACTTATAATACATACATAATATTCATGTACATTTTTAATTTATTTATGCTGAACTAATAGTTATATGTTATGTTGTTATTTTTATGTTAATAAATATCTTAAAGCAAACCAAATTTATGTATAATAAAATTCTAAATCTATATTCTCTTTATCTCTATTCTCTAACTCTGCATATATTATCGCGGTAATTGAATTGTTTCAACTATTCCCTACAGTGTGGCCCCCTGAATCATATTGGTAGATCAGTTTGGAGCGCCACAGCGACAAAGTTGCCGACCCCTGACCTAAAGCATTGCAATAGTGGTTCCCGATCCCCTTGCCATGGACCGATACCGGTACATGGATTAAAGGGTACTGATCTGCCAAAGGAATATTAATTATTTCTATTTTATTTGATGTGGTGTATTTCTCTCACGTTTTTTTCGACTTTCACTTTATATTAATTTTTCGGTGTAACTTCATTTTTCTTTGAAGCCATGTTTAAATGCAATTAAATTAAAATTTAATCAAAACAATCTAAAATATAAATTATCATTGCTTACTCCCCCCCCACCCGCTCCCCAGTGGACCGCGGTAAATTTATACGTTGAACGGTACGCGGCGATAAAAAGGTTGGAGAGACACTACATTACAATAGTAATTAACTTTAAGATCATAGAATTTGAAATTTCAATAATAATATGCAAAGGTCAATTACGTATATTCATAATCAATCTATTAATACAATATTACAATTATAATTATTTATAAATTTCAGAGTTTTGTATGTGACGTAATACATATTTTTGTAATATAATTTTCAAGACAAATCTGTAGTTTCTCAAAATATTGCTCAGTATCGATTGATTTTGCCTCGCATGCGAATTTTCAACACATTTACAACTCGTTGAAGGTTAAATAAAAGTGAACAAATGATTGGATATCTGAGTATGAAGGGCAGAACTTTTGGGTTAATGTTTCCGATTGCTCTGTTTCTCCTTCAGATAGCCATTTAAATGCTTGATCCATTTTCTGCGATGCCCACTTACATTTACCCATTTATTCCTGCGTACCTGTTGGATATAATTAATATGCCGAGTAATTGCTCAAAACGGGTTTATGAACCTTCACATATGAAATTAATATTTCCCCCAATTACACTTTTTCTATTTAGAATTTCAATAAGCAGTTCATGGGCACTGCTTTCTCCAGTTACTTTAAGCTCACAGTTTGGCACAAAAAACTTCAGCAACCTTTGTGGTAAAAATGAAGGTTGATGCAGAAAAGAGAAACCCTTTAGGGGAAAAGATATAAATTTTTTGGTCATTAATTAACGTGATATGAATAACTTCTTCATTATAATTGAGACATCATAAATGATACTAATAAAAATTACAAAGATGTCCTAAGGATCTTAGTTATAAATTAATTTATTCCTGTACACAATGGCAGAGAGAATTATAATTACTCTTCGTTGAGTTGATGCGTATCAGGAAACTTTTAAAATTTAGGTTAATTATTACTCAAAATGATTTACCGTAAAATCCGGCGTATAACACACAATTTTAACACAAAAATAAGACCGCAACTTACGGGTGCGTGTTGAAAAATAGGAACTTTAAAAATAAAACGAAAAAGTAGGCATAGAAAAAAAATTGAATTGTACATATATCTAAATGATGTTTATTTACAAGAAATGACATTCCTTATGAACTTAAGGTATCCGACTACCCTAAAATCATGATTTTTTCAAAAATTGACAAATTTTATTTATGATTTTATTTTATAGGTCATCTTATTAGCTTTATAAAAATAACAAATTTATTATTTTCCATTCACTAGAACAAACGCTGCAAGTGTGTTAGTAAAAGCAAATGCCATATCTTTATAATATATGATGTCAAACTTTAAAATGCGTTTTACTCGAAATGTGTAAAACGCAGTTTAACGGGACAGCGATTGCTCAAAAAGTTTTGTGTATGTTGTGTATAACAGTAGAAATGTTTTGACCTTCAGATTTATCAATCACTGTTTTATTTAAAAATTTACTTACAGTCTTTTATGTGAATATAATCACTGTTTTTTTAAGCAATTTCATATAACCACTAAGATAAAGTGCTCTATTTTTTGTAAAAATTAAAATATCTCTTATCCTGAAGGTAATTTCAAACATGAATAACAACGTAACACATCAAAATTAAAAAATTGAGAATTTGTTCATAAAATCTTTGTACAGAACGAGCCCCGTTTATGTAATTTTTTGTAAATTTTCACCAGTTTTTTCCCATTTTAATAATAATAATTTTTTTTTCCTGTTTTCAATTCTAGGATTTTTCCTTAAAATATGCTAAATAAATCTAAAAATCACAAAAAAATCTCCTTATCTCCATTTTTTCAAAAAAAAAAGCAGTCGCAAGTAGTCGGATACCTTAGTGAGTTGTAGCTTTAGAAGCGTACTATTATTTTCTAAAGCTTGTGGAATAATACCTCGAATAAATAAATGACTCCAAAACACTTGAACATTGCGCACGCACTTCGTAAATGAGGGAGAGCGCGTTATACGGAGAATATACCTAAAAATTAAAAATTGCAGGTTGAAATTATAAGTGCGCGTTATGCACCGGATTTTCTAAATATTTGTTCCTTTTTTTATTATTAGTTTCATCAGTTGGCTGCGGGTTCGACCCCAGCCCAAGTCGGTGGATTTTCATGATGCAAAAAATTGACAGAATCCATGTCGTATGAATTATGTGCCATGTTAAAGACCTCCTAGAGTACTTGTTTGTCTTAGAGGCTCAAGGCAAAATTAAATTCCTAGTGTAGTTACGCATTGTCAGAGCCCAGATGCCTCCCTCTGGTGAGGAAACTAAGTGTCAAAATTACATCGTTGCAATTGATATACACCTATATGGAGCCACACTAAAAAGTGATACCAACTCCCGAGGGGAATGTACTAGATCTGTAATGGTAATTACCAATCCGCAGCGCTATTAGAAAGGGGGAACAATGGTTTGATTATATTTGTGTTAGCAGTTATGTATTAACTTAATCAATTGACAACGCTTTCAAAGTTTTTAAAATATTATCAAATGGACGTGGTACAAATTCAAACAGAAGTTTTATTTAAAAGTAACGATACAATTCTACGCATAGATTCAATGATAATAATTTTATTTAACAATAAATTACGCAGATGACAGAAAAGTAATTTAAAATATGCCTCACAAATTATTTATTCAAAGAAAACTACTTTGAAATTAACACGGAAAAAAAAACTTCATTTAATCTTTGTCATGTTTTAAATTTCAATGAGATCTTTTTTAATATCACATCATTATAAATTAAATAAATTTTGAATATTTTAACGAGTTAAAATAGAAATCAATACAAGGGGACATATTAACACTTAAAATACATTACTCTGTCAAGCCCTTTTGAATTTGTGTATCATTTAAGACCCACAAAAATTTATTTCAAGATCTTTTGCTATAATATTTGTAGAAATAAATAACTATTATCGAATAATTATAGAATAAGTTCATTCACTTCGTAACCCTCAAAAAGTTGAGCGTAATAAAAAATTATATTTTTTAAAAGATTATAAATATAAACTAAACGTAAAACAATGACATTAACGCATGAAGCATGTCTACGCACTAAAAAGAAAGCACTAAAAGTACTTTTCTCTACACATCAAAATAAGTAAATAATGCTAATAGTAGAGCTTCAATAATCATTAAAGAGGAGCTTGTTTAAAGATATTGAACGTTGATTTTCTAATTTTAAAATATTAAGAATAACTTTTTAAAAAATACTAAATAATAAAATAACTACTATGAAATCGAATGAAAACGTACACAAAAATTAAATTTAAATTTCTCAGGAATTTATTATTCCGAATACTGAAGCTGCGTAGTTTTAAAAATTCAATAAATGTAATAATGTCATGCTTAAATTTCAATGAGATGTTTTTTAGTATCCCATCATTTAAATTAAATACATTTTGAATTTTGACAATTTTACATAGAAATAAATACAAGGGGACATCCTAACATTTAAAATGCATTACTCTGTTAAGCCCTTTTGAATTTGTGTATCATTTAAGACCCACAAAAATTTATTTCAAGATCTTTTGCTATAATATTTGTAGAAATAAATAATTGTTATCAAATAATTATCAAGTAAGTTCTTATACCTCGTAAATCACAAAAAGTTGAACGTAATAAAAAATTCTATTTTTTTAAAAGCTTATAAATATAAATTAACTTTAAAACAATGACATTAATGCATGAAACACGTCTAATTAATGAAAACGAGAAAGCAATAAAAATACTTTTCTCTAAGCATCAAAATAAGTAAATAATGCTGATAGTAGAGCTTCAATAATCATTGAAGAGGAGCTTGTTTAAAGATATTGAAAATTGATTTTCTAATTTTAAAATATTAAGAATAACTTTAAAAAATGTTAAATAATAAAAAAAAACTCCTATAAAATCTGGATGAAAACGTGCACAAAATTAAATTTAAATATCTCAGTAATTTATTATTCCGAATACTGAAGTTGAGTAGTTCTATAAATTCAATAAATGCAATGATGTAATAAATGTACATTTATTAAGCGTTATAATTTTAAAAGTAATAAACCGCTCGCTTCACCTTATACACACGAATCATTAAAACATTACTAATTTCTTTTATTATACCCCTTGCATTAAGTTTTCTTGCAAGAGGTTCGAGAATTTTATTTAATATTACTCATGATTTAAGAAAAAAAAAGAATATCTTTTATTATAAGATTAATTTCTTTATTGCAGAATATATAGGTATTATCATCTCAAAATTTTTATCATTTAAAATTTTTTAAATCATTGCCATTTAGAAATTATTTCAAAGTATTAGTACTTTGAAATAATCTCTAAATGGAAATGATTTTAGTTTAAATGTTTTTTTGTCGTTTCTTTAGTTTTACTTTCAAAATTAAAATATTAAATTGATCAGTTAAATCCTTCGGTTTTTCAACTAATTATCTGAACAGTCCCAATTCAAGAGATTACTAAAAAAAAATATTAACGATTTACAAACTTGTTTTAAGTGTTGGTAATGACTTTTTGGAAATCTTAAAAAATAAATTGTTTAATCGTTGCACAGCATCTTTTTATTTTTTTCTGTTTTATAATTAATGACTATAGACTTAAATAACCATCGCGGTTTTCCGTCTTCTGACGAAATAAATACGTTGCATGTCCAGACCAACAACTTGTTTTTGAGAAGAAATTTTAAATTAGATTTTTCGAGGTATATTTTTTTCATATAAAAATGTTTCTGTCCTTTAGAGTGTGTTGTTAAATTATACCCTTCAAAATTTTATTGCCATTATTTTTTTAGATTTGACCTTGAATGTGTGTTTTCGGCTAATGACTATTACGGTTTCATGATTTATCATGTTAGTGCTCTTACATACAACATAGTTTCGCTTTTAAATTTTATTTAATGTCTTGTACGCAGTAAATAATAGTCAATAACTACATTAAATTTGTGATTCTGGAACACCAAAGGAACACTAATTGTCTTTTAATATTTTTATTAATTATTAATATAATTATTAATATTTTTAATAATTTTCTACTTAATATTTATAAAGCATACACACCGAAACGTTACTATTGTACCATTTTTACATTTACTATTCCCCGTGCACCACACGAAGCTTGAAGAAGTAAGTATGAAATACATTACTAAAGGAATACAAAATGAAGAAAATTTAAAAGTTATATATTATTTACAATAAATTTACAAAAATGGTCAAGAGCACTTTGATGTAAGAGTGAGTGAATATTAAATTTTGCACTGTTGAGCTACACGAGGGCTTTTGGTGACGGACCTAGTAATTTTGAGCCATGGTGAAGTGACGAGGACGACACCTGAGCTGGCACACCTCTCTCCTAACTACCACACCACACCAACTGGAGGACGTTTGAGCTCTCGACAGATTTAACGTGTATCGCTTCCCTATAAGGCGGGTCTTTAGTGGTACTGGGCTCGAACTCATGGCACGCCAGCCTTGACCATTTGGACTTCTGATGTCAACAAGATTGTGAAAATTTGGAGACTAATTTGTATTATTGTTTTAAAGCGCCAATTTTAAGATCTTTCTTTGATTAATAAACTTTGAATATAGAAGGAGCACATGTTCAACATTTTGCTTGCTATCAATTCTACAGTCGCAGGAAGACGACGAAATCAATTTAAATATATTCAAATAATTTTTTAAATAATCATGTCCTGGAAGTAATTACTATGCCATTTTGTAATTAGTGAAAAAATAGTAATTAGTCTCAAATTAATGAATATAAATTTTTTTTAGTTAAGCTGTCTCTATTTGAATTAATATATTATTGGTTAATCTACTATTCGCGATTCCTTATAATCTTCTTGTAAAAAGAGTTAGGAATATAAATATTAAAGTTAATTTCGCTCTTGGTGGCAGTTTTTGCAAGGAAACGTTTCGCTCCTTTCTAAAGAAACCTGTGAGTTCACGAACAAATACAAAAGCGATAAAGATACTTTTAACTTTCAAGTTAAGTTGCTTTTGGATTTCGTTGAATATGTCGATTTTAATACATTAACATCTGAAATATTAATTGAGTTTTTTTTAAAACAGACTTTTTTTTTGAGTATTTATATATATATGGTTTGAAAAACTTTTAGTAAAACAAAGTTAATATATACATATATTGCTTAAAAAGTGCCATATTATCATAGATTATTAAACAATTTTATACTTCACTACTCAGGTATTTAAAACTTATTAAAAATAGATATAACTTAAATATCAATTGTAATTAATTTCCGCTACTAGAATTCACTAGCTTTGGGCAAAATGTGTTTTAGGGTCATTATTTGCTACCTCTTATTTGCTCTATTTACGGCTCAAATGAAATTATTTTTGTTATTGCAAAAATTTAAAATTATGTGATAAAAAGATTTAATCATAAACTGTGTTCTATATCATGTATCCACTCAATAAATTTATAACTCAACACATCTTAATAAAATTTTATTCATTGAACAATACAAAAACAAATGACAAAAACAATCATTAAATTAATATACATACAAAATAAATTTGGTTTATTTTACAATTAATTATGCGCAATTTCACAACTAAAAATAACAGTATGGTACACAGAATATGAAGTACTGTTTTTTCTTCATATTTAAGTTGACTTAGCACAGTGAATACAAATTTAAGCGCAGCACATATTTTAGTCTTCATAATTACCACCCTTAAATTTAAATTATTATAACATATCTAAAATCAATACAAATATTTCAAGCAATCAATAATATTTTTTTAAAATTAGCATGAATGTAATTTTATATATTTGGAATCTGTAAGTACATTTTACTTAATTTTGAAATCAAAATCAGGACTGCTTGTTATATATTATTTGGATTTTAACACGTTAGACAAATATTATACTTTTGTGCATGCATTCTTGTCAATGCATTTTATATTCCTTGTGTTATATTACCATATAAACATTATGATAATCCTGCTACAAGTATATAAATCATTCTAATAAATAAAAAATATACATATTTTTAGTTGTGCAGTTGCAGATTCCTAACTAATACCTAAAAAAGTTATGCGTAATGCTGTCTTGGGGCTTGTTGTGCATATTGATGTTGCTGAGGAGCAGCAGCTTGATATTGTTGCTGATTGTATGCTCTTTGTGCTTGAGCTGCTTGTGCTTGATAAGCCTGTTGTTGCTGAGCTCCATATCCATAAGCGACTGGCTGAGCAGCTTGGGGTCTAGGAGCTGGCTGCGCTTGATAGGTTGGTCTTTGCTGAGGAGCATAAGCTTGAGGAGCTGGAGCGTAAGGAGCAGGCTGGGCTGGTCTGTGTGCAGCTGGTTGGGGTCTATGGGCAGGGGCTGCGGGTTGGTAAGCTGCAGGTTGGTAGGCTGCGGGTTGAGGAGACTGTTCCCTGTAAGCGGGTCCTAATCCATAAGTGGCTGCTGGTGGTTCTCTTTGGTCTCTCTTGGCTTCTTGGGGAGGAATGAAAGGATCACCAACGGCATATCCTTCAGGATAATATCTTTGATGGTACTGGACAGTGTTGTTTGGTCCCTTCTGTTCAAGAGGCTAAAGGGAAAGATACATCGGTTATATAAGTCGTGAATTTTTAAAAAAAATGCGAGTAGATTTCAAAAATACAAAACTTCTGATTTTAAATAAAAGTTTGTTACTTTTTAATTTTATAGTGATACATTAGCAATTGTTCTGTACATTATCAATTAATTAGTTTGAAGAGAAATATTCAGAAGTTTTGTTGTCGAATATTTTTATTCGACTGCATTTTAGAGAATCCTATTAAAGTCACTAATATATTACACTTTAGTAGGTATTATAATATTAATGTATAAAATTCTTATAAGTAAAGCAACAGTATTTTGATGCCTCGAAATAGACGTATTTTGTATTCAAAATTTTACCTAATGTATCCTTTAATTTATCTTAATTTATGACAGAAAAAAACTAGCTATCTGCCTATCTTAAACTTTTTAAACGAAGCGTATGATTGTGATAAAGTGACATTTGAATACTGAATCATGTTCTTAAGATTTCGCATGTTTTTTAAATGTAAAGAGCTATATTGCGAAAATTTATAATTTTTAATTTTACTTGAAAAAAATATGGCAGCTTCTTGAATCATCTGAAAAATCACCTTAAATGTGAAATTATATACTTACTTTGTTGAGATAGTTGTTTACGAAGTAAAATTTATCAGCCTTTGAGCAGATATCTTGATCAGCAGGTACACAATTCAAATGAACTTGATGGAATACGGTTCCAGCAGGACACATCATGGAATGTTTCTGTCCAGTTACACAGTAATGGAAAGCCTGACATCCAACATCGCTGTCAGCATAATAACCATCAGATTTACCTCCACAATCAAATTTAGATTTTTCAAGAAGTAATTGAAGGGGGTGAGGTCCTTGCTCCTTTTCTTCTTCTTCCTTTAATTAAAAAACAAAAGGTTTTAATTATTTTATTCGTACTTTAATTGGTTTTTAATAATTCCAGATGTAAAATGTATTTAAACTAAAAATGTTTATTTAAAAATTGTACCAAATATTGTTAGAATAAGGCTACAACCACGGTTTTGAAAAGTTATTTAAATATGGTTATTTCATTTTATAGATTTATTTTATGTTACTTAAATCTGAATTTATATTTCAGTATGAAGGATTTAAAAGATATAAAAACTTATCTCTTTTCATGAAGTAAAACTATATTCATTTTCAAAATGTGTATTAACAGTATTTCGAGTGACTTTATTATTCTGTTTTCCCTCTTGGCAAAAAAAGAAAAAAGAAAGAAAGAAAAGGTTCTTTAATATTGCATAATAAGCTGATTACACGCAGGTTTTTGTCCTAAATTCTGTACTAGAAAGTATACTTAATTGAACATAACTTAAAACCTCAAGTATTATTTTCTAATATTAATTTTTAAGGATAACAAAATTATATTAGTTTTCTCATTGTAATAACTGCAAGATTTACGTCGTTGAATTAAGATTTAAGATGCATTAATTTTGTAACGAAGACATCAACTCATAATTTTTTTTTTTAAATATTCAGTGAATGAGAATAATACCTTACTATAGCAAATTTATAAGCAATCTTGGCCTATTTCAAAAGAAAACTCGCGAAACTCACACAATCGATTAATTATTTTAAAGTTACTGTATTCACAGACACCTGTCAATCAATCATTTTACGTAATACTAACAAAGGAACTGCAAAGAAAGAAGCAATTATGTTCTTTGGGTGAGTTCCAGTTGTTCCAGAAGTCATTTCCATATGTTTTATTATGTTTTATTTCCAAAATTTACATAACAAAATCTATTGCCCTTTTGATTAATGTTCTACATTTTCCCTCTCGACAGGCGGTCTGTCTTTTATGTTAAGATCGTGATAACAGGTAGAAATCATTTGAAATTCAGCAAGAGTGCCTGAAGTCACATTTGGAAACTGCTTCCGATGGGTCCATTCTTTGCATTGATACGCCTTTAACACGTGTCAACAAAATAAGATGGACGGATTCAGAATAAAACCCATCCACTATTTAGAATAATCGATCGAAAACTAACAATGGCGTTTATTTTTTCATAGAACAATGTAACTCGCAAAAAGATCTAGTTTATCAGATTGTGACGACCCCGATTTCACTTTCCCATTAATATCGGTTTGTGTCACGAATCGTTCTGGCACATTCTTAATTTCTTCCTGAATGGTTGGGAGTAGTTCTGTTCAATCGAGGTTGGCCAGGAAAAAGAAACCTTCCGATTGTGGGATAATGTGGGAAGGATACTGACTTCTGACTTCAGTGGGACATGTGGGTCATTCCCACCACCCATTTGAAAGGAACTATTACTTGTTCCGGATCTAGATTAGGTATAATTCTTAGTTGTATAAGCTTCGAGCTTTAACTGGTTTGGGAAGGTTTGACTGCCGAAAAGGCTCTAAAAGGATTGCATTACGGATAAAAGCACATTATAGAATAATAATATTCAAATCTAGAATAAACAGAATATCGCTTTAGGACTGTAAGATTATATTATTTTTTAAGGGGAGAATTTTGATTAAAATCTCATTTCACTTCAGATTTAAGACTTTTTTGAACGTACTAAATATGAAAATAAATTGAGTTTTGCAATTATATGTATTTCCGATATTAAAAAAAAAATTGTTTTTCTTTTATAAAAAATTAAATCTATATACTTTTTTATTAAAAAAGAAATCTATTAAACTTAGTGTATTATATGACTTGAATCGGGCTCTTATAATATTTTTGATTGTATTTCAAACATGTTTGGAAATACCATGCAAATCATTCTGCATTTACGAAAATTTTTATCGTGTCAGTATTAAGAGTATTGAAACAAATTATTCTGCATTCACACAGAAAATAATTTCTAACATTTATGGTGTTAAAATATGGAAATAATTCCAACCTAAAATGACCTTTGGAAATTGTTGTCTCATTTTGAGAGAGAGAGAGAGAGAGAAAAACAAAAATATTGTTTTAATTGGGAATTATTTATGGTCTTGAAATTGATAAAAAGTTAAGGATTTTAAAGCATATTGCGTTACTCTTTTCATAAATCAGAAGTAAATATTTTGTAGGATTCTTCTTTCTTATCCTAGGGGCCGCGGTAGCCTAGTGGTCAAGGTAACGTACTCGTGGCCAGCGTGTCATGAGTTCGACCTAGTATCACGGAAGACCCTCAGTGTAGGGGGTGATGCACGTTAAATCTGTCAATGCTCAAACGTTCTTCAGTTGGTGTGGTGTGGGGGTGCCGGCTCAGGTGTCCTCGTCACTTGACCATGGTTTAAAATTATGAGGACCATCGCCAAAAGCCCCCGAGTAGCTGAATAGTGCGACTTTAATATTCACTCATTCACTCTTTCTTCTCCTGTGCCCATCTCCGATCTTTCGGTCATAAGTCGGTGAGTAGCCAAATTCAATGTAAAACGAAAAAAAGCAATCTTCAAAGGCATAGTCAATAACATTCAAAGAAGTACAGTTTAAAACAGTAGGGCGTATATTCAAGTGATCCCCAGTCCTGGGTACGTCATGGTCACAAAGTGGGCAGGGATTTGAATCTACCATTTTCGCATTATAAACAGGTAATGCAAGAAGCAATCCTGCAAAAAGTCATGACCAGTAGCAAGTCTAAGAGACTCCATGCTGACTGCTCTTGCAGGATTCTTACATAGTCAAAACAATGAGAACTTATTTTTTAAAATCTTTAATTTTCTAAGCAAAAAATATTTTAGCTGAATTTTATTTGGTCAAATCAATAAAAATAAACCACAACTAAATAGAACAATGTTAAAACGACACTACTTACTGCACTGTACTATATTCAATCCTTAAATAGGGGGAAAAAAGAAAATAGCAAAACGGAATATTTAGTTATTATTAAGTTGATTTAGATATAGCGTTGATTTTATGTTACCGTTACTAAGAACAAAATGATTTTTTTACCAAATTTTATACCAGTTAAATTGGAAGAGAATTATTGAATATTATATTGGAACTTACAGGGGCAGCAGCACCACCATGCTGGCGTGATGGTCGAGCTTGTTGGGCGGGATAGTGTTGGACTTGCTGTCCTCCTCCATAACCTTGAGGTTGAGGTTGAGGCTGATAGGCTTGTTCGCGATGGTTCTGTGGAGCAGGTTGGCGGTATTGGTTACCTCCATCGTAACTACCACCTCCATAGCCTGCATAGGCGGCTTGTCTTTTATTCTGTGACAAATAACCAATTAATTATTATTTATGAAAAATCGTACATTTAACAAGATCAAACAAAATTTTGAAACTTGCATAAGAAGACATGCTAATTTAAATATTCATAACTAGGCATACTAAAAAATCTATATACAGATGACTAAGTAACGAATCATACTGTGTTTAAAACTCAAACATTATAAATAATAGTAAATTACTAAAACTTCTCCAGTTGAAATAGTTTATTATTATAAAGGGCTTATTGTCTTTTAAATAATTCCAAAAATATATAATAAAGTTAAGTTCAGTTTAACTAATAGTGAATAAGTACATAAATTTTTTCTTACCCTTCCTTCAGCATTTGCTAAACCTGAAAATAAAATTTAAAAAATGTAAAAAACTTTAATAAACATTAGACTACACAATCAGAATTTTTATTCTATACTATATTAAAAATAAGTCGATGTCGATTCTCATTAAATTAAAAATAAATTTTAATACATACCGATAGCAAAGACTATCACAACTGATGCTAATAACAACCTCATGATTATAAAGAATTTTCCTGAAAATGAAAACGAAATATTTTAAAAATAATTGCACTTTCAAATGCAGCGAGCATTAATTATATATTAACGTTTTCATTTAAATGAATTAAAAGGGGTAATAATTCTTTATATTGTAAATTAAACAATCAACTGGAAGCCCAATTGTTTTATTAAGGTAAAAATTTATTACTTCTTAGAATTAAAAAAATAAAATTTTAAGAATTTTTTCTTGATTTGCTCGAAAAAATACTTGGTATTTTTAATAGCCGCAGAATGAGAAAAGACTCGATGCTCTGGGACTTGTTCCCTTGTTATAAAAAGTAAATAAGTGAGAGAGAGTTTTGTTACACTTCAAATGTTAAAATCTTGTTGACACCATATCACACTATTTTTCATGCTTATTATTATAGTATTTCTTTATAAATTCAAAGTATATAATATGATATATACATATTTTTTATATATGTATATATGTATATATTTTATATATGTTTATATGTATATATGATATATATGTATATATTTTATATATGTTTATATGTATATATGATATATATGTATTTTTTTTCAACATCTCGATTTCTCAAGAAGAAACAAAGAACTCTTGCAAAATCAGTTAATAATAGTTTTTCTTTTTTTAATCATTTAGAATATTATTGTGAAACAAAAATTATGAAGTATTTATAAAAAATGCTTTTTATAGAAACATATAGTAAAAAATAGAAAAACGGGATAAAAAAAGTTTTCTCTTTCTGAAACCATTTATGAATTGATGTTAATAATAGGAAAAAAAGTGAATGGTATCCACAAAAGCATGACAAGAGCACTGAAGCGAAAAGAATTTGAACTTTTATTGGTTTAATTTCTTTTTGCTTTGAGGTTGCATGAAAACAACTGGTACTTCCGTTTTTAATTTAATTATAAGAATTCGAAAAACAGCTTAAGGCAAGTTGACACTCTTTAAACTCGTCACGCTTGTTTGTTTAATGGTTCAATAGTTCCTTTCAAAATTTTTACTCTTTCAAAGTTCATTGGTCATTGTCAATCCTATTAGAAGATTTTTGCCACCTACTGTGTGTGAAATAATTATAAAATTTTTACACCTTGTACTTAGGTTCTCTATTTTAGAAGCATATAAAAATAATGCTTTTTCATTTGGTGTATCACATATATATCTGAACTTTGTGCCAATGGTGTTATTTGACTGTTGAAGATTTGTTTTAAAGCAACAAAATTTATAAGAGTTGCAAGAATAATTTAATATATTTAAAATATATTTTTAAAAATAAAATAGGCGAAAAACATAATGTGTCATAAGTTTCAATGGGAAACTCCTAAAAGTTGTGGGAAATTCAAAAGTTTTTAGTTACATAAACAAATTATTCCTTTTAAATTTTATGATACGCGTACTTTCATATCTTTGTTTGCAAGGTGTTTAATTTGCACAAGTTTTAAATGAAAACAAAAAACATTGGGATTTTATTTTGAATACTTTGTATTATATATATTTGTAAACTAACTGAGAATCATATTAATATAAATAGATATTGTTTTGATTTTATTATAGATCTATAATGCCAATAAAAAGAACGAAACAGCAAAATTACGATTTTAGCTTACACGATTTTTCGCAGAGTGTATACAGAGTAAATCATTTTATTTTTTAAGTATCTTAAAATAAAATTCTAAATTAACAACAACAAAAATTGCAAAGCAAAAATTTACGTATTGTAAACGGTAGTAAGATTGATAAAAACATCAATTTAAAAAAGTTCTATTCAATTCCTCCGTTTTTCTCCCGAAACAGAGGTTTATTTTTTATTATCGTAATTGTTAATAAGGAAATACTAAAAATATTCAAATTTTATTGCGTGTGTTCTTTATATCTATTCTTAAATAAAATCCCAATAAGAAAAATAATAAAAATTTTCGTGAGTAAAATACCTTTTTTATGTTTCAGACTCAGTGCAAAAAGTATTTTCGTCATTTCACTTAAAGGAAAAGTGAATTCACTCATTCTGTTTGCTAATTTTACGGAGTTGTAGTTTTCCGATTTTATAATGTTTTCCTCGGAACTCATGCGTTTATAATTGTTTTAACGGTTCATTTTAAAGTTTGTATTCTTTCCTTGCATATTTCAAATGGGTGTATATATTTTTCTTAATAATTTATTTTTATACATTTTTCTTATGACTTTGAATCCTTAACCGTGACATATATCTAACTGGAGAAGAAATAACGTTTTACAATCCAACATTATTGTTCAAATAAGAAAAAAAATAAGATTCATTTTGATACCGAAATAATTAAAGTTCCTTTTTTGTTCACTTCGTAAACAGGTTCCATGAAAGATTATTGCGGCTAAATCCTAACAAAGATATTCTTTTTCTGTATAAAATTAAGTTCTGATTAATTTTCATAACTTTTTTCCGGTTCATATTATGCTGAAGATATAAGATACTTTTTTACTAGAATAGAACACACAAAGACAATTACAAAATAATGAACGAAAATTTTATATACCAAACGATTTTTAATTGAGAATGCTACTGCCTGTACAAAAATCAAATTATAGATTCCATAAGCTTATTCACTGTGTAAAATTTATTTATTATGTTTATGTCTGGCACATTTATTGCAACGAATACTTTCCCATGTAATCTAGGTTTTTTTTATGTAAAATGTTACTTTTCAATCACAGTAATTTAATTTTGAAATGACCTCTATTCTATGAGGCATTTGAAATTATTTGCTTAATTTTTTTGTTCGTATAAAATATTTGCAAATAAATAAATCTGAAGAAATAAGCTTTCCAAATAAACAATGGATACTACATTTGAATTATTTTATCTGTATTTGTTGAACAATTAATGATAAGGGCATTTTTACTTACAATACTTTATTTAAAATTTTAAAATTAAGTATCCTTTTATAAATTTTTCCTGAAAGTACGGAATAGTTAGTTATTAATAATAACTTTCTTCAACAAAATATTCATACATAAATTTTAAAATAATAGATAGTAGTAGAAAAGAAAAAAAATTTAAATAGTTTTAACTAAGAACTATATATAACGAAAAATGGTTGCAACTGACTTTAAAGTAAAGTTAAATATTTGATTTTACAAAGTATTATTAAAATCTGCTGTCCAGTTTTTTTTAAAAACTTTTAAATAATTTATATTTTTTATGTATTTAATATTTAATCACAGCAAAGTATATATCCAACATATGATTGCCTAAAATTTATCTTAACTTTGGTATAAAGAGCCTTATTTTCTTGAGTAAATAACTTTCAACTTTACCAAGAAAAACTGAATAATAATAGTGAAGTTTAATATTCCACTTACTATTGTATCCTTGTGTCTTTCTCCCACTGTTTCTGAAACTGAGAGTGCTTAGATCAAAATTGTCTTTATATGCCCGGAATAAAACGCATAAGGCTCGCCCAATTAACCTACTTCTTGTTCAAAAGAGAAAGCTGAGGTTGACTGGGTGTCGTTGGCGATGTTTTTCGTTGTGGGGAACGGATGCTTCACTTCAAAACTTCCGAAATATGCAAGCAAGCTAATCCCTTGAATATTTTATACGTTTTTTTTTTTTATAAAAATAATTCAAAACCTTCAATACTTGATGTTATTCGAACAATTTCACGCTGGTAGCTTTTGAAAATCGGGGTTAAATTTCATTTACATAAGTACAGATATCCGGAAAGTTTGTTTTAATTGTGTAATGAAATGACCAAGAGAAAAAATCGAACACTCTTTAAATTTCCATTGATACTGTAGTAAATAAGTAAAAGGGTATGGAATAGGTTACAGCTTTCGCGTCAAGGTCACTGAGGATGGTTTTTCTTTCATTTTTATTAGATTAATAACAAGGTCAGTGATATCGTTTCAGAAAAAAAAGCATATGAAGTTTGTTATTCAAAAGCA